>JAODKF010000147.1:7513959-7537706 GCA_026779585.1 Mormyrus proboscirostris | reverse complement strand
CCCTCCTCTCCCTCCGCTAGCGGCGTCTCGCTCTAATTAATACCTGTGAGGAAATCGTTAATATTCGGCGGCGGAGGTAACACAAGGGCATCGCGCTGTCTGTTGTTACCATGGCTACCGCATAGAAATCGGGCTCCTCTTAATTTTTAATGAGGACCCGCAGTGCTCCTTAAGTTGGAATTTGGGAAATGTTTGAAGAAAGAGCTGGTTTTTTGAAGTAGCCACGAGTCGGTGCGTTCTGCTTGCTTGGTTTTTGCTCCCTCCATCGGTATTTTGACGCCTCACATTTATCAGCAAATAAATGGCACGTATTGATTTTACAGCATGTTAATCTGACGTTGCCGAATGTGTGTTTTTTTTTTTTTTTTTTTGTGTACCTCTTTTGGGAATACAGTGTTTCACACATTGATTCGCAGTCCTGCTCTGTTTGTAGAGTACTGTCTTCTCTTTGGGCTGTGCAAATGTCCCCCAAGCACTCTTTCTTCCCGCAGTCCATGGACGTGCAGTTAGACTTTTTTGTAATCCGGAATTCTGTGGAGAATGCATGCCTTTCGGGTGGGTGTGGTTTTTAATGCAATGCGCTCTGCAATGGTGAACTGGGCTAAGTAAACAGACACGATGTTATTCTCGTAACAAAAAATAATATCCAAATGAAAGGGGGGGGGGGGGGGAACTTGCCGCAGACACACAGACCATGAAATCCTGATATGGTCTACGTCCAGCATCAGTCTGTGGCGACTGGTAACCCACTGGGTTTCAGGTCTCAGTTCATCACCGTCTGCAGATGTGTTTCAGTCATCCCCGGCTGCTCGGCGACCGTCTGCCCGTGAAGTTCTGGGCCATGGCTTGTTCTGTTGGATGGGCCTGTGAGGTGGCCCACTGTCTGCCTCCCTTCTGGGACACACGAGCCTGTTTCCTGCCTGACGGAGCCCACATGCTTGTGCAGAGATGTCACATCCAAGTCCCAGGGCCTGGTCTGGATCGTTATGTTGCTGCTGACTGAACATTATTTTGCTCAGTTGCCGATCAATATAGAATCATAATAATAAAGATTTGCAATGTTATCGTCTTGCATTTGATTAATTTCTTTCAAGGTCATTAGAAGTCTGGGAGCTGTTTCTCTAGTAGGAATATCACCTAATTAACATATTTTAATATGATTTTTTTCCCCTTATTTCCATAAATCATTTTTTTCCCACGACTTTCACATTATTCCCCGAAGCAGTAATACAAAATGTTCAGTGTTTTGTGTGGGTCGTTGAGCTACATTAACACTAGAAACAAATGATGTTTGTCAATCTTTAACTGTGGTATTTCATAACCGAAAGATTATTTTTCACAGTTTCCCATAAACATGTTTAATGGTCTCGTGCTTGAAAACAGCCTTGCAAAATCACATCCATTTAAATGCACGTTTTAGTTACTGCAGGACTATTTATATAGCTGGAAAACAGATATTTATGAAAATATATCTACTTATGGAAAATAAACTTGTAAAGTGAATAAGGCCTTAAAAGATATGCGAGTCAAAATATATCTACTAGATCACACTTAAAATGTCCATTATTTGCGTTGCTTAAGCTGTACAGTACTTATTTTGAATTTCCTGCTTGTCTAGGTCAGAATGTCTTTGATGAAGTCTCATGAAGTCTTTAACTGGAGCTGACATTCAGAGTCAGCAGAAAAGTTTGGGAAGTGAAGGCTAAAGGGCAGACCCCTCCTCAAACGCAGAGACATCTTGTCCGCACAGTCCAGGTTTTTCAGCGAGGTCGTGCCGGATCAGAGCCATGGCAAGTCGAAGGAAGTCATCCATTCCTTGCATGATCCGAGCCAGCGAGCTGTCAGAGCAGGACATCCCAGAAGACGTGGAAGCACCGGTTGATGGCGCCGTCGAGAATGGGTCTTCACGGAGTCTGTCCGCCTGGACCTCGGAAAATGACACCGTGAGCTCAGGAGGCAAGGGGAAGGAGGGGATGGAGCAGGGACAGTCGAACGGAGAGGCGCAGCCCCAGAGAAAACCCCAGGGAGGTTACGAGTGCAAGTACTGTACCTTTTCCACGCAGAACCTGAATGAATTCAAAGAGCATGTGGATTCCAACCATCCAAACGTCATTCTCAACCCCCTATACCTGTGTGCTGTTTGCAACTTCAACACAAAGAAGTTTGACAGTCTGACAGAACACAATGAGAAATGCCACCCCGGTGAGAGCAACTTCAAGTTCAAGCGCCTCAAACTCAACAGCCAGACAATCTTAGAGCAAACGATAGAAGGCGTGAACAGTGCCGTGGTCTATGACACATCCATCTCCCAAGGTAGCGAGGACAATGTTTCCTCCAGTAGATCAGCTTGTGGGAGGAATGTTAAACCAAAACTGGAGGGTAAACGGATTTTCCGTAAGTGGGATGAGAAGGAGAACCCTCTGGATGGCCTTACCCTAGACCTCCCAAAAAAACAAATTGCGGCCCTAAATGTCAACGGGACAGTTATCATCCCAGAAGCTGCTCTTAAAGAAGGGATCTCACACATTATGCCTTCCCTACAACGCCCACCCAACTTCAACTCGGTACCAAAAATCGCCGTCCCTCTGAATACCACCAAATACAATCCCTCGCTGGACGGAAACATGACGCTTATCACCTCCTTTAACAAGTTCCCCTACCCAACTCAAGCTGAGCTCTCTTGGCTGACTGCAGCCTCCAAGCACCCGGAGGAACAAATTAAGGTGTGGTTCACCACCCAGCGACTAAAGCAAGGCATCAGCTGGTCTCCAGAGGAGGTGGAGGAGGCTCGCAAGAAAATGTTCAATGGAACCATCCAGCCAGTACAGCAGACATTTACTGTTCTGCCTGCTCCTCTGACACAGCCAACCAAAGCCACACAGTCATTGATTCAGACTGTTCCCTGTCAGCTCCTTGGACAGTCCAGCTTGGTGTTGACGCCTGTCGCTAATGGGTCAACCGTAACCTGTGCTCCAATTGCTCTTACAGTAGCCAATCAAGTAGTACAGGCTCTCAAGAGGCCTTTGCCCGCCCCTGTGGTGGCCCCCGAGGCAAAAAGGCCAACCATTATCCAATCAGTCCAAACCTCCCAGAATCCTGTCTCTCTCACTGCCAATGTCTGTCTGGATCAAAAGAAAACTAGAGATCAGATTGCGGTGCTGAAGGCAAGCTACGCCCAGAGCCAATTTCCAGACGATCATGAGGTGTACCGTCTCATAGAATCCACTGGTCTTTCCCGAGGCGAGATCAAAAAATGGTTTAGCGACCAGCGTTCTCGTAACAATAAAGGTGTGCTGCACTTAAATAGTGATCCATCGCCAAAAGACACTCAGCAAAAGACAGTTCCCACCCAGTTTCCACTGTTGGAGAGGGTGAAGGGCAAAACGTCTGAACAATTGAAAATGCTTGAGGAAAGTTTTCAGAAAAGCAGCCTCCCAACCGAGGCTGAAGTTGACCAGCTGGTGACAGGCACCCGGCTCTCCAAGATGGAAATCGACAGCTGGTTTTCAGAGCGGCGAGCATTGAGGGACAACATGGAACAAGCTTTGTTAAACTCCATGGTTTCAAAGAAGGTAGACATGGAGGAGCAGAAGCAGCAACAGCAGCATCGAGGAACACTCAATGGCATGCATGAACAGGAAGGTCACCTAAGGTCATCTCCCATCACCATTGTCTCAAGTGGTCCATCCCCCATTAACAGCAAAGCCCTGGGTCTTCTCCAGGATGTTTTCAAGCAAACCCAGTGGCCATCACCTGAGGAATACAATCAGCTGGAGGCCCAAACGGGTCTGTCTCGCACCGAAATAGTGTGCTGGTTCAAGGACAGCCGGCTGGCCCTGAAGAGTGCAAATCCAGAGCGGATGGATCAGTTTCAGAAGGCAGGAGGCCCCGGACAGAATGAGCAGGGTTCACCGTCAAGTGCCCAGGGCCTTGCCCAGCAGCAGTCCCAGGAGGCGAAAACACTAAGAGCAGATGATGTCAAGAAGCCCGAGCAGTCAAAGCTCAGCAGCCAGGAGATCGTAGACTGGTTTGCCAGTAAGCTGGGCCAGAACATGTCTGATCTCAACAAGAATGGTAGAGAGGATCAGGAGGGCTGGGTTACACTGACCATGGGGGTGGGTAATGAGAGCACAGACTTGAAGGAAAAGGCTCTGGCCTCAGAATCTGACGTGGTAATAGCAGACAACTCTGGAAGGGTGACTGGATAATGCATGTAAGGTAAGCTCTTTGGATTGTATATGCAAAGGGTAATTCAATTGTGCAAATTGTTAGTGGAAAAAATGCAATACACAAATTGAAATTCTGCAAATGTTGTACACGTTTGTACACGGATGTGTCAGTTTTGGCAAGATCTGGCACCTCTAGAAAACAAGCCTAGGAAAATATTGATTGTTGCTAAGCTCTCTTGGTTGGGATGCTGTGGGATATCCATTGCTATGGCAGCAATCCCCACTTGAAATTCACCTTGCTGGTACTCTCTCAGCACTGACCTCCCAAGCTGTCCCAGTTACCTTACAGACAAACGTGCAGGCAAAAGCATTCGACAAAAACGAAAGATCTGGAAATATACACGAGCCGGTTGAGTGCAGCTCATTTCAAAGCATGTGAAATGTCCTTTTTATTTGTTTTTTTTTTCCCCAGGTCAAGATGGTGGCAGGCCATAACTTATGTGGAGGATAGGAGAAAAGAAGGGGACACAATTGTTTTGATTTTATTATTATTTCCGTATTTGAACCCAATGATTTCACAAGGGGTGCTGTGAAGTCAAAGGCACAAGCAACTGTGAATGCACCTGAAGCACTGAGCAGTTGGTGACCTTCGAGTGCCAAAGTTGGACTAATGCATTACTACACTTTAAAACAAAAAATGGAAAAAAAAAAAACAAAAAAGGGCCCTTGTATATATTTTTTTCTGTATCAAGACAAGTTTGTACAATGGGGGGCGGGGGGGGGATTTTGTTACATTTGTAATAGCAGTGACATGTCCCTTTGAGTCCTGTTTAATCTTTACAGCTGAATTTTTCTGCATTTTGTAACTAAAAGATTGAACCACTACATCTGTTGGCAAGACTACAGGTACACAAACCAGGTTGCGTGTTGCATTAGTTCAAGAAGGATTCTCTCTGAAGTGTGGACTTGTAAAAGCGAGGTAGAAAAAAAAAAAACATTCATGTGAAGGTGACTTCTGTTTTTCTTCTCCTGCCTGGTTAAGCAACGGCTGTCTATAATGCCCTGAAAACACAGGTCACCGCTGACCTGCGCCGGATAAAAACGAGAACCATGAAACGGGGAAATATTCGCACAAATCAACGCTGATGAGCAGCGGATGCCTTTTTCAGTTCTCGGGAAGATTTTGTTTAGGTTGTTATTGTTTTTTTTGATAGTCGTTTTGTCTCTCGAGTTAAAGACACATCAGTACCAGTAACTATACCTGTTGGCTTTCTAAGTATGCAGATTCAAGGCCTTTTCTCGCCTCCAGGAGGTCGTCTCGCTTTCAGACAGCTCTCTGTGTCCGACCGCTGCTCTAGTGTCATGTTCAGACTCGCGTCAAGAATAGTGTACGATCCTGCCTGTGTTTTTTTTTTCCTTTTTTAACAAGATGCCGTCTGCTGTAACCCAATAAAACAACCCCCTATTTGAATGTAGTCTTCTGGGGTCCTTTGAGTGTTGGTACGCCAGCCCACTCTGACAAACTGCTGGGTTTCCCTGGTCTGTTCTGGTCTATATTCTTGGTTGTGGTCCAAATCTGCCTAACCTTTTGGAGGTAACATTGCCTGTCAGCATGAGTGTTGTAATGAGCTGATATAAGTCAACCAACCGTGTGCAAATCTCGCTATTTGGCTAAAAGTTGGCTATTAATTCAAGGAATTGGTTAATTATGCCAAACCCATTGTTGACACAGTCATGCAATCCCTAGCAGCAAGCAGTGGCCGCATATTGGATAGTCATATCGAAATTTCAGTTCAGTTTCAGTTTTCATAGTGACTTTCGACGTGACATGGTGCCGTCATTCCAACAAGTCAGTTCACCAAATTCCTACTCTGCTAGCACTGCCCTTAGAGCTGCAAGTGAAGTCATTGTACATTACAAGTGTTTTGAGGCATGTTGGTAGGCTACACAAATTCACAGAAAGGTCAGTACCCAACCTGAACTGCAGAAAATCCCACCAGTATTGTCCCAGAAGAGTAGAGGCTGTTACAGAAAGAAAGCAGAAACCGACTTCATGTTAATACTCTTGGTTTTGGAATGAGATGCTGGTGTCTGGCCATATAATGTATCTGATATATTATCCAGCCTCCTGAACATTAAATGAATGAGATTGGGATGCACTGAACCCTCTACTGATGCAGTTTATGCGTAAGGGAAACTTTGCACACACACTGCGTACTAAAAATGCTTAAAATCATTATGCATGGAAAAGATGAGAATAGTGGTACGGTTGCTCCTCGACCTACGATGGTGTTACTTTCCAACGAACCCATCGTAAGTGGAAATATGTTGAAATATGTCTATTCAAGTTTATTTGGTTAAATATCGTTTGGGGGAGCCATATGGTACATTTTTAAGCACTGTATGAGATGCTTACTCTTGTGATCGCTACAGAGGCTGGAAGCATGACTGCATGGACGCTGTCATCGCCTGGCACCAGTAGAAAGCGTCGTACGGCATATGGATAAGCCCGGGAACAGATCAGAATTCAAAGTTGACCGCTGAATGTGCATCGCTACTGCAACTCGAAATGTTGCAAGTCGAACCATCGTAAAGCAGGGAGCTTTTTTAAATTCGTCTTTTGTTTAATTTCCTTGTACAAAGGAATTTTAAAGGCGACACCATCATTCTTTTTGTAGCTAGTGTCCTCGTGCAGTTTTCATGAGGAAGGTGGATGAATAGCAGTATGCTACACAGACACAACTGTAAGCAAACGCTTTGCACTTCAATTTCAAGCTGTAGTTGCAAGCAGAGGTGGAGATTCCAGGTCTTTATACTGAACTGGTTGGTTGAAACAAAACCTTGGTCTGGATTTCTACTCTCTGGACCTGAAATCTCCACATCTGGATCCAAGAAATTCATTTCAGCTGGTCTCTCTGACAAGGCTTCAGAATAAATGAATGAAGCTGTACTTGCCCATCTCTGCTAATGCATTGGATTGTGTTTTTTCACACTCCATCTTACTGTCCTTTTTTATGACACATGCACCCATATAAAGGTCGCCTTTCCAACCACTGGCAGCTGGGGCTACCCTACTGAGCCAGGACTTTCACCCAAAGTAGATGTGACAGGGAGTCATGGTAGCACGGTGTGTACCTTGGTGCTAATCGCAGAAGCTAGCGCCAATGTGCTTCTTATAACTGACACGGGAGATGAGGAAAACACCAGTAAGTGCTAACAAGGGTTTTATCAACCAGCCTAAATATCACCTGTCCAGATGGATATGTACGTATATCTGGCCCGAGGGCTAGCTGGTAGTGAGGTACCCCGATTATGAACGTTGAAGGTCCAAGTCTCCTGCAGCCACGACGTCCTTTACCCGACTTCCTCAGCTGTATGGGAGGAAAAGCACTATCAGTGTCTTTGAACAAAAGCAGCTGCAGTGATAGGAGAGAAGGGCTTAGCGTGTTCTGTACAAAACCGAATGCTTATGAAAGGAAAACCGATCCACTCAAATACAGGAAAGTCTAATTAGGAAATGATGTTAGGTCAGGGATTAATTCAAATGAGTGCATTTACAATCACAGTAATAAGACAGAAATCATGGGAAATGCTGGACAATATGATCGAAACAAGGAATCTGAAGGTGGTTCCAGTGAAGGTGGTTCCAGTGAGAAGGTTCCAGTAAGAAGCAAATCTTTAAGATCTGAAATGCCGGACCATACAGATGAGAGCAAAAATGGTTCCGACCCGGAGGAGAAAGCCTCCCACATCATACTGAAGCAGCCAGTGATCCAAAGAGGTCCAATGTGCTCTCGAGGTCTCGTGAATAAATATGCTATTCATAACCTCATGTGTTCAGTTTATTTTTGCTGGAATTATATACACAAAAATAACTTGCCGTATCATCTGCTGCCATATGACTTGAAAATAATTGCAGTCCTTAAATTAGTAATAATTTAAAATATACAATCATAAAACTCATAGGGGTCAGAAGGTTAAAAAAGGGACTCTATCTTGGCGTTTGAGAGTTTGTCTTAGCGTAAAACCTTCAGAAATTTACAGAGAGAAATGTGTATTTTTCATTTACAGTATGCTTCACATTATTTAAAAAGTACAGCGAGGTGGGGGGGGGGGGAGGTATATGTCCAGTTTTAGAAAATTACTCTTGTAATTTAAAAATAGCTAAGCGGAAGAGATTTAAAAAATTCCACCTTGGTGTGACCTCACCGGCACTGGTTATGGGACCGTCCAATGGCGGTGAGGCCCTGCCGCAGTTGCCAGGCGGCTGCACGCCGGTGCCCGTGTCCCCCGGCGCTGCCCCGTGAGCCTGACCTGCGTCTCCGTGCCAGATGTGCTGCGGCGACACTTTGCGGAAAGTCTCCAGCACATTCCGCACTGAGTCCCTCTGAACGGAGAGAATTCCGGGGCGGGGCGGGGCGGGTCCCGAAGGTCACAGCACTCCAAACGTCATGTGACTTCCTCTCCTGCCCCCGTCCCAGCGTGTCAGACCGCAAACGGTGAATGCTTCCTGCCTGGGATTAGCCGGTAGGATCTGCGTGTCGCCAGACTGCAGACGTGCTTTGCGGCGTCAGATCTTGAGGTTGAGACGGTATGGAGCGGAACACACAGCTTTAGATCCTTCTAGAACAGGAACTTAAACGTGTCTGGGGTTCAAGTAAAAGAGCACTGAAAAGGCCTTTGCAGTTTTCAACATTACAATGTAACACACCGCAGAGTAAGAGTAAGGCTGTAAAGTAACATAACAGAAACCAAAAAAAAAGATGCTGGTGGGGGTTTAAATTAGAAAGGAGAGAAATGAGGTTCCGGAACCCATGGTGGTTTGAAGTGGCCTGTCAGTCACTGACTGTGTAACCCAATGGGAACCAATAAACTCAGTAACTGACAGCTCACAGTAGCTGCAGCTACTATGGGTTTAATTGCTAATTTGTTCCATTTCCAATCCCTGAATTACAGAGAGGAAAAAAGCAGATGCTGAACTGATTAAATGGAATTATTTTTTTGTGCAATTATCTTGGGTTGATACAATTTGTGCCCACCCCCCCTCCTCCCATTTACAACAGGACTACAGATGGTCCACCCTGGGCCCAGTCTGGCTGGGGGGAGTTTTTATTGAATTTATTGTGGGTTTCACTGGTGCTGCATGTTAAAAACGTTAAGGTTCCACGGAAGGCCCCTGCAAAGAAACCCAAGACATGTAAACGGATAACTGTGGAGCTAAATAACATGAGAGGATATCAAAAGTTTCTAAAGTCTTGGACGTATGTATACAATAGGGGCCCGGATCGGTAATATGGACTGGTTCTTTATTCTTATAGCACCAGACCTTGAACTTTGTTCTAGACGAGAGAGACACAATTAGCTCTTAATTCCGCTGGCCCCACTCTGAGAGACAGACAGTCAGAAACAAAAAGCAAAGTCAGCCGGCCACCAGTAACAGATTGTGTCTACGATTGTCACTTCTGCTTCGAGCTACATTTAACCCAGACTTAACCCTCAACCAAAGCCTGTGTTTTGAAGCAAGGTCGTAAAGGCAAGACACAGCCATATAAACTGCCCTGTTCATGTTGTTTTGTTTGGGGGAAGTCTGTGTGGAGATGAGGGTGACACAGGAGATGTTACAAATGGCCAAAATGAAGGGCTCTCTGGAAGGGCCGCGCTATATTATTAATGACGGCCAGCTGGCCCCCGAAAGAAGAGACTCGGAACCTGCACTCGTTATCTCGCCGAATTAGCCGCAGACGCTTTTAACGGGTGCATTGGCCAAACCGGGAGGTGGGTCATAGCAGACGTAAAACTGAGCAATGGAGGGGGCCAGTGTAGTGCCTTCGGTCTGGTTACCTGCACAGAGGAGCAGGCCTCACTCCAAAATTCACGCCCCTCAGATGTTTCTCGAAATAAATAAATGGCAAGTGCAGGCAGAAAATTGTGGTTAGCTTGCCGGTTAGCAGAACAACTCCTTTCACATCTCCTAACTAAGGAATGCTTTCATTTACAATTTAGTGTGATCACAGTTTGCGGCCAACAGGGGGCCCCATACAAAAGTGTGGTTTGACTGGTCGTAAACAAACATCCTATATAAAGACATGTGCTGCCATCTATCAGAGTAGAGGAACCCTCTGATGTTTACAAGCCTAGCTTTTGAACTTGTGTATGATGCCTTTTATCGTTGGTCGTTTCCCTGAAACACATTGGTGGTGGGGGGGGGGGAATGTTGGGAAATATCAAACATTTCAGCGATGGTTCCTGCGCAGGTCACATTCAAACAGGAGTGTTGCAATTAAAATATTTACACCCAAAACAAGAGTGCGTGCTCTGGCAGTGGTTCGGGTGACCTACATACAGCATCCTGCTGTTCAGGCAGACCACACCATGTCGAGGAAGTGGTGATTATTTAATGGGACCCTTTTTATCTGGCTCAGTTTGGCCACATTCGACAGCCGTGTGACACAGCTGCACTGCACTGTGATTCACACGTCTCTGAGGACCTGAGGTCATGTATAGATTAGAAGCTTCTGATGGAAGGGCGGCGGGGGGGGGGGGGCGGCTCAATATGGCAGGACAGACACGGGCAAAATGGAGAACAAGCAGCTGCTGTGTCACTCCGGCGATACGAGGCTCCGCAACGCCCGCTGCATGAGGGCCACCTCGCATGGGGTGGGCGGACCATCGTGGGATATGCGTCCTCAAAAACATGAAAAACCGAAAACGATTGGAGATTATACCCCCTCCAGGGTGTCTTAGAGTCCGGCAGGGAATCCACACTCTGTCAAAACTGAATTCCAGAGTGAGAGCATGGTTGTGCCCTGCCACCAGAAGCAATAGATGTGGTTTGACTGCACGGCTATGCTGCCTGGGCATTACGGTGTCTGCTGTCTAAGGTGGCAAATGAGGAATGTAACTGGTTCTTAGAAAAGTGCAGAAGCCTCAGATGATGAAGGTACCCAGAGGCAAACCAGATGACGGTTCACGGCGTCACTTTTTGACTGACTCCGATCTCTAGTCTCTAATGTAAAACACTCAAAGCTCCAGTTATGCGGCATAAATTGGCCACCTCTTCACGCAGCTTTGGATGAGAGTGTCAGCTGGACGTAGCAGCGAACCAGCGTGAAGTGGACACGCTCTCCGCGGATCGGAAAACCCGTGCCTCCTTCCCGGCCGGCACTCAGCAGGCGAGCGCCGTGCCGTTTTGACAGACGCGCTGATGCTCGTCGGGAGATACGGGTCATCGCGTTACAACCTAATATGGAGGCGGTCAAACCGAGTGTCGCCCGGCAACAGCAAATAGGCACGGGTCTATCACCACGAGTGTGACAGGATGGGCTCAGCCTCACTCCAGATGGATAAATGGATCAGCACTGTCTTCAGTATTTCCTAGAAGGCAGCAGGATAAATGGGGGGGGGGGGGGTCTTTCCAGCTCTCAACATCCCCCTAGCGCCTTGTGTACCTAAAAACTGTCACTTTACATCCTGCTGAACGGCACGTACCTGTGGTCACCTGTAGGCCGCATGAAGCACAATCCAGAAACAGGAGAACAAACGGATGTGATGCAGCATCAATGAAAATACTTCATTCCATCCATCCATCCATCCATTTTCTATACCTGCTTTTCATACAGGATCGCAGGGGGTCTAGAGCCTATCCTGGAAGCCATGGACACAAGGTGCAGAATACCTACTGCAGAGCACACACACCATTCACATACACATTCCACTTATTCCAAATTGTTCAATTTTTTTTTTCCCCATCTTTGAACTAAAGCTAATCTGCAGATTTAGAAAGCAGTCAGTTTTGTTCATATTAAACGTTAAGGGGACAAAAAATGGGAGAGATGGGAAAGGATCACAGGGGGCTTTAAAAAGGTTATACTCATCTACTATTTCTGATTTTGTTTACGTGTTGGTATCTATAGGAGCTGTCACATGTGCTGACATCACAGCTCAGTTAGTCTGTGATTGGATGATACAGATCATGTGACAGAAGGCTCTGCGCTCTGGGCCTGTGATACAAGAACACAGCAGGTGGCCTCAGAGGGCTGTGGCAGTAAAGGCTGAAGTACCGCATTTTATTTGTTCCTTCGGCAAGGGGGCCGCTCTGCAGCACCCCCCCAGCACCATCACCACACAAAAAGAGGTGGGTAGAGACCATGGAAACGGCCTGTCGGGTTTCTGCTAACCACCCTAATTAAAAGACAATGTGTCTGGCACGAGGCAGCTGCGCGCCGACCATCAGAAAAACAACGCTGACGAGATCATGGTCATTAGACATCATGCCATCAGGAAGCGAAGCCCACGGAGATCTCCTGGTGTGCGAGTACGACAAAGAGCGGCTACCACAGGCCCCCGCCAGACAGGAAGCTGGCCGCCCCATTTGGCTCCCAGCCAGAAACAGCTCGCCATCACATGTTAAATGCACTCAGATTTGTGTTTGCGGGGGTGTAAAACTGCACAGGATCCCTCCCCAGTCAAACAACGTCAGAAAGAGCTAAGAGTTAAGCGAGTCTGTCTTACAACTTAACTGTTTAACTCTTATTTTTTGGTTAGGAAATGTCCGACCTGCTGTTTTTTGTGACTGGAGATTCCCGTCTATAAGCTTTTAGGATATCGCCAGCATCACACCTAAAATGGATGGATGTCTGGCCTCCGTCTGGCTGCTTTGGGTTTATTTTACTTAAACAATTATGTTCAAAATTATAAATACAATAAAATGCAGACCACTCCTCTAATTACAATAATTGTGACAATATTTAAGCACATTTTCAGCACAAATATTTTTTAAAATCTATAAAATGAAGTCTACATGAAACAAAGACATTCCAGATCTTCAGGCCTTCGGCATTTTATCAATTAGCACTGGCTATTAATGTGCATTCTGTTTATAGCCCTTATATGGTTTCTTGGATTTCCTGTCATCATTAATTCACCTGTGACTGGCAGACGTAGTGTATCATACGCCATGTGACTATAAGGTAAACATTATGCTGAAAATAGTAAGGCGTGAAAATTCAACTGCTGCAAAAAGCGCTAGTAGAGATAGTTTTAGTAGCTCCACCTTGTGGCAGGTTGCACAAATACACGTTAAAAGCTTACAGTTCTATTTGGCTTTTGTAGTCTTCAGTTGGATGTGCAGTACTGAGTTGAGGTTATGAAGGAAAAAGCAGATATTCTGATTCATAACATGGTTATTAATATATAGCAGTTTGCCCTGTTTCACTGGCAGCAGTACTGGAGACTGACCTATGGGTGGCGCTCACCAGGGACCTTTCACATAACCCAGCTGGCCTTAGCTGATCATCTCTGGGATTATTGTCCAGCAGTGGAAAGGACACTACTTAATCTATCTGATACCACCAGCAGGCAGTTTTGGAAACTTCTGGGAGATCAGACACTGCTGCAAATGAAGCTGTTACAGTAGTCAGAGACCTCCATAACAGTGTTAATTTTGACAGTATATTTTGATTTAGTTTTAGTCTTATGACAGAAACGCAACTTGGTTTTAGTCATGTTTTAGTCAACAAGAATTACAGGACAGTCTGCTACATCTTCAGTACAAGCAATTAATGAAACTAGCAGGTTTAGCTATAGTCTAGGTACACACACAGACATACAAATTGGTCTTCCTCTACCCACACTAGATTTCTGAAGGAAATCTCTGTAATGCTATTTTTATTTTAAACATGCTGTTTTCCCCTGCTACTTCCACTCCACATGGTTTGTTTTCTTTCATAATAAATGTGAAATTTATTACATTATGTTGGAATATTTTTTCCAACCTAAAGCCAACTGTGGCTCAGACAGACTTTCTAATTTTTCATACCATCCAGAGATTACATGTATGAACGGTGTTTATTATATTTTCAAAAGCACTTATTCTTATTTTTAAATCTTGCCAATAAAATTCACCAAGCTGGAAAGGAGGACCCAAGATAAAATACCCCCAAGTCTGGCAGAGACACAATAGCACAAGAGTTTACAGACAGACATAGCCAGAACTGTATTTTTCTACATGCTTGAAGCCAATTAACTAAACACTATCCAATCATGAGCAATTACAATCAACACTAACTAAAGATGTTACTTCTGATTGGATCAGTTTCAGATTTGTTTCTTCCTGACATTTTCATTTAGTCTTTAATTTGCTGATGATATAACAGAAAGGCTGTGGGGGTGAAATCTGTCCAAAAGTATTTAAAGTAATGGATGTAGCTGGAGCGACACAGGTAACTCTTCCCTGTTGAGCAGGCTTGGACTGACCATCTGGCATAGCAGGCTTTGTCCATCTGGGCTAATGGGTTTGTAGGCCAGCAAAATGTATTGATGGGAAAACCACCCCCCAGTCAGCAAAATCCATCATGGTCCAGCGTTGATGCAGAGTGGAAGGGAGCTGAAGACTCTTTCCCGTTTATTGCACATTCTGCTTCTACGCCAAACTTCCGTGCTGAATTTGCACGATGCTTCAACACCAATCATGTGGTTCATTGTCTTTCTTCTATCTATGTCTTAACATCCATGCCGCCGTGATCCTCACCAGGAACAGTGGGGAGAAGATGTGATTAGATGACGTGGAGTGAGCAGAGCAAGAAACAGGAAACTCGTGTAGATCTGCTTTTCTATTAGCTAGCTGAACAGAACAGTATCACACCAGCAACTATTACCAAATCACAATGGGGCACGACCAGAGTCCCTGGACAAGATTCCAATCCATCACAGGACACATACTTAATGTCATACATTACAGAAACTGTTGAGATGTCAAACTAAGGACCCATGGAGAACACGCCCCAACCCTGGGGTGTGAGGGGGCCCACTTACCGCGGAATGCTATTAGTCAGTAAGCAAAATCTAAAGCAGAAACATTTAAAAATGTGCCTGAAGGACCGAACACATTGGTTTATGTTTTGAAAGATGATTCAACCTGTTCTGCATAAATATGACCCTTTTGTATATAGTTTGCTGAACAACAGTCATTTCTTTATAGCGGTTTACTCGTTTTAGAGCAAATGAATAATTAGCAATATTACAAAGAGGTAAATTTGGTACATTAAATTAAAACTTAGTACACAATCCTAGGGCCGTAATGAAACGATTATATCCTTTCGATACAGTGAAAAAAATTGCAAGTGGCTATAGTGTTATCGTACTTAGCATTTCCATCTATTCCAAAAGTTCCCTAAAACACTAAAAAAAAGTTTAATAACACGCAGGAACACATGCGTAAGCAGTTAAGGTGATTAGATGGGTAAGCTCACTCACTTTCGTTGACGGAAGTCCGGCCACACTACGATACCCACAATACCCCGCTCTGTTTATATGTCTTCGCCACTTCCTGGTTTAACGTAAATCATCCCAATATTCGCGTCCTCGTGGATTTTTTTTTTTATTAAAGTTATATGGCCTTTGTTTGAGATGTAGTTTAAAAAACCCATGTTGTGCATATTTGCTAACATCCTCAGTTAGAACTGTGAGAGGTATAGAAAAAACGGCGAGTCGTCTATTCGCCGCCGTTTAAATTTCCCGCTGCGCTGAGCGCCTCAGTCTGCAGCTCTTTACTCCGCCAGTCTGATCTGTTTATAAAAAGCGGCTCTCCGCCGGTAATCACTCGCAAGATCTCTGTCTCACCTCGCGTTTGGCAGACTGACAGATTATATTTACTGCAAAATGCAGACAACGGATATAGGAAATAAGGAGGACGGGAAAATCTGGCATCGAAAACCTTCACCTTCGCCAAGTAATAACGGGTGGGTAAAAGTTGCGTTAAATAAGACCATACGGCGCCCTGTTTACGGCAATATTATGGAACTAATAGTGCTCGGAAATGTGAACAGGATCGCAATAACGAGTACTCAAACACACTCAGTATAACAGTAAATTAGTCGTAACTACAGACCTTTGGGTGGTTATTGTGGTATTGATTCTGGTTTGATCGAGATGATTCGTTTGTGTGTGTCTTCCGCTTCGTTGCTCTTGCTCTGAAGTCTTTAACATTTATCTGTGTATGTGACGTTTTGTTTATTGTCCTACAGTTTTAATGTACTCTTACGCGTGTAGAAACACGCAGCACCACAAGTTAGGTTTACTTAGATAACTTAGAGAATGCAACTAGCCGCACAGTTAGGTTTTGCAAACTTGTAACTTTAATTTTAACCAGGGATTTATATGTTGAATACTCTGGATTAGCCTCAGTGTTTTCCATGTGAACCATTTTGAAAGACAACACTTGATGAAGATCCAGTAGTTTGTTACAGTATCACCTTTAGACTTGCAGGGATAGTTGTCCACTAGACGTACATCTACCTCATTGTCCGCGTGTAAATGTCATATTCAGCGTGTCCCATGTGTCCATCTCCACATGTGCCTCGTTGGTGACAGAGCGATGGTGACCATAATCCAGAGTGCTACCGCTTACCATTCGAGAACAGTGCGGTTCCTGCAGGTGGCGTTCAATGCTACGGGAGAGGCCTTTCTGGCTGGTGATCACCACGGAAACATCTATGTTTTCGATATTGGGAGAAACAGGTAAATTGCTCTCACCATGGACATACAAACTTCCATTATAAACCTAAAATAACTAGATCAGAAGCATCTGGGCAGTTTGCAATCCCCATAGATTGTTTACAAGTTAATAAAACTCTTGCATATGTGTAAATGGCTTGTTTCAGATTCAAAATCTCATGCCAACCAGCTGACCAAAGCCGGCAACCCTGCAGTCTGTGTTTTTATATTGCTTTTAGCCGTTCGACCTTTAATGTTATGATCTTCTATTCCCAATAGGTTTAAACTCATTCAAAAAACAGGACAAGCATGCACAGCCATGGCATTTAATTTACGAAGGACGACAGAGTATTTGGTTGCCCTGGCTGACTACTCCATCAAGTGCTTTGATAAAGGTATTGATTGATTGAAAATGGAATTGGTTATTTATCAGTTGATAAAGGTACTGATTGATTGGTTGGTTAGCTGATAAAAGTACTTACTGGTCAGTCGTAATCTCTTCAGGCCCAAAAATTCTGTCCCTTTCACTCTTCTCTATTTCAGGATATAAATACTTTGTTTAGTGGTAAAGTGCATTGATTGGGTTTTGTCAGGGCATGTGTCTGCGCATGAGTGTCTGCGCATGTGTGGGGGGGTGGTCATGCACAGCACCCACCACAATTATTGCCCCCCCTTCAGTTAGAAAAAAATCCACCTTTTGCTGAAGCAGCTTAATCTCACCCTGAAAAAAATGACTGAAATATATTTAATTAAAGAAAAAGAAATCCGTCATCAAGAATTTTTTTTTTAACAGAAACACATGTGCCACACTTATTGACATGGAAAGTATAGTGAACACCATGTAACTGAAGCATGTTTCCCAAGTAAATTGTACATCTGTGATTGGAGTGTGTAGGACCGTTCAAGCTGCAATCCATGACCTCCTGATTAACTGGGGTACAAATCATAAGGTGAGGAGGAAGCAGAAATCCCTTAGTCATCCATCAACATGGGAAAGATAAGAGAACATAAAGCAAACGAGGGAGAAGTGTGTTGACCTTCATAAGTCAGGATGTTAGTATAAAAAATAGCTACAACATGAATAATGACAATAAAAAAAGTGGACATCAGATGGAACTGTTACAAACCTGCCTGGAAGAGGACCCAAGTTTATTTTGCACCAATGTACAGTGGAGAGGCAAATAATCCCCGAGGATGACTGTTGGTGAATTACAAGACAAAGTAAAATCTTGGGGTTACCAAATCTCAGAAAAACCATGAGACGCCACATTTATGCTAACAGATTGTCTGTCAGTTAACCACAAACATAAGTGCCCGGTGTTTGTGAAATGCTACTGCATCTTTGACTGGAACCATGTTCTATGGTCTACTGAAACAAAAATAGAGCTTTTGGTAATAAACATTCATAGTGGGTTTGGTGTAAAAAGAAGGATAGTTATAATGAAAAGAACCTTATTCCAACTAAAATATGGTGGAGGTTCTATGATGTTAGCCTGTTTTTCCTCCAAGGGCCCCGGAAACCATGTTAGCGTACCTGGCATTTTGGGCTCCATGAGATACCAGGACATTTTAAATGAAAATTTGTCCGCTTCTGCCAGGAAACTAAAACTGGGCTGTCACTGGATCTTCCATCAGGACAGTAATCCCAAGTACATGTTCAAATTAACATAAAAATGGTTAGTTCACCACAGAATCAAGCTTCTGCCATGGCCATCTCAGTCCCCTGACCTGAACCCCATTGAAAGCCTGTAGGCTGAACAGAAGAGGAGAATGCACAGGAGAGGACCTAAGAACCTGGATGGTCTGGGCAGATTCTGTAAAGAGGAATGGACTCGGATGCCCTGATTGGTATTCTCCTACCTTATAAAATGTTATAGAAGAAGACTCAGTGCTGTTATACTGGCAAATGGAGGTTGTACAAAGTATTAAATGCTGGGGTGCCAACAATTGTGGCACTTGTGTTTTTGCTGAAAATAATTGTTTCTTGAAGAAGGATTTGTTTCTCCGATTAAATTTATTTCAATGACACGTTGGATTTTTCTCATTTTTTCCAGTGTGACATGAAGACTTCACCAAAAGGTGGATATTTTCTTACCCTTTTTACAAATCTTAACAAGGGGTGCCAATAATTGTGTTTGGCACTGTATGTATTACATTGTGGGGAACACATGCCCCCACAGTGTGATAAAGACCTGTTATTTGGAAATTGTAGGGACCAGCTTTTCAGTCCCCACAAGGGGTCACTCAATTTAATAAAAACCTGTAACTGCAATCAAAAAGTAAAAATGGCAAAAATCATCGCATGGTTGGGGAGCAGTACTGTACCAAGCTAAAGACCAGCATGAGTCTGTAACAGGCTCTGATTCCATATAGGGATGGATGAATTCTATTGGCTTGTTTGGATACTTAGGGTATGGTTAGGCCTGGGTAGGGGTTAAGGTTGTCATAGCTGAGATTAGGGGTTTTCCTATAAAAATGAATGGAGACAAACGTGTGTGTGTGTGTGTGTGTGTGTGTGTGTGTGTGTGTGTGTGTGTGTATCAGACACGAGGCAGCTGGTGAGCTGGATGAGGGGTCACGACGGCGCAGTGTCCTCCATGTCGGTGCACGACTCCGGCCGCTACGCTATCACCACCTCAGTCGACGCTGCTCAGCTCTGGGACCTGGACACCTTCCAGAGGAAGCGGAAGCTGAACGTGCGCCAGGCCGTGGGCATTCGGAAGGTCATTGGCGGGGGCGACGCTAAGGGGAGCCCTCGATGGGCCCGGAATCTGAGCGTATTTAACCTCGAACATGATGCCTCATCAGGACCATTCCTGGGAAATATCTGACCTTATAACTGAGCAAAAATCACTTGAAAAGCGAATGAAAGCGAAGCAGCTGAATGTCAGCATAATTTTGATTTTCTCAGCAGAATATTTTTTGGGCTTGAGATATGATTTGTTTACTTTCAGTCCCATGACAGGGTGACACAGGTTTGTGCTACGAGTCTTGCTGGTGGTTGATTCATCGTTAGCAGAGTAACAAATTGCTACCTGGAAGGTATCTCGAAAGCATCTGATCCCACTTAATGGTCCCCAGTCCCTGTCAGAGATCGCTGGGTGACTCGTGACCTAACGACAGTGTTTGCATGTACTTACACCGAGTGTCATCGTAATAGTCTGATGATGCAGATAAGATTGGGCTTCAACCCAGCACCATTGGGTCGTGTGCCATTTGTCTGTGTGTGTATTTCCCTCCCAGGTTTTCTTCCTGCCTCATGGTAACACCATCCTTAGCTGCTTTAGCGATGACACCATCTTCGCCTGGGAGAGTGACACGCTCTACTGTAAATACCAGCTGCCCACACCGGGGGAGGGACCCAAGAAGGGCTATAGAGCATTTGCAGTCACACGGTCAGTACTGGTTTCGGGGGAGTTATGATCCTCCTTTAATCCAAAATTAACAATAATCCATCCACCTGAACAAGAAGATAAAACCGCAAACCATGTGATAGCCATGCTGTAGACCCCCCCCCCCCCCCGATTCAAATCTGGCCCTCGACTCCAAATCCAGGCCTTGTTTTCAAGTCTCCCAGGTAGTTAGTTTAATAATTTCTGGTTCTGATTGGCCAGAGGCTTCTCAACTGGCTCTCAGGTAAAGGAAAGCTGGAAAAACAGCAGTGCTCAGCCCTTGAGGAGCGTGATTTGAATAGCCCTGCTGTAGACAATGGTTAAATGGTTGAAAAGCTAGTAATCTGATTTTTACCGTTATCCGCACCATCATTGGTTGTGGAGCAGTATGGCAGATGTGTACCGAGCTAAAGAGCAATCCAAGGTCTAAGAGGCTCTGTGCACACGCAGGGATGGGCGGATCCTAGCAGCTGGTGGCCGCTCCAGCCTCCTCCACCTGTGGTGTCTGGAAAGCCAGCAGCTCCTCAGGGCCGTTCAGATGCCCTCCCAGGTCAGGACCGTGCGGCAGCTGGAGTTCCTGCCTGACAGCTTCGACGGTGGTTCCAGCCAAGTATGTTTGCTAATGCTAATTTGTTAATAGTAACTTACTAGCAGCATACAACCAGACAAATATCTGCAGCGTAGATTTGGGTATGGATGATAGGGACATGTCCTTACCAATATTGCGGGAGTACCATGTGTGTATGGGGGGGTGGAGGGTTAGAGTTGATTTGGATTCTAGCAGTGTTGGAATCGAACCTACCCCCTTGCAAATGGTGTAGCTTTTTTATGCAACTTCAATCTAGTCAAGATCTTCTCACTCAGTGTGAATTTCATTTAGGTTCAGTTGAACCTAATTCTAAAAGTTTCTTCTCAGGTGCTGGGAGTCTTGAGCCAAGATGGCATCATGCGGTTCATCCACATCCATAGCTGCAAGCTCCTCTTTGAAGTGTGTAGCCATGACGATGGCATCGGCTCTGCAGCCGTCAGCCCCAGTGGCCGCCACCTCGTCACCGTCATGGAGAGCGGGGCGCTAAACATCTACAGCGTCCAGGCCCTGACGCGGGACATCAATGTGGTATGAGCACGTCTCCACCGTGGGGGTGAGCGTGTGGAACAAGAGAGCTTGGCTGTCAGAGTCAGATTTCGGATGTTTGACTGTGCTGTCAGAGTAAGAGGATCTTCTCAGATCAAATTCTATATTTCTGTTTTTTAAATCTACACTTCAGTCCACAAACACTCCAGGTTCACATGAAGTATGAAGTTAATTTAAATGGATTTAGCCATGTAAACAAGGTATCCGCATATGTTTGGTGTTTACCCTGGTCCAGTGTAACTTCATGTTGTTGGGACGAGCGTGATATTTCTGCATAGTTCCTTATACCCAGACCAGTAGCAATGTTGGCCAAGTGAATTTTAGAGACCTTGATATCGACCTTGATCCCTGAGAATGACAAGGAAGACGGTTGATTTATTTTGTCATTTCATAAGGTCCCTTGTTGTTTCCTTCCAGCCCCCGGACCCCCTGGTGAAAGTGGTGACCAGAACATCCGGACGTAAGGTCCAGACTCGGACCTCAAAGGCTCCAGTCACCTCCCTACCAGAGGACAAAGAGGTGAGTAGCGGTTGGTTTGTCCTGCACGTTTGGATCCTTGATTTATTCATGTAGCAGTTGATGAACGGGGCCGGTTTTTGGCTCAGTTGGCTGCGACCTGTGACCAGAAGGCTCCAGATACCATCTGACCGCTTTCTCAAGAATGTTTGTCATTTTGGATCATGGTGCCTGCTAAATAAATGAAATGTAAATGAATTCTGATCTTTTATATCATACTACATACCAGTTTCTCCATACTTTTTCTTTTTTGCTCCGTGTATGTGAAATAACTTTCATTTTATTCATATTTTGAAAGAACATTCTTCCAGGCCTCGGGGCACACTGAACAGGTCCACATTTATGTTTTATCCCAGTTCCCAGCACACCTGTAAGACATTTTGAGTTCCTAATTGCTCGGGTCAGGTGTTCTACCTGTCAAGGGTGCCCCAACGACTGGTTTGGGAAGCACCGTCTTGCACACAGCTGCATAGCTGAGATTAGCTAAGGTACCTATGACAGCCACTTTGTTAGTATTCCAGTGACTGAGTTTGGCCTTGCAGAATGAAACGCCAGACCCACTGAATAAGAAGAAACTCCGGGCTTTGCTGAAGACATTTGGGGAATACCCTGCCAGATACAGGTAGGGGAATCCCAGGTTGGCAGCATGTGTGACACGTGTCAGGAGGACCCTGTAGCGCTAGTCTGCCTTCCATCCTTTCCGACAGGATGTTCATCTGGCGCTCCCTCCTGCGTCTTCCAGAGAACTGCTCGGCCTTCAGCAGCCTGACGGACAAGGGGCAGCATTCGGCGTTCGTGACCCTGCAGGAGCGCTACCCGGTGAAGAGCGCCAGGCTGCAGCGTGGCCTTCAGAGGTGCCCTGCGCGCCGCCCGCGTGCCGCGAAATGACCGATGCCGGGCAGCCGCATGGGCACACCGCGGGTACAGATGCCCGGGATGCCCTGCAGATTCAGATGCCGGAAATTAAATCTGCTCATGTGACGGGCACACACACGGGTGCTCACAGTATTCCTTTGCTGTACATGTATGTAGAGAGTTTATGTTTCTGAAGCAGGGTTGTACTGTTGTTAGCGCGGATGCGTATAGCGCCAGGATTTGTGAGTGACGATTGGTCAGGCTTTAGTTCTGGAAAATCCTCCACTCTTTGCAGTTTGATACATCCCGGTGTCCCATACCGCTAACTGGTCGTGGTTTGCTGTCACACAGGGTCCTCTCTGCCCTCGCCCACTGGTCGGCCATCTTCGGAGAGACCGAATACCTCCCCCTGCTGGCTTTTCCCTTTGTCAAACTGTTCCAGAACAACCCCCTCGTCTGCTTCGAGGTGATCGGCACTGTCATAGGTGCGTCCCGGTGCCCCGAGAGTCAGCCGGATAATCGGCGCCGCGTTCCGTTACTCTGCTCAGTGCTGCCTTCTGCCTTTCGCAGTGAACTGGTGCCAGCACTGGTTTGAGTACTTCCCCAACCCTCCCCTGAACGTCCTCAGCATGGTGGAGAACGTTCTGGCTCATCACGATGAGGAGCTGCTCCAGCATCTGGTCCACTGTGGTGTCACGTCCCAGGTGTGCAGATGGGAGCCGACTCCTCCTCTGATGCAACCCGAATGACGCCTCCTGCTGGCCAAATGGTGTATTAACAATAAACCTTGGGAAATGTGCCTGCCGTACCTTTCAGCATTATCCCAGGGCTGAGATCATGCCACCCTGTCTGTCCTGCAGCTGTACGCCTGGCCTCTCTTGGAAACCCTCTTCTCTGAGGTGCTGACGCGGGATGAGTGGCTGAAGCTGTTCGATAACGTTTTCTCCAACCATCCTGCCTTCTTGCTGCTCGCCGTGGCATCGTACGTGACGTGCAGCCGCACGCCGCTGCTGCTCTGCACCCGCAGGGAGGACTTCCAGGTCTGCCCCCGCCGCATGTCGCCATGACGACACTGCTTCGGTTCTTTACCCGGCGTGATGGAGGACTATCCCCCCCCAGGGGTGGAGAAGGGGTCCCTCACAGCAGGCTGAGCTGATGGGGGGGGGGGGCTCAGTTTAATTTGCCATG
>JAODKF010000147.1:7484251-7505119 GCA_026779585.1 Mormyrus proboscirostris | reverse complement strand
TAATGATGCTGTATTCAGGAAAGCCTATATTTACACAGCATTCGGCATTTAAGCAGCCGAGGCTGTATGTGTGTGTGCGTGCCCAAAGTTTAGCCGGGTCTTGCTAGGAATCTGGGGTCTTAATGGGAAAAACCTGCTTATCTGTCACATTCACCTACTACAGTGGCTATAGATAAATCAATGAAAATAATTCACTGAATAAATTCTTTGTAGGTAAACGCCACTGATATTGAATACAGCATAAATGAGCATATTTGAGAAAATCAGTTGTGAAAAAAACCCATTTTGAAGGAAGTGGTGGTGTTACTTTAATACTATGTTTGCATATTGCTGAGCAGAAAACAGAAGTGTTGTTTGACATCCCCTCTCTTCTACTAACATTAAACAAATTCTTTTAAGCAAACCGGAAGTCCTCTTTGTATTGTACTTAAATTCCTTGTTCATTTAATACACGCTACTAAGCATTTTGAGTGCATGGTAAATTTACATTAAAACTCACTTAAAACTATAATCCATTCAGAGACCTGGATCATGTTAAGGACTCGAGCAGAACAGCAAGCCCTTCCTCGCCTGAGCCCCGCTTGTGTGGAATGTTCCAATATACAGTACATTTAATACAAAAATACAGATTTCATCAATAACTGGATTGAAAAGCTTTTTAAGCTAAAAGTAGTGATGGACAAATGAAGTTTCATAAATTATTTGCTGTATTTTGTGGCCCCACTAGATGGTACACTCTATTAAAAAAAAGGATTCAATTCATGCCCCAATGCAAAGCAAGAGCACCATCTAGTGGGACGAAAACATACAGCAAATGGTTCACAATGCTTCATTTGGCCATCACTAGGTAAAAGTAATGCATTCCTCAGAAATATCAGTCCATCCATGCTCCACTGACTGCAAGACTGTGAGACACCTGGAACCACAGCCTGGCCGCTGGTCGAGGAGAACAGTGCCTCCCTGTGGCCGAGTCCTGATACCACGCATCCGTACAGCTCTGTTCAGCTGAGTTGCCTTTTAAGCTTGTCATACCACCGTATGTCAAAGTCCACGTTGCACAGAGCATCCAGGCTCTCGCCATCCTGGTTGTCCTCCTTCATCTTCTCCGGCACAAGGTCCTCGGCCATCACCTGGAGGCAAAGGAACCGGAAAGCGGGTAAGTCAATATCAGAGTCTCCCTAGGTCACAGGAAATGGCTGTGGTGGCAGGAATGAGATGCTGGAGATGTTTCTTAAAATAAAAACATTTAGCAGTGGGCTCCATTAAAATTCCTATTGTAAGAATAGTTGATTGCATCACCAAAGAGATCGTTAGAACGATGACTTCATTCCTGTTCCATCGATTCAGCACATTATTGGATGGCGACTACTTGAAGTTGGCACAAGCCGCCCTCCCACCCTTTTCTGCACACACACGTTGGTACTGAAAGGCCCGAAACGACTTCGCACCTCTGATATCAGCTGGAGGGTCTTGGCATCGGGCTCCAAGCATCGCAGGCCCTCCTCCACCTCCTCCAGGGCTCTTTCATTGCACTGGAGTACAAATGAGGACTGCTGGATCCTCAACAAATGGATCAGAAGTCTATGGAGGTAGAAAAAGATACATAATTGGTCAGATACACATGCAGGGGGAATGTCAAATCATTCGAGTTAAGTGTGCTTTACTGTCATACAACCCACGCACAATAGGCAGTGGCATGGAAAAAACAGTCCCTGGACTGCGGTGTATCATACAAACAGCACTGACAGGGAGTGGGTTCATATACATAGTGCAAACACTAAGTATAGCAGCATAAAGGGATGGAATATGAGACTAATATGCAGGAAGGTATAAGATGACTGACCATGAAGAGATCAGGAACATAAGGAGAATAATCCTATTACTGATTATCTGTTTCAGTCACCTGGTTCGGACAAAACACATGCAAGCCTTTAGCCGGACGTCCGGCCCTTGTCCGTTCGACCGCCCCCCTATGCTCATCTCTGCCGCCTTCTCTGCCCCGTGGTGTCCATCCGCTCGGGACCCGTCGCCCCTGGGGGACAGACTGAGGGCCCAGTAGCACCTCGCAAGTCTCTGCCAGTACCAGGGGTTATAAGGGTGTAGGGAGACGAGCTGCTGAAGGACTGAGATCTCTTCACTGACATCTGCGAAGAGCTGGTGGACGGTTAGCTGAAGGTTCAAAGCGCACGTGAGGTGGCCTGTGTTTGTTGCTTCCTTCCTCTGTCCATGAAAAACACAATGAAGCCGTGATTCTGACATATTCCACACACTGCATGTTTGTGCTTCCAATGCAATATACGAAGTAAATAAATATGTATCTTAAATCCCAGCCAAGACCACAGACTGCATAATCTTCCTTCATAGTTAAATACACTGCATACATCAACACATTAGCACACGGTACAGAAACTGCAATCTTGTGGCGCATTTCCACTGGCATATAGGAGCCACTGTGATGCATCCGGTCTTTTGATGCACCCTTTGAAGGATGCAGCCCCTGAATTCAGACACAGCCATAGAATATACACCTTTTCACAAAGCAGCGGTATCTCCGTGCATTTCCACCAAGAGGATGGTGGTGAGTCAACCAGTTTGGTTTGGTCACACTTCGGCCCTGCTAGTGATCAGGTCAAGTCAATGTGAGTACGGCTCACATACTTTACAATAGAAAACTGCCAGGTCGCAGTACGACTCAGTTCTTGGTGGCAGTGGAAAAGCCCTAATAGAATCTGTATACACTCATTACTTATATTACATCATGAATAGTTTTTCTATCACACATGTATATATTTTACAACTGCTTCTAGCATGGTTGCATTATTCTGCACTTTTAGGTTAGATGCCAAACTGCATTTCATTGCCACAGTAATTTGCAAAGACAATTAAGGTGAATCAAATGATTTTAAATAATCAAGATGGTCTAATTATTAGGTGGAGCAGGGAAAACACATGACTATAAAGGCTGGAGGGGCTCACCAACAAGTTAGCAATCTCCAGGGGCTCCTCGCGTCTGCCAAGATGGCAGTGGCACCTGGCCTGGCCTTCCAGCACATCCCGTCTGATCGCGACGTTTCCCTTGGGTATAAGGGACAGGCACGTGGAGTAGTCCGCGAGAGCTTTCTGAATGAAAGTACAGTGAATAATTAGAGACATTTCCAGTCACCCGGTTCTATGATTCGTGTCTGTTACAGATGGCATAATTTCTTAGACGAAGGTAAATGAATGGTTTAGTATGAGTAGGATTATTACCTTATAATCATTTTGACTATACGCCAGATCGGCACGGAATTTGAAAACTTTCTGCTCCTCCAATTCATCATCTGTCGGTACATTTTCACAGAACCACTGCATCAGAAAGGTTTTGAATAGAATGCAATCATTGGAAAGGGGAATGATCTTTCATCTTCTCAAAATTACATAACATGATGTGCACATCCTTCAGCTATCAATTTTCCAATACGCTGGCCACTTATCTGGTTAATTAAATCTTATGCTACGCTTCAAACACGTGGGTATGAAGTTACATTATCACATGTAATGTAAAACACGTCACGTACCAATACAAACAGACGTTCGCCTGATGAGTTTGTACCAGTAACGCGTACCTCGTCGTGTTAAATATGAAGAAACCTACCTTAGGTTCACAACTTTTTGCGTTGTAGGAAGAAAGAGCAATAGGCACCCTACTTTTGCATTCTTCAAACACCGAGTCGTCAAACGTACTGCCAAATATCTCCATTTTAAAAAGAACGCATCAAGTAAAATAGTTCAGCCCCAACCCATGCCCCTGTCTGTGTAACGCGGTAAAAGGACCGCGGGGAAACAAGACGCGGAACTGCTGTTCCGATCCGCCGTGTCTGGCAATTACGGTGCGCAGGAAACACAGAAAAAAATAAAGGAATAGATGTTATTTTTTTGTACACCTAATTAGAAATACTCTGAACTCAAAGAAAATATATATGCTACAACTGTTAATTGCGGTTAGTTAAGCTTTACTTAGCGGAAACAGAGTGACATTAAATATTCACATTTTATACAGCAATGCAAAATATATTTGGCTGTGAGTGATAAATTCAGCCTACAATTATGAAAATGATGTCCTAGAGAACATAACACATCCATAATTCATGTCAGGGGGGAAAACACAAAATATTCAGAAAGACTTTGCAAAAGTAAATAAATTCTCATGATTTCTTAAGCCCTTTATTAGTTATTTTTTCCAAACACAAGTATAAAACATAATCCTCTCTGACCCACGTGAAAACAATAGTGCTGTAAACATGGTCCATTTAATTTACTGAATGACATGAAGCATCTGGGGATTAAAAATCTGCCGTCTGACACAAACAGCACTCAAAAGATCTCTGTGTAATTCTGTGGCACAGAAGCTTTAATAAATCTGTGTTTCCCGCCACAACCCGGCTGCCTGCCTGCTGCACAGGTAGGTTTAAGAGCCATTTTTTTTTTTCCAAATGGATTTTCAGTATCAAAGTGGTATATAAAGATAAACCCAAAAGACATTATTTTTAGCGAACATCCCATCATCAATGTTAAGGTTCCTTGCAACTCTGCCAATGTCAGTCTGTTTTAAAAAAAAATCTATTTAACCTATAACAGTCAATATAGTCTCAAATAACATTCACAAGTGGTCTAATATTTAAAATCTATACTCTTTAAGTGCTATGCTTGAGAAGAAGAAAACAAAAAAAAAAAACTTTAGAGAACACAGATGACAAACTATTAAAGCATTTTTTTTTTTGGTTAAGAGATGCGGTCTGAGAAGTCTATGACTTTACAGGAGAAAGTAAGAGGAGCGATTATTACACTTTGTCTAATGGAAATACAACAGAGGCAAAGCATCAGTTACTTCAACGGGACTCAATTGCACACTGCAAGCTTAAATCAACCGAGGCACAGTTATCTGTGACAAACTGCCAAGAAAAAAGAAATACTGGTTTAAATCATTAAGCCACAGCGATGTTTTCCCCCCCATACAAAAAGCAAAGAGATGATCACTATGCAGGTGACCTTGACATCTCAATGAACACCACTTGAGTAACATACATTAGTTCAAGGCTATATTGATAATTATCATAAATTAAAAAAGTATAAAACAATTAAAAAGTCCCCTCCCCCCCAAATACAAGAGCATAAAATGTATGTACAGAGCAAGAATTTATTTCCTCTTTCATAGTTTCTGCAAGCAGGAACCAACTAGGATAACACTGTCTACGGTCCAGTTCTTGTAGTACCTTCCCGTAACTCTGCTTCCATTAATCCAAGACAAGAATCCAACAGTCACAAAAGCAGGTCCTGCTGTAACAGACACTGTTCGGAACCTACTGTGCACGACTGTTTCAAAATATCACACCTATTCCTTCACAAAAAGCTTCATCCAAACAGCTCTTTCTAGATCTCTCCAAACACATTTACTGACTTAGGTCACTGAAAAACTAAAAGTTCAGGGCTAACCTTAGATCTTATTGCTCTTTGACTATAATCTTTTTTTATAAAATAATAAATACTGTTCTACAATTCTTCAAAATGTTATAAAGACTGCAGGTAAATTTACTTAAAACGCTTCTTTTGAAATACAGGAAGTGAAACTGTCTTCAGAACTTCAGAAAAGTAGCACGACCTTAATGTAAGTGAACATGCTGCCTTTCTGTCAATTGATAATTTCCTGTATACATGACTGGGATATTCAAAACAGAGGAAAAAAATACAGTAAGCAAGACAACTCTAAAATAAGAGTGTAGAAAAAGGCCTATTGTAAAATATGGCAGTAAGCGATCAAAAATTTTATTGATAAAGGCACCGTTTCCTTAAAAATCAAGCTTGAAGTTATTTTACTTTTAACCACATAGCATCTGCAATATTAATAAAACCACTCGCTTACTGTCCCAGTAAAGGATTTCTTAGAAATCATTTGAGGAAAATAACATATGTTGCATTCAAGCAAATTTTTAGCTAATTTAATCTCCAAATTAAAATCAGAGTTTAGATTGCACTAGCGAATTGTACCACCATATGTAGACTAGAATGTTGTATGGTTTACTTATTAGCACAAGGACGTGACTGGAAATTATTTGTTGAGTAATTAACTTTATATGAAGAGTGATATGCTTTCTTAAAAAAATTCAAGGTTAATACCTTATTTTTTAAAAACAAGCAAGAGATGGAAATGCCGAGTGACATTATTACCCAGATCACAAACATCTTTAGTCATCACAGTACCTCAATGTCTCGCGTGCAAAAAAAGGATTTGCCAGTTCACAAAGACGTTCAGATGGAAACTGACTGGGGAACTTGAAGAGCGCGGGAATCAGACGTCTACAGCAGCGTTACTTTGGCAAAACGGCTCCTCGCTGGAACTGGGAGAGACACCTGGCACTGCTTCCTTTGGTGGCAGGTCTCTGGTTCAACCACACAAAGAGGAAGCAGTGCGCTCCTTGCTCCATGTTGAGGACACAGACTTCCACCTTCCTTCTTCATGGCGAGTAAACAGGCAGGGCTAGGAAGACAAACGGGATACGGGGATCACATTCACAGCTCAGCATAAATAAGTATATGCATGCATTTCCCAGCTTTTTGGAGGACCTTACACAAACATGTTATTATGTGCTTTTAATCACTGTGATAATGAATTCTGAAGTAAATTATCCCAAAGGTTAGTACTTACTGAAGATGGGTGGTTGTCTGTCACTAATCCTCTGAGCCAGACAGAGTTCGCCTGACACTCTGTGGGGGTTCCCACGCATCGCTGTCATCGCTGTCGTCTTCGTCGTCATTGTCATCGTTGTCATCATCTTCACCACGAATAACTTCACCCTGCTCCTCAGCTGCCATCTCACTTTCCCCTTGTGACTCCTCCCCCTCCGCCAGCTCCCCATTCTCTGCCCCACCGTCGAAAGGGTCCATTCCTAGGTCCTCCCTCCGTTTGATCTCGGCAAACCAGTCCCTCACCTGCTCGTAACCCATATTTGTCTTTGCCACCAGCTCGTCCAAATCCTGTTCATTCAGGAACTTATGCTTCAGGTAGTACTCCTTCAGAATCTCCTTTCCGGTCTTGAATTTGATAGGAGGTGACGACTTCCCCAAGCCCGAGGATCTTTTGGCCCTCCTGCTCCGGGATCTACTCCAACCCCGGTTGCGATTCCGGCCCCTTCCCCGCTTCCTGTGTCCGCTTCCATTCATGGGCTCAACATTCCCACTTTGGTAGAAATAGTACCACTTAAGGTTCCCATTCTTCCAAGCATACCGGCTGTCCCCAAACCAGTTCACAATGTAGGTCCGGGGCAGCCCGCTCTCCTCCGCCAGCTTGTCATACTCCTCGGCTGTGGGCCACTGCGTACGCACGAAGGCATTTTTCAGGACGTGAAGCTGCTCGGGCGTCTTCTTCCCGATCTTATCCTTGCCCCACCGTCGGCTACTGGGCGGCGTCTGGCTTCCTGACTTAGGCGACGGGAGGCTGCTAACGGCTTCGGTATCACCCTGCTCCTTCTTCTGGTCTGTCGAATCTGCCGGGGCTTTCCTCTTCTCTGTGAACCAGGCATTGATCTCCCGTCTGGTCAGCTTGGTCTCGCTCCTCAGTCTGCTCAGCTCCTCATCAGTGGGGGTGCTGCATTTCTGGTAGCTCTCCTCCAACACCAACAGCTGCTCCGGAGTCTTTTCTTTAAACTTCTGGAGGGTGAAGTCAGGAAAAGGGTTCCACGACTTGTTACGCGTCTCTTTCTCCTTGACCGGTCCTGATGTAGGAGACTCTGTGGTTTCATCACTAGAGTCGATCACAATGGTGGCGTTGTTGCTGGCATTGTTGTTGGCACTGTTGGTGTTCTCGTTAAAGACGATGACGTGGTTGTTTTTAGAGTTGCGCTGATTGTAGCGCGTATCACTGAACCACTTCTTTATCTCGCCCTTGGTGAGATTCGTCAGCTTCATCAGACGGGATATCTCCACGTCACTGGCAAAGTGGTTTTTTAGGTAGCTGGCCTTCAGCTCTGCAAGCTGCTCTTTGGACTTCTTGGGCCGCATTCCAAAATGATCAGCAGTGAGTGCCGAGTTCTCCTGAGGGGTCAGGGATGGTGGCTGGACAGTGGTGGCCCTCTTCGTTTCCACGGCTGCTGGGGTTGCCTGGATGGTAGCCGGCTTGGGCAACTGCGTCTGGCTGGGAACACCAGCCACAGTCAACGTGATCGGTGTAGTCACAGGCAAGTTGCCAGTGCTGCCAACCTGCGTCAAGACAAGACCAGGCTGCCCAACTATCTGGCAGGTCTGCAGGATGGACTGCAGGCCATTGTGTGTGGAGGACAGATGGGCTGGAATCACCGTTATAGTCTGGGGTACCGTGTGCACAGTACCATTGAACTGCTTCCTCCGGGCTTCTTCCACCTCCTCCGGGGTCCAGCTCACGCCATGCTTCAGACGCTGGGCAGAGAACCAGATCTTGATCTGCTCCTCTGCATACTTTGTTTGGGCAGCCAGAGTCATGATTTCTGAAATCGTTGGATATGGGAACTTGTTGTAAGTGTTGACCAGTAAGGGATTGGTGTCCATGGTGCTGTTGTACGTTGGAATACTGCTGACTGGTATCAAGAGCTGGGTCTGGGCATTCTGCTGGGCCTGCAGGGCAGACAGAACTTGGGCCAGGCCAGCGGGCAGAACCGTGGCAGAGCTGATGACGGTTTTCTTTGGTTCAGGCAGAACGGTATTAGGATTGGTGACGACAACACTGGGCTTGACGGCCTCGGCCGGCAGAGGGGTAAGCACCTCTACGGGGTTGGAGACGACCCCCTCCTTAGGCTCCTGCTCTCCTTCGCTCTCCCCCCTTGCTCCATTCTCCTCAGCACCCTTGTGAGGGACGGCGATCCTCTTGGGTTCACCTTTGCTCTTCATCTTCATGATTGGGGTCTTGCTCAATGAGATGCCAGTGATGGTAGCGTCCTCGGCCTCCTCGCTCTCTGGGTGCGCAGACGGCGAATCAGCAGGCGCCTGTTCGGAGGCAGTGTGGCCGCTGCGCTTCGCGGTGCTCCGGATGAAACCATCCTCCCCAAGGTGCCGCCCGCTGTGCTCTGAAGACAGAGCAGGTTTTCCGTTAGACATTCTCAATCCACGTGAACATGCAACCACAGTGGGACGACGTGACCTATACCACTAACATTACTGGGGCGAGTCCCGGCTTAAGCCAGGCATTTAATAAATGTTTTTACATCAATGGGCCCGTTGATCAGCTAGACACGCAAACATGATGTCTATACAATTTTATGTCCCAAGATTGTGAGCGAAAACAGCAGATATGCTATTCTCACCTGGATCAGATTTAGCAGGGGTTGCAGTGCCCTCCACAGTCACCTCTGTTACACTGTCAGGACCCTCCTTCTTGTCTGTGGCCTCCATGTCTGGGTCCTGCTCTGCTGTATCCAAGGGAACGACCATGCAAGGTGTTGTGGACTTCCTTCGACTTGCCATCTTATCAAGAGCATCCAAAGGAGGCCTTCAAAGAAATTATAAATAATAAAAAAAAAAAAACTAAATGTCCCTCAGAATCCTTGCTTGGTCTTCCTCAGAGACAGATCATTTTCACACGTCCAGGGAAATCCCAACACTGAAGCTGCATCCTGTAAAATTAGATTAGATTAGATTAGATAAGACAAACCTTTATTAGTCCCACAAGTGGGAAATTTGTATTGTCACACAGAGGTCACCCTCCCCTCAACAGCCACTCACAGTTATTCACCAATTGACGTAAACAACACCTATGATACTGCGATCTACCACAACGCTTTAACAATGAACACGCATTACAGACCGGGAATGAATACACCTCCTCAGTAACTGGGCTACACGCTACATCATAATAAACACACGTGTCTGCTCAGGTAAGTGTTCCGCATCTCGTATGCTGAAGACTACCTTAACTAAAAACTAAAGAATTCGTCCAAAGAAAATGCGAACAATGGTCGATTAAGTTGTAATTATAGACTGAAAACGACTAAACATGGATGTCTCGCAATAAGTATTTCTGCGAAAACTTATTAGTGGAATGACTGCCGACACCTAAAACAAACACTGAGCCCATGCAGAGGTGAAAACGGCGTGTACATGGCCGTTATGATCAGATATTTAAGAGATGTGAATATATATATATATATATATATATATATATATTTTTTTTTTTTGAAAAGTCTTGTAAACATATTGATCTGCGTACTAACGCTGCTGGGGGATATTTGGTGTCTGTGCTGGGAAGGAGGGGGAAGCAAAAAAAAAGTCAGGCACTCTCGTTTTTCTGCGTGCTAACGGGATTTGGGCGAGTGGAGACAGATTTATCGTTCTTGAGACAATAAAAACGGTAGAGTCCGCTGAGCCAACTTACCGAAAGAGGAGCTTGTGTGCGCCGGGGCCGACCGCGTCCACTGCCGCCCGCTGGCGCCCCGTCTTCCGCTCTCGGCCCACAGTGCCAGTCGCCTCCCCTCCGTCTTCCCAGCCTAGCTTAATCAGGCTGCAGCGCTTTCGTTAGTCGAGCTCCGGAGGGCGGCGAAGGGGGGACCGAAGCCAATACGCGGCTGCGGCCAGCAGATATACAAAAAAAGAAACACTTGGCCCCCCCGCCAACTACGCAGCTTTGGATATTTCAGCAAAAAAACTGCCAAGATTAGTCCACGTTAACACGGCTCTGTCGGATAATGGGTTATTAAAATATATTTCTAATTTTTATTACAGTAAACAAGAGTTGCTCTTAATTTAATGGCAGTGTTTTTAATGACCGGGCGTAACCATCGATTAAGTGCGCGCTTGCGTCATCATCAGGCGACAAACTAGCATTAAAACGTGGGAGCACCTTGGGAAGACAGACATCACGGTGATCGTTCGGGTGGTTTGCTGTTTTCATGTACCATCCTAGGACCTAGGTCAACGTTATTCATTGGTACTTTTCGATACGTTAAATCTGTCTAACGTGTGGATTAGGTCACATATCTTAATGCATTACAGTTTTTCAGACAGTACAAACAAGTATAGCATCTTGCAGAGTTCTCGAGACCCGCTCGACCTGATCTCGGCCTTGTCTCCATCTGAAGCCCATTTTGTCTTGATATTGTCTGGAAAAATTACAAAACACATTATCTGAATCTATATGCACATACACTTTTTTCCTCTCACTAAGCGGAAACTAATTTCATGCGCTGACCTCTTGTAGCAGATATACTTAAAATGAACTTCATCTCCCAGCTGCTCCGGCGGTATAAAGCTATTGGACAGGTTCAGATTGGCGCAGGGGGCTGCTGGGAAGAGATACTGAGTAAGCGGGTCGTTTAAAAATTGAACATGAAAGACTCTGGGACTATCGTGAGTCTGATTGTTCGTTGTCTCTCACGCAGTAGGATTACAGCTTGACCACCCTGGGTTACAGTTACCGTCTGGATGTACGTGCTGTCACGCCTGCTTGTCCGGTTGAGTTCGTCTTGAGTGGATACTTATTCGTTTGGGGAACATTCCCAATTAGGCCCAGGCAGATACTGTAGGATGTCACCGAGGACCTCCGTAATTTTTTAAACAGCGAAAAATAAAACTTGAAGCTAAGTATTCACACGAATAAAAAAAATCAGTTCCAAATGTTTGCGGGCCAAGTGCATTCTTAACATTGCCTATCCCCCAGAAAACAAGCCTCTCGTATGTAATGTATTACTGACGAGACCGAAACACTTAGGGTCCGTCACTTCACTTTTTTTCAAACCTTGGCTGCAGCCCAGCTCCCCATCAACTTTTCACCAGGTATAACTTTCATTCATCCATCGTCAGCTGTCCCTGTTATACTGGACTGTTTTGGACATTGTTGGTAGTGATTATTTAGTGTTGATTGTTAAGAGTTTAATTTACTATCTTTGTCAAGCGAGGGCATTGTGTATGCGATTTTGTTAAATGTTTTTCTTATACGCCTACATTATTGTGTAGAGCATGTGAACATTAAAGTTTTTCAGTAACAGGTAGGGCTGCGTGATATAATATCGATATGATATCACCTAGCCCTAGTAACAGGGTCTTTTGGAAATTAAATGAAAAAACTCCAATATGTGTACACTTTATTGTGAAGTTTCAAGTCTTTTTTCAAGTCAGGTCTTTTATTAGTCTTGATTAAAATTGTTGGTCTTGTTTTGGTCTTGGTTGGGATGGGTCTTGGTATTGACTTGGTCTTCGGTTGGATGAGTCTTGATCTTGTCTTGATCTCAAAACAGATAGTCTTGAACACATCACTGGCATCTTCGACTTAAAACTCTGCTGTGAGTACTCAATACACTGCACCATAAGATACGAAGCTTCAGCTGCAGAGAGTGACTGAAATGCAGCTGGACATGTGTACGCTATAATCTGGTGGTTTAATTTTTGCTTGGCCTGAGGTTTTTTGTTGCATACGTACGCATAGCCAGATATGAGGTCACCGGGGTCTGGACCTCAGTGTTGAAAATAAATTGAATCTAGATGCAACTGCATAAAAAAAAATCAGAGGGTGAGAAATTCTCCAAGATGCATGCTGAGTTTAGGCTTGTTATTTAATGTTCACCGAGAGCACGAGCGAGTGCAGCCCCCTGTATCCTCGCTTCCACGGACAGCATCTGGTACAGCGCCTGGAGCAAAGGCAATTGTATGAAACGTGTTAAATATGCTTCCTCGGGCCGTGATAAAAGCTAGGCTGATCCTTTACACATACACACCACACTGAGTGTGTTCCAGATTAAAGTCACAGACTGGGAAGCGTGTGGCCACACCTGTGTCCATGGAATGTTTGTGCTTATGTGTGGTGGGTGGATTCAACATCCAATCCAACGTTAAAATACCAATAAAATGAGTTTCTGGTAAATAACAACACCCCCTGCACACAACTCCCCTGTTTTTCAACCCTGGCTGTGGGCCTTGTTACATACATGTTACATACACGTTACATACATGTTACATACACGTTACATACATCATTTCTCAGATTCTAATGAAAGGTTTCAACTAAGTGTTTCTCTTCCGAGCCAAATACCAATATGGTAAGTAAAGTGCATGGTGACTGCATACAGCCGGCAGGCTGGGTAAGATTTTCTGCGATACAACGATTGGGAGCAACTTGAATAGATTTTATATCTAATAACCAGAATGCAGCAAGATTTTAAATATGAAGATATTTCATGAAAGGGAATGCAAAACAAAACATGGAAATGATTCACTAAAAGCTAAACTGGTAAGATTTCTGAATTATACTATTCTGTACAATATTTACACTATATAAAATTTTTTAATTGTACTTTCGTCCGGGTCAGGACACTGCGGATATCCTTTTTTATTTACTGTGAAAGAAAGGAAAGGGAAAAAAATGCCTGCACATTTACAAGAAACAGATCCATGTTCCGGGACATATGAAATGAATCATGAACAAATGCAAAAAATATTATTCACTTTGTACTGTTAACTGTGCCAATAAATGACTTAATAAAATTTTACTGACAAAATGACCTATGCAGGCCTGGGGTTTGTCTTCGTCTTTGACTGTATTGAGGGCGGCACGGCGGCACAATGAGTAACAGTGTTGATGGGTTGAATCCCACCCACTCTCTGCTTTGTTTATAGGGGTGGTGTGTGACTCAGTGGGTTAAGACATTGTGCTTGTGTGAGTCACCAGTTCAAATCACAGTTAGCAGAGCGATGTCACCATTGACCCCTTAGTAAGGCTTAGTTGCTCTAGGGACTCTCTGACCCCAATTTCAATTGTACATTGTTTTGAGTCTGCTAAAATTGTAATTCTGTGTAAAGTTTGCACGTTTTCCCTTTGTTGTGTGACATGCAGTAAAGTTAACAGGTGTCTCTAAGTTGCCTGTGACTGATAGTGTGTCTGTATATGTTCCCTCGCATCTGTCCTATCCAGTGTGACCACTGCCTTATGCCCTATGCCAGTAATTCTCAAACCAGCGGGGACCCCCAGACGGCCCACATGTTTGCTGTCTCCTGACTCCCAGGGAATTGGGAGACAGCAAAAATATGGACCGGAGTCCAAGGACTGGTTTGAGAAGCACCCCTGGAACATGGAACACCCTGGAATAGGGTCTACCCTATACCCCGAACCCCCCACCCCCTTCGCTGCAAACTCGACCAGGATAAGCAGTTGCATCGATGACGATGCCCTAGATCTTGGCATTTACAGGGAGGTATGAGTTAGAGATTACAGAAGAGTTCCAGATACGCTGGAGTCAGTGTGTCGTATTACCTTAAATGTATATTGAGCAGTAGTACAGCAGTTATTAATCTTAGAAGAGTAAAATCATCCAGTTACTTGGGCATGCCTAGTGCAGTTAGCTGACACGAAAACTGGGAGAGAGGAGCTGGGCTCAGGACTCACACCAGACGACTGAACACCAACCTGTAGGAGAGCAGTCTGGTCATAAGCCCTCTGGCTGCTGAATATGCTATTGCTAAGCCAGAAGTGCAGTTTCCCAGCTGGGAGACATTGTACTGCCTGCACTAATACCTGGAGCAAATCTTAGAACAACAAGGAAGATACTTACAGACCAGAGCCAGCTAAGGAAACAGCGGACGGCACTGGCTTTGGGATAATCCCGGACTTCGCCATGCTTGTTTATAGACGTAGGCTGTTTGAACTGGACACTGGATAATACTGCAGGAGTCAGATATGTTTCAGCACTGACATAAGTTTATGTGCAGCTGTAAAATGTTAAAAGCACCTTAAGCAATTCTATTAAAGTGGCCAGTTACACAGATAATACATTTTTTAATTTACCATAGTCAGTTACCACCAGTGTGAGCTTTTCAAACGTGATCTTTAAACCAGTTTTCATTCCTGGGGTTTCCCAGAGAAGGTCAGCTGAGGCAGTCGCCCACCTCCATCCTGCAATCAAGCCGTCGGCAGGATGGCTACTCTTTACGAGCGTGAATGTGGGTTGCAGGGACACTTTACAAGCGTGAATGTGGGTTGCAGGGACACCAAACTCATACAACAAACTGGTAGGACTTTGGACAGGAGCGTACCCAGTTCCCATTGCAGGTGCGAGCTGAGCATTCCCTCCATGGCTGACAGGGAACACGCCTGTCCTCGCAGATGCAACAGTATTTTGTCCATAGATCAGGTGTTCGGTGTGTTCTCAGAAACTGGCGTATAATAACAGCACATCATCTATGCTGAGATGTGTATTCGCACGTATTCTCAAAAGTAGGACAAGCTGGAAATAAAGAGGAATCAACTTATGGAGAATAAATACTATTTCTGAACATAAACCTTCACTCAAAATGTATGCTGCCCCAGTCAGCAAGCACTTTCACATTTCTTTCATCTTTTTCATTTGAGTGATCACTTAAAACACGGAAACAAAATTACATAATGAAATGGAAGTGGGGGGCATTGTAGGTATAAAAAGTTAAATCTGCTTTTATAATCAGTTAAAATGTATTTATGTGGTTTTATTTTTTTAATTTGTTTTATATACAGCATACTGCAATGTTGGTTTACAAAGGCAATTGTCCCTTGATCTGAAGTAGACCTATAAGAACTCAGAGCAAGGGCACTGAACTACAAAAGCTATTGATCGTCACTTGTCCCAGTCGAAAAAAACCCCTTGCTAAGAAGTGTAATGAAAGTAACAACAGACAGCTAAAGCCACACAAAAGCAGCTTCAAACAGCTGGCGTAATACTGTTTGCGTGCTCAGCTTTTTTTTTCCTAAAAAACATTTGAGATCAAAAGAATATCAATTTTTGTTTCCTCAGAAATTTATTACTCCCCGAGCACAGTAATTTTTGTTGTACTTACAATGACCCTAAAAAGCTGTCGTAGTACGTGTGTGTGACGGGACGTTTGGGATAGGAGTGAAAAAAGAATAGCAAAAAATGCAGAAATTATTATGAGTCTAACTGGATGTATTCATTTATAGTTATAAACTCAGGCAACACATTTAGTGTGTCTAAAGGCCTTTATTTATAAGACAAGTGATTTCACAGATAAGACCGAAGCCGACTGATTACAGTAGGTACGGCCAAATGCAGTGCCCACCAAGTTACGGTCTGCTTTGACCACCAGGTGTCGCTACTGTGCACCGCTTAGTGAAGGTGCCGAGTAATGAACCTGTTTCTGACACGCTTGGAAAGGATGCCTTATTGCTTCAGAAAGCTTTTTTAACATCACTACTGGCCAGTTAGCGGAATGGATTCACAGCAACACAACCAAAGGTGTTTATCTCTCTGTCAAACACCCACTAGACAAGGACACGTGATCTTCAATAAGCAGGAACAGTATCTTCAGTGCAGTAAAATGGCTGCCATTTATAGTTTACCACTGCTAGTGGACGATACCAAAGGGTGGCGTATCCTATTCCCCAAACACACAATAAAGATGCAAATAAATAACACCAAAAGTACTTTTTATTCCAGGAGTCACCAACATGGTGCCTGCGGGCACCGGAATGCCCCCAAGGACCACAATAGCTCCTCCAAACACTTCTCTTAGACTTCATCATTGGTCTTTGCTAGGACTATTAACAGAACACTGTGGGTTTGCCTTCCGTGCCCCGCATTGACATCATAGATTCTGGCGCCATAGATTTCAGCCTATGAAATGTGGACAAAGGCCTCTTCCCTGATTTCACCAATTCTTCTGTGTGCCACAATTGCTGATAATACGGGGATTTCACAGTAGGTGGACGAGGGGGGCTTGGCACACAGGAGGGGCTTGGCACACAGGAGGGGCGTGGCACACAGGAGGATCAGCACGATCGGGGCAGGACACTTACCTTGTGGGAATCAAATGTCTCCACAACGTGATGAATACCCATTGTTTTGACCTAATGGGGACCTGTTAAACTCTCTTTTCTAAAAATCTGTGACTGCAATCAAAAAACTAGAAATGAAAAAACTCTTGTATTTTGTTTGGTTACTTGTGGTTATGGTTACGGTTGGGTAGGAGTTCTCAAAGTTAACATTAGCATTTCTCCCATACAATTGAATGAGCAATACCCACAAAGATATGAGTACAGGCACGTGTGTGTGTGTGTGTGTGTGTGTGTGTGTATATGTGTTAGAGTGAGAAATAAAGAGATGGGGACATGGAGAGACTAATGGTTACTATTTCTGATCCAGTACTCCTTGAAATAGTACAAGTTGGTGAGTGTAATCTCTTGCTCGAGCAAAGATTAGATGGGCAAACCAAATGAGAGGACTGACCAGGCAAAACAATGCTGTCATTTCCAGCAACGCTAAATCTAGTTTCCTGAAAACTGCTGTTGTTCCTCATTCAAGATTAACTTGATTGAAAGTAGGAGTCCATATTGAGCTATATTGAAAATTGCCAGGTGGTGTTTATGCTTCTTAATTCTCTGTGGTTTTCCTGTGGGGGAAGTGGCCACGTGAAACTTTTCACCGTTGGATAGCCTTTTTATTTCCAGAAAAAATTTGATCATCTATAGAGTGAGATTGTTGAAATAAATGTCATTCTTAAGACAACACTAACATTATTATAAAAGTTGAAGGGAAAACATTTTGCATCTGTTTTTTTAAATTATTTTGAATATTTGTAACGATGAACTGAATGTCTGAAGCATTTTATTGATTCTTTTGTGGAAGTGAAATTAACCGGGGGAGAGTGTAATGAGGAAGAATGTGTTTTTTTTTTCAAATTCGCACTCATATGTTTGTCTGGGTATAATACACTGCTATAAAATTATGATAAATATTTATATCAAGTTTTTATTCAAGTATGTGCGAAATGCTATTTCCCATTCTGTGCTGCATACACCAGCCTGTACATTGATACTTATGCCAGGTACATGTTTGACATTGTGAATGTTATAACTGGAAAAGTATTTCATGGATCATATTTTTTCTTCACAAAAACATTATATGGATGAAGATTTACACCTGATTTCATTTTCCGACAAATTGCTCCAACAGTGAAGCAGAAGTGCTGTGTGGTAGCCAAGGAAGAAAATGGCAGCAATTTTATAATTTTTTTTTCCAAATCTTGCATTAAACGAAGTACTAAATCCATAAAGTATATATTAATTGTGTGTCCCACCCAAAACACTGCAGTTACAGTGAATTTTCCTGTCTAAATCATGAGCATTCAGTGCAGGCCATCAGATACAGACTATTTCGCTGGATCATGAATAATGAGTTCATACCCTTTACCTATTCCAAATGTCCTCTGCAGCAGCATATCCAACCAGCCTACCTGCAGGATTATGTGACTGAGTTCAAATAGCAAAGTGAGCAAGATTGTCCAGTTAGTGACACGATGAATAACTGCAGGTATCATGTCATGCCAGTAGCTCAGAACAAATCAGCCTTCAATTCCTCAGCTGCTGTTGAAGCAGGAACAGGTGATGAAGAAGAGTGATGTCCTCCTATTCAACCTTCAGACCCACACTGTTCCCCTCTCCCTGCTGGTCATTCTTTCATGTCTGGCCAGCAACAACACAGAAATGACAATGATTTATACTGTTAGATCAGCATCAGTGATCTGTTAGGTTGTGGTTGTTTATGGTACTGGGTCGCTCATTACGTTGCGCACACTGCAGCACGTCTAGTCTTCTGCTGGCTCTTGCCTGGTCTCTGTATTCTTTCCCAAGTCACACTTCCGCATCTCTATTATTAACATCCACGAAAGTGATGGGGAAGATATACTTGCAGCTCAGGGGCCAACAGCCTTACAAAAGGGCAATTATCTGGAACTACTGGTAGGTCGGAAGGTCAGATTACTAACAATTGCCTTGTTATTACCCATATCATGTGCCCTCAAGTCAAAGTCAAATCTAAGTCTTTCCATAATTTTTGCTGTCAAGTTACTAGTTTAGACAAATTTGTGACTCAAGTCGAGTTGTGGGTCATGTAACTCGAGTCTTTACCTATATATTTTTTTTTACTTTTAGTGATTAAAACTTGCTGCAGCAAAAACCCGCCACAGTATGTTCTAGGTTAAGTCCTTCATAAGCAGAGGTTAAAAAGAGTCTCCATTCTGTCACGGTTGTCCCCACACAGTTTTTACATCCCTGTACATGCATCTTTCAAGCAAACTATCTTAGTAGACCTTGCATTCAGCCAAATGAAAATGCAGACAGCAGAGATTTCATATACACTAAAGTTACAAAATTAACATGATGATATCCAGGGGAACTAAAACCTCAACTCTTCTTGAGTCATAGGGTCCAAATCTCAAGTCATTTGCCCTTAAGTCCAGGTCTTTCCATCAGTTTTGCCAAATTGATATAACTGATACAATAGTTACATTCTTCTCACCTCCATATTGCATGTACCATAACTTTAGTATGCTATGGATGGGAGGCATAATTTCTCTACATAGAAATAGAGGGATGGCCATGTCTTCTAAAATTTGGGAGTAGAGTCCTTCATTGTATGTCTATTTTTTCCAGTTTCATGAAATGAAGAATGTCTTTTATCGGGGAACCAAAGTCATTTCCTCTATTGCACTGTCTTGTGTCACACTGTTTTTTGCAATGTATGCACTTTTTGCACACTTGCACTTTATGTAGTCCTGTGTTGATGTAGTGTTATATGTAGCGCCATGGTGCTGGAGGAGCGCCGTCTCGTTTCACTACAGTATGTATGGTATTGCTGTATATGGTTGAAATGACAATAAAAGACACTTGACTTGAGGGGGCAGGGGGAGACTTGCACCTGAGCAAAATGAGATGACTTTCCAAGAAAGGTGATAAATGCAACAAAATCAGCTTTATATGAAGAAAGAACCACTGAGGATGGGAGGGTACCAAACAGTGCAGTGAAACAAAGGGCTGCATCACTAGTCCTAAGACTTCTGACAAGGACCCAAAAACCTTGGACCAATATTCGTTCAGGGCTGGGCAGAACCAAAGGGTACGTGCTACAGAACCAAAGGGTACGTGCTATAGGGTTGTGGGGGACAAGGGGGATTAGCATTGGGGTAGATTATCTAACTGCAAAAAGAGTAGAAATATTTTTATTTAAGAGTAATGGATATTCATGTTTGTAGAGGGAAAAAAAAAGTAAAATCAAGTTCTCCATTATATAAAAGCAGATACGATGTCTTATTACTCAAGTAAAGCAAAATAGGTTTATACTGGAGACAGAACATATGTTAAAACATCAAAAAATTCTACATGTATGTCTATAATATTGCATGGATATGCTATTTAAACAGAAGTGACATTCATAGCTGTACTGGACTGTTCACTTCTGCTTGTCTGAGACTGCTGTGATGTGACTGTAGAAATAAGCTTATTATACAAGCAGGGCATCCGGTTAATGTGTTTAAACAGGTGCCTTCTGAACCTTTCCTCAACAAAGACGTAAATGATGGGATTCAAGCAGGTGTGGGAGTAGGCTACAGCCTCCGTCACCTGCAGGCTCAGCTGGATGGCTTTGCTGGATTCACATGACGTGTAGATACCAAGCACTTCTAGGGCCTGAAAGAATGACGCAACGTTGTAGGGGGTCCAGCAGCAGAAAAACACCACAACCAACAGAAGCACAAGGCGTATGGTCTTCCTGTTTGTTGAATTGCGACGGAGTATTTTTTTCAAGATCATCGAGTAGCAAAACACCATAATGAAAAATGGAATTAGAAGGCTGGCAACGTTCATTTTAAACAGGCCAAAGGCTCTCCAGAATGGATCACTGTGATAACCAACTTCACACAAACTTGTGTTGTTTTGTAGATGAACATCAATGAGCGTTAACTCGGGAAAGGAAACCAAAAGCCCTACGATCCAGGTTACAGTGATCACGATGAGTCGATATTTGCGTGATATGGTTTCGAGGGACTTCATGGCATGAACTACAGCCAGGTACCGGTCGATGCTCATGATCACGACGAAAAAGATGCTGCTGTTGA
>JAODKF010000147.1:7450687-7463431 GCA_026779585.1 Mormyrus proboscirostris | reverse complement strand
ATCTCCCACGCAGCGACACCATTGGTGTGTGCAGTTTGCTGAAGATACCGCCGGGGTGCTCGTATCTACTAAGGTTTTACTAAGGTTTTAATTATGTTCTAATTTTCCATACTCCCATAGGTTTTGATTATTAAACAGTCCATCCAATGCTCTTCAGAGTTGAACAGCATGCCAAGTAAGTGTCAGATAGGGTGCACAGATTTCCCTTGGGAATCCATCCCAGGGCATGGAAACACTGCCAGACCAGCTGATACCTGACACCTACTGGGGACCTCTGGCTGGAGGGCGAAAGGCCCACGAGGAAACAACTGGCTCATATTTTGACGCCTCTAATGTCACCCATTTTCACATATGGCTCTAAAATGTCTCAGTGCACCAAGCAATAAATACAGCAACAATGTATGAGGAGCACGAAAGAATTCTGAACCTCTTATTCTCAGTACAATCCAGCTACAGAAACTCAACAAAATCCATGCCAATCCCCAAACTCACTACAGCATCCACTCAAGTAGAGCATCACACAAGGTCACCTGGTATCCTGGCCCCCGCCTGCCTCCATAATGTCACATGTGAGTGCCACTCAGTCGTCCCCCGGGGACGTGACAACAGTGCACTGTCTACGCTTCTGTTTAGTGCACAAAGCAACTTCCTTGATTCAAATTTTCTTTCAGGAAAACCAATTTATCACAAGTAAAAACTCCAGCATTCCAGCATATGGCTCCAAATCCATCATCCTTTGTAAGGAAATCCTGCTTTAAGCAGATGAACCTTTCAATATATGAAATAGATACAGTTTTATAATATCTTTAATAAAATATACAGCTGGTCTTGTCAGTTTTGACCAAATATCTTATATCTGTATTGCCATAAGCCACAAGTTAGTGTCGTAGTACTTATTTGCTTACCAAGAACTCTTATTTATAGGTACTTCTGGTCCGACGGTGAAGGAACACAGGATTCCCCAGTGGTCACTAGTGAAGTACCCACAGCTGAGCCTCTCCAGGCCAACCAGCTCCATGCTCTCAGGGGTTACTGCTGTCCCATCTCTGGCCGCCTGCATGAGAACGCGGTCGAAGCGTAGCCGCACCGAATGGGGGATGTCCTTGTTGTCATTGGTTTCCGTATCCCACGTATACCTGCAGTCTTCCGGCTTGCCCAGGGCCTCCCAAACATCAGAAATGCCCTCAGGCAGCCCCCCCAGCTTGCTCACCTTTCCATGAGCATGTACAAAGAAAAACAAACAAGATTAATTAGATAAGCAGGGGACTATTCAGGAAAAAAAATGCTTAGCAGTAGATTCATTATAATCAGTTATGTCTCAAGACGATATCAAAGATCAGAATAAGGGCCATTCTAGGCATTTTTAACCGATAAGTTTTGGTTACCGCAGCCAGATCCAAAGCCAAATCTATTTAAGTTCCCGCATCCACTGAATTTATGTCAGTTGTGCACATTATAGGGTTCCGGCACACGCTGCAGTGACCCTGAAACACATGGCTCACTAACTACCTGCAGTGACCCTGAGGCACATGGCCCACTAGGTACCTGCAGTGACCTTGAGGCACATGGCCCACTTGCTACATGCAGTGAGCCTGAGGCACATGGCCCACTAGGTACCTGCAGTGACCCTGAGGCACATGACCCACTAGGTACCTGCAGTGACCCTGAGGCACATGACCCACTAGGTACCTGCAGTGACCTTAAGGCACATAGCCCACTAGCTACCTGCAGTGACCCTGAGGCACACGGCCCACTAGCTACATGCAGTGACCCTGAGGCACACGGCCCACTAGCTACATGCAGTGACCCTGAGGCACATGACCCACTAGCTACCTGCAGTGACCCTGAGGCACATGGCCCACTAGCTACCTGCAGTGACCCTGAGGCACATGACCCACTAGCTACCTGCAGTGACCCTGAGGCACATGACCCACTAGCTACCTGCAGGGACTAGAATGCCATCCATTCAAGAGGAGGCAGCAACACCGCACCATTTAATGCAACGAATGTAATTAAGCACTTGAAGAAAACTGCAACATCGCAAGGTTCACTCAGACAAAGAATGTGTCTACATCTACTGCATGTGTATGTTTATTTAAACTTTTATGAAAAGATTAGATCAGTAGTCAGAACTGGCAGATAAAAATATTGAATGACCCAGACTGGATCGGGGTATCAACAAAAGTGGATTGGGGCTACAATGGATGTTTGACCTAGTAACATAAAGAGAAATAAAGTTGTCTGGGAGCACAAGTATTCCAGAGTAACAGGGAGAAGGTCAGACCTCCTTATCTCTCAGGTTGGTGTCCCCTCCGAATATGACGGAGACGTTCGTCGGTACCTCCCTCATCTGCGTCCAAACCTTCTTCAGCTGGACCTGACGCTCCTGGTAGCTCTCTTTGCAGCTCTCCAGGTGGGAGGTCATCACACACAGCTCGCGGCCAAAAAAGCTCACCTGCCAACAGGGGGAGGACACAGGGACTGCGATGTCTGTGATGCTTTTTTTCTTTATTGATCCCATCAATAAATTGTCTCCCTCCCTCAGCTTGATCTTTAAGGCTCAGCTTCCCAGGCTGGGTTTGAACTGGTGACCTTCTGATTACAAGCACACAGGCTTAGCCCACTGAGCCACACGCTGCCCTAAAATTCAACATCCTTGGGTGGGCTTGAACGACCAACCTTTTGGTTAACATCCAACCGCGGTAACCAGTTGCGTCATGGATATAAGTTCTTACAATGCTATTGAAATAATATCAATATTTTGAGGATTTGTTTTAAAAATATCAGATTTTATTTTAGCAGACTGAAGTAAAAAAGGGAACTTTTTTTTTTCTCGAAGTGAATATTGAAAGATGGCCACTCAGAAAACAGATGTCGGCCACAGATCTTTTCAGTTTCCCTAGTAAAGTTGTCAGATTACACACATATGCCAGAAGCAGGTTCCTGCCCATAGATGTTGTGCGGAACTTCACAATGTTGCTGTGGAGAAGCTGTACTCTGGACTTTCTCAGCATGATCCCATTGAAGTAATCTTCATCACCTCCTGAAAACAATGGACAGTATTCAACTGACAAATCCATCCAGTTTAACCTAGTCAGGGCTGCAGGGGGGCTGAACCCTGTTCCAGGCAGTGCGGGTAACATGGGTGGGTGCATCCTCTGCTTGGGATGGCAGTCCGTCAAACACTATGAGGGATTCAGAGACATCAGCTACCTTAACAACATGACTTTGGGCTGCACAAGGACACCGGAGTACCCAGAACAAACTCATACAACACACGGAAAATGTGCAAACCAGGATTTCAGTCCCCAGCCCTGGAGGCGAGAGGAAATGGGGCTAATTGAGTTACTGTCCCACACTATAATTAACAAGTCGAGTATGTCAGACACATATACTGTTGAAAAGTTTAAAATATTGTTCAATACTAAAGTTATGAACAGGAATGGATTAGAATTGTTCTTATTAATCATGCATTTCTTATCAAATGTCAAATAATTAAAACTTTAAAATAACCAACTGTCCAACAAACAAGTGGCTCAGAAATGTTAGTGTCCCGACAGACTATTCTAGTGACAATTCCCATACCTTGAAGAAAGGTGTAATTTACGAAATATTTCTTCAAGCAGTGCAAATATTCTGGTACAAGTTCCTGCAACAGTAAGACATCTGGCCGATATCTGTTAATGGAGAAAAAAAAAAAAAAAAACCTTGAAGATTTTTTATGGTAATTTTTCAGATTGCCTGCTCTACATAGCACATTACAGAAATATATTTGAAGTTAAAAGGCTGCACTTCAGCTGCATATCAGTAAGTTTATGATAATGAGGAATCACTGACCATATTTTGGAAACCTTCTTAAATGACTGATTATTCTAGATGTCAGCATTTCTTTAAGCTGTATTATCCTCCTCTCATATTTTTAGAACACTTCTCTCCCTTGTTTGGTACCATTACATAAGTCACACATATGTTTGATACATACATGGTATGTGTTACATATATTTGTACATCTTACTTTTTAATATTGGAGAACAGCCCCCCAGCCCGCTTCAGGAGGTCTTCACTGTCCAGCCCGTCGATGTTCCAGATGAGTACACTTAGTCTGTCCCTGTCCTCCAGCTCATACCAGACAGGCTGACCTAGAAAATACTCCACCTTTGGGTGCTGGTCATGGGTAGGATCACCTTGGCTCTTCAGAGACAGTCCCTGTGGGGCCAGACTTTGGAAACATTGATGTCGGACAGATTTATTTATGCTTGTACTTTCTTGCCCTGGATGCTCATCTTTCTCTCTCATCTTCATCACCTCCCCAGTACTCTTCTTTTCTTCCACCTTTGCTGTCATGTCCGTACAGAGACCCTTGGACTGGGTGTCCACCGCCTGCATTTCTCTAGTCAAGCCTTCATCTCTGTCACCTCCCGTCGGCGTCCTGCTGCTTAAGTGACTCTGGCCCCTTAAAAAAAAATAACGACACAGAACACATTCTGGAGGCAGGTCCACTAGAACACTATAACCTCCACACTCCACCCCAAGGGGCTGAACTTTCCTCTCAGCAGCTCAGCCCGTAATCTAGGCATCACCATCATCATTCAAATCGCACGCAGATGCAGCACTGAAGGTATGCTTCCTTCAGCTACATAACATTGCCAAACCACAACGATTCCTTACTATTTAGGATACTGGGAAATTGATACGTACCTTTGAATACCGTAGTTTAAACCACGGTTAACTGAAATAAAAATATAAATGTGAGTGGGGTTGTAATAAAAAACAAACTAAAAAAACAAGAAACTAAAATAAATTAAAGCTACAGATAAAATGTGATAAATTTTTGTTTTTGTCAATTTATTTCATACATAACTCTAGGGGTGTCACGCCCAGCTCCGTCCGACCCTCCTGTGTGCCACGCCCACCTCGTTACCTCGTGTTAATGCCTGATTGTTCCCACCTGTTGCTCGTTGAGTTCAGCTTGTGTTGTGTATTTAGTCCGCGTCTCGGTTAGTTTCCCCCAGATCTATCATCGTCAAATAGTGGTGTGAGTACTCGTCCTGTCTGTACGACCTGTCACTTCTCTTTAATAAACCCCGTTCCCCCGTCAATCCGGCTGCTCTCGCCTCCCTTGCCTGCTCGCCGCTCGCACTCCGTGACAAGGGGAATGACTTCTTTCATTTTTTAGCTGTGCCAGTTTTACACATGCAAACGACAGGCATTGTCATGACCTGCTCGCCCGAGCCTCCTGTGTGCCACGCCCACCTTGTTACCTCGTGTTAATTCCCAATTGTAATCACCTGTTAAGTTCAGCATGTCCTGTGTATATTAGTCCTCGTCTGAGTTCGTATCCCCAGATCCGTCATTAATGTTGGTCGCCGTATGCGCCCCAGTCCGCTTGTTTACCCGAATAAACACCTTTTTTCCCCCGTATTTACGGCTTGTCTTCCTGTTTCCTAGTTCGCCAGTCGCCGGTCACAACAGGCATGTTATGCCACACGCGTGTCAATAAATCAAAAATTTGTCCATCTAGCATGTCGGCCGAAGGCGGGAGGAAGCTTTTGTTTGAGATTACAGTGATCATGTCTGTCTGGGTGACACTGATCACTATCAGCAGATGATCATTATAACCGAGTTTTTCCTTTTTTTTATGTTTCAGGCAGATTACAATCTAACTGACATTTGTATTTTTATTACATGAAAATAAGGTAGTAAAACAGACAGCATTGCTATTTACTGAATTTCAAAATACAGTACAGCTGTTTGAAACGCAATTGCACTGACAGAAAATGACTTTATTTTACCCATCATGTTTTCTGTGCGCACAGCATTAGCCTGAGGTAGCTAGCCAGCAGCAGACCGGTTACCACGAGGCAAAGTAGACAAGTAAAAAAAAAAAGATTTTTTTTTTTTTTCCTCCATATCTTGTAAGGGACAATAGAGTCCCAGCCTCCAATACAGATGGAATGAATGATTTCTTATATCTGTACAGCCTACAGTTTGACATCTTGAACCACAGAAGGACAGATTTTTCACAGAGAGACACAACTTGATGCTGATGTTGAACCCCTATGATCTTAACGGCTGTTTATTATTTAAGACATGCAGGCCTGGACTTTAACTGCTGACAAGTTACCACAGAAAGTTTGTATGCCATATTGGGTCACACTCTCTAGGATCATTATAAAAAATAATATGGCATATATATGTCATGTATAAAAAGCTTCAAAATGAACACAGACTACTTGACTACTATAAGCAAATTAAACTGTATTTGTACAGCAATGATTCTGCCCCAAGCTTTTTCATCCATATAAGCAGTTGATTACTATAACCGTGAACACTATAACCATGATTACTATAACCATGATCACTATAAGCAGTTCTACTGTTCTTTGATCATGACTGTGCCTTACAAAAGAGCAAGTGCCTTGTAATGGAAAGTATGTGGAACACGTCTCCTGAAACTGAAAACAAAACGTAGAAATAAAATAAAAACAAAACTAATGAAAAATGCAAAACTATTATAACCTTGGCTTAGCAGGTTTCCTTGTCGTTCCACATATAAATAAAGTGACCGTTTGTGGTAAAGCTTTCTGCTACAGGACCTCTGTATTGTGGAAAGGTTTACCAGCCTATGTTTGGGATGCCGATTCGGCCTCAGTCTTTACATCTTGACTGAAGACCCACAATCTAACACAAAACACACGGTAACTATGGCTGCTGGTGCTGCTGTGCATGTCATTTTTATATACTATGCTTGTTCATGAATGACCATCCATGCTGTCTGCCTTCCTCCCCACATGTCCGGATGGGGCCCGGGGTGGACACTATCCGAACTGGAGTCCTGGTTCAATCCCATAGAGGGGTGACATCATAGATGTGACCTACAAACTGTACCATGGTGGGTGCAGCCTTCAGTCTGCCACCCATCACAAGCCAGCGTGGAGAACTGACTCACGGAAAGAATTTGGCTTTGACCTTAATCACAGTTTACTCCTTGCTTTTAGCCAGCAAGTCCACTCTCTGTCTATAATGTTAACATGCCTGGGGGGGATTGGGCAATCAGTTGACCTTGGACCCCCAGAGATTTCTTTTCTTCCTACTTGGGAGTTTTTTATTCCTCTCCTCCGTCGTTATCTGACTTTCTTTCTTTAATTTCCTTTTGCCTGTTTTCTATTATTCTGATTTAATGAGGTTGTAAAGTATCACAACACACCCATGTAAAGCTCCCTGGGGCGACTCCCATGTAAAGCTCCTTGGGGGGACTCCCATGTAAAGCTCCCTGGGGCGACTCCCATGTAAAGCTCCTTGGGGCGACTCCCATGTAAAGCTCCCTGGGGTGACTCCCATGTAAAGCACCAAACCCAGTCAAAAGATTAGCCAGATATGACCTGTAAGACTCACATTTCATCTTATTTTACTTGAAGACATTTTGTCTCTGACCTTTACTTCTTAAACTTGAACTCTTGAAAGCAGCTGACATATTATTTTGTTTATCTAATTAATTAACAACCAGACTTATGCACACCCATACAACTGTATAATGTCTTACAGATTCCACATACCTGTATTTATACCTCTGAAAATCGATGAGCACAACAGCACAGTCATGGGATGTAACCCTACAAAGTGCAGCTGCCTGACTGCTATTGATGTGCTCATTAAAAGGTCTGATACATACACGGGGGCAGGCAGATCCATGGGTACCATTTCTGAAGGTCGGTTAGTCAGTGAGCTGACCTAATCGGTTGGTTGATATATTTCTGGACTCATCCAGTTGTTGAACTGCATTTTTCAGCGTATGCAGAGTAGAGTGTCAAACATAAAATTACTTACGTGGCTAGTTCTTTTGCCTCCAGGAGATTAAAATAAGTAAATGCTCTCACAAACAATTAAACGTTCGCGAAAAATGCACACAAGGAGTGTGACAGAAAACATGGACAGCAGCTCTAAACGCAGCAATGTCAACATACTCTATTTACCAGAACCCATGAGTAGTGAGATTTCTCAAGCATTATTGAGCACAAAAGACACGTTACACTGTGTATGGAAAATGTCCCTAAGTCGTTCGGTACTTTGCGATGCCTACAGGCATATTTACGAACAGGACCACAAACAGCATACTCACTGTGCTTGTTCTGATGAATATTCGCCACGACTTCAAAACTAACAGCGAGAAAGTCTTATGAGAGTTTGGTGCGACCCGGGGGTCGAGACAAGAATGTGATTTGTTAATAGGTGAGTCGGTGAGTACTTGGGTACGAACCCTAAGATACAATCGTGCAGCCGCCCCCGAATACATACCTTTTTCCTGAGCCCGGCCCAAGCTCCATTTCAACAATCTAGTGCAACAGAAAACAAGGCGAAGCCGTAAAACCGGATTTCAATATATATAGACACTTACGAAAAAATTCCTGGTACCTCCTTCTTTTGCAGACATCCCAAGTCTCCCGGAAGTTCCGGGAGTCTCCCGCATATTGATAGCGGCTCCCTGATGACTGCAAATTAAATAAAATAATATAATTAAATAAAATAGTGTTCCGAAATGCTCCCTAAAATGAGTTTTTGCAGGTTGGGATGTCTGCTTTTGCATGTTTCTCCAATGTGTGTATTTCGATTGTCAAATGATCATGTGGTAACATTTCACAAGGTCATAAACCAGCTTTGACGTCAAGAATTCACCAAACTTTGTTCCATAGAGATTAAATTAAACATATACGCTGACATGACAGCAAATTAATCACTGGACGTTGAACCTCTGTGTACTTTAATTAATTGAATGCTCCTGTATTAGTCGACTCTGCTCAAATAGAGCTTTCAGTTTCGTTTATGCTCGCTTCAACTAAGATCGGGGAAAATCTGCAGCGTCATTAACGATGTGCTTTGCGGTGCTTGCTTACAGTAGCCTACACAAAAACTGAAAAACAGACAAAAACCTTTCAGCATATATAAAAGCTTAATAATAATATTTCCTTTATGCGGTGCCTGTCCTATGCAGTTTTGTATTATGAGTGTGACAATGGGTAGGGGACAATCACATTTTAGTACGACACTAGGTTTATATGAAGGTCAGTAATAAAATGCTGGGAACCGATCGCTATTTTCCTTCGGACTCAGCAGCGGAGCAAAGAGCGCAGCTACCGCGACAGACGGATCCCCTTCCGGAGCGACACTACGCACATCCCCGCTGCTCTGCCCCCAGATACAGCAACGCCCTGCGCCTGTCATCCGCGCTGGCCCCAGGACGATGCACCTGCGCTGAATCGTGCACAAAATACGGCTTACCCTGTCCATTAATGAAGACAGTATCTGAGACAAAGAATTTCGTATAACCTAGACGGGAAATGCTGTCTCGGCTAAGGTAGGTATGTTACATTTATTCGCTTTCTGTAAGCAATTTATCAGTACGCCTTAAAAGTCATCTTTAGTTGTTTTGATAAATATATAGAAAAATACAGTTAAATCAAATCTCTCTGCTGAACAGAGCATGTAAAGGTGTTATTATTGTCGCTGTTCGAGGATGCAGTGGTGAAGAGCTTTATACTCCCTGGACATAATCTGCACACTATTGTGTAATACAGTTTCTGTTCAGATTGGATGTTAACTCAAATGTATATTTGCAGCACACGCATCTGTTAAGAATTCTTATGAAGAAGGACAGAAAGATGAAATGAGTAAACAGCCAGGTTCAAACAAATTTGGTGTTGCCTGCGAGTACCGTTGTTTGTTTTTCCTATGCACATGTTTTATTACAAACCCAATGACTAACCGGTATATTTGATTAACATAACCGCATGTGACTCTGATAAGGGTCTTCTAATCTCCTAATACGTGGTAATAATATCCTTCTAATCTCGAAATACGTGGTTGCCTAGAAATCACCGTGTTCAGTTATAGACAGACGGATGGTATTAAATAAACCAGTGAATTATTTCAGGATGCTAAACAGGCCAAAAGCTCTGAAGTTCATAATCCTCATCATTGGATTATGCAGAAACACTAGCCCAGTAAGTTATAGTGCTGGAGTGTTTTGAGCCTGTATGATTTGCTCATCTTAGGGCTGCTCCTTTACCTACACATGATGTTTTAACCCCCTGGTTACCGTCATTTACAGTACGCAGCGGCTTCTGACTGCAGGTTTAGCTTCTGCTGGATCTTTGGATCTAGCAGAAGCACAGAATTACTGATTGGTTGTTCTTTAATTGCCGCCACGCCCTCTCAGGTGACTCCACACCAAGAACTTTCTCAGGAGCCTTGAAATGTTCATATTGTCTTGACAGTTAAGGTCTCAGTGCTGCATGTGAGCCTGTGTCCTCCTCCATCAAAGCTTGGTGCCCTTATATGTTTTGATGTGATGACAGACAACCTCTTAGGGAGTATCCTTTTTTTTTCCAGGCAGAGGGATAACTGTACCTTCAAATTACATTAATGTTCGTGCAGCCACCCCTGTCCAGCAGGGGGCGAACATAAAATCTGGACTTGATTCCCTTTCAAAACATCCAAGTGACCCAATATTCAAATAATTAGCATTTAGAGGCTGCGCACAGCCAGCGACACTGACTTGAATTGGGCATTTGTGGTGTGTCCCACTGCTATCTGTGCTTCGGATGTCGCAGAGAAGTTTACCGTTACATCTGACACATCACATATAACAGCATGGAGTACGTAATGTAATACTATGGTAATGACTAAAATTAATGATGTGTTAACTGTGATAAATTTATGTTTCAATTCCATGTTGATGATTCATTAATCCTGCTAAATGATTCAACGAAGAGTTTAAGAGTGGACACTGATGCAGTCAGAATTGGTTTTATGAAGAACAACATACACCCCCCTTTACATTTGTGGAGCCCTTCATGCCAAGACTCTACCAGCTGCTTTACGCCATTAATGCCAGTTTATTGTGGCCCAACCCAAAGATGACGAAACTCACATTTGCAAATAACTTGTTCAGCGCGTTTTGTCGACACTTCAATCTGTTGCCTGGACTTTTCTCAGTGTTTCTTCAGTGGTCTCTCCTTGCACGCAGTCAGGCGTGTGGCTGCAGTTTCACTCACCATTACCTTCTCCATTTCAAGCCGGAGGACGTTGGAGGGGTGTTCTAGCGTGCCTTACCGAGAACGCCCACATCCCTCCCGCGAGCATCATCCCACCGTCATGAGGGTGGTCGTCCTGCTTCTCTGCCTGGCTCTGCAGTGCACAGAGGGTGGGTCTGGGACCTTTGGGAGGTGATAGCACCCGGGGGGGGGGGGTCGAACGTTCTATGTTCTGCATTGCTAAATGCCAGTGCTATGTTTTGTGAAGATGACAGATTGGTTTGCTTTCAGATTACAGCCGAACGTAGTGCTTTATTGACGTTATTAATTAACCAATTAATTGGAATGAATTTGGTTACCACTCTGTTCAGCCAAACACAGCTACTGAAGCATTTGACAGTCTCTAGAAGATAATGTGGTAAATCTAGAAACATGGCAGGTTATTACAAAATTAATGTTTTGGATTTGCTTTTAACTTCACTTAAATGATCACATAGGATCACATTCGATTTTTACAGTTGACAGAGATGTCTGTGGTAGTTTCCAGTACAGTTGTGAGCACCAAACTTGTAAAAGAAGCGTCTTCCTTGTTGAATATTGAGTCAGGTAGCTGGAGTCACACGGCATGCTGTGGATTCTGGAATAATACTCTCATTTTGTATTTTATTTCGACAAGAAATGCTAGTGAGGTCACTTGGTTGGGTCTAGGAGAGAAATGCTTTCTGTCCATTACCAGGGTGGGAGATATATTTAGTATGTAGTTACTTAGCAGATTGTTGTCTATCTTGTAGTTTTTACTCATGTAAATGGGGTATTACTGCAGCATCTCAAGGCCACAATAACAGAGCTCTTCCTAGGACATGAACAAGCAGTCAGGTGTTAGCAAGTTTGTGGGATTTTCTTACGCCACCATATCACCGTCACCTGCTTTTTGTAGGTGCAGTAGCAGAGCAGTGCTGGCAGGGGGCGACATACTCGGAAAGCGTCGTCTCGCCCAACCTGAAGAGCGGCAACATCCTGCGGGTGCCAGAGACGTCGTCGGTGGGCCAGTGCGCCAAGGCCTGCTGTGAACTGCCAGGCTGCGACCTGGCGTGGCTCTTTGAGCGCCACTGCTATGTGCTGAGCTGCCGGCGGGCAGAGAGCTGCCAGCCCCGTCCGAGGCCCGGCTCCGACTCCTACATCACCTTCGTGCGTCGAGGCCCCGCATCGCCACTAGTGCTGCAGTCCCTCGTCCGTGGGCAGTCTTTCCCGGGCCTCTGGAGACCCCTGTCACGACCCAAAGGGCCCGCTGCTGCCCTCAGGGACTTGGCCCTCTTCGGTGGGACACGAGACCTGAGTGACCTCGATCCCACATGGACGGACGTTGAGTCTGACAGGAGTCTAGAAGATGACGGCAGATTCGGCATCGAGGTGAAGAGCGGACCTGAGGCGGTACGGACGGAACAGAAGGAGAGCTCAGGCTACCTGGACTGGCTGCCTCTGCTGGGCAGGGAGGGGCTGAACGTGACGGATATAGGGGGCGGCTCGGTGGAGAAGGAATCTCTGCAAGACACTGGCCAGGACGACCCATCTGCTGTCAGCTCCTTCCCCAGGCCTACAAACGGGATACCTGCCAATGAACCAGCCCCTACCTCTGACCCTGCAGTGTCCCCAACCGCAGAGAACCTCACTGTAAGTATCCCTGCAGTGTCCCCAACCGCAGAGAACCTCACTG
>JAODKF010000147.1:7432087-7450587 GCA_026779585.1 Mormyrus proboscirostris | reverse complement strand
AGAACCTCACTGTAAGTATCCCTGCAGTGTCCCCAACCGCAGAGAACCTCACTGTAAGTATCCCTGCAGTGTCCCCAGCCGCAGAGAACCTCACTGTAAGTATCCCTGCAGTGTCCCCAACCGCAGAGAACCTCACTGTAAGTATCCCCTCTCCAAAGAACAGATAAACAGCGACTCAGCACTGGCGGGGGAGGGGGGGACATCTTTGATGGCTGAGACCACGCTTCCAAAACGCCACCTTTTAACTGGACCCTTCCCCTTACGTGCCCTGAAGCCACAAAGTCTATTTTTAAGACGGCCGCTTCTTTACCATTTACTGATGTCTTGTGTCCGTGCGATAAGCAGGTTGCGTGACACAGTTTTACTCTTCCTTTCCTCGGAGGACAGAAGCTTCCCTCGGCTCGGGGATCATGAAGCATCACGATCCCTGTGGACGGTGCCGTTCCAGCGGGCCATATGGCAGCATGCTGACTCACCATTCCACAGAAACACCCCCCCCCTCCCCTTCCCCCTGCACTGGTGCCCTGGAGGAGCGTGTCCAGTGCCCTACTGCAGCGGGAAGTCGTGATGCGTTTGGGGAATTGGGATTGACTTGTTGTGAAATTAATGTCCTGCTTTGTGCCCCCATCTGCCCCCGCTGAGAATAATCAGTTAGAAGATGCGTGGATGAACTTCATCTGTGCTTTTAGGTGACAGGATTAAACGACCTGAAAGGTGACACACGGGTCTCTGCATTTGTCTCCTGATCAGAGCGAGGAGCTGCCTAGCAACGCCTCATCCGTGCAGATGCAGCCTACGGTGTTTCCCCAGGATGGCCCCACTGACCCCCCCCCTCAGCACCAAACTACCACTTGCCTTCCCACCGGGAGTTTGCCCCCTGTCCTGAATCGGACCATTCCCACCGCTGCCCCGCAGAAAGGTACGGTGAACAGCGAAAAGGGGTGAAGCGATGTCCTGAGTACCACACAGTGTGACGCGTTAATGTCTGCCTCCGAACAGTGGGAACCCTGCTGGTTTCGGCAGGAGACCCTGTGGAGGTGACACTACCCATGAGCACTGTGGAACTGAGAGCCATCGTGGTTCCTGAGCCCCAGACAGGTAAAAAGGGAAGAGATGATGCTGATTAATGCATGTCTCTTGCATTAGTTAAATGTGATTTTTTGTTTTGGTCACCAGAAAGCACATACTCTTATGAGTGGAGTTTGCACAGTTATCCTAATGGCCACCAGGGGGCGATGGAGGGCACACACAGCAAGACAGTCAAGCTCTCAGGGGTAAAATGCATTTCGATTTATAGTCTATCTCTGCTGGCACAATAATGTGCTTTTTGCTCACTGCAGACACGCCCGTTTTGTTTGTGTCAGCTTTCCGAAGGTGTGTACGTTGTCAAAGTGACCGTCAAGGGGGACCACGGGTCTGGAGACGCCCTCGTGAACGTCACCGTGAGAGCTGGTGGGTGCCACGTGTTGGGGCTGCATATTCACACTAAAATTCACACGAGCTGAAACGCCTCTGTCGCTCCATAAGCTGCCCATGTGAACCAGCCCCCGAGAGCTGTGGTGATCCCCCCCACCCAGGACGTCCTGCTCCCTGCCTCCTTGGTCTCCATTGATGGCAGACGTAAGGCCCCCCAGCCGTCTTCCTCCAGGCTTATAAACATCAAGGAGGCATTGTCTGCCTCTGCTTTTTTGGCACAAGCAGTGGGGAAGGGGGGGGGGGTCCAAGAGAGTCATACAGTCGGGAGACACTCGAGAGTTCAGGGAGATAAGTGTTAATTACGTTTTGGGAGTTTTACTTATGCAAAAATATTCTGAGGGCAGAACGATGATTGGTTGATCCTGCCTCCTTTAGTTGCTTGGACTAACCTCCTCTATAATCTGATTGGTTCAGAGAGGACCAATCAGATGTCTCGGTCCAACCTCCTCTACTGGCTTGGACCCACGATCTGATTGGTTATCTCTCTGACCCAGTCATTCTTTATCCTGCCCTCTGAGCATTTCTGTGCAAATAAAACTCCCAGAAGCAGCATTTTCCTGTAAGAATACTTCCCTTATAAGTCTGAGATGAGTCTCCCCCTAATGAGGGAGGGTAAAATTTCTGAGGACGTGTCTCTCCTTGGCTCCAGGGAGCACCGACGATGGTGGCGTGGTGAGCTACCGCTGGGAGGAGGTGGAAGGGCCACCACGCAGAAGCAAGGCCTTCGCTGACACCCCCCTGCTCCGCCTCTCGGACCTGGAGCCCGGTGACTACACCTTCAGGTGCTATTGCTTAGACCTTTATTATCCCCATTACTGGGACCCTGCGTCAGACAGCCGCTTAATGTCACTGTTTCCCTGGTAACGCTGAAGCACCGGATACTAACAGCTGCTGCTGTTAATGTTTATCATGTACTAATGGTCCCGATGCCCGTTTCCTGTAAACTGTGTAAATCAATAAGCCAAGTCACTGTGTCAGTTGCATAACAGAGAACATTATTACTCTCGTAATGTCTAATGCTGTATAAAGGGGAGTGGGGTGTCCTCTGGTGACGCTAAAGGCCGCCTTTCTCTCAGCTTGACGGTGACGGACTCTGATGGGCTGAGTGACTCCACCATGGCCACTGTCAGAGTCACCGCGGCCCCCGATCTGCCTCCGGTGGCCGATGCGGGCCCCAATCTGACTGTCACGCTGCCGCTGGACCGTGTGACGCTGTGTGGGAACCGGAGCAGCGACGACCACGAGATCGTCGGCTACCTGTGGACCCTGAGCCGGGGGGGCTGGGCCGAGAAGCCGACCATGCGGGTGGGTGGGATGCGAGTCATGTGTTTGTGTATATGTGTCTCTGCAGAGCTGCTCCCCTTAAGGTTCAGTTCTTTCTATGCATCTTGGGAAAGCAGTAATTTATAAAGCAGCTCTGCAGCCGTTAAGGAAAGAGGAGGCAGCATATTCGTGCCAGACCAGCGCCCTCCGGCCCGATGTGGCCGTGCCCTGACGGCTCCCTGCTCTGTGCCAGGGTGCCCGAACAGCTCTGCTCCAGCTCTTGGACCTGCGCCAGGGACAGTACCCCTTCCTGCTCACTGTAACGGACTCGGCTGGCCAGCAGGCCTCTGACGTGGTGACGCTCAGCGTGCGGGCAGGTGGGCACCGGCACGGCAGCATTCGCATTGCATATTATGGGATGTTGGGCACGCTCTGACTGCCTGCCTGCTTATGATGAGTATCCACTCTAACCAGTGTCCTGTTTACTAGCACGTAATTTTAAAAAGGAAGGTAAATAATTAGACATTTTCTCCACGAACACGTTTCTTAGAGGAGAAAATCAAGCCAATCCTTGTATTTCAAATACTATGGGACCGTAACACCATTAACAGTTTTTGGCAGGTTGAGCTTTGTGTGTGTGTGTGTGGTGGCTGGGTGGTGGGGGGGGGCCTCATTCTGAGCCATGTGGGGGTGTTTGTGTGGTAGAGAGGAACGCCCCCCCTGTGGCAGCGGTTAGCCCCGACCAGCTGCTCACCCTCCCCATAAACAGCACCAGGCTGGATGGCAGCAGGAGCGCAGATGACCGCGGGATCACGGCCTTCCACTGGGAGGCGCTGAGGTACGCCTGCCTGCTCAAACTAACCCAGAGTGACCCAGGACTCGCACTGCAGTGAAACCAGAAGGTGCATCTTCAGATAGTCACAATGTATTCTCTCCCTCAGAATTAACACTCAGTTTATATAAAGATCTGGGGCGGAGTGGTGGCTCTGAGGCTAGGGATCTATGCCATCAACTGGAAGGTTACTGGTTCAAATCCCGTGAATGCCCGGAGTCATTCTACTCCTTTGGGCCCTTAATCTGCAACTGCTTCGTGGTGGGGATGACATTAATCTACATCCAGCCCTACAAGGAGGTCCTCCAACTTACAGGGAATATCTTGAGGGTTGGTGGCAGGATTGTCACGCCAGCCACCGGGGGGGGGGTCCATTCAGACTGGTGTGGTGCTGAGGTATCGCCCGCTGCACAGCTGCGCTCAGGTTCTCATGCCTGAGGTGGTTTGTTATGTGGTGGGTGCAGCAACACACTGTACTCAGCTGTAATATTATTGAACTCAACCTGACGTTTCACATCCCATACAAATGAGTAATTTAATGTAAAGCCACTAGAAGCTGTTTGCTGTTTTTGTGAAGACAGTGTGGTCTCCCTTTTTTTTGCCTAAATACTCTGCTTTCTGACTCTATGCTCTGAGCCCCACCCTGTTTTACTTGTTACTGCTGTTTATTTACTGTCCCGATCACTAAGCAAGTCTGGAATATTTCTTATTGATGGAGCTCAAGGCAAAAAAAAAAGACATTTCAGGTTTGGCACCTGGACCTTCAGTGAGGCTCTTGGGGTGTGTGGCTTGTGTTACCCACAGAGTCCTCTAGGGGGTGCTACATTGTGAGAATCGCATTCTGTCATAATACCACACGTCCTTTGCTCATGCTTTGAAGTGGTCCCCCCGGGCTGACAATGAAGGACTCTGACAAGGCTGTAGCCATGGTGACAGGCTTCCAGGCTGGTCACTACACCTTCAGGCTGACAGTGGAAGACCAGCAGGGGGCAACAGACAGCGCCTACCTTAACGTCACTGTATTTGAAGGTGGGTCTGCTTTCACCGAGACATCCCAGTGGCAGCTTTTAGGGCAGGCCTTGCATTGCTTTCCTTACTGCTCTGGATTTGCTAGGCAAAGTTTACACCAAAGCTGTCATCTCCAGTTTAACTCTTTATGTATCTGGTTGAGTAACTATGAGTGACTATGAAAAATGAGTGTCTGTGTTTGCCACTTGAGTCAGTGTTAACCCCCCCACAGGTGTAAAGCAGCCCCTTTCAGCCCACATCAGTGGGGGCCACACCTTGGTTCTGCCCAACAACTCTGTGGTTCTGCAGGGAAACGTCTCTGGTGTTGAACCAGACTCTGTGTCCTACCTGTGGGTGCGGGATGGCCAGAGCCCAGCAGCAGGGGTGAGTCGGCAGGCACCGTCTGCAGGCTTCATTTAGTTTGTTGGTTTATTTTTAATCTAAATATTGAAATGTCTGGACTTTCGTTAATGCATCTCTAAGTCGGCGATTCTCAATCCATGGGCACGTTCTGAAAGGGCTGAGGAGCAGAGTTGGAAATGTAAGCATTTTAAAGCCAGTAACCTCCTGTGCTGATCCACGGTCAGATGTCCCAGCCCCAGTCCTACGATTAACCTGTATAAACGGGTCTTGGGTCTGCAAATGCTTACGCAAAACTACTGAGCACTCAAGCAATCCAAGAAGCCAAAGCACAGATGCTAAATTTAAAAATCACCGGCCCTGTGTGCTTGATCATAGCATTAATTTGAACCTGTACATGATATAGGGTCTGACTGAGCTGACATGACAAAGATTGGTCGCAGTGCAAAAAAGGTTGAGCACCACAACTCTGTGATTCTACCTCCCCCTAGTGGTCATGAATGGTGTTTCTCTGATAGTGCTGACAGCACTATTTTTGTGCAGTAGCGTATTGCTGCATGACAAAATTAAATTTGCCCAGATTCTTGTTATAATGACATATGTATCTCATTATTATGAGATATGCATCTTGTTATAACCAAGATAAAAATGTTTCATGGAGGTGCAGTGGTATATGCATATATTTGTTATTACAGGATATAAGTTTAAATGCCCATTAACCCTAAATTTCACTGCAGAATTGGATGAACCTTTGTTTGGCTACATATCAAATATGGCAGGACATTCTCAAATTCGAATGGGGAATATATTATGCCTTATTACATTTCAGTGAGTAAAATTACTACCATAAAACAGACGGTATTTGCGCACTTGCAAACTGTATGCATTGGCTTGACCGCATGGAGTAAAACTTGATCAAGTCATTATCAGCTTGGATCTCCTGTTCTACACTCACTTTGTTCTCTGTACCCTGACATAACATACCTGTTACTTTATAGGGAGAAACAATTGTCATTTTAACTTTAGATTTAGATTCTCATATTAAATAAATTAGTTGTAAAACCTTTATCACTTAACCTAGATAATTTTGCTTCTCGTAAAACTAAACATTTATCTCATTATAACGAGATAATTGCCACATTTTAACAGTTTACTTTCTTGTTACAAAGCGATATGTATCACATTATAATAAGATTCTTATCGCCATATAACAAAAAACAGCACAATCTTTTATTCATGGCGGCTGCGATTTGCTGTCGAAATATTCAAAACAGGAATGTCAGCACAGATCAGCCCCCTGGCTTATAAGTAATTACTAGTAATATCAGTGAGTTCACACCATTTAATGGCTAAACTGAGTTAAAAAAAATGTTCAGAGTCAGATCTGGATTTCCAGTTTGTGGGAAAAGGAATCCATTACAAATGAAAGAAAAAGGGGGAAAGGGGGAAGCCGCACTGGTGACACTCCGTGCTCCCCAGGACATCCTATAAAAAGGGGGAAAGGGGGAAGCCGCACTGGTGACACTCCGTGCTCCCCAGGACATCCTATACGGCTCGGAGCGCTGGAGCGCCCTGCACCTGGCCAACCTGGTGGAGGGAACCTACCTCTTCCAGCTACGTGTCAGCGACCCTCAGGGGCGGCTTAGAACAGCCACCACTACCGTGGAGGTGCTTCCTGGTAGGAGCCTCTGGCCACACAGCCCCGTGTCCGCGGCCAGCTCACTGTGTGTGTGTGTGTGTGTGTGTGTGTGTGTGATCCACGTATTTGTGATATGGCATGAGATGTATGTTCGGTGCATTGTATTATGATGTAAACTTGTTGTGATGTGATGTCTGATGATGTAATACTGGATGGTGTGATGTCATGGGATAGTATGTGTAATGTGTGTGTAGGGAGGTCATGTATATATTACATTTTGGAGACCAGATGTCCCCGCAATGTGATAAAATAAGGACTACCTTTTTGGTCCCCACAAGGGGAAAATCTGTGACAGCAATCAAAAAACTAAAAATGCCAAAAGTCTTGCATTTTGTTTGGCTACTAAGGGTTAAGGTTATGGATGGGTGAGGGTTAAGTTTGCCATTGTTGGGATTAGGTTTTTTTCCCCATAGAAATGAATGGAAGGTCCCCACTAAGATGTAAATATAAGTGTGTTTGTGTGTGTGTGGTATGTGATGTGTTTGGGTCATTGTAATCTGATGATGTAGTGTGGTGTGACGTGGTGTGTAATGACGTAACACTGGGCAATGTGATGTCATGGGATGTGGGCCCTCGTGCGCAGACCCCCTGCGGCAGGCCGAGGTGGAGCTGGAGCTGCAGGTGGTCGTGTCCCAGGTGAGCCAACAACAGATGGACACGCTGGTGGGCCAGCTGGCAGAGCTGCTGCACATGCCGGACGCCAACGTGACTGTGCGCAGCCTGTCTGCGGGGTCAGAGGTCAGGTACGCACCCACCTTCCCATGTCAGTTCACATGAGGATCTCCTACCATGCAGCTCCTGCTCGACATCCCTCTCCTCTCTTCCCCTCCCTCTCCTCTCCTCTTCTCCCCTCCCCTCCCTACTCCTCCCCTCCCTCTCCTCTCCTCTCCACTCCTCCCCTCCCTCTCCTCTCCTCCACTCTCTCTCCTCTCCACTCCTCCCTACTCCTCCCCTCCCTCTCCTCTTCTCTCCTGCTCACTGCAGCACCGTGCTCCGGCTCTTGGCGCAGGTCCAGGGTGAGCCCGTCCCCGGTCCCCTGCTGGCACGACGCCTGCGTGTACAGCTGCTTGGAGACAGCACACGCCTGCTGCCATTCAGGGTGCTGCGCGTGGACACCAGCGGTGAGTGACACCCGTCACACGCTGAGACTCGTCCCCACTTACTCTTCATTTGATACTTGATCATCAGCAATGGACATTAATGGAATGTCAGCGATGGAGCCAGAATATTATAATGGAGCTGAAAAATTGCACAGCTATGGTGTAGACAGTTGTAGCCGTCGTAACGTCGTAGCACAGTGCCTTACTCACGTGTCTGTGGTAATGCTGGTGTAAACATCATGTAAACATATAGCACATAGAATTATGTACAGTACATAATACTTGAAAATGACTACATAAACCAGTAACGTAATAATAATAATTTTAGTTATTTACTGTACTGTACAGTTACTTACTAGACCATATAGCCTAGGTGTGTATTAAGCTATACCATCCAGGTTTGTGCGGGTACATTCTATGATGTTCGCACAGTGATGAAATTGCCAAACGGTGCATTTCACAGAATGTACCCTCATCATCCAGCAGCGCATGGCTAGGCGCGGCGTACACTTCTGCGCTAACATGAGCGCTGTCCGGCTTTCCCCCGACGCAGTGTGTTTGCTACGGTGTTCAGACCACGGCCGCTGTGACCCCATCACCAAGCGCTGTGTCTGTGAGCCATTCTGGATGGAGAATCCCATCCGTCGCCTCCTACGCGACAGGGAAAGCAATTGTGGTGAGCGCTGTAATTATTTTTTGAGAGCCTGGCAGTGAGCAGATCTGAGCCAGTCTCCTGTAACTCCGCTCGCCTCTTCATCCGTATCATCATTCCGGGATAATCTTGCTCTCTCTGCCGTAGACTGGAGTGTGCTGTATGTGGTTGGGAGCTCCTTTGTGGTCTTCGTCTGCATCCTGTCAGCCACCTGGGCCTGTATCTGCTGCTGCAAAAGGTAGCTGCCCTTCCCGTTTACCCTTGGGCTCTGCTTCATGCAGCAATTGGGGAAAGTCCTGAATGTTAAATTTACAGGAGGAAGCGCACGAAAGTGAGGAAGAAAACCAAATACACGATTCTGGACAACATGGATGAGCAGGAGCGGATGGAACTGCGGCCAAAATACAGTGAGTCGTTTAAGAGTCTGCAGTTGGAGTTTTTTCGGTTGCAGAGGCGGCAAAAGGCTGCCTTTATCTGGCAGGGCTCCAGATAACTGAATTACTGAATTTAAAACATGTAAAAGGCCTTATGGTTTATTGTAAAACAGCAGTACTGGTGGGTGTACTATGAAGGTCACTGAACAAAAAGCCTGAAACTTTAAAATAAAAAAAATCATGTTACTTAGTAGGCAATTTCACTGATATAGCATTATCAATGAGGAGGGTCCTTTTTACAGCAGAAACGGCAGGCCCAGATTAATAATGTGGACATTCAGGCATGTGCCCTGGGGGCTACATCCTGAGGGCCAACCCCTCACAAGCCTCCACCTCCCCCCGGACCAATCACCAATGTCTGGTCAGTGTTATTTGGCCACATTATTAGCCTCCGACGGTTCAACGACGAAGCCTCACCCCAAGTTTTACCGGCACTCTCTAGCCCTGGCCAGCTAATTTTATTACCGTAATACCAGCCCAGCATCGGCCAGCACCCCCTCCTCCCAGAAGCCCCCTTCCTCATCTGACGCCTTCAAATCAAAATGAGTATCCCTAAGGTGGGATATCTGCTATTTAGCTGCATAAGCAGCGTTTGCCTGGCTGTGCCACAGAACGCTGCCCTCGCTTCACCTTCCTTTCGAGACGTCATTGCTTACAGCGGCGATCATTTTCTCAGGGCTGCTCAAGTGGCCAGTGATCGTGCCCAATGAAGGCTTTGACAAGCTTGGCTTGAGTTGACGTCAACAAGGTGTGGCTGACTCATCTTCATGGAACGGCTAGAGCTTTAAGTGGGAACGAACGCTAATTCTGCCAGGCTCGTTTACTGAAGCGCAGGTTCGTTTAGCGACCTTAATGGAACAGCCCTGAATACACCATGAGCACAACACGCTCCGTTTTCATATCGCTGCTTCTTCATCAATTCAGGTTTTTTTTTTTCTTCTTCTATAAAAACGGATGATAAATTTCTCCTAGCTGTGTGTCACAGGCCCGTTGTTCTCATATGTATTGATACTCATAGTGCGCCTTCATCATGTTTCCCGGTAACAGACATCAAGCACAGGAGCACGGAGCACAATTCCAGCCTGATGATGTCCGAGTCAGAGTTTGACAGCGATCAGGACACCATCTTCTCCCGTGAGAGGCAGGACAGGAGTAAGAACCAGCATAACGGCGCCCCCAGGAACGGGGGGGCCTTCAACGCACGGACCGTGGACAGCTGAGGGTCGGCAAGCTTCCACTCCTCAGCACTGGGGGGAGGGTCATCGCGCAGGAAGGCCTGCACTAATAATGCTGGATAATGATGGACACGAGCCTAGGAAACAGGAAGTGTCCCACAATGCCCTGGGAACAGTGACCGGTGAATGTAGGTATAATTATGGTCGGTCTTTACCATTTTTATGCTTTTAATGATGATGATTGCTAATCATTTATTTATTTCGTGATTTTAACATGTGTGGTTCCTTCCAGTCACTCTGTACAATCCTTTCATTTGCGGTTTGTGTTTACAGACTGTGCAGAAGCCAACTAATCCTTTTTATTATGCTGTGTTCAGGGCCTGTACTGAAGTTTGCAGACATGAATGATTCAGACTTACATTATCGTAGGGCTATTTGGTTGCACTTCTAATACTGTTATAACTGTCTCTTTGATATGGTTGTATGCAGACCTCCCATCCTGAGGGTTCTACACACCTTCCAGGACATTGTACATACAGCCATGTTTGTTCTGTGAATTGCACAGCAGAACCACAAGGGGGCAGTCTTAATGCTGAGACTGGGGTACAGCCACAAGTCGTGGGTCTCATGCACGACAACAGCCACGGACCTAAACCCACACAGCAGCACTACGGAGAACACAAGGGGGGGGAGGGGGGGGCATGTGAAGAGGCATCAAGATACCGAATGTATGTGTGTGTGGGACTTAGGAATCTCTGTCACCAAATGAGCACTAGAATGTGTATTATTACCCCTTTGGTGGTAAACAATGTGAAACAGGTACATTTCAAGGGGAAAAGCCCCACTGACTGACAAGTCTTTGCAAAGCTTGATGCCAGTAGATGGGATTACTTTGGGAATTCCACTTCAACACTAGTCTAGACTGTGGCATGTCATTTTCGTCGTTCGCTTGATTGGAGGTGAAATCCTGTAAACCTGTTATGACGAGGCCTCGCCCCCAGATATTTTGGTTTTCCTCAAATTAAAGCCTACTGATGTTTAATTTGTGTAATTAAAGCATATCTGCTGCCTGCCAGCAAAAAGGCTGAACCAGTATTGTTCACTTTCATTTGGAAACAGACGTCTTCATGCAGACACAACCAAAATCAAAATCACCATTTAGTGACACTTCACAGCATTTGGCATGACATTTGTGTGCTTACAGAGAACAAGACAGGGTTCAGTTCAAGGTCGCAATGGACGGATTTCATTTCAGCTAAATAAATCAGGTCAGCTGCACTGAACATGTCACAATCACACTCTTGTTAGTTGTGTCTTTTTGAAAGTCCTAACAAGAAATAGACAACATCACATATCTAAACACATTTATGAAAATATAATCTAATCTCTATGTACCAGTAATCAATAATAATCTGATCCTAAAGGAGACGTTTAATAAAGGAGCCATAATTCAGTGGCATTAATTCACCTTGTGAATATCCATGGCTGGTCAGTAACATCCAGTTAATTAGTATGAAATTAGTATGAAATGGCCAAAAAAAAACTAAGTGCAATCAGTTTCAGCTTCGGTTGGATGTCTCACAGTCTAATCTGTTTAATATTAAGAGCAATGATTATTTAGAAATGACTTCACTATGTCGCACGCCCTTAACTTTTCTCCATCGCGGTGTATCGTTGAATTCTGCACCGACCTGTCGTAAGATTAACATCTATAAATATTTACAAGTTTCCTTTCAGATTCAGTTCATCTCCACATTATAAACAAGCCACCTGAGCAAACTGATAAATTCCAGTATAGCTACATCACCAGTTAAACCTGCACACTGACTGCCCCCCCACAGTGTCCCATCTTCACACAGCTGTTCACAGAGTCAGGCCTCCAAAGCACATGTACTTGACATCCAGGTAGTCCTCGATGCCATACTTGGAGCCCTCCCGGCCCAGACCAGACTGCTTGACACCCCCGAAGGCGGCCTCGGGCGTGGAGAGCAGGCCCTCGTTCACCCCCACCATGCCAACCTCCAGCTGCTCAGCCACGCGCCAGATCTGATCGATGTCCCTGGAGAAGAAGTACCCTGTAGGGGGGTGTGGCAGGGGTAGGGAAAAGATCTCAATTACCTAAATTGGTGGATTCGACAAAAAACAAAAAAAACCCAACAAGCCTCAAAGAGACTTTTGCTGAATTTCTCAGGCCAGAGTCACAAACTTCAGATGAGTCACAGCAGGCGTGACCTGAGGCAAAGCCGTCTGCTCACCTGCCAGACCCACTTGGGAGGCGTTTGCGATGACCAGCGCTTCCTCTTCTTTGTCAAACCTGGAGACCACAAATAAAGTCCATGAAGCACTGCAGCCACTTTGTTTCCACTACCTGATGCATGTCTGCACGCCCTGCGGCACGCACCCATCGAAGCACAGTGCGTCATAAGCTGGCAACGCGATGTCGATTTCTGTCCATCAGAAAGTGTCGATGAGTCAGTACCGGCTCATTGGGCCGGCGTTCACGGCACGTTTGGACATCGTTGGTCGTTGGTTCGTCAGTATGGTTTTGCCCAATAGTTAAACTGATATCAAAGCTAGACGGTGAAACTGAGCTCTCTGATTGGGCTGCATGTCACTCTTCACCTTGCTGTGCTAGTGTGTTCCAAATGGGGGGGAGGGGACTCACTTGAGGACGGGGACCAGGGGGCCAAAGGTCTCCTCCTGGGTGCAGAGCATGTCAGTGGTGACGCTGGTGAGGAGCGTGGGCTGCATGAAGGAGCCCTCAAGCCTCCGACCCCCCCGGAGGACAGTCGCACCTTGAGCCACTGCATCGGCAATCTGATGCTCCACCTGGGACATGCAAAGTCTCAGACACAAAGTACAGTTCTGGAAAAAATCAAGACCTCTCCATATTTTTTAAATCTGCATTCTTTAATCCTGGTTTAATCCAGGTTCTGCTGGCAGGAGGCTACACTGGACAGCAGGCTGCTTCCTGGCTCAAAGCTTCTAAGGCAGCAGTGCACAAGAACAAGGTGAAGCAGGAGACACTGGGAACGGCCAGAATCCAGCCAGGCAGAGGGCAGGAACGGCGTTCTAAACGCCAGAGAAGACCGTGAACATATCCTGCAGTGTCTCGTTTGTAGGATTGTAGGATGACATCAAGTGACCTTCAAAAGGAATGGGAGACATTAAGTGCTGTGAAGTTCACAGCTAGAGCAAGTTTGTATGAATTGAAGTTCTACCCTGATTGACCGTAACCAACTAAACCATGACAGGCTGGATACCTGGACCAGATTAAGCAGAAACAGGGGACTGCGTACCTTTTCCACGGCACGGACGTTGATGAGGGGCCCCTGCGTGGTGCTGGGCTCGGATCCATGGCCCACCCGCAGCTCTGAGTCCATGGCCTTGCCCAGCCGCTCCACGAAGCGATCGTGGATCCCGCTCTGCACTAGGAAGCGGTTTGAGCAGACGCACGTCTTGGGGGAGAGAGGATCGGTTTTTAGGACAAAAACCACTTTTCAACCAAAAACCTGATAAGCAGGAATTTCAAAAATGGATACAGAACCTTGCATGGGACTCGACCCAGAAACAGACAGGCTACAAGGCCAGATCCTTAAGCACGACGCTACCTGTCACCAAGGTGGGGCTTCTCCTCACTCCCCCCAGGATGGTCATACCTGGCCAGAGTTCCTGAACTTGGAGGCCATTGCACCAGCCACGGCCTTGTCCAAGTCGGCACTGTCAAAGACGAGGAAAGGGGCGTGGCCCCCCAGCTCCATGGAGACCTTCTTTACGGTGTCGGCAGCGTGCTTCAGAAGGATCTACAGGGTGGAGAACCACAAACAGTCAAACAGAGGCATGGAGCTTGGTACCTCCTAACTGTGCAGCATTAATGAAATGAAAGACCATGCAAATGGTTATTCTTTCGACTGCAATTTCCTTCCAGAGTTGGATATCCTGTAGATATTTAAATTGTGAACCCATCGCCTAAGGAGCACCTGACCCTAGAATTTGAGCCTGCAGGTTTTAGTCTGTACCTTTCCAGTGGCAGTGGAGCCAGTGAAGGAGACTTTGGCCACCAAGGGGTCTGTACAGAGGATCTCTCCAACAGCCGGGGTACGGTCCCTAGAACAGGGCACCACGTTGAAGACGCCAGCCGGGATCCCAGCCTGTGCAGCCAGCTGTGAAAGACAGGAAGTGTCACCCCAAAAGCTCCACTGCACCCAGTCAATGTCACACCATGCAGCATGCAAGCGGAGAGCCTGACCTCAGCGAGAGCGAGGGCAGAGAGGGGCGTGTCCTCGGCCGGCTTCACCACGACGGTGCAGCCAGCGGCCAGGGCCGCGCCCACTTTCCTGGTGATCATGGCACTGGGGAAGTTCCACTGCAGGGAGAGTTAAGGGAGAAACGTCACACGTTTTGGGAGACGAGGCTGCGGCTGCAGCAGGTCCTGCAGCATCACCTTAACAGGAGACAAATCCGCTGCAGAGAAGGTACAGCAATGAGCAGGTCAAGGGTTAAACCGCACTGCACACTGCAAAGGACACAGATCTGGCACTGAACGGCGTTTTCCCTGAATGCATTGCCCATGTGGTTTAGGGGTTGGACTAACACATGCTTCCCAGAATCATGACCCCACCAATCAGCACTCTCATCCTCAATGAGCATCACGAACGATGACATCACAAGGTGGTTCATTTAAAGCCTCCTTCCTGCAGTGGCTGACGGCCGTACACACCGGGGTGATGATGGAGGCCACGCCCACCGGCTGCTTCAGCAACAGTATCTTCCGGTCCTTGGCCGGCGAAGGGACGATGTCTCCATATACACGACGGGCCTCCTCTGAGAACCACTCCAGGAAGGAGGCTGAGTAGGCGACCTCTCCCAGGGACTCCTTCATGGGTTTACCCTGGAACAGACAAAGTTCTCCAGTCTAACTTTTATATTGCTGATGGGTGACATTATTACCTTCCATACTGTTAAACGGGGGTTTATCTTTCACTGTGTCCGTGTGTCAGCTCTCTGTTACACTTTACATTTCTTATATGCAGATTTGATGTCCACGTTACTTCACCATTGGAGCATAATTTATAGTGAACAGTTATATCTACCTACGAGCTTCAGAGTTAATCACAAGAATCGTAGTACAGCGCTACTTATCACTATTATAATGACAGAACAAAGTGTCCAGCGACTATCACGCGATGCTTACCAGCTCAAAGGCCACAACAGTACAAAAAAAAAAAAAAAAAACAGAACATCATTGAATGTTTGATCAAACTGCTTGTGTTAAGTGGTGTGCTGTCCCTTCCTCCGCGTGACACTTTAGCAGGACAGACCTTGCAGTTCTGACAAAATGTGGCCTTCGGTTTTAACATAATGTTGCAATTAATGGGTATTGGTCCTTGGCACTGGACAATTTTTACAAGTACGAGTACCGGTACTGTATATGAGCACAGGATCACTCCGATACCCGATGCTGGTATCGATGCATTCCTATCTAAAAATACTTCCCTCGTAACAAGCAGTAAACACGATCCATAGATGATTGGATAATACTGAACATTCAGCATGGTCAGAATTCATCAATTGTGTGAAAATGAGTTGCATTTACAAAATCTGATACAGAGCAATATAGTTTAATTTGCAAAGATAGCATGCATACAAATGGATTTATTTAATAATAATAATAATAATAATAACATTGATATCTATAATATGGATTCCAACAAATGGCCATGTCGACAACCGTGTGTGTGCCACCTGTGGATGAGACTGGTTTAGTCTGGGTTGTGTTGTTGTGGTACTAAAGTGACCCCAAATATAGTGTGATTAGTATGATTAGTGATTATGCTTCGTGTATAATTGGTTTCACACCCAGGGTGTATTCTATGCTTCCTGGTTTGGAGTCTGGACCACCACATCCTGCTGGAGCATTCGACTTGGCCCTCAACATCGAAACACTACACATCGACACTTAAGAAAACACTACTTACACATTCAGCAGTAATCAGTTTCGCAAGGTCCTCCTTGTGCTGTGTTAGCAAGTCATACCATTTCCTCAGGAGAATGCTTCGCTCCTGTAGACTCAAAACAGGTAAAGATTTAGGTATCGATAATTTCAAACAACCAACAGGGAGAGATTCCCAGCAGGGCAAACCAGCATGGCATCAATGGGACTTCAGGAGTTTGCGTGTAAGAGAGAGCCAGGCTATGTAATAATAATCAATACTTTGATCCCTATGGGGAAATTGTCTTTACGCCTCCTCAACTTGCTCTTTTTCTAAAGTAAGCTGTTTGTGAATGACAGCCACCCCTAGTGGGGCCCAGGGAGCTGCGGGTTATAAGGGCCTTGCTCAAGGAGCCACAGATGTGCTGAGGCTGGGTTTGAACTGACAACCTTCTGATAACAGGCACACAGGCTTAGCCCACTGAGCCACATGCTGCCCTTTAATACCCTCTAATGTTCTTTAGCTCAATATCAATCTAATTACAATTACAGTACATAGCATTACAAAACATTCAAATATACAGCTGAACATCTCACCTGCTTTTATTTACGCATTTAAAAAAACAGGAAGTCAGGTTAAATTATTACACTATGAAGTAGACATAGCATCCATCAACTAAGCAAATTAATTTTATATTCTTCTACATTTATAAGTCTTATTTCCAGGAAGGTAGCCTAAAGTGAACGCTATTAATTACCATGTTCTCTTACACAGCAAGATTAATCATTTCACTGTGTTCGGGTCCTGATAACTGCTGACTCTGAACTAGATTCTTTATTTGTTTGCGAAGAACGTCATTCACACCTCTAAACCTCTTCGCTGGACATAAATAATCAGCCACCTAAAAAAAATACCTACCCCGGAGCGATGGGCAGCTTGTCAAATAGCATACTAGTCGTTTAAAACATGACTGAGAAAAACTGAAATTTAAAGTGGACGGGTCTCAATGACCGACCCAATCAGGGGTTACAGCAAGACAAGGAGCGTGGAGACCTGAAACCGTAACATCCAAATGCAGAATAGCTACGTTTGAGGTCCGTCTACAGCAGAAGGTGTCAGAGGTTCGGCTTTTCATGCCATTTATCTGCGCATTTAATGCTGAGCGATCAGCTTGACGTGTCAGACAGACGGCAGACGAACGGTTTAATAATCGGAATAGTATTAATATTGTTATACAAAAGGTATTTTAGCGTTTTTAATGACGATAGGAGCTATAGCTGATACATTGTGCAATGCGTAACAGCTGACAAATCGATCCCATGCGAAGGCGAGTTTGCTTTCGCTTTACCCTGGTCGCGGGTCCCTTCTTCGGCAGACCCGAAGCTCACCAGGGCGCTAAAATCATACATTATAACGTTTATGCAGCGTATTTTTGCATCATTTTGCAATGTGCATACAAAAAATAAAATCGCATGAAAGCATTTTGCGGATATCCACACATCCCCATGGGGAAATCACCTTTGCTGGGCGCCGCTTCCACTCCTGGAAAGCCGCGTACGCTGCCCGGACAGCGGCTTCGGCCTCCCGGGGTCCGCAGTCGGACACACTGGCGATCTCCCTGCCCGTCGCCGGGTCCAGAACTGGGAAAGAGGAAGCGGCTGACACCCAGCGCCCATCGATAAACGCCCGCGTCCGCAGCAAATCCACGGAAATACTGAGGGAGTAATCCCGACTAAGCATCGGCAGGCCTGGCAGCATCTGGCGGAGAAAAGATCGACCCCGTATGAGACAGAGAAGACCCATTAGCGAGCTGGATACCCTGCTAATGGTGATAAAAAGTTAACGCCAAAGGCCGCTATAAAGCGCACTTTCAAGGGCTCGAAAGGCGGGCGTTTCTAACACACGTGATGCTTTGCTGGCATTACACCTATCGGCTGCGACTGCAGCGTTACAGTAACAAAGTAAAAATTAAGGTCACTTTATTAATTCAGAAGCCACGCATAAAGACAGAACAAACGGCAGCAAATGCAGTAACATATCGACAGACGGGTAACATTTTGCTTTTATATAATTATTTTTTTCTCTTTCATAAAGTGTGATTCGGTAAAGTTACGTAACTGGAAGTTGGTCTTGCCTGCATCCGAAAGTCCTAAAAACGAGACCATAAGTGCTTTAAGATGCTGACCTGGGACCTGTTCGATCGTTCAGTTCATAATGGTCCAGGTTTTAACTGGAAGGGAAACGCTGATCCCAGGCCAGCTAAAGGGATTGTAAACAGCTTGTAACCACGCCTCCGTCCATTACCGTACGCACGAACGAACCGGCTTTTAGCCATATCTGTCCTTGTGTCCATCCATCTTTCGTTCAAGATGGCCATGGTTGACTGGACGCTATTCAAAGCTATCAAAAAGCTTTTTGCAAAATTATAAAATTACATATTGTAATACAATTAGATTTAAAATCCATCCATCCATCCATTGACTTCCGCTTATCCGAGGTCGGGTCGCAGGGGCAGCAGTCTCAGCAGGGAAACCCAGACTTCCCTCTCCCCGGCCACTTCCTCCAGCT
>JAODKF010000147.1:7407632-7431987 GCA_026779585.1 Mormyrus proboscirostris | reverse complement strand
TGCCGTGTGTGGACGGATGTTGTCTTCTTGGAAGACTTCACTAGGGTGCTGTCTCAGGAGGGGTAAGGCATGCGGACGCAGGATCCCCTGAATTGCTAACAGAGATGTCCTGAAGTCATACCCTATGGCTCCCCACACCATGATGCCAGGAGTAACGCCGATGTGTCTCTCCACAACAATGGCAGGATTGGTCCTCTCCCCTTGGCACTGCCATACACGCACAACGGTCATCTGTGATAATGCAGAACCGAGATTCATCACTGAACATGGTACGATGCCGCTCGTCATCAGTCCATGCCTCCCGGTTATGGCGTCACTCCAAACACAGCCATGTCTGTGCTGGTGTTAACGGCAGCCCACACATGGGACGGTGAATCTGTAGTCCGGCTGATGCCATTCATTGAGATGCAGTGCAGGATGACATGGGGTGTTGTAGAGTCCACTACCTGTGTCTGGATGGCAAACGCAGATGCCATGGGGTTCTGTAATGCTTGACACACAATACGGTGATCCTCCCTTGGTGTAGTCCGTCTTGGGCAAACTGAACCTTCATGACGTGTGTAGGTGCCCTCACATGCCCATTGCTTCCAAGATCAGGCGACTGTGACATCTGCATGCACCACATGCCGGGCAGTTGCACAATACAACCAGCCGACCTCATGCAAACCCAAAATGTGACCCCTATCAAACTCCGTCAAGTGCTGGTAACGATGTCTAATGCATCTACGAGGCATCCTCTGTGGATGGTGACTAGACGTGCCAGTTCCTTGCAAATCAAATCATTTGCATGCCCATCGCTGGTCTGCACGTTTACCAAATTACATCCAAATCAAACCATTACATCTGGCTGCTTTTTTTCGAAGCGTATAATTGCCATGTCACCAAGTTTCTGTCAATTGGAACAAGGTGAAGTGATTGAGATCGTTGTGACGAGGATGGGAATGTAACCGACTGTGCAGAAGTGACTGTGTAGTAAAGGTGTTGCAATAAGCATATATGCTGGACCCATCACAACCCGGGAGATTACGCTGCTGAATGTTAAGGTGTGTCCATGCTCAAATGAGAACACTGCCAAGTGCCAAGCTGTCAGAGCAGCTTTATCTCACCACGCCTGATAATCCACTCTGCATCGTTCATGGCAGCCTTGCAGAACCAATGGAACCTCACCAAGTAATGCGGACTATGGCAGGGCTATTCAAATCACGGTCCTCAGGGGCCGAGTCCTGCTGTATTTCCAGCTTTCCTTCACCTGAGAGCCAGTTGTGAAGCCTCTGGCCAATTAGAGCCAGAAATTATTAAGCTAACTACCTGGGAGACTTGAAAACAAGACCTGGATTTGGGATCGAGGGCCAGATTTGAATGGGGGGAGGGGGAGTCTATGGTATTCCCCTATGGAGACTGTAAAATATGTATCAGTATCTGAAGTGAACAAAGTATGTTCATCTGATAAACTCATGAAACAATCCCCTACTCACCTTCACCTCTTAATAACTGAAGAAAAAGATTCAATAAAAATGGGTTTAATTAAAAACGAGTTTCACAACAGAAGTTGAATTAAAATATCAAAAACATAAGTCAAACTAAAGATTAGCTTTACAGCATTAAATATTTAGGCACGTAACCAGAGCCAGAAAAAACAGACAGAATGACAGGGGGCAAAGGCTTTACAATTTCAACAAATGGAACCAAAATCCAAGTTTTATGTATAAAGTACAGATGGATTTAATCAATTAATTTATGATTGTTGAAATTTAGTCACATAACTGGGAAGACAAGAGGCCACAGAGACCAAATTAGTCTTTAGCCAAATGCTTCTGGGTGAAATAATGCGTAGTAGCAACCCACAGTGGGCGGAGTTACTCAGCTGCCAATCACTGCCTGGCAAAACATTATAAGACAAGTTAAACTACTCAGACACCAGCAATTCATCTTCTTCATTCGACACCCTCTGCCCAGGCCCCCGAGGATCCCTCCTTCTAGGGAGTTTTTCCTTGCCGGTTGTCTCTAGACAGGGATATTGTGAAGTGCTTTGAGAGAATGTAATAATGTGAAAATGTGCTACACAAATAAAACTCAACTGAACTCATGAAGACCGACCTCACTGTGGTCTTCAAAGCATAATTCTGTCTATCAATAAAATGTTCTTATACAGCAGACAAATGCCTGGGAACGTTCAAACAAATACAAGACATTAAAGAATAAAAACACATCATAAATACAAAATGAGCTCTTTCATAGGGAAATGAACAAGTTTAAGAATTTACACAGGCAAAGCAATATTTGATGGGATATCACAGAAGGAAAAGCCATAATTACAACCTCAACACAGTAAAGAATTTACAGGTAAAATAAAATAAAATGCAAAACAAAAACAACTCAAAATTGGAGTTTAACCTTAGGAAGCCACCAGTCTATTCACAGCTAAACTGACTTCACTGTACAATTCTTTTAAGCAAAAAATAAAATGCGTAAAAGGCCTTTCTGAATTATAATACACAAAGAAATATTTTTTTTTAAAAAGTTTGTATTCATGAAGAAAAAAAAAAAATATACAAGCACTTAAGACGAGAAGAAAACTTTAAAATCTCAAGTAACAAAGTACACTGTTTCTCACTCCTGATATGCAAATATGAAAATCTGCTGTAACTGCTCCCAGTGTGTAGATGGGCATCAGGCCTCTTCAGGAGATCAACTGTAAAACAAAAAGCATCAGTTATTGCTCTACAAAGAAAACCAGTACACATCTGCACAACTGAAGGCTCTCTGACATGCAGTGCCACCTTGAACCTTTCTAGACATCTGAATGCAAATATCTCAATCAGTCATACCGGACATCAAACAGACCACCATGCCAAGTCCCTGCAAGTCCAAGCAATTTCCGAACAATCCACATGTATGAATGAAGCAGGGAGAATTCTGTATCACTCACTGCAAGCATGTAGGCATGTTGATTACGGAAGAATACAGACACCCAAGAGCGCCGGAGGAGCATCACGTGCAGGAAGACCCTAACATGACTAACTGGAGAGATGATGAGATTTGGGAACTACTCTCAGTAGTGAGATAAACAAAAAAACTGCGATTTCCGCAGCGTACTTCATGCGTCACGTTCTGCATGCACTACCCAAGCACCGCCCATCGTCTCAAGAAACACAGGCAATGAGTGACTGATACTGTCTGAACAGTGACTCCTCAACAACCCTGGCTCAAACTCACAGTCTGACCCATTATGAAAACATTGTTGGTCCAGAGACAGGGGAAAACAATGCATAAGAATTGAAAACAAATAAATCCACCCACTTATCCAGGAAGTACAATTCAGGGACACTCCCTGCACAGGACGTCAGCAGTGCTGTTATTCCAAGTGTCTATATATAAAATTGTATTTCACCATATTAAATCTCTTTCTATCGACTTTCCAGGGTCACTCTTAATAAACACACACAAAGCCCCATTGTGACTTATAAAACAAACCAGCACAGTTTTCCCATATTATCACTATTTAAGAAAATTAAAATATTAATATATATTTGCATTCGCTATGCAATGACACCGCCTCACTCCTCCACATTCAGGTGAAGACGGCATGTCCTGCTTGTCCTTGCCATGTTGATTTAAAGCCGTAGGTCTGCAATGAGCACCACAGGTCTACTAGAGAGGAAGACACTGCCTTTATCCAACCCAGGATGCCATGAAGACACCAGCAAGCTGACAACCTGCCTGACGGCCATTCAATGCACACTCAGCCACTCTCTGCTATCTCACTCAGTGTTTCATTACTAAGAGACAAAGCAGCTCCACCTTCACAAAGGTCTGGTGTGATCTCACCTTTTTCACAGTCTGCTTGATGAAGGCCTTCCTGCCGGTCAGGTCAGACTCAGGGTAGGTTTCAAATACCTAAAAACAACTTGCAATACATCATCCCAGAAGAACCCACGGCAGAGAGTAGGGTCCGATTCTGCCGATGGAAAGGGGGCTGTGAGGGACAGGGACACGCACCTTTTTGTACATGTGCTTCATGGTGACCTCCTCCAGGTTGGCATCCTTAAGCAGCCTGTTGATGGTCTCCCTCAGCTGCTCGTCCGTCGGTGGCTTCTTCAGCAGCTTGATCAGCGGCTCGTTATCTGAGCTGTCCTCCTCCATGTCCGACCCTGCGGAAGAGCCACGTGGCATGCAGAAGAATGAAGTCACAGCACGACACGGGCCACGCCTGTTCCTCAGTTACCGGCACTAATATTTCATTACTTAAGACTTAAGAGTTCAACCTTTTACTTTGATTCCCTATCTCAGAATGGTTGTACCAAATGGTTCAACAAGAGTGTCGAGACCACGGCAGTTAAGCAGACTAGTAGGGAAATGTGGTCGCACCTTTGCTTTTGCTTCCGGTCATCTTGCTGCTACTGCTGCTGCTGTCCGCCTTCTTGGTTTTGGCTGCCGGCTTCGCCGCGGTGGGGGCCGGCCTCTTCTTGGTGCTTTTCGGTGTCTGAAAACGTGGCATGATTAATGTCGTCTTGGATCACAGCCAGACCTACACAGACCACAGAAACGCACAAGCCGTAACGCGGCACACGCAGGTCTGGCCCACCTCGTCCTGCTCACTGTCGTTGTCAGACAGGTCCGACGTGGCCGATTTCTCCTCCTCGTCCGCCTTCGTGATCTTGGCCTTTGACTTTTGTTTTAGGGTCACGGCTTTGATGCTCTCCATCTTCTTCTTGATCCCGGGGGTCTTCCGGCCGGAAGGCCTTTTCTTCACGGCAGACAGCTTTTTCGCCAAGGCCTTCTTAGTGCCTGCTGCTTTCTGTTTAGTGGTGGTCTTGCGTGTGGGATCCATCTTAAGGGGGGCAATGTCAGACAGAGAGCCACCAGGTGAGGAAGAACGCTAGAGTTGAACTTTATCATGATTAAACAGTGAGCCTCCAAATTCTTACTTATGTATGCAGACACACAGATTGACACACATTGTTATTTAAAAAAGGGCCTGAATTAGCCATTATCATTTGGCACATGAACATAGACACCCCTGAACCTGAAGTGTTGTATAGCTTTACCAGCTAATGACTTTGACATCCTTCAGAATCAGGAACAAAGACGCCGCCAAAGATGTAAACAATGGCAACAGATAACACCCGGATTCTCTGTGCCGTAGACTTTGTTTACATTTTCCAATTTTCATTCAACACTTAATTACTTTTTATCAGTGCTCCTCGGGAACTCAGAACAGATACTAACATTTGCAGATAGAGCAGGACATATTCCAAAATGCATCGAGCACATTCAACCTGTCCAACTGCAGAGTGTGGACTTCCCACAGCCACTGCAGAGTGTGGACTTCCCACAGCCACTGCACGACACAGCACATGTGCCAGAAAACATTTACCAGGGACAAGATGAACCAACTGACCTTTTCCGTCACATTATCTTCATCCCCTTTTTGGTCACTATCGACAACGACCCCGACTTCATCATTGTCATTGGAAGAACTGTCGTCATCATCATCTATCATCTCCCGACTCTTGGGTGCCGAAGCCCGGCCTTTGTCACCGCGGCCGACGACATCATCATCACTGCTTGAATCAATAACGATGGCTTTGGACTTGCTAGTGCTGGCTCTCTTCCTCTTCTTTGGTAAGGGCTGTCCACAGCAAAAAGCACAAGCCGCAGGTATAATTCTCCAAAGACCTTAAAACTTCTTCCACTTTTGTTCTTTATCAACAACATGAATAATGATCGTTCTGAGAATCATTTAAACACACCAATTTCCCCAGACGCACTGGCAAATACCGTACTACGGTGGCTCGTGGCTTACCCGCTCCCTCGTCTTTGGGTTTAGGAGAAATGTCAAAATTCTGTCAACTACAATATCATGAGTGCCACTGGTCTCCAGGTCTAGAATGGTACAGATGTTCTTCAGGCCGGCCAGCGTAAGCCTGAATGAGGGGTAGAGGGAAACGGTCAGCTGGACCGAGCTGAAGACAGTGTATTAGCTTAACAGAAGTAATACTGAGGAGGGGGAGTCCAGTCCACTTAGAGCAGTAATATTGCCCACAGAGGCTCAATTTGCATGATGGTGTGATTCGGAAACAATACCTCTTTATTACATCTCGTTTTTTGTTATAAGGGTCACTGCAAGCTTCAAATGGAAAGCCGCTGAACTGCCGGATGTTTTTCTTCAGGGAGGCCACCTGTGGAGTAGGGACCATAAGGATGACAGTGTTAAAGTACGGAGTACCTGCACGTAAGATAACACGATAGACTTCATCAGTCCCACAGGTGGGAACTTTAGTAGATCCCAACTTTACTCTCTAACATTATGTATTTAGAGTAAAAAAGGTCTAAAAACCAGAATTAAATAACTCTCCCGCTGAAAACCTACACTGTCTAACCCATGTATGTGAGGCACAATCCCACCCGCTGCCCCAAAGGTTACCTTGGTTTAATCCTAACATTTAATTATTTTTAATTACTGCATTTCACAAAAAAAATCTCACACACACAAATAATAACAGAGTTTACTTACAGCTCCTGGACGATTAAATAAAATCTTGTGTAGAGGTTTCAGTACGTCGGCCTTTGTCCTTCCGATGTAGTAAGCCACGTGTTCAATGTAGCCCAGCTTCATGCCTCTTCCTACAGGAATTACATTCATGTATTTAGCAGGTGTGTTTGCCCAAAACAACAAAGAAAGAGGAAAGCCTGGGATCGGAGAGCAATCAGCCAGCACTCAGTATCCCAGAAGAATTTAGGGTTAGGGCTTTACTGAAGGGCACAGTGCTGACAGGGTTACTCTACTGACCACAGGATTTCAATAGGGCTGCGAAATATCACACTGCGATATGATCACGATATGTGCACATGCGCAATAATCACTGGGGCTTTAGATATTGGGCATAAAAATTTGTCTGGACACCGACTTTTCTGTAATATACTGACGTTTACTTATGCCCACGTTTGGCAAGCAGATTAGTAGTAATCCTAAAATATTAATGAGATGTGTACTGAGATGACCATAAATTAGTAATCTGTATAAATTCTACATATCCTTATGCTAATTAAATTCAGGCAGCAGAGTATGTCACATATTACTGTTTTGGTAAATCATGGAAGCCATAAGCACTGATGAGGAGGTGAAGAAAGGGACAGATCAGCAACCACAACATCATCTGAAAGAGGAGATATTGTGAATAAACAAGGTAGAAAGATGGAGGTGGTACTTCTTGCAGTTTAAAGTTTGACGTGTCTGTTAAATATAAAGATACACCGAATTTTTACAGGGTAGTAAATTCTGGGTGTCACAATACACCTCATTAATATCTTAGGTGTATTAGTGATCTGTTTATCAAATTGCGGGTGTAAACAAACAACCGTATAATACTGAAAATCCAGCGTCCAGACTAATTTTCACGCCCGTCATCTAAAGCACGGTGATCATATCACGTTTGTCGGCACTGGTGTGTCTGTTAACACAACTCTCAGCGACACCACCAACTTATTTGACACACTATTAGTAGATAAGTTGTGTTTGACTATAGGATATGTTGGGTAAATGTCATCTATTTCTTGCTTTAAATTTCAAATAATTGTGATTTGATATCGCAAAGCCCTATATTTGAACCCATGACCCACCAGACACAGGTAGACATCCCTACCCAACAAAACTAGACAGATAGGTACTTTATTAATCTATCTCAAAGGAAATTTAGACAGATAAGTAATCATACACACTAGTTTATAGCCATAAATCTTAACAGATGTTCTCCAGTACAGAATCCCACTGATGACAGGGGACGCCTTGCTGTAATCGGTCACGGCAGACCTCTCTCAACCGAGGCCTGGGGGTGCTGGGAGAGGCATGGGCCTGTTTCTTGGGACATCACAAGAATTCCTTACCTTCTTCTATCTTCAGTGGTTCTGTTGGCTTGCCAATCTGCAGATCCAGTCTTTGGACTGACTTTTTCTCCCTTTTCCTTTCAATTATTTCGGCCATTTCTGTTAAAACAAGAGAGTCAAAACTGTGGCTTACCTGAAATGTAAAAGGAAACTAATTTGTGACACCTGGCCAGAAAGGCTGGATGAGATAAAGCCAGAAGCTCATAAGAAGATCGGATTTACGCTGCAGCTCCTGTCCCCTAGGGCTCTGCTCCTTTCCACCACTGTCTTCTCCCAAGTTGTCCACTGCCCCCTGCCCCCTCCCTGCTTCCTCAGCGAGTTCCCCCGACATGACTGCAAGCCGGTCTGTGGGCAGAGGAGTGGGATGTGGAGGGAGGCGGCTGGGGTCAGCGGGGAGGCAGCTGCAGGTTGCGGCTCATTTCCGATCACGGATCATTCCCGTCATCTTTCACTACATTTATTTTCACGCTTCAAGTTCAAAATGCACTATAATAATGAAAACCGTACAGAGAGCAACTGAATGAAACGTTACACGCACACATTTATGCGATGGCAACCAAAACATAAGTGCTCACACGCGTAGACAGGACTGAGAATGACAAACTCTTAAAACAAAATCATCAGAATATTCCTGTCAATTACGCGCGCGGTTTTTACCCCGCGTCACATGCTAACACTATTACGGTGGGAATTTCATTTACTCCAGTTTGCAAAGTAATTTAAGCATAAAACAACTGACTGCAAGGTGACGGTGGGAATGTAAACGCGAGGCTTGACTTTCGGAAAAGTTACGCGTGCAGAGGCGCCTCTCACGAAGCTCGTTATCTCATTTTCAAACTGCACTCCAAAGCGCTAGCCGTCATGCTACAACGTCCCGCCCACAAACAGTGTTTACAAAGCATTAAGTCACCCCGCTCTGGCTCGCCTGGTAGCTGCCCCGGGCTATAAATGACTGTTTCAATAACCACCGGAAAGTGGATTAAATATCTCTAATGGGTAATCTGTTCGTTTCGTGTGAACGTTAGAGAAACGCTGAAAAGAGCGGAAAAAACAACGCGCGTCTTACCATCCACACAGACAGCAGCCCGCTGAACTCAGACAGTTTCAAAATGGCGGTTCGGAAAATGGGCGGTGAGTCGTCGCCCCATTCGTGAGGGGTGACGAGCTGCGCCGCGAGAAGGCGGAAAGGCGACCAATCGCATCCATCGAACCTCTGCCCAGGGGGCGTGTACCCTGAGATTATTGGTCGACTGCGTTCTGAAAACACATTGGCAGGTGGTTTTGTTAAGATGATGGTCTGTTATGTTCTGTACATTAAGTATGTATTCGTATGTATTTTTCTACGTGTATAAGTATTTTTCCTGCTGCTATTTTTTAAATAGGTAACTGAAGACGCGTTTATAGGGTTAAGCGTAGGTGTCGATATGCTTTTCAAAGATGCAAACAATCTGGTAGCAGGACCTGTAGGAGGAGAACAGGCTTTATCCAGATGTGTTTGTCCTGAGGTGCACTCATAACAGGGATACCAGTACGTTTATATTCACTCGCAATTTAGAGTCACATTTTCACTTTTGTAGCATACCTCTGCAGGCCCTGAGGAATTATTTCTACGTGACAGGTCAAAACGCGTTCTGTTTAAGTTATGAATCGTCACAAGAGCAATAATTAATTGAGCATTTTTTTTTTTTGTAATTGAAAAACAATTTGAGGATTGAGCCTTCCCAGAAGACATGGGGCAAGCATAGACAGCACAATGAACTTGAAGAATATCAGTCGGGAGGAACTGAAATGTCACTGTAGAAACAGTTCCGAGTAATAACGTTGCTTTATTAATTCAGTACTATAATTGGTAAACCACGTTCCATGAAACCACTGAAGCCTTATGACAGCATTACTGACTGAGTAACTAGCGATCAAACCCATAAACGTATCATTTTGTTATAGGGCATCAGGGTCTATGGAAAACAATACATAATCTTATGAATTCAAAACAGCAGGTGGCGCTATGTAGCTTTCAATTGAACACTATGTTCGTTTGAGTTTAAAGTTGAGAAATGCGCCAGATGGATAGAAACTTCATTTAATCAGTAAAAAGCCAACGCCGCACAATACAGAGTCATGAGATAAGATATAAATACAACACATGAGAGTGTGCATATGGATAGTTATTCACAGTTCCATGAATAACTGTATGTATGCTCCAGATACAGCAGTAAGAGGTCTAGAGAAAGACTCATTGTAAAATGTTATGGCCACTGACAGAAAAGGATTCAGGTAGCACTTCTGGGAGCAGTGTTTTTGAAAGAGTATTAGTAAAGGCACGTCTTTGCTTGGCAAGGATTGAAACACATTATCCAAAATGCTAAGTACTTTGTTTGGTGTCCTTTCCTGTACAACAGCTTCCAAAAAGACCAAATTGACTCCCACAATAGAAGCAACCTTCCAGTTGGTTTTAAGTCAGTTGATCTCATCTGTAGTGCTCATATTGGCCCAGTATACTACAGCATAGAGAACTGCACTACCATAATGTGATACGTGAGATGTTGTGCAGTTTACACAACTCAACAAAGTCCTTCCCCACACTCCTGCTGGGCATTGTACTGAAATTCAGAGGTTTACAGGGTAACCAGGTGTTTTGAGGGGCCCCTGTGCTGCTCATGGTCACAAGCTTGACTGAACCCTGGAGCCACAAATCTGTGGTCTGCCAGTCAGGTATTCTGACCAGGACAGAGTGGGTATGTCCACCTGCATCGAGCAAGGTTTCTCCGTCAGAAACTCAGATTCCATGGCATTAAATGTACTAGAAATATCAAGAAACAATAGCAATTCGCAGATTTTGGTTGCACCCCACAAAATGCATTTTAAACTTTGTTTTTCGATAGATTGAGTTTAAACAGAAAGGAATAAAGTAGCCTGCGTGTCTCAAAATGTCAGGAGATTTAAAACAGAAAAAAACGTATAGTTGTAGATTTCTTTTGTCATGTCATGTAATAGTAAAAACGAGACTTTTCTATGAGGTCCATAATAAGTGAACACCTTTCTGTCACAAGTCAACTGGCTAGTGAACTGAACTGGAGAGTGAAGGGCCACCCAGAACAGGTGCTGGGCTATAAAGAATTGGCATGGCGAGCTAGACCAAGATAAATTAAATCCCTGCTGTCACAAGGAACCACTATCCAGAATTTTCCTCCTCCTATGACTGACCTGAATTCACATGAATACTGAGAGCTATTTTTAGTGTCTTGTGTCTCGAATTTATTCCCATTTATGCATTTATGCAGATATACAGAATAGCAAGCATTAGAAATGTTTTTTAAAATGATGTTATGAGTTGAAACGACTGTTCACTAGTTGTGAAGTACATATATACACTCAGTGGTCCCTTTATTGGCTACATCAGTCTAGTATCTGAAAAGATCCTCTTTGCCTACATATCCGCCCTGGATTTTTTAAGATAAGGAATCAACAAGGTGCTGGAAATCTTTTGCAATGAACCATTTACATATATAAGGTGTTTTCACCATTAGATTGTATATCTCAGCTGGACTGGATCTTTTTTGTTTACCACACCATCTGCTACTCTTGGCACTGTATTGTGTGAAAATCCCTTAAGGGTGGCTGTTTCTGAGATTCTGGAACAGCTACGTCTGGCACCAATAATATGAAAAAAAGATGTTCAGAATCATGTGATTCACACATATTACCCACATATTGTCAAACAGTGACTGAACCCTTCACTCTGTCCGCGTCTGGCTGTATTTCATAGTCACATAGTTCTCTCCATAGAATCGGCCTGTTTATGTTCATAAGCAGGTACTCTTGGTAAAGTGATGACAGAGTGTCTGTCACTCCACATTTCAGTGATGCTGTGTAGCTTTCGCTTCGGTGCTGCTTACAGCTGTAACAGGAGCATTCAGCAGACGATGAGACTGGCTGCATTTATGACAACAAGAAAGATCTACATGAGTCTCCTGGGACATTTGAAATTACCCCAGTAGTGTACAACTTCAACTATCATTTGAGATGCAGCTATATTCTTCAGCATTAATATAATTAGCATAAGGCTGTCTTAGCAGTGATTAGAGCCTTCATCGGCCTGGAAAAGCCTTCTCTCAATGATACCCGTTGGACATTAGTTTTCTAGCCAAGATCACGCTGTACTGGCTTTGCCTTGGTACTCATCAGCAATTATTCAATGCTATGTAGCTGTACTGGCTATATTTCATATCTGAATTAAATTTCAGTAGTTTCCATCCGACGTGCACATGGTAAGCGTATCCTTGCTCTTAGTTATTGGAAGACTGGGCTCATCTTTAATCGAGAAGTTTAAACTGGGGCATCTGCTGAAAAAAACGTGATTTAGTTAAGTATTACGGAGTACAATATGTATAACTAATATAACTGGAATGTGGGTTTATTAAATCAGAGTCGGTAGAAAGTAACAGAAAACAAGCAGTATGCCCTCATCCAGTCGGAGAAACCGGGCCGGCGGTGGAGCTCGTTGCCTAGCAGCGGGAGCTTTGCTCTGATTGGCTTAAACATTTTTTAAAACACCAGCGCAAGCACCTGAGCGAGCAGCAGTGAGCGGAGGTGCGCGCGACGGTGGGGAGTCTCCTTTATACTTAACCTATCTGGGGAGTCGGATTCTGCAGCTGCATGTTATTATAATCCAGCCTAAATGTTTGCTTCTGACTGTCGGAAGGCATCTGATTGAGCTAGAAGATGGACATTCCTGAATCTTTGTTTAAATCTCAGCGAAATAAAAGTTAAAGGTAACTTTTCTTTTTTAATTGGTGTATTCTAGACACACTTCTTATCTGGCAGCTTAGACGTTAGCTTGCCCAAAAACTTTAATTTTATGGATCTACCTTTTTGTTATTAAGGAAATTAATGCTATTTATATACAATTTAGAGATAGAGGTACTTGGTTTATAGGTGGGTATAGGAAATAGATGTAAGATTTATATAATGACTCAACAATGTCTCACTGTAAATAAGGAATCATTGTCAAAATATTTTTAATATATTATAGTATATTTTATTTAAGATTAGCAACCAGGACATTATCACGGATATTTCAGTTTAAAAATAAATGACCATTATTCCAGGATTATTTATAGCGTTTGTGGTTTGTGTGTGTATGTGGATTATATTTATATTAAATTGTGGGAGAAAACATCCCCCACAATGTAGTTCAAACCTATTATTTATGTTGTGGGGTTGGGGGGGGGGGCATTTTTCAGGTCTCACAATGCATGCAGTATATGAATGCGATCAAAAAAGTAAAAATGCCAATACTCTCGTATTTTGTTTGGTTAATTATCGTTAAGCTCATTAAGGTGACGATTAGAATTTTCCCCCTAGTAATGAATGGAGAGTCCCCACAAAGATATAATTACAAACCTGTTTGCGTGTATGTGTGTATGTGTGTGGGGGTCTGGGGGGGTTTGCATAGATCACATCTGAGGACCAAATTGTCCCCAAAGTGTAGTGAAACCTGGAATTTCCCTACTTTTAGGGACATCTTTTGAGGTCCCCATTTGCATGACCTCAGTTTTACAGAAATCTGTGAATGCAGTCAAAAAAGTAAAAATGCCAAAAGTCTTGTATTTTGTTTGGTTGCTTATGGTTAAGGTTAGAGCTGGGTGGGGGTTAAGGCCGTCATGTTGGGATTAGAGTTTTTCTTATAGAAATGAATGGAGAATCTACACAAAGATAATTACAAACCTATGTGTCTGTGTGTGCCTGTGTATAGCATATATAACGCTAAAGACTATTGTTATGTTCCATTTCCACCAACTTTAGTGCATTTATTTTAAATTAATTGTTTGAATAGAATATGCTAAGCACTTCTGGATTAACCACAGTTTCATTAATGTGACTTTGCACCAATACTGTTTTGAGTATGTTGTTCAAAAACAGCCTTGTAAGAGATACATACAATGATATAAAAATGCGTGATTAAAAAGCACATACCGTAACTTTGGAATTATTTCAAATTGTGTGGCGTAGTGCTTACAGACCTTATTCGTTGTTTTCCCTGCATGTCGTAAGTGTGACACACAACAGTGATTGAAACTAGCAGAGGAGGATAAAAGAGAAACGCAAAGAGCTTTACTGTGCATTGAATTTGGCACTGAGTGAAATTCATGATGCAGCTGGATCAAAGGTGCAGGTGCTAAACCACATAACCTCATCTCAACTTTCCCGTTTCATTCTGCCACCACTGGTATCAGCTTTATCCTGCACCAACTGATCTTATTAAATATGCAGGTCCTGAAATTACCATCATGACAACGTCATATAGTGAAACTTTCCAAAGGGAATTAATGATCACAAGAATAGTACCATTTGTTCTATTAATCAAGTAGAGCTAAAATATTTAAATCTTGACAAGAGTTTTGAAGAACTGGAACATGCCCACAAGCCTGCTTTTCCCCTTCTGTGCTCGATGTTTGATGAGCGATTTACAAAAAGCTGGGAAAATGCCAGTTAATTCAATCGGGTATTCTCCATCCCTTCCTGTTGGCAGGGATCCTGTTACGAGACAGAAATGAATTATGACCGATTCCCTAAAGCAGAAACTTCGTCATGCACAAATACATGGAATGATCCCGCATTTATCCAGTAATTCGCAGAAATATTTTCTGAGAGCTTCTTATGAATTATATAATTATTTTTAGTTAAAATTTAAGTAGCTGCTTTATATTAACATGTTTCCAAATCTTATTATTAAAGGTTTATGCAATATAACTGTTAACCTTGCGTATAATAAGGAAAACAACATCTAACATTTTCTGCACACAAAAATATTTTATAGGTGTCCGGAAATAAAAATAGATTAACAAAACCTGTCATTGCATCTTACAGGCTGACCACCTCAATGAGACGAAATCATACTGAACACTGTAACTGGCCTCTTATGAATCACTGAATAAAAATGCCCCTCCCCCTCCACAGGTCCAACATGGCCAATTGCATCTCCACGCCCGTTGAGTTCTTTGGAGACCACAACTCTTTGCTGTCCCTCGAGTCCAGTGTCTTCTTCAGTGAGGTGCCCCCACCAGCAGGCGACGACCCTCTGGACGTCTTCGTCATCAATGTGGGTGGCAGCCGCTACATTCTGTCCCAGGAGCTGCTCTCCTCCTTCCCAGAGACCCGGCTCGGCAAGCTGGCCCGGTCCACACGCGACTCCGCCCTGGACCTGTGCGATGATGCCGACTTCCTGGAGAATGAGTTCTTCTTCGACAGGAGCTCGCAGACTTTCCAGTACATCATGAACTACTACAAGACGGGCCGGCTGCACGTGACGGAGGAGTGGTGTGTGATGTCCTTCCTGCAGGAGATTGAGTACTGGGGTATAGATGAGCTCAGCATTGATTCTTGCTGCCGGGAAAAGTACTACCGCAGGAAGGAGATGAAGGAGACACTGGACATTAGCCGGGACGCTGAGGTGATGGAGAGCAAGGAGGAGAACTTTTCTGGGGTCGTGTGTGAAAGCCTCAGACAGAGGCTGTGGAACGTCATGGAGAAGCCAGATTCCTCAGCGGCAGCCAAGACGTTTGGGATGCTGTCCATCTTCTTCGTGGTGGTGTCCATCGTCAACATGGCGCTGGTCTCCCTGGAGGTTGGCATCCTGCCACCCCCGCTGTTGGACGCGTTGGAGTACATCTGCATCGTGTGGTTTACTGGGGAGCTGGCACTGCGCTTCGCTTGCGTGAGGGACAAATGCCGATTTAGCCGGAGCGTCATCAACATCATCGACCTGCTGGCCATCCTGCCCTTCTACGTGACGCTGGCGGTGGAGAACCTGCACGGCGGATCCACCGAGCTGGAGAACGTGGGCCGTGTGGTGCAGGTCCTGCGACTGATGAGGTCATTCCGGATGCTCAAACTGGGCCGACATTCCACAGGTAACACCAGCTAAACATGGGAGAGTCATTCTGGGAAAGAGGCTATTGCCAGGTGGCCAAATGCAGGACAAACAGCTCCAGAATGCCCTAAATGCGAATCCCTCTAGGTCATCACTTAAACACAGAACCAGGGACCAATAAGTCTTATCAGTTAATTAAAAGATGACAGGTACCGTACTCTCCCATAATAAAAAAGTACGGTGAACATCTGTGGTCATCACAGTAAATTATTTAAATACACGTATAAGTGTATAAAGGTGCACTAACACCATAATTCAGAGACGCAAAAAGGTTTTTATTTTCTCTTAATATTGATTAGAATTTTGAAAGAGAATGTTGGCAAGGTCACACCCCATGTGTGATGTCATCTTCATCTGAGTCCTAACTCTTCTCTGTAAGGAATAACAGGGGCTTAACAGAGTGTAACGTATAGTATTGGAGATACGAGCAAAGACATAATGTCCTCTACAGAGGATAAAAATGAACTGCTGGATCTCAGGAAGAAGAAAAAAGTCAATATAACAGTCCACTGATGATACAGCCCCAAACCTCAGGCCCGGACCTGTCACAGGAGGTGCCGCCCTGACTCTTATTGCATGGAGCGTGTTACAATCAGCCTTGATGCACATTTCCCATGTGGATCTCTGAGTGAGCTGGTCCACAGAAAAACAGTGTTTGTCCTCTGTCACTGGCTTTAATCTTCAAGGTTTTGGGGCAAAAATGTGTTTATGGGAGTCTGGGGCAAAATGTTTTAAATAATTAATCCATAAAATGGATACTGCAGACCCAGCCAGGGACTGCCATTGTGAAATAGTGCTGTTTGGGTTTTTAGTTTAAAATGGACGGCCAGACGGACAGATGGAAACATTTCATTTGGCAACATTGGTGTTTCTGGGATTTTTTTCCTTTTAAGATGTTTTGATAACAGTTTATCTTTTATAAAAAGCATTTGGCGGAGGTGTGTTTGACCTGGTGTTTGTGCTTGTTTCTGTGTTAATGGCTTTGCCTTTCTGGTTAACTTCTTTTCTCTGCTTATTTCATCACTTTCACACATTCTTCAGAAGACATCACGACTAAATGACTGCTCACCGTGCCCTCAGCTAATTGCAGTAGCGGGAGAGGGCACTACCACCCTGATTTGGAAGGAGGAAATTAAATGTCCCCCAAAAATCACCATTCACGCTTCAAAAATGTGTTTATGTGCTGTGGGTGAAAGAACAACAGTTTGCAGTGTGGAACCAGTGATTCAGAGCAACAAGGGCCAATAGCGACCAACTTGACTCCTGTCACTGAACAAACACGTTTGTATGCATCTCTGGTTTCATTTTTTTAATAGTGACTTTACCTGCTTTGCTGCCCCAAAGCTGCAATGTCAAACAGTGTTGAGTGAATCTGACGAATGTACAAAAGTGTCACTTTCTGCCATAAACAATATTCAGCATGTATTAAGGACAGTGATCTGGTATCTGTGACTTGTTCCTGCTGCCCCTCCTTAGGCCTGAAGTCCTTGGGTATGACCATCGCGCAGTGCTACGAGGAGGTCGGGCTGCTTATGCTCTTTCTGTCTGTGGGGATCTCCATCTTTGCCACGGTGGAGTACGCAGTGGAGCACGACGCCCCCGGCACCACCTTCACCAACGTACCCTGCGCCTGGTGGTGGGCCACCACCTCCATGACCACGGTGGGGTACGGGGACATCCGGCCGGACACCACGCTGGGCAAGGTCATCGCGTTCCTCTGCATCCTGTCCGGCATCCTGATCCTGGCACTGCCCATCGCCATCATCAATGACCGCTTCTCCGCCTGCTACTTCACGTTGAAGATGAAAGAGGCTGCGCTGCGCCACAGCGAGGCGCTGAAGAGGCTGGCACGGAGCTCCGCCTCTGAGAGCGTGCCGGGACTCAACCTGCGAGATGTTTATGCCCGCAGCGTGTTGGAGATGCTGCGGCTGCAGGGCCGCGAGAGGGCCAGCACGCGCAGCAGTGGCGGCGGAGGCGACGAAGCGTGGTGACGGAGACGCGGCGGGGCGGAGCTCTGGTGACGGAGGCGGGGCGGAGCGGGGAGGAGCTGTGGTGACGGAGGTGGGGCGGAGCGGGGAGGAGCTGTGGTGACGGAGGCGGGGTGGAGCGGGGAGGGGCTGTGGTGAGGGAGGCGGGGGTGGGGAGGAACCGTGGTGATGGAGACGCGGCGTAGCGGAACCGTGGTGCCACACGGCGGTCAAGGACACAGACACATCCTGGTAACCGGGACACTGCAGGTGGGGCTGACTGTTGTACCCTTGAGTAATGTACTTAACCCAGTTTACTCCAGGAAAATTTCAGCTATATAAATGGGTAAAATGAAATGTTGTATTGGACAAGTCTGTCAGCTTATATTATTATTATTATTATTATTATTATTATTATTATTATTATTGGAAAGGGTTGAGTGCTTTTCTTTTCAGATTTAACTGTATTATATATCGTTTTACCCTCAATGTTAGCGCCAAAGCCACGATCCCTGGCGTTCTTGCAGGTGCTCCAATTCCCTCCTGCAGTTACACTAACTGGGGTCTCTGTGCCGGAGTACCAGCCACCATAGAGGGGAACCCCAGCATTATGCTGCCTTGGATGCTCTACAGGTCTCCTCCCCCCCGCTTCCCATCATCCTGGGCATAAGTGGTTAGGCGATGGGTGGGGGTGTCCCTTAGTTCCCCGCTAATATTTATAGCATTTTATTTTCATCACCTGCAATGTTACACAGCAATATTAAGCGCCAGTATGTTTTGTCACTTATCGTCTGCCCTGTAACTGTGCGCTCTGTCCGTTGATACCCTTCTTTTGATATTTATCAAGATCTCGAGCCTTATGTGCTTTAAGCTGGTGAGACCTTATTTAAGTGATGTGCCTTGTGTGTCCTCACTTGGTGTGGGCTGATCTCAGAAGGTCACCGTGACCTTGGCTTCTGAGTCAAGATGTACATAGAAATGAATCCATCCAGGTCTGAGTGCTTTGCACGTGCGACTCAACGACTGTTTTAACATCTTGTACTTTGGACGAGATGGCCTCAGTTAAATCAATGAATGTGCTGCTGACTGGCTGCCTGGATGTGGGGTTGTACTATTAGTGCGCTGACAGCAGTGAACTCAATGCCACTTTTATGCATCCTAATTCACTCACGTGAGGGAGGCCTGCTGTACAGTATCAGCCATTTTCTTGACCAAGAATACCTAATATCCTAATAAGCCATTTGAAATATCACATTTTCATTATGGCAGAAACAGTTTAATTATGGTAATAGAAACACCCCCATAAACTAACCTCTAATGGCAGAATGTATTCAGAGTGGGGCAAAATACGACTGTAAATTAAATCGCACCGTTTTCTCAAGGTAATAATTGTTGCTGTAGGTGATTGTCATTTTTCTGTACAGTAGTCTATAAGATTTTTCTGAGATTCTAAACAATAAAATATTGTTTTCTGGGGTTTCCGGTGTTGATGTTTTTCATGCTGCATTTTGGGTTTCAGGAACATTTAACCTGACATGCAGAGTGGATTGGTTTGATGGCTGCTGTTTCGTGGACACTGAGCTGGTCCACGGTGGGGAAGTGGCTTAAGATGCCCGTAAACTTCAGCGAAGTCGAAGGAATCGATGTTGTTAAGGCAATGTGACGTCGTGTGACGAGTGATAATATGCATTCGTGTATTTCTGTTAATGTAAATGTTGTAACCATGTACAGTAATGATTGTAATAGAATGCTTATTTTTTGTTAACTGTGAATGTCATTTAAAATATTGGGTTCCCTGTCTGTACTGCTGCTAGTATTAAACCAAATAATGAGCTGTCATCACCTTTATAAAAACGACTCTGGAACTCTCCAACAATACGTTCATTTCCGCTTTGTATGTGGGTGCGCTGCTTCGAAGCATTCTGTGCCCTCTAGGATTGCGGCGTGACACAGAACAAACGAGAAGACGGCCCCATTTTACAGTAAGTATGTGAAAAATTGCTGTTGCTGATATGTTTCATTTCATTTTGTCTGGGTGCTGTTTGAAGAATCCGGCCACCTTTAGACCAAGCCCTTCGGTTTACCGCTCAGACCACATCCCAGTCAGGTCAGTGGGTCAGGAGCTGTGAGTAATGACTGAAAGAACAAAGTCACAAATACAAGTGGTCAAAATGAGTTTTGTCCACTATGTTTCCAAGCTCAGAGTGCCAGAGTCAGGAATTAGGATTTTACATCCTTTAGATTTTGGCATTTTATAAAGATGCTATCTGGCTGGCTCCCAAGGGGGCTGTTCTAGGCGTGTCCCACTGGCAAAAGGCCCCAGGGCAGACCCCTGACATTTTACAGAGATTATAGGCACTTTTTGCCACTGTAGAAACTTTTTTCTGGAACCAGGACTTTTTTCAGGAACCAGGAACTTCTATTATGTTCAGACCGCAGGAACTCAGTCCAATCATAGTTCCTCAGAGGTAGATCCAGAACCTTTTTTTAGTCCCTGTTCCAGACTAGGTGCTTCCTTAAATGGCCACGTTGCTGCTTGTTCCACCTTCACATGGCTCCCCATCCAACCCCTTTGACTAATCGCCTGGACGTTTGAGGTAGAGCTTCTCCACAGCTAGGGTCCCGGAGAACCAGAGATGGGTCTTCAAAGGGCTGTCACTGCAGATCAGTGTGCAGAAGCTGTGTGTACAGCAGATACACAGATTTGGAAAAAATTAAGAGACCACAGCAAACTTTTTAGCTTCAATTTATGGACGTGTGTCTGTGTAAAATATACATTTTTGTACAGCCTGTACAGCCTGGCTCTTCCCTGCTTCTCATTGATGAAGGGCTTCTTCCTTGCTTTATGGGACCTCAGTTCTGCTTCTAGGAGCCTGATACACACTGTCCTAGCAGTGCACTTCACACCTGTGCACTTAATGTTTCCCATTCCACAGGTCACTTGATGTCATCCTACAATTCATGAGAAACTGTCGGATAAGTTGACGATCATCTCTGGCATTAGAACATCGTATCCACCCTTTACCTGGCTGGTTTTTTGTTATTCCCAGTGTCTCCTGCTTCCCCTTGTTCTTTTGTACTGAGGTTTTAGAAGCTTTGAGCCTGGAAGCTTGTAGTCATCTGCCGGTAGAACCAGGATTAAACCAAAATTTAAGAATACAGATTTTTTTTTTTAAATATCTAGTGGTCTCTTAATTTTGCTGCATGTTGGTTTAATAGTGGTTTAAGCTACATACATTAATGTGGATTGGTAGAAGGAATGGCGATTGACCACAAGGGGATTATGGGTATAAAGTCTACATAACACAGTAACACTATATAACAAAGTAAGTAAATGTTGTTTATGAATGCTTATGTAAAGTCATTCTAAAGTTATAACATTTTGATACAGACCCAGTAACTATATGTAACTTTATAGGTTATTTACATCGTTATTAATGAATGCCCATGTAAAACTTATGAAGGGTCTCATAGATAGTTCATAACACCCACCCCATTCAGTACCCAGGGCTATTTCCAATGCTTGCGGCTCCCTGAGGCAGATTTTGGAGTCTGTAGATTCTCAGCTGGATGCAGAAGCTTTCAAACACAGCATGTGGAGCGCTGTCCAAAAACAGTTTGGTTACGTCACCCTCAAACCCTAAGACAACGCTTCCTTGTTTACAGGTAGCAGCAGTGTCTGAGAAATTCGAGGCATTCTTAGATGTTCATGAATGAATATGAGAAATGATTCAAATTCATTTGTACCAAGCAAAACTCAAAGGACAACCTACTTCCCAAAGCCGCTTGCAGCCAGCACCTGTCACTGGCTATACACATTCAAGCTATTGTCAATACAGCATGACATCAGTGTCTATTTTCACTACCATTTGAATACTTCGTAGATGTTATTTGCGCAGGTTTTGTCCAACATGTCTGTTTATGAGAGAAATGTTTCTATCGCTCCTTTTTCAAGCAGCGAAGTAAAAACAAAAAAATTGAATCAAAAGGTTTGAAACAAACAAACAAGCAACAGAATAACAACTAATTCTTTCTCTGTTAAGATATAATTAGAGCAATTCAGCATGATGGTGAGTAACGAGGTCTGGGACTATCGCCCTGCTGACTAACTCCTTCCATGGTTCACAATATTGTGAAAGGAAAGTATACAGGAGATCTCACTAACTGGCTGATTTGCCCCCCACCCCAACTGGGGGTGCTTGATTTGCCTGCCTTGCTGAGTCTCAGGTCAGGTCTCTCTGGAGGCTTTCAGACTTTTCCAAGGCTGGAACTCCATTCCATTTTCTCCATTTTACTGGTTCCCCCTGTCACCGACACTGTGAAGCCCCACTCACAGTGACCCTCCCCACAATCCTCTGCCCGACTCTATTTTCAGCAAGTCATAGCTTGTTAAGGTGAGCAGAATCTGCGGCCTGACATCTGACGTTCATATTCCACCTCTGAAACCAATCTAACACATTGTCTTGTGCCTGGTGCAATTTCGACACCAAAAATATTCTTAGTAGCATTTACAGCAGCTCTGATAGGTTTGTCACGAAACCTTCCAGAGCTCCCTTGCTTCGCTTGAAGCTTAATTACACAAATAACACACACACTTATTGCTGTGAAAATTAAGAATCTTGACTGAAATTAAAACTTCACCGAGGAAACTTACACCAACACTGTGTTTGAACTCTGGAAAATATACTGCCTTGTCTCTTAGCATTATTAAAACACACATCATGAAATACTTTAATAAGTCAAAACAGATTTAATATTTCTCCAGCCAATTCATTCTCAGACATAAACACATGCGACGTGAATTTAATTCCTGCGTCGCTGGTTTTGAAAAACATGACAGACGTTTATGCAGGTGATGAGCCTTTTTTATCCAAATTGTCTCTGCCTGAATTTATGGGGGAAACGTTTTGTTTATAATGTCCCCCTCTCCGCTTCTTAGATAGATGAGTCGCGTTGGCATTGTGTAAGCGGCATTAGCGCAATTTATGACTCTGCTTATGTTTGCGCTGTTAGATGCTGAAGCCCCATTCAGTCAAATCAAAAAAAGCAGGTGATGCTGAACAGATCCCTGTGTCATGTTCATACAAAGTCACTTCATAACTAAACTCTAAAGTTAAAAGTGTTGCCGCGGGTAACCAAAGAATACTGACAATGTGAGACCATGGTTATTGCAACAAAAGCACAAGTTACGATCATGCATATTTAACTGTGTGCCATTGACCTTGAATTAATTGAAAAGCTGAACAAAAAAGATTTCGAGGGTACTGTATAGATGAAGCACTAAACAGACGGGCAATATCATCATCTCTGTAGGTGCATTTTATTAGCCAACTGGGCAGTTCATAGAAAACTATTGTTGCTCTTTTAGATTAAAAAAAATGAGTTTTGTTTTACCAATACCCCAACTTAACCTTTCATACGCAACCGAGAAGCCAAATTTCTCAGCTGAACAGCAAAACAGTTACTATGTTAAACACCAGTACATTCGACAATAGCCATGGACTGCCATCAGGGATAATAGTCTTAAACACATGTTGTCAAACTAAACAACTGTGGAGGCTCATGGGAGACATTAAAGCCAATCACAGTCTCTAAATGATTGTGTTATGGAAGTCAAGAGGAGGATACTCTTTCAGTAGTCTGCTACACATCTAGCATCTTTTAAATGCTAATTTTATAGCTCTGTACAGTATGTCTGAGTAAACATGTAGTATAGTCGTATTAGACGCTTGCTTTGTTAGAAGATACTGTGCAGCTCTTGCTCCAGTGCTGCTTACACTGTACCTGGCCGTTCACTGGAAGCTCAGTCTAGCTGCACTTACGCCTCATCGACTCCTCGGCAGCACATGTGTCTGTAACGTGCCGTTTGCCTGACTTTGCGGCGCTTTGGACAAAAGCCGCTACTAAATAAACATAAATGTAAATGTAAATGTAAACAACTAGGCAATAATACAGTGAATACTGGGTAAAATGACATTTTTAAGAATATTTATGCCCCAACTAGCGGCAGAGGAGCCTTCTTCAGATGGGGGAGGACATCATGAAGGGTATTCCGGCAGCCCTTGGGAATGCAGTGAAAAAAATTACAGTTCCTTTAAAAAGCTGCAATTTCGGTACTTTGAGTTTCACAAATGGGTCAGAGTCATGGGGAGTTGACTGAGGCTGGGCTATACATCAAAGGCAGTTGCCCTCCCCCTGGGATCAGTGACATGAGTAACGGAGGGGAAGTGGAAGGCTTTCCACACCACACCCCTCCAGTCACTCTCTAGATACTCTTTGCCTGTTGGTAATACCAACTACATTGCCAACAAACTTAATCAGGGCCAAATCGTAGGACAAGCCTATTCATGCTGCCCTTATCGGTCTGCACTTCTTACTGTTTCACAGGTCCTATTATAACAAGATTCTTTTTTTTCAAATCAAATCAAATAGGCTTTTATTGTCAATAAAACTAGAACTAGATGTGCCTAGAGTTACTAGATGTGCCTAGGGTTACTAGATGTGCCTAGGGTTACTAGGCACGTGGCATATCAACTAGAACCAGAACTAAACTTTAGAACCAGATGTC
>JAODKF010000147.1:7365833-7377263 GCA_026779585.1 Mormyrus proboscirostris | reverse complement strand
GGGGGGGGGGGGGGTGACCTGGGGAGAATTTGGCAACCTGGGGCAGGGGGTCCTTAGTACATTACAGTAAAATCCTGTTATAACGGACCTCAAGGGACCTGGCAAATGTCCGCTATACCCATAGTTATATATAACCATGCTCCTGCCACACACTGTATTGCAAATTTCGTGCGATCATCCTTTACAAAAAGGAGCACAAATCTGCTGGTTAAGTGGGGGGGAGGTTCCCCCCTTGATAAATTTTGCAGTGCCCCCCCTGGCTTGATGAGTCCGGAGTCCGCCCTACCACACACAGTACCTGCCTTACATAGAACAACTTTAATTACTGACCATAGGGGGGAGTTTGGTCAAAAGCACCATCTCCCCCTGCAGGAGGCAATGTGCATAGCAATCAAGGACACAGGCAGCCTGTAGCCGCAGGTGGTGTTCAGTCATCCTAGGCCCTGGGCACACATCTCCCTGTCACTGAGATGTTCAGCTACATGTTCAGGTAAGCAGCTAGGATGCTGCCACTCTATCCGTCTCTGTCCTGCCAGTTTGTAGTAGACATGTCTTCATTGTAAACAGACTGGTGTGTGTCTGAAATTAGTTTGGGGGGGGCATAGTTGGCTGCAATTTGACTGTCTGTCCCTTTCTGGTGAAGTGAGGTGGGCTTAACAGCCACGCCGTACAGGTATGAGCGTGTAGCGGCTTTAAGTGACACTCCCCAAGGTGCCATGTGCAAGCAGCAAGTGACAAGAGGAGCCTTTCACAACAGCTTAAACACACACATTATGGACCCTGCTCACACAGACAGTGCACACACCTTTCTGACTGACTCACTCACTCAGTCACTCACCTGCAGCGTAAGCACTCTAATGCTGAAATGAGTCCAAAGTGATGCCCACAGACGGGCTCCAGTGGTGGAGGGGATACCCAGAGCTCCCAGTTCACAAAGCAGGCAGAAGGGGCAAAGTTGGCCCCAAAGCAGATGAGAGGAACATCTCCCTGATCCTATGGAAGGATATTGAGATTATCCTCAATATGGGGAAGACACTCATTATAAAGTCACAGTGAACTCACTCCACTACCGGCTATCTCATAAACACACACACACACACACATAAGTTTGAGAATATATTGTTGTGGGGACTCTCCTTTCATTTCTAGGGGGAAATCTCTAATCCCAACATGACACCCTTAACCCCCCACCCAAACCAAATATGAGACTTTTGGCACTTTTTTGATTGCAGTCACAGGTCTTTGTGGGAACCTGGCAATGCTTACATTTGTTAATATAAATCTAATCCACACACACACACACACACACGCACACAGCGCTGCACTAAGTAATGATAAGATTAGTGTATACTAGAGGTTTGGGATTCACGCAGGCCTGCTTAAGCCACTTCTTTATTTATATATGTGAATGTGTTTGTTTGATATAGAGGATCACTTAAGGCAGCATCTGAGCCAGACTTACGATTCTGCCCGTCACCCGACCCCACTGACGGTGGTGGCTGGGGGTACCTTTATGAGAACAGAGGACAATATAAAACCAATTCACCGATACTGCAGTCGGCATGACGTCGAGGCTCTTAGGACATCTGGATGGCTGCCAGCCTCCCCCACGGCTCCAAGACGTGCGATTCTGTGTGAGAACGGTAGCTAACGTGGTACATTCACTCCTCATCCTCCTGTGTGCTTTAGAGCTCCTCTGCAGATGGATGTTTAAGGTTTGGGTTCTCTCACTCATCTGGTGGCACTGAGTCACATGTACGGAGATGATCTGACACATTACCTGACTTCCTAGTAAACACTTCTATCCAATATAATATTCAACGTCGTCCATTTTTACAGTTGTGCACTTTGAAGCAATTTTTTTAATTCCCTACCCTTCGGTTTACAAGCTCTTCTGTTTACATGCATGTTGTCAGATCTTGAGAAGAAGCGATTGAGTGTGTTTACAGTCGGTCCGGCCTCACACTGCGCTGATGTCACCAGCTTCCTTGTTTCTATACCTCCGGTGTCCAGTGTGGTCTGGAGAGGATCCAAAGAAACAGCTATAACCAGATTCTGAAAGTTGAAGACATCAAAGTTTACGGCAGAGTGAACCCATGGATCTTTGTAAGATCAAAGACATTCACAAAAAATGGTTTGAGAAGAACATTTTTAAAAACCAGCCCAAGTAGTTGCCCATAAAGAGCAGGTATCGCCCTGTATCACTCCACTTCCCTGCCTTTTTCAGTCGTTTTCATGTCCCAAAGGAACGTTCACCATCGGCTCAAAGATGACTGACATGATCCCTCCAAGGATTCCCAGCCAAAGTGTGAACGAGCAATCAAACAGCACGAACCGCAAGTTCAAAAAAATTCTAAGTATTAAATTTTAGCTGAGAAAAACTCAGCTGAAAGACGTAGGTCATTAGTCTGTCTCACCTCAGTTGGGTGACCTGCCCTCATCTGGACCTACCCTCCTTAAATAACTATGTGGGACCGTAGCCAGGTCACCACTGGGTACAGGAGGTCAGCTGCTGAAGATGAGGCTAGTGGTGGCTGAGGCGGCTAATTCCTGTGTCTCATTAGCTAAAGGAAACCATTATTCACCAAGAGGTAGTTATAGGAGAAGGAGACGTCAAACAAAAAAAGGATAAACGGTTTGCTGTGCCTGTAAATCTGCTGTGGCTACAGGAGAGAGGATGAAGCTGACTTGTCCTGATCCGTTGTCTGAGCTTCTTCACATGATGCATGACCAGACTGTCACTTCAATTTCCACATAGTAGATGAAACGCTGAAGCTGAAATTAGTGGGTCACCCTTGCTTTACACTTTCCTGGGCAATCGTTTTAATCCAGTAACTAGCCTTTTATTTCTGGGGCCGAGTTATTTTCATACATTAGTAATTTCCCCCAGCCTGCTAACCAAACAAGTGCAAATATGAGCACATTAAACTCGACATGACAGCGAATCTTAGGGTAATCACAGTTCACCTGTTGGCTGATCATATCTGAATGGCGTTTTATAAGATCTGAGGGGCCAGTGTGCTGGAATCAGGGGACGTGCAGGTCACTCAGCTCTCCCGGCCGGCTAACGTGTCCGTGCCGCACAGGGGGTGCAGGGCGCCGGCATGCAGAAAGAGCTGTGCTCCTCTGACAGACTGGGCCAGCAAAGCGGCCACCCCAGCCCAGTGCTCGCTCTCCATGTGAGTGGAAATAGAACGGTCACGTACGCCTGAGTTGTATTTTAAAATGGGCTCCAGTCCAGCAGCTCACTGAGACCCTCTCTAAACCTTATTGCCTTGTTAATAAAACATTACCCAACACAATTTGCATTTCTTGCTCTCGGAGTGAGTATGTGTGTGTGTGTTTTCACATGGGCGTTGATGTCTGTAGCCTGAGTGACCCCAAAGCTTCAGTAACGGCATTGAACCCCATGTCCTTTACCATTTTCACTCCACTGAATCCTACGGCGATGCAGGTATTAGGCTGGAATTTGCCGTAAAGCTTAATGGAGCTGGAATAACTCTGTCCTGAGGACCCCTGTCTGTCTCAGCCAGGAAAGCCACACAGGCTTTCATGTCCTTTCTGTATCACTAAACCTTCACGTCATGAGATAACAAACGAGTCCCGTTTTCAGGGTTAATGCAAGGCCGCCATTTCCATTCGGCTTTCTGCGGATCCATTTGTACTGGAATGAAATCTTGGATATTTTGTGCATTTTTCATACTTTTCTTGTATGTGTAATGAAATACTTTGAAACAGTTGCTGTTGTTATTGTTGGGATGGCTTTTTCTTGCTGATTCCCCTGTGGTGAATCATTGATTTTACTACGGTTTGAAATTTTAAAATCCGCTGAATGAGATCATCCTCATCACACCTGTCAGAAGGTTGCTTCCTTTGACGCCCCCATGAATTTTTAAAGGTGTCTGCGCTTCCTCAAGTGTATCTTCTCAAAAATATACATCGCAGTGTTTGCCGGTATCTCGACTCGCACCAGCGCTGCCAGATGTGTGTGTGTGTTGTCAGAGATGTATATTTATGTCTTTTGCACCGTCGTGCCAAAAGCCATCTTTGAAATAACACTTCTTTACTATGTAGAGTTTTGACAGTAACACTCATCCAGTGTTGCTTGGTATCTCAGTATCTATGGGAGGGAGAGGATGAGGTCAAATACACAGGCAGATCCAACTCTCGCAGGTGGGCTGTTCTATTATCCATCTGCACCCCCACCCCCAGCCCCCACGCTTCATGAGACCCCTGCAAACCAAACAAACAAGAGCCTTCTTCTGGCTGAAGTCCTTCAGATCTAAGATGAATATTTTGACCCGACCGCGGTATGTCCTCCTGCTGCCTCAAGCATGAGCGCAGGCAGAACTTCATCACCGGGAGCTTTACCACCTGCTAGGCTACGGGTTTGACGGGCCACCAAGTGGCATTTGTATGCGGTGGGGTGTTAGTGGTTAACAGCGTCTGCCCGGTGCCGGTGCCTGCAGACAAAAGGTAGCGGTTAGCGGTTAGTGGCGTAGAGTCAGCAGTCAGCAGCATTTGTAGGACAAAGCCTGGTGCGGGATGATAGCAGTTAATGGCATGTCAGGGTGTGCTATCAGTGATCTACAGCTATGGAGCTGTCCGCGTGGGGCCGGCCTGACCTGGCGCAGCGTCGTGCTCACAGCTGGAGCTCCTGAGTCTACAAGACAGAAAGACAATAACATTTTTACCCCACAGAACTGTTCCAGTTTTTACCCAGTATTATATGACATATTGCATCTTCTTTCACGTCGTTTTCTTCACTCATTTCCCAGTAAATAATTGACACGGTGGCTTACGTTTGTTTCATGTGCCAATTTCTGTTCCCTCAGACATCACCGGAATTATGATGAATGCGTTGAATGATGTGCTATTTTTGGCCTATTCAAATTTCAGATGTATTCCAAATATATGTTATTATAGGACGGTACCGCAGCGTGCCCCCATTTTCACTCGCTTTTCTGATACTGTGCATTTCACATCAGTGCATGTCTGCCTGAGCATGGTCTCCATGTTTTGCTCCATCCGTTTTCATTCCGAATCACTTCCGAATTGTTTCCAAGCAACAACAAATTTACAAATAGTTCTTCATTTTTAAATCACAAATGCAACGCATCGTAAAAAAGTAATTGTAACCCTAAAATTAATTTCAGCCTGATTCACACCACAGGCACCGTCTCGAAGCAGCAACATTAATGAATATTCATCATGCTGCTCTTCTTTGTCTGACGTTTCCTCAAACCGGCTCTCATTGGCCTATTAAACAGAAGCACATTCCTCATGTCAGGAGGACACTGCTAAACAAAAGTTATGTCCAGACAATAATGTAATAATTATGATCATGTGTATTTAACCCACTGTGATGCTAGCTGATGATCCCAATACGATACCTGCTCATGAGCTGCGAGTCCCTATAAGCATTTCCTAGAAGATCTCAAACAGTATATCAGGATAGCCCATAATAGTCAGGGTAGCTTTGCTGAGAGCTGGGCATTCTCACAGTCCACCCCCCCCAGTTTCCTCCTCCCTGACTGTCCACTCTTACAGTCAGCTTTCTTACAGGGGATTACATCACATCCCCATTTAGCTGCTTAAACGACGTTCATATTAAAAGCAGCTCTGATAGCTAACATCTTTACAGTTTCCTGTTTATTCACCAGGATATTTTTTACAAAAGCAGTTCATGGTAAGTCTCAGCTGAATGTTTCCACAGCAATAACTTTCCAAGGTGCTTAACTGTGGATGAGTTAGGGCAGTTCCTTAACCGCTGCACCCCCTGCTGGTCCATTAAGCTCTCTGCTACTAGATCTTACATTCCCCTTCAGGACACATGCTATCTGCTGCCCACATGTATTTTATTTACGCTCCTAAATTTGGAGCTGCCATGCAGTTCCTGGGAAGGCAGTGGATATGTGAGAAGGCACATCAGAGAAGTTGTGGTCCAGGGGGAGGCGGTGGAGTTAATGAAAGGTGAGGGCTGCATGTCAAACAGAATAAGGGAGCCCTCCGTGTCACGCCAGATGGGCTGTCAGCCGACAGGGACGCGGTGGACGGCGGGAATGGGCGGGGCCTCACAGTGAGCATCAGGCGTCTCGTGACATTAGCCTTCAGACAGAATGCCGCACGTGGCATTCACTCGCTCTAAAGGTTAACAGATGTTTCCCCTTTCAGAATGTCCCCTGTGACTTTTTGAGGGTGGGGGGAGGGCATTTTGAGTAGGGGGGAGTCGTCTTTGATTCTAACCGTTAGAGCCACTTCCAGTTAGATTCTACCGGGACAATGACAGTTGCAAGACCCGCCTTCAGCCCCCACCAGATACTTACCCCACTCCCCCCCCCTTCTTTTTACGCAGCCCCTGCCAGCAAGCTGTATATCACAGGCCACCTGCATCAACATAACCGGCCGTTTTAGATGTCAGTCACGAGACTTTAAAGACTCACAGCCCTTTGTCGTTAGAGCAGCCGCTGTGATGGCTTCAGACAAGAAACAATTATGGACTCAAAGCTGTTTTTCTTGAAGGTATTCTCATTCCAAACAAGCGAAAGACAGAAAACCATAACTGCCGTATCTGGTTCAGATCACAGCCCGTGTTGCGATAAGCCCCTGTGTATTTTATTACATTTCTCATTAAAAACACTGTGGGTTTTCCACAGTTCAACATTGTTTGGATTCATTATCAGCTTTAAAGCTTAAGTCTCACAAAATCGCCTGTCGTTGATTTCTGTGGAATTATATGACTTGTCTTGAATTCAGGTAATTTTCTGACCAGTATTCAAGCATGAACTGCAATTGGGTTTCAAAAAGGGATTTTGCTCCAGGTTGCAGCGCTATTCCCTTGCGACTTCTCCTCATGAAACACAATTGCGTTGCCATTCGACAGGACCTCAAGGAGAGAGTCTAATACCAGCCATTCTCCTTTCAGCTTTATGTTAAATAATAATGGTTACCAGGCTCTGTGAAGGTAATGTACCGTAGGGGATGCTGAAGAGCAACCAGGTGAAACAGGGCAGGTGACGACGGCAAGGAGAAGCTCAGTCAATGTTGTTTTATGTTATATCACGTTTAATTGCTTGACAGGTGAGTTTATCGAAAGCCACTCAGAGACTCACACTTTGCTTCGTTTGCTGAGGTTAAGTCCCTTTTCGTACGGTACCAGAGTGGGTCCCCCACCTGCAGCATCTGGGCTAGAGGGCCGGCAAGAGCTACTGCTGTTTTTAATCCCATATATTTAAACATGCCGCATCCCTGATTTGAAATGAGACTCGGCCGGTGGATTTCAGACCTGGAAAGCTGAATCAATTTCTTGGATATGGAAGTGAACATATGGCTCATGGAAGGTGAACATCTGCACTGCAGGTGGTGCTGGCTGCAGAGCACCTGAACAGGTTTTTCCAGCGTAGGATGGAAGCGAGGTCACATGACGCGTACCACGGCTAAGCCAGACAGACACGCCTGCCATAGATAAGCGGACAGTCCCTCTCACAGCCCAGGCTGCCATTTGACAAAAAAAACAAATGTTTAGCACTAAACTCGCTTTTCGCTTGCTGAAAGCGGGGCCTGTGTCTCAGAGCCCGCAGACGTGCCGGACACTATAGAAGCATGGCCTGGACCAGTGTGCCATAATGTCGTGCAGACATACTGGCGATAACGGCAGCAGGACGGCTTAAGAAAATGACGGTGAAGCCGCAGAGCTGCCGGGACGCGGCCCGGCCCCCGTGTCATCGGCCCGTTTAATTGCTGGCAAGCCGCCAAATACTTTAATCCTGTGTGTGTGTCTATTCCGCGACAAAATTTTAAACCGCATGTCAAATGCGAGTTCATGCTATTATCTCAGCCAGGACATTCTTGCTTGCAGAGGACCATGGGAAATGTGAGTTTCCCTTTTGTTATTGCTTGTTTTCTTTCCTCCTCTGCAGTAAGATGGGATTTACTCTGTGAGCTGGCTACAGGCTGTGTGGCATTTAAAGGATTCTTCTCCCTCCTCCAGTTTTTAATAAACCCAACCCCAAATCATCTTCAGCGCCGCATAATCTAGGCTGTCTGATGAATCACGCGTATTTATTGACTTCTTGCTGATTGCAGCCCCTCATTTCTGCTCCGCCACGCTCCGAGTCTTTGGCATCTCGCTCCACTGGAGTTGATCCCAAATCTTCAGGTTCCCTTCCACTCATGTCACTTTTTTTTCATATGAATCAGCGAATCTCCAGACTCTCTCCGGTCCCACCGCCCGCTTTCTGCATGGGGAGGAACTTTTTAAGCCCAGGCAGTGAACTGCTGACACCATTATCAACCTCGCCGAGAGGCAAAAAACTTTTGAGACTCGTAAGAAAGGACATTCGGATAGACGACCGCTGGCCTCATGCTGTATGAAGAGTGTGCATGAGAGAGGCTTCTCTTGACCTTTTGTCCATTTTGTTCCTCAGCTCAATGGTTGCCCTTTCTACGTAATTCACAGGTGTCTGCAGTACCGTGACCCCCCCCTACCCTCTATCACCAGCACAGTATAGCATTTTCCATGCTGGATTTAAAAGCAGTCTTCCGATTCACTATCAGAGGCCGCGTTCCACACTTTGGCCCCATGCAGGAGAGAGTAAAGGAGACTAGATGGCCGCAGTCCACCACCTACTGAGAACGAGTCCTTAGAAGGCGCTGTTAGAGGATCCCTGGCAACCTCTCCACCAGCAACAAACACAGCTGGCTCTGTTGTCCTCTGCACACTCTTTGATGATGGCAATATTCAGCAGGAAAAGGAGAATCTCTCCATGTGATCTTGGGTGGTGCCCCAGATGAATTCATACATTAGAACAAATAATCAGATATTTTTTTATTTATGTTTATTCCTCACTAGTAAAAATAAAAAAAGATTAGATAACTATGTTCAATCAAATTACTCATAAGGATTCAAAATCTGAATTAGATCTCTATTTATCCATTTTCCATATTGCTTATCCAGGACAGGGCTGGGGGACCTGGTTCCCTTCCCAGGATGCTCAGGGAAGCGGCCTGTGCAGGGTTCAGCTCCATTGCAGAGTAAACACAAACAGTCACACACAATTGGTTAATTTAGACATAGCAATGGAGCTGCACTGTGGGAGGAAACCTGTGTAAAGATGAAGAGATAATGCAGACTGCACACGCAGGGCCGAAAGCCGGGATCCACAAAGCCGGGGTCCACAAAGCCGGGGTCCACAAAGCCGGGATCCACAAAGCCGGGGTCCACAAAGCCGGGTTCCACGGTGGATCCAAGGTTTGTCATGTGACGGCACAAATCACAGAGCTGCCACAGCAGGACATTTACATGACATCAGGTCTGTGCAGCTACTGATGATGGTAGTGGCTCTGCCTTTATCAATCCCATTCGAACCCCACCCTCTTGAAAAAATGCCTCACCTGTGCCTGCTGGGTGTGTATATGTGTTCCTCATCACCCCAGGGTGCTGCCCCATAAAAGCATATCATCGGGCCCCACGCCCAGACCAATCCAGTTATGTTGGGTCCTTGGAATCGTCCTAATTCGCCCCCATTACACCCTGGTCACCACCCTATTGTGACCAGACTCCAAGCCTGTCGCACCAAGGTGACATAAGCAACTCCTTCCAGGGCAACCCTGTTGTGCCCCAGACTGGATTCTCCAGCGCCCCCTGGAGCTGAAGCAGCATCATTGCTGAGGAGCAGCCTAAGTAGCATGACCTGCTCTGCTGTCACCCCCCTCCTGTCGCCTCCTCCCTTCTGTTTCACCTCACACTCCAGGCTCACGGCGCTGATTCACATCAACCTGTGGTGCAATACTTCACACTCATGAAAAAAGGGCAAAGTTAATATTTAATCTGCTTGTGTTTTTTTTTGTCTCTGCACTGTTTGGGTAGCCAAAAAAACACAACTTTGGATTCTTGGAACTCATAATTGCATTCAGGCTCCTCTCCCAGCGCGTGCAGAAACAACGGCTGAGATTGTTAGGATGCTCTTTGAGTTCCTGGTGCAATATATGTCGAGCGGGGTGTGTGTGCTTCCGTATGCAAGTGTGCCTCAGCTACAAATCAGGCACGGCCAGATGCACAGGAATTGAATGCACAAAGATACAGAGATAGGTTATTTGCAAATGGGTACGCAATGCAGTGCATTTCACAAACATTGAACCTCGCACAATTCATAGCCCTCAGCTATGCTTTGTTAATCCAACAGAGTCATGAAATTCTATTATTAGATCAGCCCCCAAAGACAATAAGCGTTTCTTTCCTTTTTACCTCTCACGCATTTTTTGTGAGATGTTTGTCTTTTTTTTTGTTTGTATGTCAAATAAAAAGAAATAGGACATCGTGAAAAACAAATGAAGGAACTGGAGTTACTAGCTGACTTCGCACACGCAGCTCCCACCCCGTTAGCAGGTGGCTTGGGGCTTCATTCCAGCCCTGAAATCAAGCACTCTAACGCAGTGCCCTGAGCTTTTCGTCTTCCTAGAACCACGACTGTGATTCCCGGGTCCGGGGCCCCGCCGACTGAGGCCTGCCATCATTTCTTGTGTGCTATGGTGTGTTTCACATCTGACATGCAAAGGACGATGCTGTGAACACTGTAGATTTGTCACGAGGTGATTCCGCTTAAGAGGACTGCCCAGAATAAACTATGCTCTTATGCACTAATGGCCAATCTTTCATGATTCAAGGGGGAGATAGATGATTTCTGGGAGTATGGAATTTGTATTCGTAAAATTATACCGGCTTAGAATTTCATTCCGCGCTGCAGTTCCTTGAGCCTTTCCTGCCCCTACTTGGATTTAGTTTTCAGGTTTTGTCTAGAAAATCCAACACGTCCCGGTTATGCAGGCTACAGCCCTTTCCTCTGAACATATGAGTCACGCTGTACCGGATCTGTCACGGGTTCGACGCCCTGTCACCCTCTGCTGCTGCTTGTTGGCAATTAAAGGACTTTGAGGGGGTCTGGCAAACAGTGCCGGCAGAATTCAGAGGAGCTGCTGCTGATTGCAATCAGATGAGCGGGGGGGTAAAACAGTGGGCGGCGCAAGAGAGAATGGGGGTGGGGGTGCTGATTGTTCATTAGCTATAACACAGTCTTAACCCTGATTGGTTTATGGTGTGGCTTGTGGACAGCACTGGGCCAGACCTTTGATGGTGGCAGGTGAGGAGATTGTTAGTTGCCGTGGAGATTCTGGCAGAATGCAGAACGTAAACAGATTATGTATCATTTTACACCATGCGAAATAGATAGAAGAGAACAATAGGAGTGACACTGAAGGGGGGTGTGCTTAGTGTGCAGTAATGTGGTTATTTTACTTACACATTTGTGAGATAAAAACCAGTCCTGAGGGGGTAGGGGCCCAACACCCATCATCCCTAGACGTCTAAGGTATGTCAGAGAAGATGTAGGCATTAGAGACTGGGGTGGGGGCTTACAGGGGGTGCACAAACAG
>JAODKF010000147.1:7354877-7365804 GCA_026779585.1 Mormyrus proboscirostris | reverse complement strand
CGCTTTACGCAAGGCTGGGGTGGTGGGGTGAACAAGCTGTATTTTAACTGCGGAATAATTCTTCCTCTGTGGAGAGAGAAGCAAAATCCACCTGGCTTTAATTTGACTGTCAGCCCCCAGATAATAAAGCTTGCCGCTGTCGCCATGAAAGTGCCCAATGAGGGAGCGGGAACGTGAAGGAGAGAGAAGGGGTTCATGGGAAAAAAAGAATCTGCCAGTTCTCCCACTGACCTTAGCGGAAGAAACTGAATCAGGGCTCATGTGATCGCCTCCTTTCCCTCGCTATTCTTGCCACTTTTCCACGGAGAGGCATGTCAGAACGTGATGAAAGACGGTCATGAGTGGCTGTGACACGACATTCGACACCGTCAACTTGAAATCCATTCCCCTGTCACAGACACACTGCCTCTTGGGGTAAATTGCTGTAATTTGTGTTATGCTTTTCAAAGCAAGCAGAGGTAAGGGCTTTCGCTGCAGGGTGACCATTTTATGACTGGAGCTTGGAGCTTAACCAATTCGGATTAACTGTGAAATATATTCAGGTACATTTTTTTTAAAAACCTGAATATGAATTTCAGCATGAACTCGAACTCTTCTGCTTTCATGTGCCTTTATGTACAAAATGCATTTTTTTTTCAGCTAACCCTAACCCTAAACGGAAACTGTCTCCAGAAAGCAAAACCAAAAAACAAAAAAAACCTTTAGCTCTGCCACTTTTGCAATATGTACAGATACAATTTCTGACACTAACCCCTTAAAAGGTAAAGTCCTTAATTTGAATAATGTCTTATCAAGTAAAACACCAACAGAAATTTAGGAGATTACTGATTCCACTCTGAGCCCTACAATGAATATTGTGGCACACTGTAAAAGGTAACTGGGACTCATAAAAGCGACGCCTCTGGTAAAATGTGGTCATTAAGGTGGGCTTTGCCGAGATTACGAAGCAAATGAGGCTCGACTAAACTATTTCATCTTGCCTGGAAAGACAGGCAAGTAAACTATTAAAAAGTTATGCCTATAACTGCATCCTTCTGCCCTGATGGGAATAAGGACAATCTTACATTTCTTTGTAATAAACTTGAAGAAAGAATTAGTAAATCCCACAGAGAATATAAAAAGCACACATCCATGCAACTTCGAACTGCTTACTGTGGACATGGTTGTGGGGGAGCATGAAGTCTATTCCAGGCGACGTAGGACGAGACTGGGGTGGACCCTGAATGCGATGCCATCCCAACGCAGGGCAACTTACAAAAGCCATTCAGCCTACCGGCATGTCTGAGGACGGAAACCAGGCTGATATGAGGAGAACATGCTAACTTCACACAGAGCAGAGAGGGATTTGAACCCACAACCCTGGATGTATAAGGCAATAGTACTACCCACTGAGGTACAATCGCAAAAGCCCCATATTATCCACAACATAAATTGATAGTAGGATAGAGCAATAACATAATTATTCAGTAGATTTCTTCATAACAAAAGTCTGAAAATCATTTAATACTTTTAATACTGCATATGATGAACCAATAAGATATTTGATGCCTTGTTTGGCTGTTGCCTGCCCCAGGATTGCCTAATTATTTTGAATATCTTCTGACTCAATTGTTTCATTTTGATTTCTCTAATGGAATTATAGCATGCAATTGGTTTGCAAGATTAAGTACACGGAGACAGCCATTTGTGGTGTCCCATTTTCGGTCCTCTGCTTCCAGTAACCGGAATCCTGACCACTCACACTCAGCTGCTGTCACACACGACCAAATGTAAATGTATTTTTTTACAACTGTATTTTTCATACGCATTTTTTATACACACAATCTGTTAAGATTGTCTTCTTGTTCGCCTTTTCTGAGGGTGTCAGGAAATCGCTTTTGCTTATTTTGTTTTTCTCCCCCAGACGCAGCGCGTGTATACATTTAAAATTTAAAGCGGTATAAGAGGCTGTGAATAGCTTATTGTAATTTCAGGACACCGTTGGGCTCACTGGGTGGCAGCTGAGCAGCCGAAAACTGTAAATGAAGCTCTCAGATTTATTTTTGTTTGAAAAACGTTAAACGGCCCGATGCTAACGCGAACGTTAAATTCCGTAACGTCCGCTCGGCGGACCGCACAAAGGCCTATTTGCATATGGGCGGGCACACATGGGTGCGGTGGCGCGCACGCCCCGCCCACGCGCCACGCTGATTGGCTAGAAACCGATGGGCGGAGCGACCACGGGCACCCACATGGAGTCTCCCTTTCTGTGTCGGCGGAGTGAAGCTGCTCCGAAGCCGAATGATGTTCCTGTTGGAGCAGAGTCCTGTTGACACTTGTCTTCCGCTGATTGAATGACAGTTTCTGCTTTTATGCATGCCGTATAACTTTTTAATCCCCTCTGCTCCGGTTCTGTTTTTACAAAGCAGATTTCTCTGTATTTTGTTTGTGCGCTTTCTTGGCTCGAATGTAAAATATTGATGAGAAGAGGGAAGTTTCATGTCACACTGGAAAGAAAGTGAGCTGCCACAAACATGAAGGACGCTGTAAAGTTTGCAGTTTCATTCCTGTTTTTCATCTTTATTTTATTCCCCTCCACGACTGCTCCGGCGACGCTGTACCACGAAAATGTGGCTGAAAACTCGACTTCGCAGATGCTCGTACCTGTCAACGTACCGCGCCGCGACCCCTCGCCGGAATCAGGACCGGGCAGCGCTTTAGCGGTGGTGGGAGCCTCCGATTCCAGCGCTGTTCCCCCCAGCCACGACAGCCGTCGGTCTCTGGAAGCCTCAAGAAGTTTAGGCATGCAGTTAAAGCCAGCGTACGCGCTAAGAGCTGATGCCGCGGAGCTGGAGATCCAAGTACCAGACGTAAACAGCAGCGCCCCCGAAACTGGACGGGCAACGCCTTCCGGGCCCCCGGTTGGTGCAGGCGGCGTCGCCCCGCGGGTCCCTATGCCCATGCCGCGGAAGCCGAGGGCAGCGCCAGGGGAGCTGTCATACGCTGTCCCCGTGTCCGAGGATGCGCGTATCGGGGACCTGATATTCACGGTGCCCGATCACAGGTTCGCCAGGCGCTGGTTCGAGGTGGTTCTGGGCGTGGACTCGCCGGTCCAGATCGAGCGGGACTCGGGCCGGCTGTACTTGGCGAGTAGGATGAGGAGCGCTGCTGATGTGCTGGTTAAAATCCACAAGTTCGGAGGTAAGATCGGCACGTTGAGCCCGAAACCCCGAACAGCCCGTTGGGGATTCGCCCATATGCGCATTAAATCGAAAAAAAGTTTATAAAGCCAGACGGTGACTGTGTAATAAAAGTTTCTGAACTTAAGGCGTGATTTAACTTACTTAAATTGTTATTTAACTCGTAATCTATAAACTAATTTGGCGATGGTTAATTAGTGTATCTGCCAGCCCTTGAGTTAATGAAGATTCACGGATCTGATTGTCAGTGATGTTTTGTACGCTGTATAATTTAAATAAGGTAATTAAATATCATGCTCCGAGATCTCACCCCCTTCGATGTAATTAAAATGTTAAATGTTTTAGAGCACACGAATTGCACATAGTCGTTGGAAATTTAATTTCAAATCGGCGGACTCACTGGTGGACAAACTGTTAGAGCGACACCTACCACAAGACCAGATCCCAAATGTCCAGAGTGAAACATAATCAGAATTTTCATTAATTTGCCTTTAATGTGTTTCATATGCATTTAGTCTTGTATGAGTTTGCTTATGCGGAGACAGTCTGATGTGAAGTCGTGATGTGCAGCGCAAAACCGCTTCAGGCTCCGCAGACGTGAACGGCTCCTCTGACAAAGAGCAAAGTGCCGCACAGTCACTAATTTGCATTATTTGAGCAGGGGGCGGGGCGCTTGTGTAGCTCACATACATTATTTTAAATATATATGCGCACTTATTTTGAGTTGCGCACCTTAAAACTTTTTTTAATGACCTCGCTCCATATATTTTAATGTGGTATGTGAAGCAGATGCGACAGGAGGTCTTGGAGGAAGACTCCAGGGACCCAGATCAAGCTGTTCAAGCAGCTGTAGGGTGGCTGGGTCCCCGCTAGGTGTCCACGTGGTGCGCGCTCTGCTGTCATCCTTGCCGGGGGTGGGGGGGTTGCCTTTAGTTATTAGTGAATGAGGTAAAGCTCACGTGCAGATTCAGCTTCCTGAACTCTGTGGTCCTGTTGCCTAGCTCATCGAATTCCCAGCTTCAGTTCTAACAGTGAGTTTTTGGAGGATCTCACTCAGCATTGTTGCTGGACGTGCAAAAACATCTTTACAACCAACCCCATTCATATTTAAAAGTATGCTTTTTGTCCATTGTTGAATTTAAGTTACCCGTGAACAGTGCATGGTGGTTTGGTTAGCAGTTCACAGTGAATTAAAATTCCCTGAAGTCTGAGCTGTCAAGGTTAGGGTTTAGGCAGGCGTAATTCCTCACAATCTGCTACATCTGCAAGTCTCAAAGAAAGCAGAGCAGCAGAAAATGTGGCTCCTGTGAGCGATTCTGTGGCTCTGAAGGCGAACCCACACGGTGTTTGTTTGAAGTAATTAGTGATATTTATCCACCTGCAAATTTACTCGCAATGCCAAAGAGATCCCCACTGGGACAGCAGCTTGCTTGTTTAAGGCAGGGTCGCACCACTTTCTCAGTTTTTTGTAGCGCTTAGGTTTGTTAAATTAAATTGGCCCCTTGATTAGGGAACTAGTACAGGGGTCTTCAGATGACAAGAAAGTGAGTGTAAGGTAGCCTAGCCTGCACTGAATATAGTGCTTTGGGGGAAATCCCATAAATGCATGGTTTGTGTCTCTGTGTCTGAGTAGACATATAAACCAACAATATTCATGACAGTTTTATGTTTGCACACAGAAGGCGGAGAAAGAGCTCTAGCAGCTTTTTGCAGGTCTCTGTCTGTTGTTTGGCCTCCGATGTTCTGCTGGCTGGTAAGTATGGACACAGCATTAATTTTTCCAGTCGCCAGTGAGCTTGAGACAGCACCTTCCTGCAGAATAGCTATTGCTGTTTACTTAGAGGAAAAGCACATTATGCTACGTACATATAGACTGCTGAGCGTCTTCGTGGGCTTTGCGGATCACGTCTGGAGGTCTCGTAGTTCCGGGGCGCCTTCACAGCGTGTCTCTGTGACTCTGTGACACATGGCCCTGGTTTTTGTGTGTTTCTTCGCGTACAAGGACCGTGGCTTCTGCTGCATCCGAGAAAGCGATTATATACAACAGTGCAGCCTGTCTCTGCGGGCCTGGGCTTTTTGTCTGGGTTTATCCATGAAGAGACTTGTTCTCCTTACATTCAGGAAAAGGGAGTCAAACTGCTGGTCTTGAGGGAGATAATTATTCCTGAAACTGTTGTCCATCCCCATTCTGGCACATTTTTTTGTGTGTTGTGAAGGGTATTGTTTATTTTCTCCCATTTATATGAGACTTTAGGTGGCCGTTTTTCTTTGTGTGCGTCTGTATGTACTTTTTTTTCCTCTTATGTCCTGCCTGATACAGCTTCTGCGGCAGTAGAACAATTACCCTGCGTTTCTTTCAAATAAAATAAATACTACATAAACAGTAGGAGCCATGTTTGTTGGCTGTAGGTCTTGTTTATATCTAATTTGTATTTGCTATTCTCTCTAATAGTAAATTATCTATGCCAAATATCTGGTATGTGTTGAATACCAGAACTAATATAATTAGTAACATCCCCAAAAATTTGTGCTGTAAGTGGTACCTCAGTGAAGAGCAGTGCTGTATCGCACCTCCACGCCTGGGGAGTCTAACAGAACCTCCACTCCCTGTGCGGAGTTTGCATTTTCTCCACATGTGTTTGGGTTTCCTCCTGGTACTCTGGTTTCCTTCCGAAGTCCATAATTGCTCGTAATGCATGATTGTGAGTTTGTGAATATGTGCCCTGCAGTGAACTGGTGTCCTATCCAGTGTCTACACTCGCCTTGTGATCTGTGTAGCATTGGATGGGCTTTCAGACCCATCGGAGCCTGACTGGGACGGTCGCTTTGAAGATAGATGGGTGGCGTGAACATTTAACAAGGTTTAATATTTATTTTACAGTTTCAGTGCACATCATTTGTTTTCTATATTTAATACACTCAGTCATCCAGTACCATCAGTGTGTCTGTGCGTTTAACTATTACACACAAGTGACAAATGTAATTGTGCCTGCAGATTCCTTTCAAGGCCCACAAACTGGTGACTCATTGGTATGTCAGATACTATTACTGTTATTAGCAAGCTGCACACACGCATAGACACACACACACACACACACACACATAGACACAGGCTTCGTAACAAGTGCAGGACACAAGCTGCAACGGCCCGCTGTGTATGTGTCTGTATGTGTGTGTGAGAGAGAGAGTCTCTGCAGGGCCTGTCTCTAATCCTCCTAAAGATGATCCCCGTGGTTCTGCCATTGGCCTGGTAAACACTGATAATGGGCTCTGTACACGTGGAGCTTTCCCTCATCGTGCTCCTTCAGCCGCCGTCTTCTTCCCTTAAGGGATGGAGGCCCCCATGAAAGTTTGAAACCTAGCAAGAAAACAACTTTATCTTTCCCTGAACACAGAAAATACTCTACATTAAGCGCCTGCCTGGGGTTTGCAAGCGAGATAGAGAGGGGGACAGGGGGGGAAAAATCACTGGGAAAAACTAGCGCATGACATATAAAAGGGAAAACAGGAGAGAGGCTGACTGAAGAGTAAAACCGGAGATGTTCAGAGAGAAGTTTTCTGGGACAGAGGGTGGGGGGGCTCATGGAGACACACTTACAGAGGATTTCTTATAGCTGGGGCCCAAAGATCAGGAATGCACCCTCTAATGGTGTGTTTCTCTTGGAGCTCGGAAATTCCGAGTTGAGTGACATCACGTCCGACAATCTCCCGTTCGAGGTACCACATCTCGGAACAAACATGGCCGCCTCCATGAACACGCTGCTGTGTGATGTTGCTTTATATTTTAGCAGATTTGGAGTATTATGATTGGATAATTTGGACATTATCTTTTCCGAGAGACAAACAAACAAGAAACACAAACTAGTCAAACCACATTAAAAGCTTTATAAAATATTTTAGCACGTTCATAGCGATATTCTTTCTTCGAGAGGCAAACAAACTACAAGCCGCCATGTTGAAATTACGCCACAGGGGAAACTCAGACAACGAAATTTTGTCCGACATCAACATCTTAAAAGAGGCGTGTTTCCAGTGGGAATTGACGTTTTTCGTGATGACGTTTTCATCCGAGTTCCGAGTTGAAAATAAATAATCGAACGCACCACAAAACCATCACTGCTTTGATCACAATGGCTGCATGTCAGTGGCCTCAGATGGTAACAGACTACACCAATGTTTGCTTTTATAGCGAAGGGATGTTGGCTGCCACTGCCATTGTCCAGGTGAATAAAATTCTGGGAATCTTCAAACTTGGAAATCTTCCATAGGAAATAATGGGAATAAACTGAAAATTTGCTAAATCTATCACTGGTTGGGCTATAATAGGGAACTTAAATGTAGTTAAAAGGAACATCTTGATGACACTAATGTTTATATCTTTGTATAAACAGGTGTTTGTGAGTAATTATGTCTGTGTAAAAACACCACTAAATAAGAATCTGCATCTTGTTCTATTCTATGTTATATTATTCATACAGTTTGCTTCCTTTATCATAACTGACAGCTTGTGTGGCGTTTCACAGAGTTCAACATTTACAAAATTCCAAAAGCGTAACGTCCCATGGAAAGTTTCCAGAAATTTGCTGGCCCATTGCAACCCTACCTCCTATGGAAAGTTTCTGGAATTTTGCCAGAAATTTTCCACCCCTCTGCAATTGTACAGGTGAGCCATTTTCTCTGGGCCTTATGCTTCTGCTGTGTACTTGGTCGTCTTTGTCTAAGAGAGAGTACAGCTGGGACTTGGCGTACATTGTGACCTTCACATAAGAAGGCCGCTACTGTGACATCCCTCAGACAAAAGGTAGCTCAGGGAGCAGAGAGAGGTGTCTGCATGCTGTTTAACACTCTAATGTTGGTTTCATAACAGAATAACGACGTGATAGATTTTGCACTTCTCTCAAGGAATGATTTGTTTGTTCACAGACCGTGACTGTGAGACAGATGTCATTCTGTCAAGTTGGGTGGGAGGGCGCTAATTGGCTGGCAGTGTCACGATTGCCTGCCATGTGCCTTTATTATCCTGCTAGGTGCCCACGTGTTATAGGTCACCAGCAGCTCCTCCCGATGGCACCCGCTGATTTAGCGTCTGAAAGGAAGGCAGCGTGGGTGGATTTGTGATCCTAAGGAGGACATTATATATCCATTTCGTGGAAGACACTGGTGTTGTGGACAGACGAGTCTGACAGAGATAAAGAAACGACCAAACTGCGATAAAAATTGGGGAGAGAATGTTTTATGGCCCAATGACTATGTTAATGGGTTTTCTGTGTCTGGTGGGGGCGGAGGACACTTTACTGAGCGGGATCCCGAAGTGAACTGGACTGTGAGCCGGGATTTTGCTGCCTGGGTCAATCCCTAGACTGATAGGCCATCTTCACCTGCAAGCCAGGTTGCATTTAATGACACATGCTGTACAGCACAGTGGTTACCATGTCCCTTTATTTTGTGCTGAGGGACAAAAAGCATATATACAGCATATATACAGACACGCACCTGTCCCTGTGTTTTAATGTTTGGTGCTAAGCTTTATTTTCAGTTGCGCAGCTATTTTCCTCAAAAGCCAGTGAAATCCAGGATAAAGGCTTTCACTGATTCCCTGATGTATAAAGAAAGAACAGATTTACATTTTTTATTATTTTATTGCATCACTTGCAATTGCGGATTTATTTATTTTTTTGCTTTGTAAAGGGTAATGTTTTAATGTTTGTGCAAACCATAATGCACAATAACTTTTCTCAGCTAGATTGGGTGCCCTTGTTGGATTAACAAAAGTGCGAGCCTTTTATCTTATACTTCGTCACACACACTTCAGCGTGTGTTTTTATATATAATATAAGAAAGAGGGTGAGATGGGAAAATAATAGTCTTGTACAAATTATAATGGTGGAAAAAACAAGCTCTCGGAAATGTTCTTTGCTTCAGTGTTCTCTAGTGTCTAATTTCGATGACAGCCGACGCTGGGTTTCTGAGCTGCGAACTCGGAGGCCTTGACACCCCGTGAACTTGTCTGTCGTCAGTGCTCACCACAATCACTGCATCTTGCCAGTGGGTGGCCAACCGGGAGTCAGGTGGGCTTTGTATGAGCTCCTCTGCACTGTTTATGCAGGGGACAGAGGGGAACTACGTAGGTGGTGTTTTGGGGAAGAAAACCTGTAGTGCAATTTTTGACTATTAAAATCAGTAACGCTTTATATGAAGCTCCTGTTTATAATACACTATAGATACCTTCATAATGCATTATAATGGTCAATATAAGAATTAGTAAAGCATTACACATCATCTATTGACAGTCATGAGGCATTATAGTGTTAATTATAATACTTCATAAGCTCCAATGAAGCTGTCATCTATAATGTACTATAGATACTTTCATAATGCATTATAATGGTCTATATAAGAATTAAAGATGACTTGTACTGAATCATAAAGGTATCTACAGTGCATTATGGATAACAGCTTCATAAAGCATTTATATCACATAATAAACATTGATATAATGTGTTATGCCTTTTGGTAACACTTTACATTAAGTGCCCCTTCATAATGCATTCATTAGGCATTCATAGAACATTCAGTGCACCTTCATAATTTATTCATAGAACATTTAGCAGCATGCAAGTACACCTTAACATCATAACATCCCTTAACAGCTATAATGTACATTAGTGACAAACATTATAATACTAACATACTATAATGCATTATAATACTAACAAGCATTATAATTGTACAATCATGCTATGTTTGTTATTAATGTATATTACAGCTGTTAAGGGATGTTAGGATGTTAAAGTATACATACATGGTGTTTATGAATGTTTTATGAATACTTAATGAATAAGAAAGTGCACTGAACATTTTATGAATGCGATATAAAAGCATTATGAAGGTGCAGTTAATGTAAGGCATTACCTTCCTTGGTATAAATAATTAATATTCATAATGTTTTATGAATGCATTATAATGCATTATGAATGTGTTCAAAGATTCTTATAGATGTGGCATTCATAGAAAATGTCAATGAAAAATCTTTGTGTTAAGGGTGGAGAAGGGGCTTGATGGGGGTCCCTCTTTCTTTTGGGACTGTTTGGGGGTGCTCCGGGGCACCGCCGGGTGGGGGGGTGAATCCAAAGGCCTGAGAGTGACAGGATCCCTAAAAAGTCTGGAACGTAATTGGATTGGTCTGGGTTGTATGATAAGCTTTCCTGGGGTCAGAGATCTCAAACGCTGCCCCCAGTGGTTCTGCCGCTCACTCAGTCACTCACTCATTCATTTGTGCCCCCCCCACCCCCGTGTAGTCTGCTCTCCCAGGTGTCGTTATCTTCTCATTTTGATCCTGTCACACGCAGCCTCTGCTGGCTAATTGAAGCTCATGCCACCTCAGTTGGCCCTGCCATCGTGGTGTAATAGGTTATCGACAACATTTCTGCATCAGCCCAGGGGACAACGTTTTAATGACAAAATAGGACAAGGTCATCAGTGTGCCCTCAACAGCTGCCCTGGTCCACAGCACTGGCCTCTGCAGAGAAGTACCGGGGATCTCAGGCTTCGCTTAAGCCCCCATATCGCGGGTTGTGGCATGGGTGAGTTTGCCCTTTTGTCGAACTTCACGGTGATGCCAGATGCTCTTATGCACGAGCAACCTGGGTGGCAACAGCTGGGTGTGTGGGGGGGCACCTGTATTATTGTGAGGAAATGGCCAAAGAAGGTCCATCGACGCCCGGAGCTCTAGTAATCCTTGCATTCCT
>JAODKF010000147.1:7336483-7351007 GCA_026779585.1 Mormyrus proboscirostris | reverse complement strand
CCGCCCCCACGCTTGCCGTACATTTTTTTTGTTTTATAATCCACTTAGTTAGAACTGTGCATTAAATCCAGGACTTACGGGAGCTGGGCCTGCTGACTGCAAGCCTATTAAAGCTGCATCCCATGGATGCTATTGGTGGACAGAGTCTCAAACTGGTAACAGGATAAAAAAAAATAGTCCTTGTCGTCTGAGTAGACATGAGCGGAGGGACGGGGCAGAAGCGGCTGTAGCAGCTTGGGCTGTGGTGCCGATTGAGCCACGACCTCTGATCTGCAGACGCTGATGGGAAATCGGCGGGTTGTGGTGGGGGGGGCACTTCATGTTTGTTATGGCTCCGCCTCCTTGGTCAGGCAGAAAGCTTGTAAACGGCAGGCGTGTCTGCTTCCTGGCTGCCTTGACTCCGTGGTCTTCATCACACCTATCACACACTCTGCACTCTGCTCCAGCTCTCTACAGCTGTTCCTTAGCAGGGAGTCAATAAATTAATTAACTTAATCAATAAATTAAGAGGATGTCACCTCAGCCAGTGATACGTTGTCAGCGCAACTTATTGTCCTTTGGGTGTAATAAAAATTCTTATTAATTTTCATTATAATTTTAATTATTATTAATAATTGTTCTCATCCAATGTGACAATGCCCGGCAGCGACACCCAGTCGGCCAGCTGGAGACTCGTGAAGGTTAGGTGTCTCTTTCAGAGGAGCAGCAGCAAACGCCCTAAGACCCAAACCTCCAGTGGATTAACCATTTCGATACCTCGAGCCACGAATGACAAATCGAGGTCACTGCAGTCTGCCTAATAATCCACGAGAGAAAAAGATAGATCGAAAAGACCGACCACCTTTATGTTTCCATGAGACCACTGGTATAGACTCCCTGGACTTCAACATAAGCGAGCTCCAGTAGTAAATGAGCATTTCTGTAGAATTTAGAGTATCCAACCTCCCTTGTTTAGCTATTCAACCAAACCAAGGACTCGCTTTGATGCTTATAGTCTGCCTGGTGCTGCTTGAGGTCCCTGTCTTTCCTGCCTTATCTGTATCATCCAGGAGAGAAGGTGGGGTAGGAAACGACGCCATAACACATTTTTTATGGGTAATAAAGAAAAACATTTATTGGTTATTGTGGCAGCTGTGTGCAGACATAAGGATTGTTTGTTGTGTGTCTCTGTAGATTGCCAGTATGCCCTGTAAGTATGGACAGATTTAAAAAAAAATCTCCAGTGTGTCCATGAGTGCCGGTCTCTCTGCTGTGGGCGGAGTCAGGGTGGAATATGTGACCGTGGCTTTCAAGTTGAATGATGGTAGACAGGTTTGTGTGTGTGTGTGTGTGTGTGTGTGTGTGTATGAATGTATGGACACACATTCATGTCTGCCGTAACAGAACCGTATAGTTGTCTTTGAAACAGATGATGCAGGTTTAAAAATGGGTGGATGGTTACATGGATCTGGTCATACAGACAAACTAATATGAAGGAAGTCTTCTGTGTATGATGGCAAGAATCACTGTTCAACTCTTTTCCCTCTTATTAGAAGGAAGGTTCTGGAACTGGATAAATGTCAATGTGATTGGCTTTTGTACCACATATCAAACCAATCCGAATGCAGCAGAGCTCAGAGCACAGCTGGCAAACTGAGTCTGTTACCAGCGATTCTGTGCAGTCCGGGGAGTCACGGGGAGTCATGGGCTCCGATCATGGACTCTGCTGCTTTTCTCTGTGTTTTTTGACTCAGCCACATATAGCTCAGTTTATTTTTTTTTTACCTATTAGTTCTCGTGACCCGTGTCTTGTTGCCATGGCGTTGTGTGAGTCTTTGCGTGCGCATGCAAGCGTGCTTCCTGGAGAATGGGAACGAAGGGCTCTTGTGTGCTTGTTTACAAAAAGGAACAACATCGGGGAGGCCTGTCGTGTCGTGTCACATCCATTCACTGGTGAGGCCTATCGTGTCGTGTCACATCCATTCACCAGAGCCTCGGAAGCTGCCCCCCCACCCCCGGCCAGTTCGCTTCGATTTGTGCCGCATTCACCAGGAGGTGCAAAGCTGATGGTCGGCTGCTGCCAGACGGACTGTTGGAGGTAATAACATTTATCAAGGGAGCCTCACCGGAGGTTTATTATCCAATCCTGTAAAGTCAACAGCTATCGTCTCCACAAAGACAACCCTAAAAATTGGCTGATTCTTCTTTTAATGGATGTTGCTGAGCAGCTACAGAGGAGATAAGTGAATCAGACAAATATCTCTCCTCAAACTCTCCTCAAATGGTTTTTGAGGGGTCCTTGAGACCGACAGTAAACGACAGGTATTTAAATCTTTTTCTAAACATTCACTTTTAATTACACAGCAGAAGTAGATCCTCAGGTTGAAATACTGTTTGAAATGAGCATGAAATTGCTACAGTGTATTCAGTGTTATCTGTGCGAGCTTTAGCTGAACATACATATTTGCAGTGAGTAACACATCCAACCTTTGAAGTTTCCTCCTAGCAAGTGAGAAAGGCTGCTTTGATGTCGGCTGCCTGATGCCTTTCTCCTGGGAATCCTGACAGGAAAAAGACTGGATGGAAAATGCATTAGATACCTCCTGGCCTGAGAAGGCTGAGATAAAAGACAATGTGCTGTTCTATCTCTCTGAGTAAATGGCTGTCTCTCTGCTCTTTACAGGAGGGGCTTGAGTTTTCAGAAGCTCTGATTTTTGCTCCTTCTTCCTGGAGGAATCCTCACCCATGAATTTGCTCCACATGTGCTGGGGCTCCCCTTTCTCCTCTGCATGTCACCGATAATCACACGACTTTCACAATCCCTCAGCCGCGCCGCCGTATTAAAATGCTCAGTCAAACAGTGAGTGGACCTGGGGACCCAGTTCATGTGCTGTATGCATTGAGATGCAGCCGTATGATTGGCTGTTTGGAGAAGCAGAACGTTTGCAGTAACTAGTAGGGGTACCTAATCAACTAGCCACAGATTTTATATATATATATATATATATATATATATATATATTATGTTCAGGAGGTATCTCATGGAAGTTTGGATGCAAGGTGAAAACTATATTCAGTTGTAAAATTGGAATGAAAATCTTGGATCCATCCTCATTCAGTTTATATGGTGGGACATTTTCCTTAAAGGGTGCAGGTCTTCTCTAAGGCCTTATCCCAGCCACTCGTCATCCTCGTAGATTGGATGTAAGACTGCCCGGGATTGTGGGTGATGAAGGGGCTGATGTGTTCCTCCACGTCGCCCGCTAACCACCGCGTGGCCCCTGCAGCACTCCCCCGCTGTCAGGCGCGGGGGCCATTGCGGCATCGCCCTCTCTGATTTCTTGTTTTCGTTTTCGGGCTTTCCATGACGCCGAGGGCGAAGAATGCCGCCGTTGTTTGCGCTCGCCGGAGCTTGAGACCTGAGCCGGGAATGAGACGCGTCTGTGGTGATTTAAGCCACCTGTCACCTGCATGTGAATCACCACGGCAGTCGTGTCAGAAACACGCGTCTCTCGCCAAAGAAGGACCTGAGCATATCCGCATGGCCTGTTCGCGTTTCTGCCTTTCATACCAGTTTTGTCATGTGTTATAAGGACAAGGAGAAAATTCCTTCTCCTGCACGTCGAGGCGTGAATCCGTTTCTCTGTCACGCTCGGCTTCCCGCTGTTGCGATCCCTCCATGAATTTTCTGTCGCATTCGGTATTTTTGGCCACGCTACGTTTATTGAAAATGAAAATGGGTGGAAGACGGTAATCCTGTTTCTGGCTAATCAGCCCTTTTTCTGACGAGGTGTCATTTCTCATTACACTCCATGGGAGGGAGGGGCTGGAGGAGTTTTAGTTCAAGGGTGTACAGAGCCCCCCCCCCCCCAGCTCGTCCCGCCCTAGGGATACCTCAGCAAGCTTGAGCGCCCACTGCAGGTGACATGGTACCGTGGCACAGCAGAACATGGCAGAATCATCCAATGGCAGATGGAGCAGGTGCCAGCTGTCGCAGCTGGGGCAAGGAACTTTGGACAGGTGCCATCCCAGGACAGACGAGTAATACCTCTGCCAACCTCTTCCAGGCCCACCTGCCAAATGCAGTGCCCCCAGCCCCCCCCAACGGAGGGGGTATTTCATTCAGGCTGACCCACTTTGACCCACCACACAATCTACACAATCTACTCTGGATCTGCATCAGAATCCCATTCAGAAATCCGCAGCAACAACGGGAACAGCTGAGGGGCAAGTGGGGCTTTTCCCACAGCGGACCTCAGGATCAGCGTGACAGGAATGTCGAGCTGAGAATGCGAAGCTGCGGCTCCGCAGACTCCTAACGGCCTTAATCAGCAGCCGGCGCATGTATCTGATGGGTTTGATGTGCAGCCTGGTCGTCGCTTTCAGCTGTACGTCGGGATTCGGACCCGTGGGTGTGCCCGTTCCCCGTGACGTTCCGGAGAGGTGGCCTTTCTGAGGATTGGTCCCCTCCTTGTGACTGACAGTTATCTATAAAGCTACGGCAGTGTTTCTCAATCCGGTCCTTGGGGAACCACAGACGGTCCACGTTTTTGTTCCCTCCCAGCTCCCAGAACTTTGAGCTACAGCACATACAAAAGAAGAGGGGAAGTCTGTACATCATCTCTTTGTGGTCCAGCGTCAGAGGGATGGGGTTGCGCGGAGTCCAAAGACCTGTCAGATCAAACGGCATCTCCGCATCCTGGAGAGCTGCTGCTGGCTGTCTGCACGTACTCACACGCCACTCCAGAAAGACGAGGCTGTCTCTCTCCATCCTGCTCCGGGACGGCCGCTTTCCTGCCATTTCAATAGTCCAGAAGCTTCCGAGTGTCCATCTCACTTACCTTGATGTTTGAGTGCTACGTAAGCGGTCTAGACCCAGTTACTTTCTTACAGTTACAGAGCTGCTTGGTTACGAGATGCTGTTGACCAAGACGCCTCATTCATGGTACATTTTTACACTTTTTATTGCATGATTCTCTCATTAACTTTTACATTAACATTTAGATTATCTAGAAGCAGCGATGGTTTTTATCCATCTCTGCAACTGGGTATTTCCCTAGGGGCACTCAGGTGACTTATCTGGGCTGGGAATATAACGGCAAGGCCTGTCCTGGGATTTAAACATATTCTTTGGGTTACAAGTCTTTCTTTATCTACTGTTCAGTTATCAGGAGTAGTAAACATAATTTATCTTCTTAGTATAAACTTTTATCTGTAGCAGCACTGTTGTATTTTCTGGGATAGCTTAATACTTCCCAAGTCGTTATTCAGGCTCGAGCTGAGCCTCTCTGCGTGTCAGAGCACACGCCCTGCCTGTTTGAGGTACCCTGAGAGCCTTGGATGTACGGCGCGCCACTGGGCCGTGCCGAGCTTGGCCAACCTGAACCCACGCGGTGTGGGCCTTGTTATCCAAACCCAGCAGCCCTGGCAGCTACATTCGCCCGTGACATGTCAGCACACCCAGATGTGTTTACAGGCAGGCTGATCTAGAGGCTGTATATTACAGGTATTACGGGCCTCCATTCCCATTTTCTGCTTTATTCCTCTGAATTCCTCTCTTTTTTATCTTTCTTATCCACTCTAATCTGTATGGTAATACAGAAGAACCCATTTCATTGAAAACATCTGAAGAACCCCAAGTTCAAAAACTTTCATCTTTATTTTAATTTTCTTTTTTCAGGAGTGATTATAAAGCAAGTTCATTTCTTTTATCCTGTGTGCTTTTTTAGGGGTTGCTTTGTATGTATATGCATGCTCTGTGATGAGGTGCTGCTGACTTTGGGTAATGAAAGCTGTGCAGGACCCGGGTGGTCCTCCCTGGCCGGGGGCAGCGTACCTGCTTGGGCGGCATGTCGCTCAGTCACGAAGGTGCCACTTGAAGAAGGACAGGATTCGATTGGTGCGTCCGGGTCCCGCCCCCAGATAAGCTCAGTTTTTACGACCCCTTTCACAGTGTGAAATTAGCAGCCAGTGTCAATTTTAAACACGTAAATCACATTTTTGAAGGTACAGAGTGGCCGCAATCACAGAAATACTGAGTGCTGCTCTCTGCTGGTGTGTCTCTTGTCCTCCTCCTTTTTGGTACCTGCATGTTCGCTGTTCTGGTGGCGAGTCTCTTCCTGTGCCCAGGCCACACATGCATCGTGCGCAGATTATGGTCTGCTTTGGTTGCTTGGTGCTTTGGTTTTGCGGGGCTCCTTCTTTGGGCTTGGCAGCTTGCTGATTTACTGCCTCTAGATTGCAGATCCTGTACAATGCAGAGAAAAACTACAATATTACTTGTTCTGAGATTCTTGGAGCTGCTAATGTTGCAGCCGCTCTTGTATCCCCCTTGACGAGAGAGACATGAAGGACCCTGAGGGTAAGGAGTGCTATTGTAGGTGTGTTATCATTCCAGGAGGGAGACAGGCTCGGCCACTGCGCTCAGAGTCATCTCCGTGACTGCCTGTCCAAATCAGAATTATGGTTACACTTTGAAGTCCACTCCGTCAGAAGTTGTTCAGGCAGCCTTTGACTAGATGTTATTTGGACGTTGTTTTCTTGGAGAGAATAAAGAAGAATGCCGACTCGGAGCAGGGCATGAAGACGTGGGCAGAGGCGTCAGGGCGGCAGAGCAGCGATGATGTGAAGGACAACAAAAGCAGCAGCGTGTTCATTTATTGATGAGTGGGATTTCATCCCTGTTTAAATATAAATGCATTATTAAAATGAGGAGCTCAGAGCAGAAGAGAGGGAAGAGAAACAGTGTTTGTCTAATCCCGGCAGGTTGTCTAATCCCGCAGTCGTCTAATCCCGGCAGGTCGTCTAATCCCGCAGTCGTCTAATCCCGGCAGGTCGTCTAATCCCGTAGTCGTCTAATCCCGGCAGGTCGTCTAATCCCAGCAGGTCGTCTAATCCCGCAGTCGTCTAATCCCGGCAGGTCGTCTAATCCCGGCAGGTTGTTGTTTATTCTGCTTAAAACTTTTCCCTGCTCACTGGGCGGCTGCTACTAGTCACATCTGAGATGAAGCGCAATGGGGTTTCTCATGCTTATCATCATCGGGGAGGGGGTCTTAACGAGCCACAGGGAGACACAAAGAAAATGCACGGTTAATTTATAGTGCTGATGTGTTGCTTGGCGTCGAGTGACAGGTCTGTCACGGTGAACATTAATGTCTCCAAACGTGTCCGAACGGCCAGAGGCCCAGAAGGAGCAGGGAATGCATCTGTCGTCGGCGCCTTGGCTGAAAGACCTAAGGCCTCTTTCTCTGAAAATAAAAGGTGTGGATAGGCAGCATTGAGAGCGTCCATTTCAGCCAGGTGTTGAAATGTACTGGTTTATACTTGGAAAGTGGGGATTCATCATTGAGGCTCTGCATGTCCACCGATGACAGCGAGGCTGACAGCCTCTGACAGTGGGGCGAGGTCTGGCATTCGGGATGCATGGGGGCGTCCCAGAAGGGAGGAGGGCTCAGGGGGCCAGAGGTGGATGGTGAGGGGGGGGGGGTCTAAAAGGACTTTCCTCAGGAGGAACTGGTCCACATTACAAGCACAAAGTGGCCCTCAGAATTCTGTGGCCTATATGTGTGCCTTGCGAATTTGTGGCTACAGATTCCTTTCAAACTGGTGACTCATTGGCGTTAGATACTATTACTGTTATTAACAAGCTGCACACACACATAGACACACTAGATACTCAAGGGAGTTAATGTAAAGAGGGGAACAGCTTCTCTCAGTGTACGGCCAGTTCAGCCTGGGAACAAATCCCTCCAGAGCAATTTATTTAACCTGATACCCCCTCCGCACTCGCTTTTTCAGACTTGAGTACAGGAAGAGGACCTGTGTGGGCGATTACGGTGCTAAATCATCCTGCTAAAACAAGTGCGGGAGACAGCAGGCGACTCATTGCTGCCCCGGTATTGTTTAATAGCTGAGCGTCTTTGTGAAGCTGATTCCCAAGACGGGCATTCCGGCGCCTTTTTGCAGATGCTGCTCTTGTGTCCACATGGCCGAGGGATGCTGGGCTGACGACTGCTTGCAGGGTAGGCAAAGAGAAGAACTGCAGCGTACCTATACTCCTGCAAATGCTCAATAAAGGATTTATTGTGAATGATGTAAGTGCAGGATTGAAGATTAGGTGTGACACTGAAGCCTATGCAGCCCCCCCTCTGGTGTGCCCCCGCCCATGTTGCGCTTGGCCCCCCTCTGTATTACATACAGCATTGCTGTGTGTTCAGGAGGAGGACGTAGCGGAGCCAGCCCGTGCCGATTACGTGCCATCGGGACAGAGAGATTTATTATTGTATATTTAATTGATTTCATATGTTCAGATGATGCAGTGAAGCCTCTCATGCACTTCTGCTATCTGCTGTAAAATTAAATGCTGGCCTCAATAATTACAGTTGCTGTTCCCCCCCATCTAAGCTCTACGGTGCCAATTAAGCGCTGGCCCAAAATACTGAGCCTCGTAACTGGATTAATTCTGTGTATTTAAGAGAGAGGGGAAGTAATTAGTCTTATTACTGATAAAAATGAATCACGTTAACGGCCATTGCTCATTATGAGTAGATTCCTGTCTCTCTCTCCTTCTGCTTCTTTCTCTCCCTTCTCTCCTTCCTTCCTTACTTCCTTCTTTTTTTTTCTTCCCATTTCGTTTTCTCCTTTCTCTCACCCTCTCTCACCACACTTCATGTTCTCTCCCCTTCTATTTATCCTCCCTCTCCAGTTGTCTTTCGTCTCATCTTCCCTACCATTCTTCTCTATCCCTCCATCTCCCTTTGGTTCATCCTGTGTGTCCCCCTCATTAGACATGATCCATTCTCTGTTATCTGAGGTGACACCCCCTACATGTCTGCATATTCGCACATGTGTATTTGTGTTTGTCTGCTGCCCATCATGCCTGAAAGTTTGTATTTGAGCAGCAAGCTTCACCTTGACAGACTGATCTTTGCATTTTGTTGACCTACCTTCTAAAATCACATGATATGAAAGACCCCCATGGTGATTGGATCTCTCCCAAAGTCCTCATGGTGTTGGGTCTCCCCTAAAGAGCCCCATGGTTTTAGGTCTCCCCCAAAGTCCCCTATGTTGATTGGGTCTCCCCCAAAGTCCCCCATGGTGATCGAGTCTCCTCCAAAGTCCCCCATGGTGATAGGGTCTTCCCCAAAGTCCCCCATGGTGATTGGATCTCCCCAAAAGTCCCCCATGTTGATTGGGTCTTCCCCAAAGTCCCCCATGGCGATTGAGTCTCCTCCAAAGTCCCCCCTTGTTGATTGGGTGTCCCCCAAAGTCCCGCATGGTGATTGAGTCTCCTCCAAAGTCCCCCATGGTGATAGGGTCTCCCCCAAAGTCCCCCATGGTGATTCGGTTTCTCCCAAAGTCCCCCATGGTCATTGGGTCTCCTCCAAAGTCTCCCATGGTCATTGGGTCTCGCCCAAGGTCTTCCATGGTCATTGGGTCTCCCCTAAAGTCTTCCATGGTCATTGGGTCTCTCCCAAAGTCTCCCATGGTCATTGGGTCTCCCCTAAAGTCTTCCATGGTCATTGGGTCTCGCCCAAGGTCTTCCATGGTCATTGGGTCTCCCCCAAAGTCTCCCATGGTCATTGGGTCTCCCCTAAAGTCTTCCATGGTCATTGGGTATCTCCCAAAGTCTCCCATGGTCATTGGGTCTCCCCTAAAGTCTTCCATGGTCATTGGGTCTCTCCCAAAGTCTTCCATGGTCATTGGGTCTCCCCCAAAATCCCCCATGGTGTTGGTATCCCCTAAAGTCTTCCATGGTGAAATGGGTCTCCCCCACAATCTCCCACAGTGATTAGGTCTCCTTGGGTGATACCTGCTTACAAATTAGCAGCGCTCATTTAATTTTGATGTGTAGCTATTAATTTTTAGCTGGATGTCTGCTGAAGCCACTTGGCTAGTTGCCCTCTTTGAAGCATACTGCGTGTTACCATACGGTGAGAACCTTCATTAGCACCTTAGTCCAGTACCTTAATCACTACAGCATCTGTGTCCTTTTACTCTGTGGAAGTGCTGTTTACACTGTACACATGGTTGAAATCGTTGGTATCTTGTAATTGGGTCAATGTCCAGACATGGGAAGACTTTGAAGTGAGCATGTACGTAATTGAATAGCCTGGGAACGTGCAGAGATTTACGACAAACAGTGCATCCGTCCCCAAATTTACAAATGGAACTGGAAACCACACTCACATTATATTTTATATGAAAAATTAATTGCCCATTTCAGACCTACACAGATTCAGTAAAAAAAAAAAACAAAACAAACCCAGACATGCAGGAATGTTGCATCATTAATTAGCTGCTTTTATGGGAATTACATGCTTTTACATTATATGCTTTTTACAGCACGTCATTCCCATGAAAGCAGAGTAATAATACAAGAAAATTCCAATAACTCTAAATCCCTGTTTTGTCTTTTGCGCAATGGGTTACATTTCAGTGATGTTAATGTGATGTGCAGCTTTATGTTGATAATGTTTATAAAAAGGACAAAGCATAAAATAGCTATAGTTCAATAAAATTAGGCAAGCGACTGAGCACGTCACTATTGTCTGACGTAAAGTCTTCGGGGGAGGGTGAGAGACACGAGGGAGAGCGCTAAGGGCTTCCTTGATTTGGGAACAGAGAAACTGGCCACTCATTCTGCAGGTTGAAAATTTGGATGTGGAACATCGGTAGTTTGAGGGATATGTGTATAACTCATATCTATGGCTTGCTGGAAACCCTCAGCCTGTCCCTACTGCGCTCTTAAATGAGGGGGAAGCTAAGCCTGCTTGATCAGTTACCCCAAGGCACTTTTTGGGGCAAAGGGATTTCTCCAAAATGGCTTTGCACTAAAAAATTTGGAAAATGCAGAGGATTTAAAGAACGTCAGTGGATTGTGATATTGCAAACAAACCCAGTAACGTAAAATGATTTTGTCCTCTCCTATGTTGTGACCTAGCAGTGCCAAAATCATATGTAACAAAATAGTTATTTTTGAATTGTGGCACCGTGTGTCTTTTTACATATACAATCTAGAAAGGAAGGTGAGGTAAACCAGATGTTCGTTTAGTTAGTGTTTGTTCAAAGGGTTTAATCTCTTAGAGTGTCAAACTAATCCCCAGACATTACCAGGTTCCTCCCAAACTGGCCGTTATATTCAACCCGGGTGGGTTTCTCTGCCCAGCCCCCCCGAGCCCCCCAGCGTGGCTCACGCTGGCATGGATAGTCTGGGAGCTGTAAGAAGCAGTGCCAGGCTAGCAGGCCTTCACTGGCAGTAGATGGGGTGTGACTGGCCTCTCTGACTCTCTCTGACTCTCCTCCGTGGTCAGAGTGTCAGGGCAGGGCCTCACCAGTCACTCTCCTTTACACATGGCCTCAATGCAGGTGGACTCGTGCACCCCCAGGCCGGTTGGTGGCCATGGAGTCGAGTCTATTATGCAGTGCGCCCGTTTGACACTGGCCCTGTCTGTCAGACAGCTGGTGAACTGGTGATGCCTCCTTTGCAGGACACGTCGTGCTGAAGGGTGGCTTCCTGCTGTTGGGTACCCCTGCCATCGCACCTCTTTGCAGTATTGGTGGCGAGACACAAAAGGTTTTGCCCCGATTTAATTAAAAGAATTAAGAGACTTGTTTCTACTTTGAAGCGCTATGGCAGGATCAATCCTCACCTGACCTGGCTCACACGAATTGATATGCGAGATAACGGCCAGATCAAAGTGTCCAGACTTAACTAGGAGACACGAGTGCCAGCCCTACGGCGGCATTAAGGGGAGACAGGAAGTATGGTGGCAACATGGCCACCGGCAGCGTGAGGGGTCGCTACCGCTGTGGACTGCCTCGCAAGTAGGGTGACTTTTCCTCTGTACTCTCATTTTTTGCATTTTTATTAATTTCGGAGACGCTTTTAGTCAAAACAACCCACATTTTTAAGAAAGCTGGGTCAGGCAGCCCTTGCAGTAAATAGGGGCTTAGGGCTTTGGTGACCCTGGGATTTGAACAAACAACCATCTGACTGGAAACACAGGGTCCTAACTCACTGAGCTACACATCGCTCTGCTTTGCTTTGTCCTTATTCTCTTTTTTTATTTGTAGTTTGTGTTTTTTTTTCCTTCAACTTCACCTGAGTGAAAAATCAATTTTTTTTTTCATTTTTATTTGTTCTTGTCTGTTGTACAGACTTAACCACGCTTCGTACGCTTTGAAAATGGGACTCGCTCAGAATACAGCCTGGGCCCTGCTTCAGATTCTCTCCGTCATATTGATCGTCCTCAAGTTGATCTGAGTTTTTTTTCTCCATTTTTTTTGTTAGATTTATCCCTAAAGATTGTTTATTCCGTGTCCATACATACAAATCATGTAGTCCTGTTTACAAAGATCGCCTGCCAGACTGAACAGAACCAGAGCTCTAAGAAAGAGCAAAGGCTTTCTGGTACGATCCTTCACCCTGCGATGCCCCCACAGCTGAAGCACTGTCTACATCAACAAACCCACCCAGAGCAGCCCCTCGAGGGCTGGGAACCAGAAGACAAAGATGATGTTTACTAAGCACTATGTTTGGCTCATATTGCCCCCTGTGGGGCAACATCTCGCCACCCTGGCCTCCCAACTAGCTTGCATGACGGTGGGAAAAAGCTCCCTCTCACTTCCAGCCGGAACACAAGGAAGGGCCACATCGACCTCACATGTCATCGGCCACAAGAAACGTTCCCTCAACTCATTAACACGGCCTGCAGCTATGGAGAGCAGGAGAGCGCATTTAATGAAGAGAGACGAAAGGAGAGCCGGGTGACCTGCCAATCTCCACGCGGCATGATAAATCACCAAGGAAACCTTCTTGCAGATGCACAGGTTGGCGTCTTACGGGCCACCGGCCACCCAGGTGGGTTTCTCAGCCTGACGCAAGCCTAGCTGGCGTCCCTGAAATCCTCGAGGGGGCCATGTCGAACCCTGGAGTTGGACACTGTCCCCTGGCAGAACGGTCTGCCAGCCTCTCGGCCGCCGTCGAACAGAAACTCCTTTCGCCGTGATTCACTTTCCTCTCGCGGTCTTGCTATTATTCAAGCCTTGTTGTGCTGCCAGGCATTCCAAAGGCGAACACACATCAATCATAGCTAATCCCCTCTCTGTAGAATGAAGATAAATAATACACTACACTTCCTCTGCTTTAATATATGTAAAATTAAATATGGTGTCTGTGGGCTTTTGCCGGAGGCTCCAGGTCTATTACATTTATTTTTAAACTAATATGCAAAAATATTTCCCCCTGTTATCAGACTAAGCAGGAGGGTGAACAGGCACACAAACACTGCGCTTTTCATTTGTCTTGTGTTTTTTCTCCATTTTCCAAACCTGCTCTCAGGATTCAAAACCAAACAGGCAGACAAACAGATTTTCAGCACAGTAGGAAGCGAAGTCAGAATTTCCTGGGCTGATCCAAAACCCCCGCTGCTTCTGACCAGGGGTTTGGGTTTTTTTTTTAATTTTGAGGCGGAAGCGAAATGGTGAGAGGTTATACCTCCCTTTTTTGTGCAGATAGCAGAATTATGGAGGAATAATTGGTTACAGAAAAATGGAAGGAACTCCATTTAATCATTAGGACTGTTTTGGTGGGACACTTATGACCTCAATATAGCTGCTGAATATTAATGCTGCAAATTATAAAACACAGGAGAGCTTTAATGGTCTGGTTGCTGGGACCTGGAGCCCCCTTGAAGAGCATCCTACTTCACAGTGCTGCTACGTGGCTGTTTGCGAGCAGCGGTTCCGCTGAATTCATTATGCCGGCCCAGGTGTGGAAATGACACATTTAAAAGGCTGATTAAATAGGACCCAGGGCCCGATTCATCTAAACATTGACTTTTCTGATGCCTTCTTTTCCTCAACCTCGGCACGGTAAAATCTTAACTCTCAGCACCCCTCCCACATCTTGCAAGCTCCCCCCACCCCCCATCCTCATTTCTCCCTGAAAAATAATTAAAGGGGAGGGGACGGGAAGTCACCTGTGTCATGGCCCTGTAGCACCTGCACCTCGGCGCAGTAACACAACCAGTCGCTCCCTCCCCAAAGAGAGAGGAGGCACATCCGGGCCTAACGCAGATGGATGGCCTGACTCAGATGCTACGGATGTGTTATTAATCAACGGCAGCGAGAGGAAGCGCTTGGGGGCGGCCGCTTTGAACACCGGCGCATCCTCGCCTCGGCGGCACGGCGGCGGCCCTCTCCTCCAAGGGCGCTAACAGTGTGCTAAATAATTCATAGAGCTCCCTGCGATGCTGCCGCTTACCGCTGGGCCGTTTTAATCAGCTTTAGCCGCCGCTGATGTGCGATAACGGGGAGTCTTTGGCTTGTGTATGAGGTGGGTGCTGGGCAGCCGGTCCTCATGCATCCGAGACGCCGCCAGGACGGCATGAGGATTGGCATCCATTAAGGAGGCTACATCCCCCTCTCCTCTCTCTCTCTGCATCCCCCTCTCATCTCTCTCTCTGCATCCCCCTCTCCTCTCTCTCTCTGCATCCCCCTCTCATCTCTCTCTCTGCATCCCCCTCTCCTCTCTCTCTCTGCA
>JAODKF010000147.1:7321420-7332206 GCA_026779585.1 Mormyrus proboscirostris | reverse complement strand
TGAGTGTGCGTAGATTCTGTTCTTAGCTAAGAACCAATTCAGAAAAGAAAACATTGGTGAATGTCAGAATCTTTGTAAAAAAGTGTGTACGTGGGGTTTAAGAACAAATTTGTTTGTGAGAACAGTTGATGAATAAGGCCCATTGTTAATTATTAATACAAGATTATTTTGTCTTGTCACTGACATATTTACCTCACTGATAATTCACCTAAATCCATCTAAAACATTAAACTCTTCAATGATGGCTGTGTAGATATGTTTATATTTAGATATGTTTATACATAGATATGTTTATATTTATTATTAATATTATTAATGTGTTTTAGGCTTATTTTGTAATGTTAATTTTGAGAAAACACTTCTTTTTATGATCCTGAAACAATGGATTTTTAGAGAGCAATCCTTTGCGTTTCACACACGAGGCTCCAGGTTGTACTGGAGTTATGGGTTTGGGCACCAGATTGATGCACGTTGTTGACACTAGATGAACTTTCTAAAAAACCGGTGAGGGGGGGGGAATCTTAAGAGGGGACCTCAGGGAATTCACTCTTCGCAGCCACGGAAGGTGCCGGGACGGAGCGGGCCCGTCGTATCAAAGGCTGCCGTGAGACAGCCGTGCTCGTTAGAGAACACACGTTCCATTCGACGTTTTTAATCATCCCAGAGTTCCAGATTAATTAATTGCTTCAGGAAGATATTTGATGTCTGTGCATTGAAGGAATGCCTGCAATTCCCTTGACAAGTATATTTTAGGTGGCCCAATTCAAATCAGACCCAAGCTTGTGTGACACTGCAGAGGGGAAAGAATCACTGGGGGGGGGGGAACAGATCTGTAAATGGTGTGTTCTTATCGAGCCTCAGCCCAGCGGGGGTACAGATCTTTTAAATAAGCGAATGTGACTGGGTTTTTCAATTAGTGTCTCCCTAAAAGCCGAAACGTTTCTGTACCACGACTTGCACTTCACGCTGGAATCGGGTGAATAGGCACAGAGTGTGAGAGGTCTGTGTTTGGGGAGCTGAAAGAGAGGCCAGAGACTCTCCACTGGTGTCTGCAGCCACAGCCCTAATCGCACTCCATCTCTGAGGCCGGGTGCCGGAGACTCAGGCGTAATCCCCAGACCTTCACAGATCCGGGCCTTAAAGTCACTGTACCAAAAAAGGGACATGGGGGGGGGGGCTCTCATTTTGAAATAAAAACAGGACTTGACTTTTCCCATGATGCACTTTCCTCTGGAGAATTGGCCAGTGTGGCACCAGGATTAAAGGAGATTTTCTGACTCTTCTTTTGTGTTCATCCATAAATAGCAACAAAACCCTGGCAAACGTCTCCAGATCCCAGGGACACTCTCAATACTCCTCTAGCTTTGCTCTGTGTTAAGGCAAACAATGTGTAAGTCTTATCTTTCAACTGTGGGACCGTAAGATTGCTCTTGGGGGCAGTGCCGCTGCTGTGGGGGCTTCATTGATCTGTGCCTCATTACATGAGCGAGGGTGGCTTGATCTCTGCTAACTGGGGATCCAGCTTTCTTAAGGGCCTCTTTTTTGGGTGATTCCTGCAAACGTGGGTCTGCCTCCGGCTGGACGCAGTGACGGAGTTTAAAACCTACCAGGGTTATTAGCGTTAACAAAAATCTTCAAAAAATATTTCCATAAACTGAAATAAAATAAGATACAAAAATAAAATTAAAAACTAAAACTCCATGAAAAATATTGCTTCTGCAACTAGCAAATTAAAAACAAGTGACAAATGCTTTCATTTACGTTTTTTTTTACACTATTTAGCTAAAATAATGATTTGTTTATCTTTAATGACCATAACTAACATATGGCACATGTTTAGCCCTTTTTGTGGTCCTTAATACATAATGTGTATTCATGTAAAATTCTCCAAAAAAGCTCTACAACTATCAGTGTATTGCTAGAAATGGAATTACTAAAACTGAAACTGAAACTTAAATGTATAAAAACTAAATAGATTTTTTTCTTTAGAATAAAAACTAATACAAACTAATAAAACCTCACTGAAAACTAAAACTTTATAAAATGAAAATAATATACAATAAACACTAAATTAACATCAAAGCTACAATACCATGGTACCTACACTCAGGATGGAGATAAAGGTGGGGGGGGGGGGGGTGGTGTTGTAAACAAGGGGCCGAGGGGCTGCCCAGTAGAGTGGTGTGTCCCAGCCCGGTCCTCGGGGACCCACAGCGGTCCACGTTTTTGCTCCCTCCCAGCCGTGGACTGTCTCCGGGTCTCCGAAGGCTGGATCGAGACACACTGCTGTAGATCCGCTTGGTCCTCTTCGTCTGTCATTATCAGTCCATCATTAATCATTATTCATCACAGTTTCGATGGTTAAAGCACTCAAATGTACCCGGGAGCAGCAACAGAGGGTGAAGCCAAGGGAGATTTGGATGGGTGGAGGTATGATGGGGTTTAGGTCGGCTGACGGAGGATGAAAGGCTGGAGCTTCTCAGTCCCTGCAGCTAATGGCCGTAAAGGCTTCTTCTGCTCCCCCTACTGTGACATTGCACCACTTCATTTCAGACTACTTATCATGCACTCGGGGCGGATCGAGCCCCCGTCTCGACAGAACAGTCACATGTCGATGGGCCCATGAGCAAAGCCCTTAACCCCCAAGTTCAGGGTGCCGCTTATTGGCTGACCCAGCGCTGTGACCCCCAAGCTATGGGTATTGAAACAGAGCCCATATTTTGTGCTTAAAGGTCATTGGCCTGTCTAGTTGCATGCTTCAGACACATATAGACACGGGTCGGCAGCTCAGAGATGAGTGGGTCTTCGGACCTTTGGTCTGGTTCGTGCAGGACTGAACTAATCTCTCAGTGGATGGAGAGATCCAGTGGATGGTTTTCTGGAAGCAGGTCCTGGGTGATGTGGCAGCTGCTCCTTCTGAGGCAGTGGCGGGGACCAGCCGTAACGGGTCGGTGACAGGCGGGTCCCCTCAAGGGCCACTCGCTATCATCAGTCCAGCTTACCCTGGGAGTGACATCACAGCCGCCCCGCCGGGCTCCGACACGCTCACAGCAACCCCCACCCAACCACAAGCGATTCTCATTTTTAAATGAGGAATGGGCCTCTGCCTCATTTTTTGAAGGTTTAATTTTCAATGCAGAGCAAAAGTCGTCAAACATTCATAATTGAGACGAAGGTGTCCATATTTCAGAAACTGTTTCTTTGGTGAAAATGCTCTGAAGACTCCGGGTTAATGATTCCCTGAAGTTTTTAAACAGGAGCCTCTCATTATAAACATGAAGCCTGTAAATTATTGAGGTGGTCTCCTGTGCATGAGAAGAAAATTTACTGTAAAAAACGGAGCAGCCAGACACCAAATAAGCAGCATCCTCTGTAGTATTTCCTTTGAGGGGAACTTTAAAGTAAAATTAAAAAAAAAAAAAGTAAAAAGAAGAATTCAGTCTCATTATGTTACAGTGTGGAATAGTGAAGCTCGGAAGGTCCTTTCTGCTCTTTCAGGTTCACTCTGCTTTTCTTTTCTTTCCTCATCAAACTTATCTTCCTATCGAGTCTGCGTGGGCAAGATGACCTCCACCATGTTATACTTTATTTTTTGGCCGCCATGATTTCAAGCAAGTCAGCAGGGTTCCTGACAGCTGGGGAAGCTTGTCACCACGCTGTGGCAAATAACACAGGTCACTCCAAGCCCCTGTCTGCTGTATTGAATTTTGCAGCACAGAATCTGTGATTATTGACTGAATTAAGAGGGTGCTGTCTATTGGTCCAAAGACTCTCTTTGAATGTTTCCCATGATATACATTCATTAATATGTTAAACTCCCCTTTGATAATTTGATTTCTTGTTAAAAAGAAAAAAAACAGGCACTTTTCTGGGGCATCAAATGGAATGGTTTTATTTTTTCCCGTCGATCTGTCCTCTTCACCCCTATGAAGCGATTGATTTGTTCTCTGACTGCATGGTGAAAATCAAACAACTGGATTGTGATGATTCCGCTGTATTTGTCAGGGAGATCTTCGTGTCTTTAGAACTCACTGAAGAGTGAAGAACTGAGTTTCGTTCCCCTTTGAAGAAGTAACTCTTATTTACTGGCTGTTGAGACTGAAGAGGAAATCATTTTTTTTAAAAAAAGATTTATATAGGACTGTGTCTCATTGTGCCTTGGGATGGACTGGCGTCGTGTCCAGAATGAGCTCCTGCTATGTGCCATATGGTGCCGAGGTGAATCCCAGCCCCGTGTCTGTACTGAGTGATGGTGGTTGGACGGCGAATTGGCCAAATTGAGTTATAGCTTGAGAAGAAATGGTGGAATCTTATGGATTTGGCCCCACAGTCCTATACACACATTGTACTCCTTCCACGCGGCTCCCTGATTACAGGTTCAGGACTTCATGTATGTGACAGTCAAGACCCTGTACCTTTCATTTGAAGCCATCTTTGTGTACAGAGTTTAATGCTGTTACCATAGTAATTGATTGTCTGCAGGACTTGTCAAGCCTTCTAGGCGATCGAAAGCAAGCTTAGACAGGTCACGTTATGTAGGAGCCTTCAGTGCTTCTGAACAAATCAGGTCAAATGTGTAAAGTGGGAAAAAAGCTTACCGCGAGCCTTTTACAGATAAGTCAGCACTGCATATTGGCCCAGCTCTTTCCCCAGCAGAAAGTTGAACATCAGTGTGAATTCGGTCATCAGCCGCAATAAGGAGCCTGTTGATAAGAGGTTCAGCCATCCCTCGTTTGATGTCCATGGAGAAGGAAACGGCGCCATGTGGGTCTGAGGTTAACAGAGACGGCTCTCAGGGGAGAGACGTCGTTAAGCATGACTCCTGGCTTTGCCACACTGCCGGGAATCGCTTTACTTGGGCAGCAAACCAACTGTGACGGCTGGACAGAGAGAGTGCATGCATGTCTTGATTAGGCAAGAGCAGGGTGTAGCTGGAATCCATAGTTGGCACAATAGTGACAGAAACATCTCTAATGACATCACTACATACGATTTAGAACCATGTGAGCAATCAGGAGCAGCACCCATTGGATGCTTTGTGACTATTTGGTGATGTATGGTACCTGTAATCTAGGAGATATCTGGAAGTACGTTGCAGGACATTCAGAAGATAATCCATAGTAATTTACATTGAGGGTCCAGTTCTTCTCAGAATTTAATTAAGATAATGTTGTTACCATGTTTCTTGTTAGTCTACAGATGTATTCAGTAGAAATTGTTGAAATGACGAGCTCCATCTGTGATACTGGACCAAATCTGATCCAGCGGTGAGCAGAACTGGGAGAGTGGCAGCACCTCAGCATGTCAACTGTCCTTCTAAGGGGGCCTGCTTACCTTGGGACCTCCTGGTTGTGGAGCTCAGTCCAGAGATGCTAGATGAAAGGTCTTAGCCTGATCAGGTTGACTTGAATGTGAAGAGTAAATTCTGGAGATAGCTGGGTGAAGGTTCAGATTTGGAACACGAGAAGAGTAGGAAAGGAGGCTGGGGGAGCCTGAGTGTATTAGCTATTGGACCTTTCCTGAGCATGGTGTGTATCCATGGGTGTCCATGGCAACAACTCTGATTGAGTGTCTGCACGTAACTAGGCCCCCATGGGTGGAATTGGCCTCACAGTTAGCGTGGACAAGAGAGAAGGAGGGTTTGAGTCTGGGGGGCGTGTTGGGTGTGGTGAAGGACACTGCCCTGGAAGGCTTTCAGAGTGCAGCATGGCCTGCTGTTTACGGGCCAGTGCCTCCAGTGTATCTGCTGGAGCCACAGACGTCCCCTCCGGGCATCCTGTCAGATCTGCACAACCGAAACAGACGACATCGCCCACACAGAGAACCGTCTCTCAGCTGTGAAATCGTCATTGTATTAATATGCTTTATTTTTTTTTCTAGGTTTATTTTTGTCCACCAGTTGTCTGCTCGCTTGCCATTTTGTGTTTCTGAATCAGATTTTATTGAAAGGACATCATTTGGCTGTTGAAAATTTCTTTCTTTTAATTGTTTGTCTGAAAGATTTCCTTGGAGATGAATGTCAGGATCATGGATGACCTGAAGTGGAGATTGTGTGCAGTATTTTCATGGCTGAGATGATAATTAACAGTATGACTGCAGTTTGCAGAAATCAGACAATGGAGGCACTGTATTTAACTGAGTGCCTCAGGAATGATTGTGTGGAAAGGGATTGGTCCTGACTCCTAAACAAATCTCAGCATGACATGATTTTTTTGAGACATTTTTTTCCTACTCTCATTACTCCCCCCCACCTTAATTAGCTATACGCCACAGGCAATGCGGAGGCAAAGTGGGCCAGTCCATAAGATCGTTAATTAGGATGCACTGCACCCCAGTGCCCTGGCTCCCACAGAGCAGATGGGGGTCCACTCCAACTGGGCTGCTTTCTCCCCCCCGCCACACTCCACTGGCCAGGGGCTCTGCTGTCCTTAGGTCATACCCCCGCCCCCCCCCCATCAGTTTTATTTATTAATTTGTTTGTCTATTTATCCATTTGTTTGTTTGTTTATTCATTTGCCTCTCTCCATCGTCATACAGACACCTAATCTCTCATCACTAGATTCCCCGTCATTTAAGCTTTTAGCTGAATAACTAACTCACGCATTTTCACCAGCCTGGAGGTTAAGTAAGAAAGATCACGTCCAGGCATCGTTGTCACATAAATGCTGGTCTAAGGTTGAGATGGCATTGATAACTGGACTTTGGCCTGACTCGTGCTCTCTGCACATACTCTCGAAGCCCACCAGGGGTTCTGAACGTTGACATTCACCAGCTCCGACCGGTCGCTCCCATGGCCCAGCCGATAAAAATACGACTTGCCCATACCAAAAGCATCATCTCAGAGAGCAGGAAATAAAGAAATAAAAAAGACAAAAGCCCTTCTTTTGAAAACTTAATTATACCTCCCCAAAAATGCATGTCATCAGCGCAACAATGAGATGTACATCACTGAGTAGGTAATTGAGCGTAAGAAGAAGCCTCTTCTTATCCTGCAACAAGAAGCACGACATCAGCTTATGGCAGGTGAGCAGGAGCAGGCAATTACCTGGAACGGCTTTGTACTGGGTGGTTGTCACGGAGATGTAACCTGTGGGGGGGGGGGGGGGACAAAGCAGCAGAGATGCCCGCTGTTAGATTCCTACCCTCCCCAGCATGATCTCAGCGACCTCCCCCCTCAAATGACAAGCTGGCTGAGCGTGTGTCCTCCCCCTCCTCAAGGGGACCATTCTTTTAGGGGACTTTTCTGCTGATCGTATAGGGGCACGTTTCAAGTTGGCGATATACCTTTTTAAAAAGCGTCGACCGAAGGCATGCATTACGTAAGCGAGTCAAAATTTCAGCTAAGGAAGACTGCAAGTCTGCGAGCCACCTTCAGCATTTCTCCCAAGGTGGCGTATCATCTCCGGGGGGGGGGGGTGTCGCTCACCCGGTCGCCGCCTATGTAAGAGCTGCATTAACTGGAGGCTCGTCGGAGGGTTTGACAGGCCGTGGGCTGACATGGGCCGTCAGGCTGCCTCTGCACACACACATGCACCGTATCTGTCAAGAAGTGATTCAACAAGACAGAGATCTATACAGGCGCGCATCCACAGCACCACTTGCATGGATTTTCCTGTCATGGCGCTCATGTCCCTTTCTGCACAGCTGTCCGTGCAGGTAATCTGCTGAATACAGGCCCCAAGATCGAAGAACACAGTGCATGGCCGCGATCGCTGCAAATGAAACACTTCGTTAGTCTAATGGTGGGTGGTGGTGGTGGTGCTGGTGGTGGGGGGGTGTTTTTGGTCCCTTCATCTGTTTGATCTAAGTCTCTGAGATGCATTTGAAGATCATTCGAATTTAATGTATTTTTTTCCCTGTTTATACATTGAGCACTTTTCTGTGCAATTGTTCAAAGTCACTGAATTTCAAATAAGAGGTGGGGACAAAAAAAGGGCTGTTCAGCAAGCGCTGTTTTTAGCCTAACAGCCCGTGACATCTCCTGCATTGATATTCAAATTAGAACAGAGCTTTGGACAGTCTCAGATTAAATTCACCAGCTATTTGTGCACAGTGCGTATGGTGTCCGGCATCTCGCTTCATTGCTGTCCGAGCTTAAGGGGATTAGAGAGGCATAAACAAGCACAGATACGCCATGAGACTTCTGTCTCACCGCTGTTGTCTTTATCTCCCCCCACAAATAGCGGTTGTTCAGATCAGGGACGCTCCCACGCGGACCCAAAGCGGCCCTCTGCGGCGGCAGCCTCGCAGATGTAAGGAAGCACGGTCACGTCGCGGTTAAGCGATCGGTCTGCTCTGTGAGATGCCTTCTGAGACTCTTCAGGCCCTGCAGGGTTTTTTTTCTAGAAGGTTCAGAGACGTTTGCTGGTCAGGGTGTGTGTTCTGGTTGTCCTGCGTCAGGCTGGCCGGCTACTGAGGTTAGGTTGTGATGGGTTGGAGGCGGGATTAGGGTGGGTGGGGGATCTGTAATAATATGAGGGGGGCAGACTTCGCAGACCCAGGGCAGTATTAAATAGCTCAGCTGCACTCTCAGCCCCAGAACCCCCCAGCCCAAAAGCTTTCTAGTCTGAAACCTGGGGGCGGGGGGGTTATCCAAGTATACATCACTGTATGAAAGAACTGGTTAAACAGAGCCGATTCCACCAGAAAAATGAGTTTGATATTGATTTATATACAGTAAGAGTAATAGAAATCATTTCTTACGACAAAAGTGGGCATTTAGGGTAAAATTTGTGTATTTCAAATAAATATCCAAGCAAAGAACAAATGGTGGACAGTCTGAGTTTTCAGCAGGTGCTTCTATCAGGATACTGAACATTACATCCATCTTCCAGCCAATTACCCTGGCCGGGGTCACTGGGGAGCCTGGAGCCCATCCCAGACAGCATAGATCACAGGCAGGGGTGCGGTCTGGACGGGATGCCAGCCCCTCACAGGGCACACACACCACGGGCAGTTTATAGATGCCAAGTAGGTTAACGGCAAGTCTTTGGACTGCGGATGTATAACTCTGTGACACAGGGAGAGCATGCAAACGTCACACACTCAGCAGAGAGAGGATTTAAGGCCTAGAGGCATGAGGCTGTACTGCTACCAACTGAGCCACGCTGAGCATTATACATAACAAACACAACATACATACACTACGTGAGAACCTGGCCATTACACCCATTGCAACTTGTATGACGTCCCATTCAAGACATTTTGGATAATTCAGTGCTTTCAGACGTCACAAATACTCTTCTGGATAAATTGGCAAAAGGTTTCCACAAACACACTCCAACATCTTGTGGGCAGCCTTTCCAGAAGAGTGGCAGCTGTTATAGCTGCAAAGGGGGACCAGCTCCGTACTGATGTCTATGGATTTATAATGGGATGTCATGAAATTTCCTGTAAGTATAACATTTGGCCATATGTCCATATAATATATATGTGTATAAATACATACATACCATTTGGGCTTTAAGCACTGTGGCCCTGATGTTAGTGATGTTGCATATTTGTTTAGCTCATTTCCATTTTTCAGGTGGATATTTTATTCGAGATGTTTTTTTTCCAAACTGGTATTCAAGTCATGAATTGGAGCCCATAGTCTTGTGGTTACAAGTGCAGGTGCTTTTCTCTGCTGGTGAAGCAGATATGCGCATGGGTGCCCCTCCGGCCGGGCCTGCTTTTGGGGTGGGGTCGCTTAGGTCTGCTGCATCCCAATCGAGCTGGATGGACAACAGTCTGTTCCACATTCTTGAGGGGCACCTATGTGCTGAAACAGCAAAGCCCCTCAGACCAGGGTGTGGGGGCTGCTGCGTATCTACCCCACCCCTCCTTCAGACTTCCCTCTCTTCATTTATCCTTCTTTCTCTTTCCCTGCCTCCCCTGAAAAGGGAAACTGTCGGTGATGATTCCATGCACAGACGATATTTTTTATTTATGGGTGCAAGGCAAATACAATCCAGGTCGATATATAGACTTGATGAGAGGAGTCGCAGCTCATTCGATATCAGCTGACTCCCCCTTTCTTCCTTTCTGTTACACTGGCAGCTTCTGACAGCCTCTTGTGAAGGGGGGGCGTGCACAGGCGAGGCGAAAAGGCGGATGGAAGGATGTGACGAATTTTACAGGAGTGTCATTTTCCTGTATGAAAGAATCCTTGGGCTAAATGATAAAAACGCAGTGTGCTGAAGTGTGGCTGGCACCCGGCACAGAGAGCAGCAGCAGTGCCGGGCAATGGAGGGGGAGCAGCAATACCCATGGAGACTGGAAAGCACCTCTAGGCGTGAGAGGCTGACATAACTGCTGCAGGGCCGTAATGAGGCAGGCGGGTTAATGAGAGGCACTGACTCCCAGCAAGGCAAGCAGGTTAGTGAGGGGCACTGACTCACTAGGAGGCAAGCAGGTTAGTGAGGGGCACTGACTCACTAGGAGGCAGGAAGATACGAAAGGGGCACTGACTCACTATGAGGCAAGCAGGTTAGTGAGGGGCACTGACTCACTAGGAGGCAGGGAGATTCGAAAGGGACACTGACTCACTATGAGGCAAGCAGGTTAGTGAGGGGCACTGACTCACTAGGAGGCAGGAAGATACGAAAGGGGCTCAGGGTGTACTCACACTAGGCAGTTTGAACCGTGCCCGAGTGCATTTGACCACCAAAGCGCGGTTCGTTTGACTACTGTGAGTGCTCCCAATCGTGCCTGGGCGCGGTTCGTTTAGTCGTCCCTGGCCCGCTTGGAAGAGGTGTGCCAGAGCGCGGTTCAGTTGGACTCGGGCGCGGTTCGCATGTAGTGTGAG
>JAODKF010000147.1:7268499-7279153 GCA_026779585.1 Mormyrus proboscirostris | reverse complement strand
GGCATGGTACGGTGGGGCGTGGGGGGTGGGGCGGGGGGGGTGGCGGAAGAGGCAGAACATAATACAGCAAGAGAGAGAAAGATGGTTGACAGGGCCGTGGGTAGGATGATGGAGGGGGGATTTAAGTGAGGAGCAGCGTAAGCAGGGCTACCTCACTAATGGGTTTTACCAGTTTGCTGAGGGTAATAACCTGATTTAACATGGAAGGCTTAGAGGAGACACCTGACACAGTCGCTGGCTGATAAACCCACGAACCTCAAACAGGAACAATGGAAATGCCCAGTAGACTTAACATCAAAGCGACTTACCTTTCCAGCTGCTGCAAACAAGGGTTCAGGTGAGGTAGAGAGGGAGGTAACTGGCAGGAAGGCGTGGGCCCGCGATCCCCCTGCTGGATTACATCTCTAAAGTCAGGAATGGTGTCACTGAGCAGGGGCTTTTCACACAGACCGTGCAGTTTATGCTGGATCTCTGCTCTGGAGCCGCAGTAGCCGAGGGGGACGGGCTGGGGTCTGAGGTGCCCGAGATGGAGGAGTCAGCCTGCAGAGCGTCCGGCGAGACCCCAGGGATGGCGAGGTGGGAGACCCGCTTCCCCGTGTGCGGTTATGGCGCTGCCGCTGATCCCCGGTCACATGGGACTGCTAAGCTCCACCCCCTCGCTTTGACAAAAATCATTCACCGACGACAACTGTTCATCGACCGAAATGAGATGATGATAATATAAAAAATAATCCATAATGCCAATAACTATGATAGAATGAACTGACAGTTTCGTCAATGAATAAAAAGACAAAATTGTCAGGAAAAGGCAATTTGAAATTTGGCCATGATTGGATAATGTTGATGTAACCGGTTTAAAGTGCGTAATTTACTCATTTGGTTGGGTGACCACTACTCTCTGCAGATTTTATCACGGAACCCCTGCCCTGCTCGGCAAATTTTTTCAGCAAGTTTAAAAGATACTGAAATAGTGTTTCTTTTGGACAGCCATAAAAATACTGCATACTTGCGGTATAATGTCTGATAGTCTGCGGGACAGTTGGCTTTAAGTGGGGAAAAATGTCTGATAGTCTGCGGGACAGTTGGCTTTAAGTGGGGAAAAATGTACCAACATATGGATAAATTTCACATTTGACAGTAAAGAAGACAAGACTCAGTCTGCGTGGGGTGACAATAGCAGCGAAAAGCAGAACCTTAAACCACTGACAAATTAAAACAAACAGATAGTTGCTTTTTCTTTCAATGTTTTTGAAAACTTCACTTCCATGAACTGAACTAAGTTTAGAAATAATTTATGTATTTATGTTTTTGACAGAGGACTTGAGTTTTCTTTATTCGATATAATGAAGATGTGTCATTTGCAGGTCTTTTGCATGAGACTGAATTTTGGTTTATTTCTGTTCAGTGCTAAAGTTCGCATGACGGCATTTTAGAATTAGTGAGGTGTCTCATATTAGCAGAGTGATAACTACAACAGCAGCTAAATTTGTGTCCTTAAAGACAGATTGTTGATACTGCAGCTTTAGTTGCAACCAAGTTGCAATACAGCTAAATTGCATTTTTGTTAATAGACTTGAATTGAAAGGTGCCGTCTACATTAACGCTGCTCGGCTGTCCGGTGCCATTCACAGATTCCTCAATGTGAGGCAGCCCCTACAGCTGGGTGGGGTGAAGCAGACCCCCACACACAGACGCTTCCGGAGCTTCAAAGGCTGCCTGCAGAACCTGGTGGTGGACAGTCAGGTATGCATTCCCTGTGGCAGCAGCCAGGGGGCGGTGTGGGGAGTAGGAGATGGGGGAGGAGGTGCAGAATAACATCAAAATAAAAAGCACCAAAGCACTTTAACTGTAACTGGGGCCGTGTGAGTCTATGGGTGTTTCTCAATACAAAGAACACAAAGATCATACTTGAAGTCTTAGCAGTAGCGGTCCTGCTAACTCGCCTCCCCAGAACTTAACAAATCATGGAATTGGTCTTGTTTGACAAGGATGAAAGTGATTTATCTTTGATTTTTGGGATGGGGCAACAACATCTGGGGATTTTTACCATCCTCCATACTTCTGCTTAGTATTGGAACTGATCTTTGCCAATGGAAGGTGGCGTAAAATGGGTACGTGAGAGTACGAGTACGGTCAAGTGGGCGTATTGAAAAACTCCATATAAATCTGTGTCAGCAAGCTGGCCGACAGCCTTCGGGGCCGGGGGTGTTGTGCCCCCCTTCCCAGGTTTGTGTCCAGCTGTCTGCATCAAGCGCCTGAAAACAGGGATTAAAGTTTCAGCTGATATTACAGAGTAAGAGCAGAACAGTCCCTCGTGCAGCGGTAGAGCAGCAGTCTCACTGATGCGATTTGAACCTGAGATTATTTCAGTCCAGCCTTTTGTTGCACCTGGGATTCTCCTGAGTGCTTGAACCTTTGAGGTACGCGGTCAATCAGCACGCAGCTCCACCCCTTGGGCAGGTGTACGACCTGGGGGGTCCGGCTGAGAGCATGGACAGCTCACCGGGCTGCAGCCTGACGGACGGCGTGTGCCTGACCGCTGGGGGGCCATCCTGCGGCACCCATGGCACATGCTTGGGAGAATGGGGCTCCTTCAGCTGCGACTGCCACCCGGGATTCAGCGGACACAAATGCGACAGAGGTGTGTCCCATTCCTCCTGGGCTCTCTGCCCGCCTCGCTGGTCTCACCTTTATTGCCTGAAGACGGCGCCGCAGGATGAGGTGTCCGGCAGCGTGTGTGAGATCCGTGTCCTCCCCCCTACCCCAGGTCTGCCCGAGTGGTCCTTCGAGAGGGACAGCATGCTGCACTACCAGCTGCGGGATGTGGCCGATCCCCGACACACCGACATCCAGCTGCTCCTGCGCAGCCGCGCCCCCAGCGCCGTCCTGCTCCGCCTCGCCTCACACAACACCAGCCGGCACATCACCCTGGAGGTCTCAGCACCGCCCCCTGCTGCCTCTGCACCGAATCTACACCCGGCACCGTCCCGAGCTGTTCATTACGAGCTCAAGGCGGGAGGCTCTAGATAAACGACCCTTTTATTAATTATCCACTGCCAAGACGTGCGTCCTTCAGCGGAGGCGGGGACAGGCAAGGTGACCCCCCGGTATTTGGGCTTTTCTCTACAGGCCTGATGTCCTTCGCCGGCACGGTATTCTGGCCCAGCCTCCAAGCGCCTTTCACATCCAGCCAACAAGCGCAGCTCTGTCCCCTCCTCTTAAGAATGACCTTTATCTCTCCTTCTCTCCTTGGCGCTCGCTCTCAGCCTCCCAAGCCTGAATTCAAATGAGCTCGATTGGCAGCAAGGAGAATTCTAGCTTTTTTTTTTCTTTCTTTTTACCAGAAACAGAAAGTGCATAAAACGGCCCCATAGAAAGACAAAAAGTCCTGAAAAAAACGGCACCAGCGTCATTCATAAACGTGACAAAGATGATTTTTCTCATCATGGCAAATTATTACACCATTATCACACAAACATAAATATGATCTCAACAATGGTTATAATTCTGCAAAATATAAAATGAATGCCTATGAATGGCACTGTACAGTAGTATGCTTACTGAAATCCCGTCCTTCCTCTCAGATCGCGGACGGGCACCTGAGCGTCCGTGCCGACTTGGGTGAGGGGGAACGGAGCCTTGTCCTCCCCGGGCCACGTGTGGACGGAGGCCAGTGGCTGCTGGCGGGCCTTGTGCGGTACGACAGCCTTTTTACACTGCGGCTGGAACGGGGCGGTGGGACGCACGAGGTCAGCGCCATGCTGGCCCAGAGCCGGCGACTCGCGGTACCAGCCGCCACTCTGCTGCTGGGCTCGGGCCCCGGCCGTCTGGCCCACCAGGACTTCCAAGGTAGGCCCGGAACCCGGTCACATCACACCTCTACCTGGGCAGCCCTGGACAGTCACAGACAGGGATGAAAAGTTCAGGTCTATAAAGTACAAATACAGACCAAGTTGTTTTTTTCAACCAACCAGTTGAGTACTCTGTGACTGTGACTCTGTGACTGTGACTCTTTATTCTCAGCTGATTGGTTGAAATAAAACCTTGGTCTGTATTTGTACTTTCTGGACCTGAACTGTCCACCTCTGTCTGTGAAGGATTATTTTTGTGAACATCCCCACACTGCCCATGGAGCATTTTAGATAGATAAATGGGGCTGAAGGTGTAGAGATCAGTCAGCTAGCATGAGTAACATCCCATGGCTGTCTGGGCAGAGGAAAGGCGTCCCGGGGAAGCGTTGTGGCATTTTCAACACGTCTTGTTCTTACACCTTTTATTCATAATGATTAATCAATTCTTTAATTGACTGGTTTACTAATTATCTGCTGGAAAATCTGCTTGCAGTTTTATTGATCTTTTTTCTGCAATGACAGCAGAGACGTGGGGGTGGGGGGCAGACTGGGGGGAGGCACTCACTGAACCCGTGTTTCCCACGCCGCCTTCAGGCTGCCTGAGGGACGTGCGGTTCAGCGGTCACTCGCTGCCTCTGGATGGCCAGAGTACAGATTTCTGCACGGTGACGGAGCGGCAGGGGGTGCGCCGGGGCTGTCAGTCGGACGCCTGTGCCGGCAGACCCTGCCACGCCCCACTGCACTGCGTGGACCTGTGGAGGAGGCACGAGTGCAGGTGGGACATCTCACCCTCCAGGATTAGTGTGCGGGATCAAGAGGGCATCTGGTTTTGGGGCTTTGAAATGGGTCCCATCTCTGTCCCCTTTCTGCATCATGGCCCTCTAGTGGGACGGTTTGGAATTGAAAATGAATTCCCAAATCTAAAATCGGGTACTTAAGGTCAGGAATTTGATACTTGTTATAAGATTTTAATTTCTGTTCAGCTTATCGATTACTATGTGCGCATTTTCAAATACACTAGATCTTTTATTACACATCAGGGTTTGAATTTCATTGCTTTGGTCACAATATTTTTTATTCCCACAGTCTCAAAATATGGGAATTTCCTGTTTTGTCTTACTGTAGGGTGTGGAACACAAAAAACAAAAAAACAAATTATATGTATATATGTATATATACTTAATATAATATAATAATACATTTATACATGTATATATCATATTATATAATACTATATATATTATATATTAATATATATAATAATAGTAGATTAATTAAAATGTTAAATACATATATTTTAGATATATGCCCAAAAAACAAAACCAGCAGCTGTGACGTCTTCAGCATGCAGAACTGCCAGCACTGTTTGCCATCAATACTAGTCACCGTCAGGAGGCTGATGTGAGGTTCTGGAATATTCCCAGTGGGCTGTCAGTACTGGAAATGGGTCGAGAAACACGCATCACTGTAGATTGGACCCCTGTACAGGCACACAACTGCATTGTGAACAAGGCATTGTGCAACACGACTAAACCATTTTAAATCCTGAGAAGAATTCATCTGATGTTAGTCACATGTTGGGTTCAAGGTGGAATTGAGGAGAAGCTGGTTAAACATCGGACCTTAGGATACATTCGCAAGATGATCTTGTGTGCATCATTAACTGCATGTTCAGTGCAATTTACATATATATATATATATATATATATAAAGTAAGTGGTTTATTAAAGAGGTTCTGCGATTTCCACAGATCAGATATGTAGTGATGCAGACTTTGATGATTTCTTGCTTATTATGATGAAGCTGGTCCTTTAGTTAAACTTACCGATAAAAATTACAGCATGAACACAAATTAAAGTGTCCAGATGAAAATGTTTCTTTAATGGATAATGGGCATGTGAACGGAGACCTAATAATAATAGATTAATTAAAATGTAATATTCACTCATGAGGTAAACAGTAGTAAATGAGTTGTCCGGTATAAAATATGTACAGCAATGTCAAGTTCATCAGTCGGTGTTACAAAACTTCTCCTTCAAGGTTAGCCAGCAAAAACTCGGGTTAGGTTTAGGCTTAAGCTTAGGGTTAGGGTTAGGGTTAGGCTTAGAAAGGTTTTGGCTTTTACAGACATACAACGGTTTTTGGGATGGTTCTGGGTCCCAGTATCCAGGGAAACCACGATTTAGTTAACATTTTTCGTACTGTTCCAGGAAGTGGTGTGTCGCCCTAAGTCCCCAAATTAATTAGATGTGCTATCCCAAGACTTTGATTAATATTTGCCCAATGACTGAATGTGCTTGAAAGAGTCCTCTGCATTTTTTAGTGTTCTATTGATTTGGTTACAGCCAATAAGTGTTGTGCATTAAATGTACTTTAATTCTACAGGTTTGCACACATACAGGTTTAAGCAAGTCAATGCATTTTCCAAGTGTGAGTGAGTGTCACTTTAGTTTTACACATACGGTGGTTTAATATCATTTTAATGCAGCTTACTGATTTTTGCTTATGGTTTTCATGTACAGCCATGTATTTTGCACAAACACAGAGGAAGGATATGTTTGGTATCCAAATGTTTGACTTCATATTTTTAGCACATCAAAATCAAAACAGGCAATCAATAAGAATCAGAATCGATAAGCAGAATCGGAAACGTAATCATACAATAGCCATCCGTACTAATGGCTCCCAGTAGGACATTGTTTGTATTCGTGTCCTCTGCTCCCTGCATCTCCCCAGGTGTGCGGCAGGCCAGGTCATGGTGGTAGACAACGTGTCGGGACTCCAGCACTGCGCCCCATCCCCATGCGCACCCTCCACCTGCCACAACGGTGGCACCTGCCTCACCCAGTCACCGCAGAACTTCCAGTGCCTTTGCCTGGATGGCTTCCGGGGCCAGTGGTGTGAGGTCAGCCAGATGAAGGCGCTCCGCCCGTCCGCCCTGAGCCCCAGCTCCATCCTGGCCATCAGCATGTGTCTGCTCGTCTTCTTCGGTAATTATGGCAAAGCTCCACCCCCTCCACCAGACGGCTCCACCCCCTCCACCAGAAGGCTCCACCCATCCTTTGTGACCATTTTCATTTACACCAGTGCTCACAGACGGATTAAACCGGGCAGTTTGTTCTGAGATGCAGCCAGAGGCTGAAACAGGGGCTTCTGGGTATGCACTGAGTGAGGGGAGAGTGACAGGTCAGCAGCTTCCATGGTGACACCCCCCCAGCAAAACATCAGCACCCCTTTAGAAGAAAGCAGAAAGACGGCATATGCAGAGATGGTGTTCAAGAAATCCCACAAAGGGCAGTAATCCAATTGGTACCAGTACCATGGTGGGTCCCAGCCCCATCCGCCACTCACTCCCCCTCCTAATTGAGAACAGGAGGAGACGGACATTGCAATTCACAAATGGATGACTCAAGAAATGAAACAGTGCGGCAGCAAGCCTGCGTGGCCCACAAGCGGGGGGGGAGTCAGCCTGACAGGGCTTTGGAGGTCAATGGAGGCGGCACTGCCTCTCTCTCATTATGTCATGGGTTTGAACGGGTCAGACTGCAGCAGTTTCACTTGCGCTCATTCCTTTCTGTACCTCCCCGCCCTACCCCTCAGCGGTTCTGGTCGCCGTGACAGTGTGGAACCAGAAGGGCAGCCGAAGTAAGTTCCAGAAGCAAGGGGTATACCACCTCCCGGCAGAGCATGAGAGCTGGGAGGACATCCGTGAGAACATCCTGAATTACAACGAGGAGGGAGGGGGCGAGCAGGACCAGGTAGGGCCCTCCTCCTAATGCGATGTGTAACGGACATGTTTTCACCACTGACATCCTCATAAAGCAGATGTTTTCACCCGCTGTCATCCTCATAAAGCAGATGTTTTCACCCGCTGTCGTCCTCGTAATGCCTATGTTTTCACCTGCTGTCGTCCTGATAACGCTGATGTTTTCACCCTCTGTCGTCCTCATAACGCCGATGTTTTCACCCGCTGTCGTCCTCATAACGCCGATGTTTTCACCCGCTGTCGTCCTCGTAACGCTGATGTTTTCACCCTCTGTCGTCCTCGTAACGCTGATGTTTTCACCCTCTGTCGTTCTCGTAACGCCGATGTTTTCACCCGCTGTCGTTCTCGTAACGCCGATGTTTTCACCCTCTGTCGTCCTCGTAACGCCGATGTTTTCACCCTCTGTCGTCCTCGTAACGCCGATGTTTTCACCCGCTGTCGTCCTCGTAACGCCGATGTTTTCACCCTCTGTCGTCCTCGTAACGCCTATGTTTTCACCTGCTGTCGTCCTGATAACGCCGATGTTTTCACCTGCTGTCGTCCTGATAACGCCGATGTTTTCACCCTCTGTCGTTCTCGTAACGCTGATGTTTTCACCCGCTGTCGTTCTCGTAACGCCGATGTTTTCACCCGCTGTCGTCCTCGTAACGCCGATGTTTTCACCCGCTGTCGTTCTCGTAACGCCGATGTTTTCACCCGCTGTCATCCTCATAACGCCGATGTTTTCACCCTCTGTCGTTCTCGTAACGCTGATGTTTTCACCCGCTGTCGTCCTCGTAATGCCTATGTTTTCACCCGCTGTCGTCCTCGTAACACTGATGTTTTCACCCGCTGTGTCACGCCGCCAGGCTGCACATTCATGTATCAGTGGTGTTTTCGCTCTAGAATGCCTATGACATCACCGAGCTGAAGAGGCCCCTTTGCTCCAGCCTGTCCCAGTCATCCTCCTGCACCACGGCTCCTCTTATCAAATCTTCCCAGGGCTCCCAGGAGGAGGTGCATCCAGGTGGAGCCGTTGCTGCTTCGGCTGCCTGCCCCCACTCCGGCGGCTGCAGCTCCCACTGCCCCATGGACTTCCAGGGCTACGTCTCCCGTATCGTGTGGGAGGCGGATAACGATGACCAGGCCTTCCCGGCAGACACATACCACGTGTACAGTGTGGAGGGCGGAGCCTCGCCTGTCGGCAGCCTCAGCTCGCTTGGCTCAGCCGCACCCGACGACATCTTCACCTATGACTGCCTGCGTCAGTGGGGCCCCAAGTTCGAGGCCCTGAAGGAGCTGTACCACCGGCCTGAGCTTGTCCTGACTTACAAAGAGGCTGTTCAGAAGTATAGCCAGAGCCAGGACCCCCACTGATGGCAGAGTGCACCAGATTGAACCAGTGTCTTCACTTTTTTTTTTATTTAAATGCAGGTCTTTGTAAAATCAAAAAAAAAACTTTTTTTCAGAGTGACTTTTCCTTTCTCTTCTTTTTCTGTGAAGAAATTGTCGATGCTTTTTCTGTGAAAGGGGTTTGCAGGACTGGAGCACTTAAAGGATCAGGAGGAGTCTAATTTATTGATGTTTCTTTGTGAAATTTCTAAATGTGCTGTATTTATTTGGGGTTTAAATATTAAGAGGAACAGCAAGAAGCCTCAGTACATCAGTAAGGGTAATTTGTTTTCAGAGGCTGTAGCCAAACATGCGTTGTGACCCGGGGGCAGCGTGAGAATACACCGTGCCGGTCGTGACCCGGGGGCAGCGTGAGAATACACCGTGCCGGTCGTGACCCGGGGGCAGCGTGAGAATACACCGTGCCGGTCTCTCAGTGGCAAAGAAGGTCCCGGCATCTCCGACAATCCTCACAGCTCCCGAGAGGCAGAAGGAGCTGCTCTCGTGTGAGCTGGCGCCGGCCTCTCCAAGCACACCGCTTACCTTTTTAATCAAGCCCCACTTGCACTACAGAAGCGCCTCCACTTCTCTGTGTGGGATTCCAGTTCCTGAATCCATTTGCCAAAAATACAGACTTCAATATGCTGATAGCGGGGAAATGCATTCCACTGACAGCAAGCGGGAATCGAGCTGGATTTAACTTTAGATGATGACCTTTGACTGTATGTGACTTATTTTTATACTGCAATACATTCCCTCCTGGATGTACACTGTGTTGATGTCTCTTCTAGGCTATTTATCTGTTTCTGTATCGAGACGTGGGACTGGTTGAAAATTCCCACCTTCGGAGCGAAGTCGGGACAGACTGTCGCATCTTGTGATGTTACGATGGAATTGCCTGAATGTACTTAAGGTTGGATTAGGGGTTAGGGTCAGTGGACGGTGAGGGATAGAGGTGGTCCAGTCAGAGTCTATTCAGCACCAAAATAACGGTGCGAAACGGACACTACACCTGCCCATGTTATTTTTATTTACGTATGTTTTAAACTTGATAGCTATGTTCCCAAAATGGTTCCATAGTATATTTTTATTAAAATATATATATATAATAATCAAGAATAACAAATATTTGGTGTTACCACTAAGTTTTGTAAATGTCTGGAGTGTATGTGGAGTTTACTTTTCCGTTCATGGAGTCCTGGCATGCAGAGAAGTGCGTGAAAGACACCGAATAATAATGCAGCCAAACCAGCGTCTCACACTCTGAAACTGTGATCGTCTCCAAATTCAGCGCTCAACAGATTTAGCGTTAAGCTTATAATGACCTGCACACTGATGCCTGAGACACTGGGAGGAAGCCAGTAAGTAAGAAATCATGAAGGCTGTGTTTACGTCGCCCCAGTCACGTGACCCAAAAAGAACATACGGGCTGAGTTGGAAATTTGGACTGTGGGCATCACAACAGCAAACACACCACCCACCCCGCTCGCCACGCGATCAGCGATCAGCGCTGCCCTACCTCCCGTCTCCATTAGCACTCGGGTTTCACAGTACATCTTCCCAGGAACACGGGATGGGACATGGATCAGCAGTGAACATAACGAGACTGACGGAGGACAGGAAATCAGCCGTGAAAGGGGCTGAAACGCAGGTTGATTTTGGGGGG
>JAODKF010000147.1:7172284-7196466 GCA_026779585.1 Mormyrus proboscirostris | reverse complement strand
ATTGTTTAATGAGGAACGCAAGATCAGAAACGTTATAATATCGATTCTGCTCGGAATGAACCGAATGGATTTTTTTTCCGTTTTTAAGCCCTGGTTGTGACTACACAAAATCCCAGAATTCACAACTAAAATCAAAACATTCATTTTAGCATGTCATGGGGAAGCTGATGGAGGGTAAATGGTTAGTGATTATTGTTTAGTTCAGTTCATTTTTGAATATTGTAAAAAACATCTTTCTTTCCAATACAGGTTTCTCCTGCTATCTGAAAGTGGAGTATTACTTTGAAACATTCTGTGCTATGTACTGTATGTAATTGTATGTGTTATGCTTTTATATGACTGCCAACACAATAGGTTAGTTTACACCAGCAACAAACCATGTGTTGCACGCATTGCACTATGATGTTACAATGTCGCAAGGCAATATGAACTTTTTTTGGCTTCATTACCTTACAGAACTATTATCGTATGTGTGGTCCTCCATTGACTAAAACGTTATGTGACACATGACTATATATTTTTTGTCACATGATGATGATTAAAGTTTTGTATTATTTTAAAGGAGCCTAATAGCAGAAATGGGGGAACACCTTCTAGTTACATTACACCCCTTCCAGATAGTAAAACTCACACTGATGGTAATATAGAAGAATTTAACCTCAACGATATCTATTAAATACGTTTAAAAGTACTAGCATAGTTGCTAAGTGAAGGAATTGTTCACCTTGGTATAAAATTAAGTATTGTCGGTATCAGAGCGGTGCTGACTCAACCAGTGCTATTGTCTGTAAAATAATTGTTTAATATGTGAGAATTAAAGCTGACATAAATTTTTTGTGCATTAAGTTATTTTAGTTGAAAATGTAATAAAAGGCTGGGTATCCTTCCGATGTGTTAAGTCCATTGTTTGACATGTCTTTAGATGACCTCTTATTTAAATAGATTTATTGATTGAATAATTCACTTAAAATGCAAGCAACTTCCCTACTTAATTTGCATATCAGTGCAGCTAAGGTTACAATGATGAATAGTGGGCTTCCGCCTTGCTGCTTATGGGTCACATCTGGCACATAAAGCTGCTTGTTTTTCAGATCTCGTTGGTCATTTCATCATTCCCTTTACTCTTCATCACCAGTGAGCATGCTGATTGTCCTTTGCCACTTGAAACTTGGTAGCTGTAAATGAGTTAGTGACTCTTAGCAGAGTTCTCAATGTAATAAGCTTGTGCAGAGCTGAGTCTAATCTTGCCATCATGTGCACAACTGAAACTTTATTACAACTGTTACTCTACAAATGTGATAATCTGTCTCTCATGATGTAAGAAGGATATTTTGAAACTTTACCAGTGGAAAATTTATGAAGTTCATTTCAATTGCTGTTTTGTGGTTTTTAGAAGCATTTAATCTCATGTTAGTATTTCAAATTGGGCTGCATGAATATTGTAAACGAACCTGCTGGTGTGTCTTGTTGTGAGGACTACTAAATTTATGGCCTTGTCCTTTTTCCTCTTTTTTATATAGTTTGGAGGCTTGTTTTTACTGAATTAATGGTACTGACTGTTTTCAAAGTCTATTTATAAGTAAATAAACTATTTCTCGAGTCTCATGACCACATATAATGAACACCATACTAGTGCCAGTGCACTGGTAATGATCCTTAAATTCACTTTAGCTCCCTGTAAGTTGTGGGGACATGAGAAATGTCTCATCATCTTCCTAAATGACTTCCACCTATGATATGACTTCAGCTTTTTGCCATATTTGAAGAGAAGATGGGATTTGCCTCATCTGCATGCTCAACACATAGTCAGTCAATGAGCTGTCATTTTTTTATGTTTCTCTTTGGTCAAGCCTTTGCACATTCCCTCTAATTGGTCACATTCCCTTTAACTAGGAGTTTGATTGGAAGTTAAACATTATGCTTTTCCCAAGATACAAACCCAACTCCACATGTGTCAATGGTGACCTTTAACCCCCACTCTCATCACGGTGAAGTAATTCAGTAATGGGTTGAAGGCATTTAGGCTTAGTTTACTTGTGTATGATCCATAAGTATGTGTCTGGTTGAAGATGCCAGCCTAAACATACTTTAATTCTGAGTGCCATGTTAGTGGCTAGATAAGCTATTAAACACTCAAGATAGTTGCCTGTAGGATGTGGTTTGGAGCATTGTATCATTTCAGTATTTTAAATGGCATATGCAAAGTCTTATCTCTTCCTGTGGTTGTCTATTACTGGAATGTGTAGGTAAACAGGAAATTAGCGTTTTGGGCTGGGTTTTTACTAAGTGCATTTATAATTTAAACTTTTGAGCTTCAGTTTTTTTATATTTAAAGAATTCCCATATGTTATGTTAATTTAAATTGATTTTTGATGCTAAATTTCTAAATTAATTTGCATTGGAAACAGACAAATTTAATTCCCCATGTTTTTCTTCTAGGTTTTGCTACGTAATTGTTGGCAATTGCGTAGGATGACACTTTGATGCCTTTTCCCTCCTTTTATGGCTAAATAGAAAATTTAAATGTGTCAGTTGGTATTAAATATAGATACTGGCCACTCTAGTTACTGATTTTAGCATAATATGAACAATGTGGAGAAAAGCCAAGCAAGTTCAAGCAATGTTTTATTGGCTTTATTAAATGAGGACATTCCAATCCATTTCTTTAGCCACACCTAGTACAGAATATCTCAGTACACAAAGGTGATGTACGAAAGTGCAGTAAAAATAAGTAACAGATATTAGACATTTACACGTGCAGGTACCAATAAAGCTGCAGTAGTCCAGAGTCTGCTACTGGTGATAGGGGCAGCTTAGGGGGGGGAACTCTTCTTACATCTGGAACATTTTGGTGCTACAAAACTTTCTGCCAGCTTGCAGTTGGGGAGATTTGTGTCCTGTAATAAACTTTGTGCTTTGTTGCCGCAGTGTTTACTGCATACCAAATTCAGTGTAAGTGTGACTGAAGTGTAAAGATTGATAGATATCTTTTAGCTAGTTGGAAAGGTCTTAAGGACACACTGTTTGAATGGGGTAATGGAAGGTTTCATTTATGACCTGCCTAAATATTTGGTGCCTAAACCCTTGTTTGTCAGGAGTGTTAAAATTAATTTGTTCAGAACAACAAATTGGTCTGTCTGTATCTGACCTACCAGGAGACTTAAGGCGATGGTATGCTCATTAATTAAACAATTCCACGGAGTGGGTTTCTGCTTAGCGGTCTGCTATCAGATGTCTGCCATTACTGATGTGAACCCTAGCTCCCAGAGCTGTAGGAAAGAGCTGTGGTATTGCACAAATGGAAGAATGGCCGTTTTGCTACTGTTTATCGTTTTAATACTAAAAACACTGGATCTCTGATTGTTTGATTGGTCATATGGAAACAAGCTATTGGGTCCTAGATTTGCTATTTTGCAGAAGTAAAAGTGGCTGGCTTTGTGTAGTGGAGTCTGGGAGGGGTCAGCAATGGTGTGTCCAGTGTGGGAATTGATCAATAACTGATACATTTTTGTATAATATCACCAATACCAAAAGCTAAATAACCTGAGCCACTTGGCAACTGGGGGGGTTGCTGGTGGTGAAGATTGACTGATCATCCAATGCAAGCCGCCTCCATTAGTTTAGTAGTTGTATCATTATCTCTGGTGCTGTTGGCTCTTCATGTAGCAACTGACTTAGTTACTGACCATTTGCAAATATAACAGTAATGAAAATTAATTTTCCAACCATGAATTTATACATTTCTCAAATTTCATATGCCCAACCAGCGCATATTGTACTGTGAGAGATCTTTAAGAGAGAATGTACAAAATGTCAATAAAATGTCCACTTCCTGAAGGATAAAGTGGATAAGAGTTTGGAGAGCTGAAGTAAGATTGTACGCATCATTGTGATCTACTGTAATTTCCCCTTGGTGTCTATTTTACTGAATGACATGGTCGTTTGAACGCTGTCACTAAATGAGGAGTGATCATATTGATGCATTTAAAATATTGTTGAAGATAGACACTAGACATGATCCACATTTTTCCAGTTCCGATCCAATATCAATACACTACTGTCGATACTGATACAGATTCTGATACGAGCTCTCTTTAATTTTTGAATATGAAATATATGTATAAAATTAAGTATATTTATAATATACTTAATATTATTTTAAGCTAGCAAATACAGATGAAAAAATGCATGCATAAAAATCTCTAAGCTATTAGAAACATGCATAATGTACTGTTCCACCTGGTTTGTACATCTTTTTTTTTAATAGTTTTTGAGGCATTTGTAGTTCAATATGAATATTTTCCAAGAGAGTATATGCAAGCTGTAAATGCTTAAAATGCCCCACGATTTTTCTCCCACTGGCAACAGCATCACTTACACTTCGTTGTAAACCCCCCCCCCCACCACCACCCTTCATGTATCACAAGCTTCAGCGAGCGCGCAAAACAGCCCAAGCTAGCGATTTCCAAATCATCCATAACCTTTTTTTCATATTACTCGCAATTGTTGCACAATTGCCTGCGCTTTGTTTAGTGGGATTTTCCACTAAATGTTACTCCCACTTCTCAAAACTTTGTTTTTACAAAAATTGCAAATTATTGTGCTACTAGTTGTTTTTAAAAACATAAAATACTTGCAGATCGTCGCCTAGGGTGTGTCTCTGCGCTCACACCCACCCACCCGAAAAGACTGAGAGGCAGTGTTGCGTTCAGCTTGAACGCTGCAAAAAAATGCATCTAAAATGGGAAAGAGCTGTCGTGTAATTGATTGTACAAATAGATTTAACATGAAATAGAGGCTGCCAAAAATTAAACGCGTATCGGACTTGGGGTCGGGTCACATATGGCCGATACCCGATCTGTCAAAAGGTTTGTATAGGTGCTCTCCAGTATGTTTAGCGGTGTATTGCGCGTCTGTAACAGATGCAGCAGGAAAGTATTTCCCTGACCCCCATTCACAGGCCATCTGCACTGGTTACCTGATCCACTTATTCAGCTGGTACATGGCTACCTAGGATCTATGGTTAGCTGCAACATTTTCCCTGCCCTCTTATAAAGTGTTCTGCCTGATAACTGATGAAAAGCAGTAAGCTTCACACCATCTGGGACATATGTGAACAGGTGTACCAGATGGTCTGGCGGCTTCCAGCTTAATGGGACTAATGGTCAGGGAACAGTGATAGTAGCTGCTCTTTGCCTGGATCCCTCATATAACCTAAGAGGGGCGTGAGTAGGGGGTCAGAGTATGACACCTGTTCCCTGATAGTCATAGCCATTGGATGAGCCACTACAGCCTGTTCTCCCTTTTTTACAGTATATTGTTGCTGTGTAAAATCGTAATGCTGCCCATTTGTTGTGGCCATCGACTGATATAAACTTGCGGTATTTCAGCATAATATTTATATTTACTTATTTGGAATCCTTGCTTCATCTCATTTGACGATGCCTCGATTTTGCAGCAAATCCATATTGAATAACTATTTTCATCTCCCATTATTAGTCTGCGACAGTTTGATCAACTTTACAATAACTGTCCTATTGCTCTGAAGGTGGTCATTTTATGCCGTTGAATGAAGACTAAAACCAGTGAGAAGTAGCATATTCTGCTACTAAGGGGAGAATTTAGTTGATTTCGCAAGCTTGGTGATATCTTTACATTTTTCTTTTTGCTAATCTTGTCCTCTGTTTACACGTTAATGACTGCAGATGATTTGTTTTGAGCAGGCTTTTGTGCCAGGTGGCTTTCAGACTTGTTCCTGCTACTCAGCCAGCCTCTAAGTGCACCTTTGTTTCTCCATGGTCGTCTTTAATTAATAGACACTCCTTATGAGAACCAGATGTATTCATCTAACTACAAAGTAGGAGTAGCCGAATGACAACTAATACATTTTTTATGTTTGTGTGAAAAGCCAAGCAGGTATAAGCAACACGCTTCTCTACCCAGCTGGCAAGCAAGAGCAAGCCCAGGCCCATCCTGGTTTCTTAACGCTGACAAGCTTACTGTCAAGCTGAGGGAGCTGTCATAGCATGTCTTATTCATGTCTCATCCATGCACCATGTAGTGTGTGTAGCCTGTTGTCCTTGGTTACATGCTTTTCCAGCTTCCTTGTTTAACTAAATATTCAGATTGTTTGCAGCCATACATGCTGACGTGGTAGTAACGTTTCAACTACCTACCTGTCTACCTTTGATTTGTCACATGCCAAAAATCATAGCTGACAGCTTTCAGTTCATCCTTTTCAATTTATCGGAAAGGCAGCTATGGCTTATGTTCAAGATATTTACTGTCTTACTATTTTTTTATGTTATAAATGGACAATATTCTCCAGTTCGTCGTCCATTTAAGAGCGTTGCCTAAATGTCTCTGAAGCTAAATGTGTGGGCTAAAAGCTCATTTGAGTGTATTGTGATGAAGTGAAGGTTGCAGAAATGAGTCGACTTGGATGGAATTTTGCATGAGTTTCTTGCACCTGAAGGTGTGACATGTGCACTGTCAGCAGTGGACACCCCGGGTAGCTGTGTGGGAGAGACTTTCACTGCTGGCTGTAATTGCAAGAGCATTCCTTTTTATGCTACTTCATGCAGAAATTCAGGTCTGTTGACCCACTTATAGGAAGGTGTGTTTCAGTCTATGAATTCCTCTGAACTTTGGGACACTTCAGAAATTTTATAGATATACAGTAGGTCTGGTTGTACCTGATTTATTTATGCTTTGGAATATTATTGCTACTTCTGTAAAGACACCCCGAGTCTGCATCAATCACAGTGTTTTCTGCTGTTTTGTTTAGACAAAAACTGCCACTTAGTCTTAAATCCTGTTTTGTTTTTTTGTTTTTCCTTTTTTACCTGACTTCCTTGATCGCTTCAACAAAACTTTCATTTCCATATGAGGGAAACTTCAGGGCGGGGGGGGGGGGTCATTGAATTATTGAGCTTGCCTCTATTGTGATACTAATTTATTTTGAAGAGTTTAACAATAATAGAAGTATAATAAAAAAAATTAAACGTACATTTTTAAGAATTAAATTTTTTACTCATACGTAAAATCAAAGCTTTGTCTGAGAAGCAAAATAGGTATAAACTGCAGGAAACGTAGCAATATGACAAAATGCAGCCCTTGATTGGCTGAGAACCTTATGGGATTTATTGTCTACTCCATTTTAAAATGGCTTATCCATGTATGAAGGGATAACACAGGCTTTGAAAAATGTGCCACGGCATTAATGGGTATAGTGCTTGCTTTAGTTCCCCATTCCAAATGTGAAATAGAATGGCTGTACAGTATCACCTTATTGTATTTAATGTGAAGTAATACACGTGTGCTCAAAATCATGCTGCATACCCAAGTACTGGCCAATCCACTTGACAACTCTGTAGTACATCAGTGTGGTATCAGTGCATGAAACCAAAGAGATTATCAAAATCTTGCCTCCACCTTTTCACACTGTCTCAATGCTGTGTTTAGGTCTTGATGAGTTGTTCGGATCTAGCTTTGAGTAACGCTGGGTATACAATTTGTCTCTCCACCGCAGGTGACAGAAGGATGGTTGACCGCCTAGCTAACAGTGAGGCCAACTCTAAGCGCATTGCAGTGGTGGAGGGGTGCTTCGGGGCGGCTGGTCAGCCGCTGGCCATCCCAGGACGGGTCCTCATCGGAGAGGGTGTGTTAACCAAACTGTGCCGTAAGAAGCCCAAGGCCCGTCAGTTCTTCCTCTTCAACGACATCCTTGTTTATGGCAACATAGTCATTCAGAAGAAGAAGTACAACAAGCAGCATATTATCCCACTGGAGAGCGTCACCATAGACACGGTGGAGGACGAAGGGGACCTGCGAAACGGCTGGCTCATCAAGACGCCCACCAAGTCCTTTGCGGTCTATGCTGCCACTGCCACAGAGAAGTCAGAGTGGATGAACCACATCAACAAGTGCGTGTCAGACCTTTTAGAGAAGAGTGGGAAGTTGCCCAGCAGTGAGCATGCTGCCGTCTGGGTCCCTGACTCGGAGGCGTCTGTGTGCATGCGCTGCCAGAAGATTAAGTTCACGCCGGTGAGCCGGAGACACCACTGCAGAAAGTGCGGCTTTGTGGTGTGCGGCCAGTGCTCGGAGAAGAAGTTCCTGCTGCCCAGCCAGTCGTCGAAGCCTGTGCGCGTGTGCGAGTTCTGCTATGAGCAGCTGTCTGTGGGACAGCCGGGGGTTCCCGGGGGCCTCTCTGCCCGCTCGGACTCCTACAGCCTCAGCTCAAACAAATTCTGTGGCAACAATATGTCTGACGATGAGGATGAAGACAGCAGTGATTGAGGACTTCCTGCACTTTCCTCACCTTCTGGGACAGTACAATAGGATCTTTCCTGTCTTTTTTTTTTTTTTTTGGAAATTTCTCCTTCCCCAATGGGCTTGAAATTAGCAAACCATGCAGGTGCACTAAGGGGTGTGTGTGTGATTGTTTGTGTGTGTGTGTACACGTTTGCCTTTTCTTTTCATTTGATCTTTTGAATCCTGAGATCCATAAATAGCCTTAGTCCCCCAGGCCAGATGAGGATGGTGATAACCTGCAGGTGAGTGAGTAGCTGTTCCCAGTCTAACCCACCCTTCCAACCCAAACCTCACTGCCTCAGATTCTGCCTGCGTTTAGTGTTTCTCTTGTCACTCTTCAGTTTGAGGAACTTAAGGCTGGGTTTTAAAACCCAGCTCTTTAACATGTGCTCTGTTCTCTTTTGCTAATTTCCAGTTCTGGTGTCAGCTGCTTTTATAATGAATTTATATCTTCTGAACTCCTTTTCCTAGCCATATATTTTTCTACCAATGAACCTTAACGCATGTGCCTGCCTCAATGCTGGCGTTTTTACACGGGTATGAACATTGGTACCCTCTTGACAAAACGCATTTCTGTTGTAAAGCTTTCAGGCAAAGTTTTGGTCTGTGTAAATTTTTATTCAGTTTTTTCTACCCTTTATACACAGCTTTTTTAAATCTTATGTTTGGTATATAATGATCCACTCTGTAATTAACAAATCAAATGAATATGCAAGCCCTGGATGGTAAATCTAATTTTCTTAATGTGACTGCATGTTGTATGCATATCTGATCTGTATTGCTCATGACAAATCAGGCAGAGGCTTCTCAAAACTTGCAAAATCCTGAAGCGCTGTTGGAAAAGGCAGCTGCTCACATAAGTCTTTTCATAAGTCTTAATCACCGCTGTGCCTTAGGATCAATATATATAAATTCAGCCTGTCAAGAAAACGCTATGTAGTTTCATTGAAAGGACAAAGTAAGGTTGTATTGTACTTCACAGACTTAAATGAATAGGCAGATGAACCACATTACAAATGGAACTGACATTGTAATGTATAGCATTTTAGGGAGTGTGTGTGTGCGCGTGTGTGTGTGAGGGAGAGAGAGAGAGGCCTTAAAGTGGTGCATCTAATTTTTTTATGTGAAATATATATAAAAAAAAAAGCTTAGTTTCTTATTTGCATGCAGTCTCACAATCTCAAATTCTCTATTCAATCAAAATCAATATATTATATGGGAGTTCTACAGAAGGCTCTTGACACTGGTCTTCATGTCTATTGAAAGTGAAAGAACTGTTGTGAAATTCTGGGTGAGTGGCAGGTGGGGGGGTTGGACGGCTCAGAGTACAGTTAGTTCTAAAGTGGAGTCACCTGATGTTGAAATAAGCCATATGATGAAGCTGAGAGCAGGGAAAACCGAGTGGCATTTGCCAGAAGGCCTCAGACATAATAGGCCTACTGTGTGATCCTGTGAAGGCCTGTCACCTTGGCCTGACATGTTTGGTGCCGCTAAATGCTGTGGTACTCATGGAGGGTTCCTGTTTTTGGAAGTAATGCTGAGTATCGTAACAGGAAGTGTGCTGTGGCATGAAATGAAAGAGGGAAGCACAGTCAGTCTACCTTACTCCACAGCCGACAGTTCTGTCTGAAATGCACTAATCTCCTGGTTTGACCTTGATGAGCGTCTGCCGCAGTATTGCTTTGGAGCACTTGAGTGTTTTTTAGCCTGCCAAATGGATTACAGGCATTTTTTGAGATTTCGGCTAAAACAGTCCCCATAAGCACAGGTGTTATCTTAATGAATTGTTTGCTTGAAGGGCAGACATGACTCATTTAAAAAAGGGACTCCTGTGTTCTTCCCATTGAGTGCTGTACTGTACTGTACTGTAGTATAAAGACATGTAATGTTCAGCAATAATTTTCCATCGAAAGAGCACTTGACTATTTCCCCCCCGCCCAACCACATTTCATTTGATGTATTGTGATTGTCTTTGTAGAAGATAAACAACAATGCATTCTGTAATAGCAAAGAGGATAAAATGCTCTCTCAAGTTTCCCACCCTTATGCACTAGTTTTAAGGGTTCAACTTTCTGGGCAAAAAAAAACTGACCGTTTTTTGTCAGGGTCTCTGCTGTGCCTCAGTTCATGTCCTAATACTATACAGTCTCATTTTCCAATCCGGTCCTCGGGGACCTGCAGACAGTCCATGTTTGTGCTTCCTCCCAGCTCCCAAAGACTGGCTTGGGCAATGCTGCCCTAACTATTACCCACGTGCCTGGGGCCAGCAAGCAGCCTCCGCATAGCAGCACCCCAGCTTTCAGCCCAGTGTCTGGGGTGGACTTTAGAGAACCTGAGTCTAGTTTACAGTGAATCTGAAATTTGTCGGTGCCCCTATTTTGAGATTTTCCAACCAATTGTTTAATTGTCTGTTTTTCTTTTTTCTGTCTATTGTCTGTCTTACTGCTTGTTTAAAAGCTAAAATGTTTCAAAAGGGCTTAAACCTGAATGTAACCTAGCATAATTCTTAGTTGCTAATTTTCTGAGGAAATATATTTGTGTTGCTCCAGTTTTTGTCTGTGTTTTGTCCTGGCTGGGTGAGGCTGAACAGTGAACGGCAGCTGATCCAGTAAACACTGGAGAGACTGACGCTGGGCCGATGTGCATAACCGTCTATTAATTAAATGACATCCTGATGACACTATGGGTCTTTTAACATTACAGAGAACACTTGTCATGTCTGGAAGAGAAATACTATTAAAAATGCAGTGCATGTGTAAACAGTGCAAGGGCACACCTTCCGACACATCCCACAGCTGGGTCAAAGATTGTGATCCTTTTTCATGATTGGCCTGTCAGTGATTCACCAGCGGATTACAGCAATAAAGTGGCTGGGTTTTGCATTTTGTCCTGTTCATGGTTTTTCTTTTCCCCTAAGTGGCTGTGGTTCTATTTATCTGTTTGTTTATTTAACATAATTCATTATGCTTCACTAACCTACACTGAATTCGGGCAGAGACAGTCAGCATGACTAGCTGAGGTCTGAACCATTTGTAACTATTATCTTTTATTAAACTTGTGCTCCACTTTGCTTTCAAAAACCTACCATAATCAAGGGATGCGTGGTGACTTTCCGATGTTACTGCTGCACAATGCTGTGAATGATTGCATTAAATGTAAATGGTACATTTATTGTTCACGATGACAATGAATTGGTAAAATCCAGGGGAAGTGAAAGGACACCACCTGCAGCTCACAAGGCCACCTGCGAGTCCTCCAGGGTTTGACATGCAGAATTATGAGCATTTCATTTGCTTCTTTTGAGACCAATAGGATCTCAAAACCCCTACCTGCTTCTCCATGAAGGAGTCTGGTATTTGTAAAAGGTGAATGACCTTTTGACTTTCCCTGTCCCCCAGTGTGGGTCCTTTAACTGCATTAAGTGCGGGGGGAATGAGGTACAGTTCTCCATGTAAATTTTAACAGATTGAGAAGAAGAGTGCAAGCTTCAACAATAACCTGAAATGTAAGTGATGCATATAGAGTGATGTACACCTCACTCCTGAAAGCAGTCAGTCAGAGCTTCCAAAGACTGATGTACACCTCGCTCCTGAAAGCAGTCAGTCAGAGCTTCCAAAGACTGATGTACACCTCGCTCCTGAAAGCGGTCAGTCAGAGCTTCTGTTGTAGCTTGGTTTAACTGCTTTGGAAAGTCTTTGTTCCCCTGAATAATTTGTATCTACTTCAGCTGTAGTTTAGCCATCCGACATGCTTCTATTGTTACCTATTTGGGGTAAAAATTAAAAATGGCGGAAATCGAGTTGTCTGCCTGTTCCTGAAAACTGCAAATTGTCTTGTTCGTATTGAGCTGCTGCCTTGTAGGCTGTGGGTGGGAATAACAGTCAGATGCAGGATACAGACTAAACCCACTATTTCCTCTCCTGCCATGTTTTTGGTTTCCTTTGAAATTATTTCTATTCCTCTAGTTACAACATATTTTACCACAATGGAGAAATAAATTTAATTTATGATACTTAGACTGAAGCATTAATTGTCATGCGCAGTTAGGAAATATGTAAGTTTTTAAGAGAAAGTAATAGTTACATTATCAGAAAATCATCCTGTTGTATAATTTTTTTTTTTTTTGTAAAATCATACGGTAACGTTGACATCCATCACTCTTAGTAAGTCTTAAAAACAGTTACTTTTATAAATAGTATGAGGCAGGAAAACGAGAGGCAGCTGTAGTGAATCACACAAGGGCAGGAATGAGAAGTAAAACAAACGTGAAACAGTACCGGGCTCATGCTGACCGACAGGGCAGAGTGGAGCAGGATTCTGTCCTATGTGATGATTTCCGGATGATGTCCAAACTAGTGTTATCCAATTATAAGCATGCATGCATGTTTTTAAAATTGCACCACTGCATTCATACTCTTAATTTGTTGGCAAACCGAAGGTTTAACAAAGACGTATAATAAAGATCTGCAAAGAGCATCACATCACTTATTGTCCAGTTGTCTTTCTGTATCATTTTTATTTGGTTGATTTTTTTAGCGTTTATCCTTAAAGGTGCCTTTTTCTTTAGCTTCTGTTCCATTTTCGTTGACTTCTGCTGCTTTGTTGGTGCATGCCGAGAAAACAGGAATGCCCCCAGTCTTCTGCCCTGCTGGGGTTTCCTTGTTTATATGGTGTTTATGCTTTCCCCCTGTTCCCAAGGCAATGGGTAAAACTGAGCATCTGCCCAACAGCCACTGCTTTTGTCACACCATTCAGGAGCTTCCTGTCCCGGAAAGGTTGGCTGGCAGTGTGGTCACACATGGGGTACAGTTCCATACTCCTATTGTCCTGTGATTAAATGTTGCCATATTAAGTGTAAATTTACCCACAGCTGACATCTTTCAGGTGAACGAAGTACCAATACACCTCACAGAAGCCTTGATGGCTGCTTCGCGTCAGTTTTGGTCTTTGTGGTTTTCCTGCTCTGACCAGATATAGCGTAGAAAACCAGGCAAGCATAAGATGAGTGTCACCGGAGACCCCATGTTACCTAGGATGATCTAAGTGTCACGTGAGTGACATCAGCATGAGAAGGGAAAGTGCCGCTATTCAGCCCCAACTTCAAAAATGCAGGTGCTGTTAAAATGTTTCCGTTACTGACATGACATGTCTCAACTTGTTCTTACTGAACTATCTGATAACATGATGCGTGCCACTGAAGAAATTTGGGGGGAAAATGTATTAACTGAGGAAATGCAGACAGCTGAGGCTAGAAGCAGACCCACACGGCTTCCTGTTGAGCTTCTGTGCAGCATCAACCTGCTTTCAGGGGGTGGTAACTATCATTCAGTTCCTGCCTTCCAGGCATGAAAAGTCCAAATAATGAGACTGGTTTTGCAAATGTCGATCACCCATTTCTGTCCTGGATGTGTTGCCAGCCTCTGCTCATACGAGTGTGCTCCGGGACACACGCTGCTTCCATCTCCCACACACTGAAGGTTGTCCTGGGGTGCCCTCTAAGTGGACTGCTCCGCTCCTCTAGCCCTCCCTAGGGGGAGGGCTCTCCATCTCTGACACCTTTCACTGCATCTGTTTGGCAATAACTCTGCGGGAACCTATCGATAACGGCACTTGTGAGCTAGAGTTACTGCCTGTAAATGTCTCTTATTACATAATTATTTTGAAAGAACATACTTGTTCTCTAAGACGGTGCAGTCAAGGCTTTGCTGAAGGAGCCAAATTTGAATTTATGTAATCTACTTTTAGGCCTGTCTCAAACCTTCCGGCGTCAGAAATTTCTCACGTCTTTGCACAATCCAACAATGTTCAGATTCCGCCACAGCAGTGAAACAACATTTAGCAGAATGATGAATGACTTGCTCCTATCCTCTGACTCTGGTAATAAAAAGTGCCACAGAATGAAAGTCTGACTTTACCCAGGCATTGTTGAATAAGGAGAGTTTGCTATGTGGAAGTGACATACTGTGAATCTCAAACAGTTGTTCTGTCTTTCAAATATCAATCCCGCATTTGTAAAAAGATGGTAAAACGGGTTGATTCAAAAATCCAAGACTGTTATGTAACAGTATTAACCAGGTCCCCAAATTTAACATACTGCAGCCCGGTGAACCTACGCAAGCTGCAACATTTTATCTTCTCTCGAGAGGGGGATAGTGCCTAGTTTCCACAAGTGCACCTGGCGAGGAAAAAATATATACTGACAGCCATTTATGTAAGGTCATTTATTATTAGCTAAAGTAGGCTAAGAAAGTAAAGCCCTGTTTACATGGGGGGTACATTCCCCCAAACCTCCAGCGGATCCCCACATCGACTACTAGTACATCCATGGACAAATCGTTACACTCGCATACATACATGCATGCATACATACATACATATATGTCTAAGCCACACACACACACACATAACCAATAGTACACACATGCTCGTTTAATGATAAGTTGTTGTGACTTTATATTATGTGGTGGTTGATGTTGCTGCTGTTACTGTTGTATCATGGTTGCAGCTCCAGTTATCAGTAGTGTTATTGCTCTGGGTTAATCGCTACAGGCCAGAAATAACCGATGAATGCGGCTTGTGGTGCTGTCATATCTGTCGCTAGGAACTGAATGTCAGGTGGGCTTGTTCCTCTTTGGACCATCGTCGTTATTAATGTTACTTCACACTCAAATAGGGCATCTTCCTCCAGGGCTACATTGTTTCGGGGAAAATAAAAATGAGGATGGAACAATTTCCAGTTACACAGCCTGAGATGTCTGCTGAATCTGCAGAGGATCCTCCGGGGGTGTCAGCATTCGGGCTCTGTGAGTCACACTCGCACTGGGGTGCCAGCACCTTTCTCACACTGATGCCCGTCACGTCCGTAGCCAGAAATAAATTCTGGGGGAGGGTTACGCGCCTGATGTCCGTGGTCTTCAGGATACTGGCACAGCACTATCACTGCTGATTTAGGAAACCTCTGCCCGCAGGCGAGGGTTAATACTCCACAGAGAGCTGCCAGAAGGCATCATCCAGAGGATGAATCGCCTCTGCCTCCGAAAGTGGACCCACAGCGACGTTCTAAACGCTCTCAGTATGGCAACCTCTACATGCCACACGATTACAATTTACCACAGCCAACAGTAATTACTGATGGGAAGGATGCCCAGCCACAGGAAGCCCTACAGGCAAAGGGTTTTGGGTAAGTCTGGGGGATGAAACTGAGGTTACATTTAATTGACTGGCATCCTACTTTATCCATGCGTTTTTATGTAGAGCTGAGGAGCACAGGATAAAAGCTAAACTTGTTACTTATACTCACAATCCGCCAGCAGGTGGCGATATATATCTACATTTACTTGCTTATCTTACAATTTGTTTCTAACATGATATAGGCGAAGTTTATGGAGCAGCTCAGGTTAAAACCTGCAGCAGACGTCTGATTTCTAATGAAAGATGCACAACAGGCAACAATGCAGCTTCCTAACTGGGGGCTGTTATTGCTACTTAACATCCTTCTTGGTTGGTAGAAAAATTTGCACCACTTTACAGTAAATACATATGACTGACAACGCATGTTTTTCATATGCCACTGAATTTTCATTGGATTAGATTTCCTGGGTGTGGGCAAGTTAAGATGTTTCTATATTCCTGCTCTGGGCTACATAAGTCAAGCATTGTACCTTTTTGCAACTATGGTTAAGCAAATACTTTGTCAACAGACTGACAATTTACAAAATTTTACTGATAAAGACTTGGATTTTCTGATGGATGACTTGGTCCCCACTAAGATCAAGGTGGAACATCTGGCTTCCATTTTGGCAGCACCAATTTCACACCCATTCACTGATGCTGGTACAGCAAAGAAACTGGCAAAAAGAAACTGTTAACTTCCCGGAAAAACAAAAAGGAAGGATCTGGAAATTACTGTCTTCACTGAACTCTTAAAATGTGTTATATTAATTGCCATTGAAGCATCAGTGAATTCCACAGTCTTCTGTGTGGAAGAGCTGCCTCATACCGTAGGAGACAAAATGCTGGAAATGTCTTTTATAAACATGAATAAATGGTGAAGCTGAAGTATTTCAGCAGGGAACTCCAGTCAGGAGGGCCAGGGTATTTGATCCCTAGCCAAATTAGAAATCTATACATATGAATTATTAACTCCAACTGAAAGTACTATCAGTCTCCCTCCTTGTGCTTGTGGCAACAGCAGCTTGCAGTTATCTTTAATATCCATTTCAGAGGACAGCTGTAATGGAATGAGTCCTGAATTCAGCTTCATAACTGGGACTTGTCAAAAGAAAAAAACAATTGAAGACAGATTAAATTCTTCAGTTTTTTGATTTCATTAAAATGAAGAAATACAGACTGGACATATAATTTTGTGAAGACAAGTGATTTCATATTTGACAACTCATAAAATAAGTAATAAAATGAGGTGAAACCGGTAATCTTAAAAACAATCACACTAATTACGCACAAAAAAAACAAGCCGTTTAAACTGTAAAGGTGTGCATTAAATAACAGCTGGTTACATTTCTGGACAAATGACTCTGATGGTATAATCGCACCAAGCTGTGAATTACGTAACAATCATTTAAAAACTGCCACGCTATTCATGCTGCATTATAAATGACCATCGTCAAGTATAAATTAAGGATAAACACACCTCACGGTTGGAAATGACGTAACGGACGACTGGGAATGACCTGAGTAAAGCTGCAGCGACCTCTGCTGGAAGAATACGATACTGTAGCTGCCACATTCAAATGACCTGCCACCATCCATAAATTACAGTCGATGCCACATATCCGTATTAGGGAAAGCTCTGAAACAGCAGCTCCAATACTATGCGAAAACAAAGGTAATAAATAGCTGGTTTTCATTACTGTTACAGGCATGGAATATTATTGTAATGTTGGTATATGGCCATTAAAAGAACAGTCACATGAGACTGAGCAGCCTGTCATTTTCACTAATCCTCACTGTAATATAGAGCAGACTGTGTTTGTCTCTGTCTTTCAGGACCAGCTCACTAGCGCCACTCTGGACACTGTCTGCTGTGAGTCTTGCAGCAGGTGAGGGATGACTATATGCATCATGTCTGTGACCAAGATGTCCGCTGCACTGCTTATAAATAATTTACACACTGATTATGTGCGATGCAGGACTCATTGGAGCCCAAATCACTGAGCAATGAGGGCCATCATGTGACCCACCATTCTCATCTTCTGTCACCCTTATGGGCCCCAAAGTCACTGGACAGAGAAATTCACTCAGTCCCCAGGTTGCAGTTACCAACAGGACAGCAGACTAGGGTCTGGAAAGTCTGCTGGTAAGAGCTGTATCCGCAAAGCAGCCGCCGGTCCGATCTGTGGCACTACAACCCAGTGAACCATGCGTGCTGCTGTACTGCAGTCAGCCAGTCTGTGGGGTCTGCTGTTATGTGTCGACCCTGACGCACACCTGGACGGTCAGAAGAGAGGAAAAAAAAACGGCTGCGTTCAGCTGTCTGCATGAGATAATGAGCACAAGCAAATTAGGACACAGACAACCGGCATGATCATGCACCACAGAGGGATCTGAAATACGATTTGCGGCCTCAAAGGGCAGCAGCTCATAGCTGATGCTGTGTAAGGCCATTTCAAAAGAAATAACTAATGATGCAACTATTAAGTCTGGTTTTAATGGCTCCCACGGCATTTAAGAAGGCTGTGAATACTTTTTTTTTTTAATAGGTTTATGAAAAAGTTTTTTCATAAAACTTTTTCATTGGTCCTAAACAGTCAAGTTTCATGGCTTTTATAAATGCCAGCAGCTATGCATGCAACTTCCCAAGCTCTGCCGCCAACTATGAGAATGTGGTGCATGTTTAGGGCGCAGCACTGCAGAACCGCTAAGCATCGCCTTTTTTTATATCTGAAGTTTCCATCCGTGATCAGTTGTGGCGATGCCCTGCATGCACTGAGCATGGGGAACAGCGTGTGGTCACATGACCCAGAGAGGGGCCACGTGACCCAGTAAGCCCACAAGCAGCAAAGGCAGAAACCACATGTTACAAAGGCACCAACAGTGGCTGAGGTTACCTGCTGGCGGGCCGAGGCTCTGTGAGCGCCGCGCCAAACAGATGCACATGAAGACAGAATTTTTCCTTTTGTCACCGAAAGTCGCTTTTTTATCAAAGAGACAGGCAGCCCCCACACCAGAGTCCTCGCCATGAGATGGAAGTGCAGACTGCTGCAGGCGCTCACTGTCCTTCAGTCCGTCGGCCTCTTCCAAGGTAAGACGCTCCGACTGAGCTGCCGCCTCCCTCAGGTCAAACTGCGATGGACGGGCGGCCGCCTGGACGTCATCCAGCCCGGCTCTGATTGATAAAGGTAGGAGGAGTTGCCTATTCTGTCTACTGATGGTTTATAGCAGATCATTAACCTGGGTTTGTAGCTGTTGACACATCTCTGCACATAAAAAACCAAGTCAGTGGTCAGTGGATAACAGGAGAAGAGGGGTTCTATGTTTTGGCAATTTTGTGCTTCTCGTTTAGTTCAGATGGTAAGTTATACTTATACTTCGGTTTCATTGAACACTGATATTATCAAAGCAGAGAAATGGAAGCACTGAGCAGGTTGGCAGTGTAACCATAAACAAACTGCTTTGTTAAACATGCCACATCCTCTGCATGTGGATTAATTTATCCTCCATTGCTGAATTGTGAAATTACACGGTTCTGTCCTGCACCCAATGCAGGTGACACACACAAACACTTGTACCTGGAAGGTTAATTTTAAAGATGAACCGCACATCTGGCTCGTAAAGCAAGTCCAGTGACCTGGATTCAAGTCCAATTCTGAACCAAAAGGCCCTTCCTTAAATTATTGTGCTAAATAATTTTTTTTTAAATAGTTTCCATATTTTACAGAGCATCCGAAATAACTTTTAAGTGCATGTTTGAAATGATACTTTAAACCTGAGATTAACTGCAACATATTTATCGGTGCAGGTAATATATTTGGTAGAAATTTTTAATTTTGCGACATCGGTATGAACAGAGAAGTTGTTTCCGTTCAATGGACCGGAAGAGAAAAAGAATAGGTATTCATACTTGAAGAATTTTTAAATGTGCTATTTTTTGCTTTAAACTTGTACCTTTAAATACTTCATTTAATTTGCAATTTTTAAATATATATATTTGTAAAAAAAATACATTATTTGGGGAAATTCCTACATGGTTAGACACCACTGAACACGTCTTCCTCAAAGTAATTAGGTGGAAAGTGCTGGAATTTTACAAAAAAAAAAAAAAAAAAAAATGAGCACAGTGTGGTGAGCATCCTTAATGAAATACTGGATAAGTACAGGATGGACTGAGTGGGGGGGAAGGTCCTTTCGGGAAGAACAAGTGAGTGTTAAAACTGACTGCTGTTTTCACCGAGGCCTGAGGCACGCTTACCACTCTCTGGTCAAATAACCAGGACGACCGCACATGGACCTATAAATGGCAACTAGAACTGCGGGTGGGACACTCAGTCTGTCCGCGGTGGAGCGTGTGAAGGTATCTGCCTGTATCATGGCCACTCTTCTCTGCCCTGCTTTCAGCCGGCCCCTGTGCACGTTAGCGTGCATGTTAGCGTGCGCCAGCCCTCATTAAGGCATCGATTACACTCCACAAAGTACTGAACATGCAAAATAACCTGAAATCTGCCCAGAGAGTCAGTGACTGAGAAATGGGCATAGGATTTGCCGTGCGCCCACAGGGACCCAAACGTCTGTGTCCTGCCTTCCTCGGGAATGAGACGACAGCAGCTCTGCTTTTTGAAACTGTTATTAACTCCTCAATTTAAAACGAGTCAAAGCATGAATACATAAAAACATATTAATGTGTAAAATAAAGTGCAGTCTAATCCTAATTTTAAGAGTCACACTTCAGAGGATTTTAATAGTTATCAGGTGAAATTATGTATGTTAATACATAAAAAACATTCAACTCATTGAAGTATAAATTTGATTTAAAAAAAAAATCTAAGACATAATAATCTAAAGAAACTTGATGTTTTCCAGCGTCACAGAGTGTGAGAGCGACGGGCCAGTTGTGGGATGTGTGGCAGGTCCTCGTCAGACCCCCCCGTGACCTGAAAATGCTTGGCTTCTCGTTTGCCATGTCTGACTTAGCACCTAAGGGACGCTCAAAGGAAAACTAGCACAAAGCTCATTCTCCATGCTACTGGATGCTTGACGATCTTGTCGATAAACATCGCAGCTCTTGGCTTCCTTGCCTGGATTATACCGGCCTTTATGGTAATGCTGCTTCTTACGGCCTGGTGTGGCACCACGTAGACCGCCGGTCGGGGCACAGACTGCCCTGTTTGCGTAACGGGACACCGATACCTGCTGAGCATGGACATAAAGAGAGCCTTAAATGCAAATCCCAGATAAATGGGTTTGAGTGCATCGATAAAGAGCATTTTGTGGTAATAATGAATCACTGGACTGTATAAGCAAATAGATGGTTGTGTTGCCATAGCGGAGTGTGACATTTTTCTGGGAACATGAAAACTACTGGTGCAACAGACTATAGCTGATCCACGATCCGTGTGCACCCCCCCTGCCCCCCACCCAGGTTCAGCAAGCACCAGATACATTAGTGTTACATTCCTGCAAACTTTAGGTACCTTGAGAACACCTTCACCTTTCCACTGCGTTAGATTGGGTGACGTGCCAACACGGACTGGCCACCACACTCACCTGACCTGGGTGTAGTAACACAGAATGTTTTTGAGAGGAAGCCCCACTTGGTGGAATAATCGAAGGACTCTATCTAGTAAGCAATCGTAGACATTGATGCTAACCGGGATTTGTGTTTCACAGTGTCAGGGACGAGCTCTAGTATAGTATAAACGTTGACGGAGGACATTTCTAATGCCCGAGAGACTAAATGTGACCCAATGAGTACTGTAAATTAAAAACTCTACACCTACTTTAAACAATAACCTTGTAAAATAAAAACCTAACTTGGTAAAATAGAGCCTTTACTTTGTGAAATAAAAATTGCATACCTACTTTTGGTCCACCCTGTAGTTTTACTGCCGCTGTTATTTTTTAAGGTAACAATTTACTAAATCTCGATGTTACAGAAGCCCATAGAGGACATGCATTCAGAACCTGAAATTCATTTTTCACAATGAGCTCATGGGGGAGGGGTCTTTACGTTTTTGGTGGGAATGCAATTTAAAAAAGATTCAGTAGCATTTCTAGTGGAATCCGGTTCTGTTTTTCTCGGGACAAACGCGCAGCGGACATCTTGGTCACAGACATGATTCGATGTGTAATTATAATTTTTGTTTTCCGGAGAAAACGTTCGTTATTTTGTGATCTCAAGAAAATGACTTGTGATCTTGGCTACGGTGAGATCATAAGAAAACATAGCAAGACAGAAAAAGATAATGATGGATGTTTACTGTGGATGTTCGTGCGATGTGGGCTTGCAGTGGAGATGCAGACAAAGCAGCCGTGTTTTCGTGTGAATGGAGCATATTAGAAATTTCCTGCTTTATGATCTTTAAGTTATTTAAGTAATAAATGGAAAACAACATTGTCTCCTTTCAGTCTCGATCCCATCTGTGACCGAAAAGCCAATGATCCGAAACCGTGACTTTTGTGATCCGGGGCACCCCAAACAAAAATGGTTTCAAATGGGACTTGTGCTCTTTGACACGCTTCTATATGTGGGATGACTGACATTAAGGTTGTTCTGTTGGTGCTGTAGTGTCACCAACACGTCTTCATCAACACACCCTTCTACATGGATGTCAGTAACTTTGAAATATGTTGATGTTATTTTTGGGCGTTCTTCTGTTGGAATAAAATCCTTTTTGTTGGGAAAAAAAAGTCCTTTTAGGTGATGAATGTTTTGGACCGTTCACTCTGTTCATGATTAAAGGCGTGTGATTCTGTTCTGACCAGTAAAACAGAGGAGACAGACATCCTGGGTTCAGGTTCACATCGTAGACGACTGTTCCTGCCTTTCTGTCGTAGATATATCCACATAGCTGAAAATTATTATTTTTGGTTATAAAATATTCTCGGTTTTTAAAATTTTTCAAATCTCACCTCCTGAACACCTGATTAAATAGCACTGATCAGACGATTAATTTCAAATTAAATCCTTCAATAATAAGAAACAAAATCATACCACTTTCTGTGTACGCCTCAGTATTTTTCGACATGATTTTCTTAGCTGCTCTAGAAGTCGTGCAAACGATGATTTTGTTTGGTAAGCTTTTCACTTATCTATATGTGTGAACTAGCACTTGGAATGCTTAACAGATCACTATTTAACATCCATTAGACTGACGAACTTAACAAAGATCCCCTAGACTGCATGAAGTGAATACTGGTTTACATCATTTTTACATATAACAATATTTCTATAGCCAGTTAAATCTCAGGGTCATGGAAATGGAGCATCAGTCTGCATACAAAACGGTAAATGTATGGCTGACTCATCCCCAGGATTACCATAACAAAACACTGATTTTACACCAGCAACTCCCAGTTTGATCTATAACCTTACTTCTATAATGATAACTGGGTATCACTCTACAATAAGACTACCCTTATAAAAGGTTCATAGATGCTTTATAATGTAATTAATTATTCAAATTCATCATGCACCATATGGTGTCCAGTACATAACACTCTGTGACAAAAAACAACAGTGGAATACAAATGTAGCACAATGATAGGGTACTGATGTACAGTAATTAGGTTGTAAACACTTTGCAAATCATTAATAAACGATTATAAACAAATGATAAATTAACTCATTATTAATGAGTTACTACTATTTATAAATGGCAAAAGCAGGCTCTTCTTGTAAAGTGGTATGGATAAATGTAAAACCCGTTACGGCTGCGTTCCATTCTCCTTTTTCGATACATGATGAAATGCCCCATGACCGTACTAAAGGTCAAACTCCAGGTGACCTTGACAGGCAGATGTCATATGCCATCCGAAGTACCTGAATGGTATTGCTGTAGGATGTGACTTGTCTGTGTCTGTGGTAAAAAATTGCATTTTGGTTAATAAGTTCATCAGCCTTTGCCGTGGTGCTTAGCCCTGCGCCTTTTTTGTAACAGAAACACGGGATTTTAAAGCCTGCTAGGATGTGCCCAGCGCTCACGGTCTTGTGACCCTGGGGAACTGTATTCCAGCACAATCCTAATGGTGAAGCTCCATAGTGCTTATTGGCCTCGCCAACGCCGGTAGACCTGACGCGGAGTGAAGGATGATGCACTGACTGTGTGCCCGTTTATCACCCCGCAGGGCTTGGCACCCCACCTGAAAAGCAGCACGATAAGCTCTCGAATGGCACGGAAGCAACCAACGCATCGGCCGCATCCCCGGGTGAGTTTAATGAGCCTCACTAACTTACAAGCACATATGCTTAGTGATACTTCGCTGCACGTGTCGCCTCTCGAGTTGTTTGTTCAAACTTGTGCAGAACCCAAACAGAAGCAGAGATACACCGACGCGAAGCACTTAACGAGAGATGGAAAAACTCTATGTCCTCCTGTTGGTCGTACAGCCATTATCTCTGTGAAGCTGTCACCCCTGTTACCACAGAAACAAACCCTGATATAACAGAAAAACAGATTAAAAGATTAACAGATAAAAACCAAGATAAAACCAATTGTGCCTTATAATAATTATAAATGTATCCAGATGTGCCCCCTCCTCTCCTGTCATGTATCCAGATGTGGCCCCTCCTCTCCTGTTATGTATCCAGATGTGGCCCCTCCTCTCCTGTCATGTATTCAGATGTGGCCCCTCCTCTCCTGTTATGTATCCAGATGTGGCCCCTCCTCTCCTGTCATGTATTCAGATGTGGCCCC
>JAODKF010000147.1:7121958-7137018 GCA_026779585.1 Mormyrus proboscirostris | reverse complement strand
GCCCTACGCCTGCTGCTCCAGCTTCATGGAAACTCACACCGTCCTCTTTCTAAAAGCGCCGCACTGTGGCGGCGTGTCCATTCTCCATTGTCTTGCTTGTTTATAAGTGGTGGCTGCAAGCAGCCCGGTGCTGACCAGCATTCCTCACTTATGTTTCAAAAGCCCGGGCCTGTTTAGCGGGGCCTCTGCCTTCCGCGCTTTGCAGGACCCGTTATAGCTTTTAAAAGTAGAACCTCAATGCTCTAGGGTTTCAGTAATAGCCACCCCCGCCCCCACATCCCCCCAAGGTTGCCTCTCCGGACATTTTTTACAGACGTATCATCTAGGTGTTTTGGAGAACTGAGTAAAAATGTCAGCGGCCATCTGAGCTTCGACTTCGGTGCGCAACAGAACAAAGGTGAACCCTGAATCTGTCCGATTTTTTGTGGCACAGGAACTGAGCAGAGCTGTACATTGCAAACAATCAGTTTTATATTTATTTCAATGGCTTAGCTATCTTAGCTGGCAAATTTCTACATAACAAGTAATTGCGCAATGAAAAATGTCCAGCTAAACCACTGCGCCACCTACTGTCGCATTTCCTGTTTATCTCACAGCACCGGAGGCACCCGTTCTGTACTGGAGACGAGTGGGTCAGGTTTTGACAAGTCTGTGGGTCCAATGGCCTAGAAAGAAATTAGCGGTAGTCTGAGAAACATTTTCATTCATCTTTCTGCCACTTACCCAAGCAGCATAAGGGACAAGGGTCTGTCCATCACAGACCATTCATATTCACACACTTTCACATTCTATTCTGAGATGAGAGCTCCAATGACCTAAAGTCAGGCTTCCTCATATGTTGTACTTTAAGTACTTTCATTAAATTAACTGAAGAGCAAATTTCCAAAACTCATATAAACTCGGCATGCAGCACGGGGGCCAGATTTGCACCCCCAACCTGGAGGTATGAGGCAGCTGTGTTACCCCCTTTCTTTCACTTAAACAGCTGAGGAAGACATTTTGAGGAGGAAATTTGGGAAGTTTCTCCTGAAGGGGGTCAGTAACTGAACCTTCAGCCTTCCAGGCACAGGCTTGGTGGGTGGGGGGGTCCCTGTTGTTGGGCCTCCATGGTACCTGCTGCTCAATTGCAGGCTGCCTGCTCCTTTCGGTCTGCATAGCCCCCCCCCCTCCGCTGCAGCCAGCCAGGGAGTCAGGGCCGCATGCAAAGCGCGCCCCAGCTGCTTGAGCTGGACCCAAACAGTGCCATCTGCTTTGATTCAAACTCTTTTCCCTTTTTCGTTTTTCGATTTGGCAGCACTCGACACGAAGTACTCAGGTCCTAAACCCCATTAGCGAATTGTTCAAAAGTCATGGCTAAGTACAGTCTGTTTAAGTTACGAATGATAACCTTAAGGGCCTCTGTAAGTGAAGACTGTTAAATGTCCAGTGTCTTTCTTTCTGGGACTCATTCGGGGAGGGGGGGTGCCCATACACTTTTTTGGTCATTCCCAAAGTTCCGGAAGGCTCTCCTGGTTGATGCTGCATTGCATTGCGTGGCCTTTTTTTTTAAAGATATTTTTCAGTGCTTGGTGTGAACTGGTTGTCCTGCTTCTCACTGACAGCCCAGAAGGTAGGAAGATGACGGTCGAGCTGTTGCGGTCTGGGACCTCACTTGTTACTCTGTGTTTTGGGAGCAAAACGCTATTGTCCAAGATATTTTGGCCTTCATGTGTTTGCCACATGGCCCTGGAAGTGGCACGGTGGCCCGGTGCAGAGCACGATACCCCCAGGGCTGGGAGTTCGACTGTATCCGATTCCGTGTGTGGAGAACACGTTTTCCTCACGTTTCAGTGGTACTCTTGGTTCCTTTCGCAATCCAAATGCATGTGGTCTTAATGAATTGCTGTATCTAAATTGTTCTGTGATGCACTGGCGTAGCGCCTTCAGTGTCCCCTGCATTCTATCCTGTTCTTCTTCAGATCCTCCTGGCTCACCATCACCCTGTACTGGATAAGTGGGAGAAGCAGGTATGGAATTTGTTCCAGTCAGTGCCGGTAAACCCATTAGGCAACATCAGTGGCTGCCTAGGGCACCGTCTTCTGAAGGGGTGCTAACGTGACGTAGCAGGACGATTTCACTCAGACTTGCATTGGGACTCTGGTGGTAAACATTGCCTACGACTCCACATGGGTTCTGATCAGCACTTCTGCTGGTCTCTCGAATCTGATGATCAGTTTTGGGCAAAAAAGTACAGACAGATTTAGCTTCTACCAACAAGCTGAGTGCTCTGTGACTGAGACTTTATGCTCAACTGCTTGGTAGAAACAAAATTTTAGTCTGGATTTGTAGTTTCTGGACCTGAAATGCCCAACATTGCTGATGGTACTTAAGCAGTTTACACCCAAAGGTACAACAAAATAGATCATTCTGAGCGAGTCACCATCTGGTCCAGCATCGGATTCATTAACGCCTGCTTCCACTGCTGCGTGGTATGACGTTTGTGCCCTGTGGCCACGTGCCCAGGGCAACACCGCCATGTTTTTTAATGTTCCCCGCCTTCGATTTTGGCAATTGGGAGGAGTGGCAGTTTGCCTGAAAGTTGTTTAATGTTCAATAAAATTCACACCATCCCAGCATAAACCGCAGCAGGGTGTCTGTGGGGCTCTGTTAGGAGGCAGAATGGTTGCTTGGCTGCAGAAGAACATCCAAACCCACTTCGGGAGCTTCGAGAGAAGCTGACTGGCTACAGAAACAAGAGCGGTCTTAAGAGGGTCCATATGGGAAATGAAGGAAATGCAAGGCAGTGTATCTTGTTAAGAGACCCTCCATTTAAGATGAGCTAATCGACTGTCTCTCTGGGCGAAGAGAAGTTCTGTTTCCTTAAACACTTCCCAGAGCCTTGTTTTACAGGTGTTAGCCTTCAGACAGTCTTCATCATGACCTGGGAGTTAACAGTTCCCCTTGATACTTAAAAAAACCCTTTGTTTTAAAATTCCACGCAATGCTTTTACTGCTCTCCAAGCCACCTGAAAAGTCACGAGTGTGTTTGGATTGCGGTTCTTCAGCAAGGCCACCGTGCCCATCCTGTCTGAACGGAACGCGACGGCTCTGCAAGATCTTTTCAAGGGCACCCATTTTTGGGTTTATCGTCCTTAATGCTGTCACAAGTGAGCTGTACCAGTTGGCGGATGACGTGTTCTCGGATAAACGCTTTGGAAATGCGGATGAGGACCAAGATGGGATCTGTTCCGCTCTGAAGATCTCTTATTTCTGCTAATCCTCGTGTGTTTAACCTCCACAGTGGAGTCTGGGCATAGGTGGAATGGACTTGAGTGAATAAGGAAACGCAAGTCAAAACAAAAGCAAGAATGGCCCTATTAAAGTCGTAACATGAAGAGAATGGCATATACACAAAAAGGGGCGGGGCAAGGCAGTGTTTATGTAAGTTTCCAGGGTAACTGATATTCATGCACATGAAAGGCAACAGGAACTAGAACGTTCTAGAACCATCTGGCACAAATAAAGAAACGTAGGTAAATCCCAATCAGGATCTTAATTAGTCTTACATAATGTTGCTGTACATGTTACAGCTGGGTAAACACATAACGCCTGAGCATTTTCAGGATTTTTTTAATTTTTTTTGAGCTTTCAGTCATTCGCATGTAACTTTGCTGCAGTCACAGGTGCCGTCCGCACAATGACATCATCAAAACGCACAAATGTGAAAAGTGCACAAACAAGGACTAGGCTGTTTTTGTTCCAAGCCGCTCTGTCAGACGTCAAAACGGCAGCGCGCCGTGTGACCGCGCTCGCTCTCTTTGCGCTTGCTGTATGTTTACATAAGAATTTCTGTCAAAACACCAAAAAAAGACAAATGTAGCTAATTAAAAGGACATTTCTCTGGTAGCCAGTCAGTGTAATGGAATCCTCATTGTGAGCTCCTTGCGTACGGCCTCCTTCAGAAATCACAGCCCCGTCGCCAATCGAATTTGACTCGAGCCAAAGCAGTTGATTATTCAGATGTCACGAAGCAGCAGTCTAATTTTCTCCCTCCATCGGTCAACGAAAACAAGTCATTTATTACAGCATGTCCATGCCATGGTGTCGCGTGACATATTCACATGTGGCAGGAATGACAGCAGGTCTTGATAGAAACCCAGGCTGCATGCAGGTAACAGCACAGCTTCACTTCCGCATTGTAACACCTGCCTGTCAGCGATTCAGAATCGCCACACAAATACTCCACTCTTTCATTTCATTATTTGTGATTCTGATTTGCGTCAATTGCTTAATCGTTGCACTTTGTATTCGTGATCTGCTGAGCAGACACTGCTGAACTGATCTCCGCGCGTTGGTGGTGTTAAAAGGAATTGCTCCGTAAAGCAGGACTTTCTTGGAAAATGGCTTAAATCCTAAACTTGCAATAAATTAATCCAGTGAACTGCAAGCAAGGATCGTTCAAAATCAGCGACTAAGGGGTTTTGAAGGGCGCTGTTTTGCTGGCTACGGCTCCGCCTACCCAATTCGTCCGTCCTGCACTTACATTCTTCTGGCAGAGAACTGCAAGCCACTTGCAAATGGAAAAAACTGGCTGTCATATTGGGGACAACTGTCACTACACACATATGCACACCCCCCCACACACACATGTTTACATACTTATCTACATGAGGACTTTCCATACATTTCCTTGGAAAAAAACCCTAATCCCAATCACGAGATCTTTAACCTCCACCCAGGCCTAACTTTAACCATAAGTAATCACACAAAATACAAGACTTCTGGCACTTTTAGTTTTTTGATTGCAGTCATAGATTGTGTGAAAAAATGCTCCGTACAATGTCAAAATAGCAGGTTTTTATGACATTGTGGGGACATTTGCCCCCCCCTCCCCCACACACATCGAAGAACCTCAAACACACCTGGGAACAGCTGAGCCTTCAGAAAAGGTCTGGGTCATAGCTCGAATATTTCACCATAATTAAAACAGCATCCTTAAATCGTCAAAAGCTTTGCTGTGGCACTAAGAGGAAAAACAACAGAAAAAAATGAGAACAAAGAAGATGCGTGTTCCCTTCCTGCCTCAGGTACACAGCTGAAACACTTCATTTCATTACTACTTCTGGTGATGCTATTTCTAAGCAGACTGTTTTTGCTGCTTGCATAATGTCCAGATCGGCAGAGATTTGCTTATTTGTACAGGTGGATATTTTACTGAAGCAATTTGGACTCACGGAATTTGCTCGAGGACCGAAGAGCAAGAGGCCTAATGAGACTTTAACCTGCAACCTTTCGCTTACCGGTCCGGCTCTTGGACTGTGGGGGGGTCTCAGCCAAGTTGGTCATGGTAACCGTGGAACCTTCCAACACCCTGACACCTGTGGGGTCGGGGGAAGCAGCCCAGGGAGAGGGTAGCTGGTGTTGGTAAATTGAGTTCTGTATCATTCTGGGACGGCTAATTGGGCCTGAGCGATCAACGGGACGCTCTCATGTCACATTCTCACCAGGTCAGCACGAGCGAAAACGGTGCACTAACAAGCATATGTGTTTGCTTAAGTCTGCGATCGTGTTGGTACCCTGTCAGTCAATTGGTGGCATTTAATTGTGTAAATCTTTACAAGTACGTTTGTCACAAAGACCAAAATAAGAAAAATTTCCAAAGTCAATATTAGGATACCTGTAGATTATTCCTGTAAAGAGGCTGAGTGAATTAGCGGCTCTGGAAAATAACACATACAGCACTGGAGGAACTAAGGGAGCACAGCACAATTTTTTTGTTTCACTCATTACTTAAACTTATGATTGTACATCTGTGAATAATACATTTCTCTCTTTGGAAACTGTAGCCTGGCTCTTCCCTGCTTCTCATTGATGAAGGGCTTCTTCCCTGCTTTATGGGACCTCAGTTCTGCTTCTAGGAGCCTGATACACACTGTCCTAGCAGTGCACTTCACACCTGCACTTAATGTTTCCCATTCCACAGGTCACTTGATGTCATCCTACAATCCTACAAACGAGACACTGCAGGATATGTTCACGGTCTTCTCTGGCGTTAGAACGCCGCTCCTGCCCTCTGCCTGGCTGGATTCTGGCCGTTCCCAGTGTCTCCTGCTTCACCTTGTTCTTGTGCACTGCTGCCTTAGAAGCTTTGAGCCAGGAAGCAGCCTGCTGTCCAGTGTAGCCTCCTGCCAGCAGAACCTGGATTAAACCAGGATTAAAGAATGCAGATTTTAAAAATTTGGAGAGTTCTTGATTTTTTCCAGAGCTGTACATGCATCACGCATCACAATGGCTGCACCTTGACCGCATGTCAACCTGAGACCCCGTGATGTGAGCGTTCGCAACAGAAAGGCTCACATCACAGAAACGTGATGCGCAGGGCGCGCTGACCCTGTGGACCCGAGCTCAGTCTTTATTCCCTCTTCCTTGTAACCCTAAACTCCAATCTGCGCTACTTTCCCGTTTTCCCCATGTGCATGAAATCACACATTTCTTTCATTATTATCAGTCCAGCGCTCGAACATGCTAATTGTGGCTCCCTTAATGTGGGAGCTGGCAGTTTGACTTGTTCCTTGCTCTGGGGCCTGGCGAGCGATCAGTGTCGCAGATGGAGCGCGCTGCCGCTCTCGCCGCCCCGAGACACATCGGCTCGGATGCTCCGCGACGGGCAGAACCCGACCTGGGAAAGAAATAAAAATCAGTCCGGCAACATCCAAAAGTCCATTTAAGGCCCTTAAAACAGGGAGGTGGATATTAAAGCTCTCTCCTGCCCTCCTGCTCTGGGCAGGAATCTGCTCTCTGAGAGACAGTGACAGCAAGCGAATGACGCGGCTCGCAGTGTGAAAAGCACTGGCCTGCTTTTTCGGCGCTTGGCTGCTCAGCTTGGCACCTCAGAAGTAGAAAATGTGAAGAAACGTATTTCTGCACTGCAAAACCTTTTTGATCTCCTTTTTAAGGAGCTGCAATAAATCACCTCCAAACGGCCACAGGGTCCCAGGAAAGCAGAGTGACTGTCGATTTAAACATAAGCTGAAGATCCCCCACTGACTCCCCCCGCACAAACACACACCTTCCACTGTATAACTGGACCAATGTTGGTGCCATGCGGGGGTTGGGGGGGGATGCCAGCCGGGCGAAAGCGAAACAAGCGTGACCCTTAATTTGGGTTAGATCTCGACAGAAAAAGTACAACTTTTGCGGTTTGAGCAAAGCCGCAGTAAAACGCAGCAGAGTGTAGCATGTGAAGTGAAACGTCAGTGAGCTTTTTGAGTTCTTTGGGTGATGGACAGCTACCTAATCCTGGCCTGAAGGTGCAACACGTCTGCTCTCCGTGACGCACAAGATCATAACCACCCGCTTTCTCTGAGTTCACACTGTAAATAATGATAAACTTGTGGGGAAAAAACACGAAACAAAACAAACACGGAAACGTGCTCACAATTTGGGACACGTGTGTGAAATTTCTTTTCCGCCAGGCTGGGGGGCTTTGTCTTGAGAGCAGGTAGTGTGAAGATGCCCCCGTTACCCCCCGCCACCCATGCTGTGCCCCCGTTACCCCTCCCCATGCAGTGTGTTCCTCATATTGCCCCCCAGAGTTGCCCCAGGGGCAGCACAACCTCCTGAACTCCTCCCCCGGCTTGGGAACCCCACCGCCCACCTCCTCCTGTGTGGGTTCCCGATGGGGGGTACTGGGGGGCTGGGAATCAGGGGACAAAACTGAACTGCCCCAGCAGACCAATGACTGGGAATCAGAGAGTCGGAAGCGCCGGTGCCTCCGGAAAATTCCGTGGTGTGTCGTGCGGTTTTTCTTTCTGTCCATTTAAAGTCGAGTTCAGACGTGTTGCAGCCTTGTTCTGTCATGGTATTTGTGGGACCATTTCTCAAAATGATGCAACTTTAAGGACAGAAAAATAGCCTCAGTAAGCCCACTGCCAGAGACTGACTGTCAACAGCACATTTCTCAAAAGTCTGCTGTACGGCTGCCGATCTGCAGCATCGATATGTGTGTTTGTCAGTGTATGAGCTGTGCTCAATAATGGAGAAAATAGAATTATAGATATCAATTATTATGTTGTACAGATACCGCTAGTGACACGAAATGAGAATTTTCTTTTTTAAAAATGCAATTCTAATTTCCTTCAGTATTTTTCAGTTAATTGAGGGCAGAGGTACAGCAGCGAGCATGTGGAGTGACGGTCCTCTGTTCCTCATGCTCCGTAAAGCAGGATACTGCCTAATCCAACACTATCATCGCTACACTTGGGGAAGTTTTCATTCTGATACAACTGCACTATCTTCCTTAAGGTTCTAGATGTACCCATCAGACCTGGTGTTAGATCCTGAGTTACACACCATGTTTCGAGAACCTAACCGTGGAGTAAATCATAAAGAAAGCTCCAGCTGTGCATCTGAGGTTCTCCAGTATGTCCATTTATGCTACAAAAACACGTTAGTGATGCAGACTTCTGCAATCTGTTTTTTATTTACATTTCTGCTAATTAATCATCTGCTAAGTGTGAGCTATGTGCATGTTTCATTTATATATTTCATTGATGTTTCCTGGATTCGCAGGAGCCCTCTGGGAAGCATCTGGTGTTTTGAAATCTCAGAACATTCATAATATTTTTTCTTGTTGTTTTCATAGAGAAAACGCCCGCAAAGGCAGCATCTTGCAGGAATAACGCAGCAAATCAAAGCCTTACAGAAATACATCCTTTACTGCGGATTCATTCTGAAGTCTTCATTTTAAGAGTGGACAGGCTGACAGGAGGCCTTGGTGAAGGTCCAGCAGGACCTGGTGGACAGGCTGAGAAGAGGCCACAGTGATGCCCCAATTCGTCTTGTGAGGCTCAGGCTTGGCGTGAATCTCATTAAGTGAACAGCATGCTGTCACTGGGCCGTATACTGCTAAGGATTGACGAATGCCCCCCCTCCAGTTTGTCCTGAAGGTACGCCTGTCTGAATCCATCGAGACACAGGGGGCTGCTATACAAAGGAGGGAACAACCATAACCATGCAGATAGAAAGCCCCCCCCTTGTATCTTTTGCTTAATATCAACAGAACATTACAGCCTCCTGTCAGCTTTAACCAATCACTGTGCATATTCTTTTCCTTTAAGAAACTGTTCTCGCTGGGTTCGGTATTATTGTAACAAATGCTACTATATTTGTATGCTTTGGATGTGAAATCCATCATCAGGACGTTACGGTTTCATGTGTCCTGGGAAAGTGAGGAGGACATTACTGTCCAAAAGCTACAGGAAGCTGATTTACAGGCCAGACTGTGACCTTTCCTTGCGGCCGAGGCTCATTTCTGAGTTTCTGAGATGTAATTTTACGTTTTTCTTGGCAGTTTTAGGATACATGCAATTATGGAATGTGATGGCTACTGCCCCCTGTGGACCAGCGGGGGGAATTTATAGATGCATGGTATTTTAATGGAAGCTGCTCACGCCGTAATTCAGCGCACTGTGGATCTGAGGGGCGTTCGTTACCGTCGCTGCTAACGGTCTAGCTAGGGGAGGCATTCGTCATCTGAAGACGGCAGCACTCCTGTCAGCGTATCTGTGAGAAAATGAGTTTCCTCAGGGTAGGTTTTTCTTTCCAGTAGTTAAAGATGAATTACGCTCCAAATGAAATGCTGTAATAAGCCGTTAGCTTGTCAGCGCATTGTACTGTGACAATGACATCGGGCCAGCAGTCCGGGGCCCGAGGGTTACGCAGGGTTAAGGAAAGATGAGGCATGAGGTGCGGTGAGTCCAGAGCAGTTAACGGGGCTTAGTGGACCACCACAGTGTTCCAGGTGAGGCAAGCGCAGGTCTTACCAGCTGGCCTCTAGCCGTCCAAAGCTGTTTCTTGGATCCTAATCCAGAGAGACACTGATTACGAGTTCCAGGACCTCCACTTGGCAGGCCCCGGTTGTACTGGCTGCAACTACGCTGAAGTCCTCCCGCATTCCCGGGGAATATTTGTTATTGCACTAATTTGCTAACAATACTCTGACCACTCCATATCTAGCTATTAGCTTTAGCAAATTGACTGCCCCGAGTTGGCTGCAGTCCCCGGAGTGGAAGGCTTCTGCTGCGGTGTTCAGTGTACACCATCTCAGCTAAGAAAACAAACGAAACCTGTAGCCTTCTTGCCAAAAATTGCCCCAGATGGTTCATTTAGAGACTAACAAAATTACACTGTTTTTTTTGTTTTTGTTTTGTAACATGCTGCTTTTTCCTTTCTTTAAAGAATGCACTATGCTTGGGAGCCTTCTCTCAATGCCCCAAATTCAAACTCACCTGTGATTCCTGGGGTCTGCAGGTACAAACACAGATAGTGACTGATTTCAGACCTCAGATTACAGAGCTGAGAGGAGCAACCTGTCACTGGCTGTGGAGCACTAGTCAGGCCAAATGGTATAAGCTTCTAGTCGTAAATGCCTCATGACAGAGCATCAAGGGTGCATCCTGCTCTGAAGCACAGTACAGCTGATCTGAATGAGACAGGAAATACTTTGGCCTTAATAAAATTTAAACTAATTAAAGGGACTTGTGGTATCAGATGATGCTATTTTGAACGTAGAGCACCCCTCTCCTCCGGAATATCGCAGTCCACAGGGACATGGCCCTCTTAGCAATCACCACAATCTGCCCTCTCTGCCACAGCGGTCTCACGTGCGCGAGCCTGTGTCGTAAAACCTCTGCACGCACGGCCTCCATTCCTCCGCACAATGACTCTCACATGGGCCCGAGCTCCGCGGGCAGGCCGCATGTGGTGGCTTCGGGTGAATCATTAAACTGGAAGGAAAACTGCAGAAGATCTATGCTTCAGTCTTCTGTAATTAGAACTGCACATTCGATTGATGCTAGGCATGAAATGAAAGGGAAAAAACAATAAAAGCCAAAAATAAAATCTTCCTAAAGCAATCCTTTGTTCATGTGTACAAAGAGAACTCAGTGACACACTTAACCCTTGGATTAACACTCTTCTGCTTGCAGAAGAATGTCTTTAAATATATAAAAAAATCCACCTCACACTGAAAGTCTGCTATTTCCTGAACTGAAGGGGGTGATTTCAGTGTGTGTTGCCTAGAATGAGTACTGCCCCAACTTCTGCCCCAACTTCAACTGGGATTGCCTGAGGGTCCAACTTGGCTTTTAAGTGTGGACATCTAAGTGCCTGAAGTGTAACGCTAAGTAATCTATTTAGGGGTGAGATGATCTGGAGAACAAAGAGGGGTTCAGGACTTCCCTGACACGCTGGGAAGAGTGACTAGTTATTAGCCCCCAATGTGATTTGACAGACCATTTAAAGTCAGTTTCCTTTGATTGTGACAGTGTAATTGTTCCGCTGATACAATCTTGTCCCAAGTTACCTGGGGCAAGGGAAACTGGACTTTCATTAAAGCTTGAGTCCTCACCAAGAGCTGTTGACAATTGCTTGTTGTCTACCCCCCCAGTTCGTGGCTGGTGAAAGCAGCAGCACTAAAAATCAATGTGGCACAAACTTGGTGATGTCTTTTGTGTAGTCAGACCCTTAATGGCGGTAAAAAGTAAACTAAATTAATGCTATATGTATATTTGATTACTGATATTGTGACAGATTTGCTTGTGTTGTAAATCCCAGTAAGGAAAAACAAGTGAAAACATGACGAGAAGTGACACCTAAAGTATGAACAGCACTCAGAGTTTTCACGTTCATTTTTAGTCCGTTGGTTAAACTCCTGCATTGAGCCTCAAATCTTCACTGCGCTTGAAAGGCTCATTGAGAGATTCCCACCCACGTAGAAGCCGGGTCGGGAATGAACGCCTCACTGACGGGCTTTTTTTTACCTGCATGGTACAACAGTCTCTACCATTCTCTATTCAAACCGCAGTGCTCCGTTTTAATTACTCTCCATTAACATGGTCCTTCTACACAGTTGCCATGAGCATCCAGAAATTAGCGTGAAAGCTACAGGGGGACCTTGTCTCTGTCCTGGCTACTCCCAATCATCTGCTTTGAAGACCTTCTGACAAAGTACCAAAGACAGACGACAACCGCTGGCACCAAAGCTGCACATGTGTCACCCTGCAGAGGTGCTTCCAGAGATGTTGGGCCCCCAACCCAGACCAATCCAATTATGTTTCAAATTTTTTAGGGCCCCTGGTATCATCATAATTCCCGCTCCCTTTGTGGTGACCCTGCCTACATGAATATTGACATAGAGAAAATACTGTGATACATCCTGGCTAGTTGAGCATACCATGCGCCCATAACAATGACAAAGTCAGCATGGAGAGTCCATAATCATCGCATTAATTTCCTCCACCTGTCCCTGTGGTTCCCAGCGTTCTGTCTCTCCTCCTAATCCTAGATCTGGGCCTTTTTCCAGAACGGAACATCCACGCACTGTTGTGGTTTATTTTCCTATCCTGCCAAAACAAGTTTCTTTTTTGAGAATTTGGGAAAGTTTCTTTTGTTGTGCCAGTTCTTTCCTGCTCAGGGGAACTTCAGCTCTTAAAACCCCAGTGTCACATGGCTGTGTTTGCCGGGCCGGCCTAGCGAAGGGCACATGTCAAACACACGGCAAACTTACGGGGTTGTAAATTCGATCGGGGGAAAATCGCAAAAAGCAGGAAACGAGCTGCAAGATCTCGATGCCGTCTAATTTGTTTGAGGTCTCGGATCGTACAGTCTGGTCCTGAAGCCCATGCAGACATCTGGCTGAGCAGGATCTTGCCGGAGGTAGAGCAGCTTTTCTCGCAGTACACAGGAAATCAATCCAGGCAAAGAAATAACAACAGATTCATCCTTTTCCGATTCTTCCCAGGAACGTTACGATAGGAAGAGACGAAGAGGGAAACACTGAACACTGACTGCTTCGGGATGTGGTCTGAAGCTAGCGAGAAAGTGGAACCTTTGTCGGGTGAAGTGGTGGCTTCTACCTGCCCTCCTAGTCGCATACTGTATCCATACATTTCTATGCATGAATGACCTCTAGGCCCAGAGCAGAGAGGCTGGTCCAGTGCATGCAGACGGCACAAAGACCCCTGGAATGTGTGGCTGGGGAGGGACGCTGTTCAAAGAGCTCTGAAGTGCTCCGAGCAGCGGGGTGGACCACAGTGAGCGCCACCCACAGGCCTTCCAGGGTGACACGCTGCAATTCTGCCAATGCATTTCTGCCTTCCAGGCCTTCTCCAAATGAAAAACAACTGTTTGCTTTTTATTCCAGCTCAAAATATCACAAGCTGCTGAATACTCTATTGACAATGGGCAGTTATAGTGGGTGAAAAAAAATTTCTAAGTACAAAAACAAAATATCAGCTTACCAAAAAAGAGAGAAGAATCCACTTATTACAGTAACCACAGTTGTCTTCATATTATTGCTATGGAGCTAATGTTAAGTAATGAATGTTTAATATGAAACAGACATTAAATTGTTATAGGAGTTGTTTATATATAATATATATAATTGTTATAGGAGAGCTGCATACACCAGGGACATAAAAAGCTGGGCAATCTGGACACATATGGGATGCTTTGATTTATTAAAATAATCACCACTAGCGAAATATGTGGAAGGATGGTCAGTCAGTAGCTTGTTTAAAATTTTTCCCTAATTATTACTTTTTAAAATGAAACAGGTCTTTAGCTACCGGTCGCTACGTTAACTTTGCTGTAAGCAGGTGTCCCAGCCAGACGGTAATGCAAGGCAGCCGCCTCACAACCGCTGCCTTGCGGTTGAGATGTTTGGCTTTCCAGCTTCACCAATATGCCTTTTCTTGCAGTTCATTCCCGATGCAGAAACTTGGTGTGAACTCAGAGTTTCCCATTAATGAAAAATAAATGATGAGTATTATTCTTAGCGTTGTTCATGAGACCCCCCACCCCCAAACTCAGTGTGGTAACACAACCCATTTCCTGTGACTAGTACGTTTTGTATTTCCAAGTCAATTTATATGATGGATGTTTGCTGTAAAATGGCAAATGCGGGGGCCTGGTTCGCGTGTAAGAACCACAGCCTGCATCCAAATTCAAATCCTGTGGTTATTTGCATTCTTTTTTATGCCTTTATATCGCTGGCTGGTGGTGAATCCGTGCAAAGGGAAATAGACGCCTTGTGTTTATCGCATAACGTTTTACATACATATCACCTTTGCAAAAACAACTGGAACAACTTAGGTGACTTAAGCCCAATATTCACCAGCAGGTGGCATATTGCTTAGAGAATTGATTTGTCTGCCCACGTTTGCTGTTTTCACGGTCTGTATTGCTTCAGGGGAATTATTCAGATTTATAAAAGGATGAAGATATAAATCTTTGGAAAAGAAGGCGATGAAGTCATTTCTAAACAAAGAACAACATTTTCCTTTGATGTAGAGACACCTTGAATATCTGCACAGATTGGGGGCCGAGCTAACATCACGCGGTCTGTGGAAAATGAGATGAATTCATCCATATGGGACCTGTCTCTGAGCTTTAGTAATGTGGGTGGGGGGTTGGGTGGACCTGAATTGCAGTATGGCGCCCCCTAATGTATTTAATGATGCCCCTCTTTCTCCCCCCTGAGTCTTGGGCTCTCTGTTTATAACCCCTGAGCTCGGAACTGAAAATAAAAATATTGGGTTTCCTGCAGGTAAGTGCACACGGACATGTTATCTGCGATATGGCGGCGACGTCACTCTCCCCGGTACTGTACAACGAAACACAATACCTGCATTATGTACTCTGTGAAAAGCTGTTTCTACAGCATCTTGTCATCGTTTCACGGGCGGCACTTTCAAGCGGTTTTGGTTTCTGGACCCGGTGCATAACAGCAGCAGCTCAATTGCACAACACAGTATTATTTACTTGGATGGGGTTAATTGCGGAATAAAAGAATGGTTTCTTTCAGCTGATCATTGTACATTGCCCCTCCCACTCCGCCCTGGATACAGATAGACGGCGGAGCACTGTGATAAATATCAAACCTTTGAGGAAAACTCAAACTTAATCCATGACCAGGAAATGCAGCCGCTTCTGTCTGTTTCTGAAAGAGAAAAACTGAGCCCTTTCTTAAAATTGTAACTCACATGGTGGATTGTCCTGCAGAATGCCCCCCCCCCCCCC
>JAODKF010000147.1:7110723-7121858 GCA_026779585.1 Mormyrus proboscirostris | reverse complement strand
AACCCCTCCTCGTGGAACTGGAAGGGAAGAATCTCCCACACATAGGGGGGAGATGTGGGGCCAGGGTGCAAAGAAGGAATAACGTCTTGCAGCTCCTTTATTTCTGGATCATTATGGGCTGTTGAATGGTCAATATTTTATTTCGTCACAGGTCGAACATCAGAGTGACTCCTTGCTAACTGTCTAGCTCCAGAACATTCTTAGAATGTTCCCTTAATTAGTGCCGGAGCTGTCGAAGGTCTTCTGACTAACATTTACTTAAAACCTAGTTAATCAAACCCAACCCATATAAAACAGCATTCAAATTCAAATTTTGTCACATGCATCATCATACATAATACAACCTGCTGTGAAATGCATCACCAACAAGTACCTTCAGCTGGTTGTGTGGTTTCAATATACTACTTGTGAAGCCTTTGCCCTCTATTGGAAGGACGGAATTAAGAAAATAAAATGTCATATATGAAAAAAGCCACATTTCTGCTCAATTTGCATTATTAATATTTACTGATGCATATATACTAGCCGCACAATATTATAATTTTGTTAATATTAAACCGAATAATGTCACTGTCTGATGAAACACCTGTGGGCCGATCTCCAAAAGTGCATATCTCAGGACTGTGAAAAAACGTGTTTTCTCAGAAGCAACTTTACAAAATAAACATAAACCGATGTGATGAGACACCCATAGCATCACCGATAGAAACTGTCAGTGAACAGCTAATGTTTGAAGTGGAGTTACATAGATTGGTGTCATAGAGACATATATCACTTTATATTCACAATTAAGAGCAATGTCAGCTGCCTAGCTATCACCTTTACATTGTGGAAATTTGTGATATCAAGTACAGGCAATCCCCGGGTTATAAACAAGATCTGTTCCCTAAGTCTTATTATTATTATTATTATCATAATACAGTAATACTAACGGTAACTAGACCTGTTACTCTATCAAGCTGATGAATTGCTGAAGCCGCGCAATATTTTCACAAGTGTCACAAAGTATCAAGTATTACGGACCATTGTATTTAACCCAAATTCTTAACATAACAGGCTTTATGGCAGCCTGTTTATACGAACAAGCCGTCCGTAAGTCAGATGTTCTTAACCTGAAGAATTCCTGTAATCCATACAAACTACCATCATGAATACAAATGTTAACTAATACAAACATGAATACTAGTTAAATAGATACTTTCATAAAACATCTTTTCATCGGTGAATTAGATGTCAAAGCCATCATTGGACAGAGGAGAATGGGCGTAGACGTGCGTAGTTATCATTGAACAGAAGAGAATGGGCGTAGACATAAGCATTATCATTGGACAGAGGAGAATGGGCGTAGACATAAGCATTATCATTGGACAGAGGAGAATGGGCGTTGACATAAGCATTATCATTGGACAGCAACATTAAATAGGTACCATAATATGTTGCCAGTGTGCAAGAGTAAGAGGTTAATTAGTATCTACCCAGAAAGTTGTATGATCTGGTTGAATGGAACATGGCCAGCTAAGGCTCCCTATATCACGGCAGCTTGGTGCTGAGCCGTTTGGTGCTGAGCCGCTTGATGCTGAGCCGTTTGCTGCTGAGCCGCTTGGTGCTGAGCCGTTTGGTGCTGAGCCGTTTGGTGCTGAGCCGCTTGATGCTGAGCCGTTTGCTGCTGAGCCGCTTGGTGCTGAGCAGCTTGGTGCTGAGCCGTTTGGTGCTGAGCAGCTTGGTGCTGAGCCGCTTGGTGCTGAGCAGCTTGGTGCTGAGCCGCTTGGTGCTGAGCCGCTTGGTGCTGAGCAGCTTGGTGCTGAGCCGCTGGTGCAGTGTTATGCTGAGATACCCCTGACCAGCCTCATATTTTATTGGTTATTTTTTTGGAGTATCTGGGATAGGCTCCAGACCCTTAGCGACCCTGAATAGGAGAAGCAGGCATAGAAAATGGATGGATGGATGGATGGATGGATGGCTGGATGGATGGCTGGATGGATGGATGGATGGATGGATGGCTGGATGGATGGATGGATGGATGGATGGATGGATGGAGCCTAAGCAGTTAATAACAAAGGGGGCACAATGACCACACTATTCACACACACATTCACCCTTACAAACACTCTGGTAACTCCTAGGGGCTGGAAACTGGAGAAGCCAGAATAAACCCCACAACAACACAGGGAGAACATGCAAGCTCCACACGCGTGTACTTTTAACTGAAATACTAACACAGCTGTTTAATATAAACATATCGGTACAGGTATAGCAGAAGCCATGTGCAATGAACCAGATAAGCTTTAATCCATTATGGGTTAAAAGGGTCCTTTGTTTTCCTTTCTGACTGGTTTGATGGTGTCCAGTAAGAAACAGCACTTCCACTGCGTCGTCCCAGTACCTGTTCAGCATCACGTGGCAGATGAATAGTGGATTCTGATTAGCCGCCGTGCTGAAGTCCTGGCTCCCGGGATGACATGGCCCAGCCGTGGATGAGGTAAGACCAGCCCCATGGAAGGCCGGGCGGGGCTCAATGATTCCACTGCGATTCACTGCAATCATTCCATACAGGGACAGCAGATGTTAAAAGGTCAAATTAGTACATGGAAGGAAAATCTAAAATCGATTAATAAAATGACTATGGATGCGTGACAGTAGGGACACACGTGTCCAGTCATGCTGGTGGTGGGTATCTGGTTTGGGGGGTGTTCTACACGGATTGGCCATGCTGGTGGAGGGTATCTGGTTGGCGATGTTCTAAACCAGTGATTCCCAAGCTGGTCCTCAGGGCCCCACGACTGGTCTTCTTTTTTGCTCCCTGTTGCTGGACAGTCTGTGGGTTCCCTAGGACCGGATTGGAAACACTGTTCTAAACAACCCACTTGAGGATGAGCAAGCCACACACATCTCTCCTCTGCTCCGTCAGGAACACTCTGCCGAGATTGATGAGTATTAAGCAGATCCGGGGCAGCGGGCAGGTGCCCATGATGCGACACACCGACCTGAGCTGGCCTGAGTGTAAATTCCTTTTTGGAAATATGCAGAATGTGGTCATGTGACACACTCACACTGTATTGTTCTTCAGCTGGATATTTACCAAAATAACTTTGTTCCACTGCTGGTACTGAACCAGTGACGGGACCACACCTGAATGTTCCTGGTTTTGGCCCATTTACGGCATTGGTTTTCCTGAAGGTGTGAGATGGAGCACTGTTTCCGGAATGTTCCCGAACAGATACTCACATGCCAACCACTGGCTGCTATCCAACTTTCTCATTCCAAGTCACCTTTATCCACGTGCCAGGAGACTAGGAGTACCATCAAGGCTTAAAAGGACACTGAGGAGCACAGAGGAGCTCCTCTCTACGGGGGGCAGGAGGGGTGAAGGGGTCCCTGTGTCACAGGGAGGTCGCTTCTCACGGACGACGGGACACAGGATGTCGACCTTGCCCCCGGGGCGACCAGCCGCTGAGCCTCGCAAAAGGGCTTCTCAGGACTGCCCCACCCACCCAAAGATGCTGGTTCTCCGAACAGGGCTTGCATTGATTAGGCGAGGGGGTGCTCCTCTGCCCTCATTAATGCTCCTTGGGTGAACAGGCCGCCATGCAAGGCGAGTGAAGAGGAAGGTGTTAACACAGCACCTGCCGGCTCTCGCGGTGAGCAGCTACAGGCCAGCGATGACCTTCCACATCATAAACCCAGCCCCGTCTATTTGCTCTCTAATAAACAGGGCCGCACTTTCCACCACGTCCTTTTCATTGAACCTTTCAGACTTTATTATCCTAAAAACAAAGGAACACCTGGAATCAACTAGAAGTAATGGAGCACATGTTAAGGAAGTCGTTTTAGCCAGAGAACCTCCAATCTATGGAAAAACAAACACTGTAGCTTGTACCAAGACCCATGAGGGAAATCTGTCAACAAAGGCAAAGAAAGGTCATCAGTTCAGTGAAAAACCATCCGATTGGTACGTTGGCTCTTGGAGGTTCGGACCTGGCAGTCGGAGGATTGGCTATAGTCGTAAGCACCGACTGTCTGTGCGGTGAGGCAACTCCCTCAGCTGTCTGTGTGGTGTCACTCTTCTCGGGGCACATTCTTTGCTCACCCTGTGGCGCCGCCCTAGTGACAGCTGGGAGATCTCAGCACCACCCCAAACAGGAAAACCGACGACGGCAGTCTCTCGGTAAGCTGGAATGAGCTGTGATGTGCGGATGCTATTATTTAGTGACTGCCCCTCCAAAGAGTCGTGGGTTCAAAACCCGAAATGACGAACACGAGCCTTGGGTGTGGTAAGGCGACTCCCTCAGCTGTCTGTCTCTTCTGTGCCGATTGGGTGGGGGCCATCGGAGCCAGTGTCAACAGATATGACACAAGAACTGAAGAATGCTCATCTCTTACAAGAAAAAAAAGACCCTGGATTTTATAAATTGTAAAACATGCTCACAAGATTTTTAAGAATATGGCTTTTGCAAGAGGGCTGTATTTACACTGCACAAAAAAATCTAATTGTTGCCTGTCTTTCAAATGATGTCTTGTGTGCAAAGGGCAAGCACATTTGTTTACATATTAATCACTTAGTCATCATTTAATTAGTCATGCCTTTTGCTTAGACAACAAGGAACCCTGTCTCTGTTTTATATCATGTTATTAATCCCTCTGAAGGATTACATGGGGAACGAATTTCTGAAAGCGTCCACACAATAGTGAAAAATTAGAGTAATAACATAATATCAAGCAAACGGGTTCAGTCAGAAGACGCTTTCATGACATCATCATAAGCTGGGCCAATAAAAGCAGGGTTCTCCAGGTCCAATGTCATTTGGGACACATACGTTGTACTTTATTGCAGATTCTACGTGCAGGAAGCGGATCGAAACAGGCGGTCCATTAATTCATTAGCTACGCGGGCCGAGGGCGGGTCGTATTGAGGCATGGGGGTGACTGTATTGTGTTCCCTTTATTACACTTTTCAAAGCCCGTAGCGGTTGTTTTTGGATCAGGGGGCATTGCAGGAATATGGTCAAAATGTCAAGGAAACATTAAAAAAAAAAATGGCCTCATTCCAATCCGGCACCCCGACCAGGCGTAGTTAGCGCTGCGCAGGTCAGCGCCTTGGTGAGCCTTTAAAAGCAGGTGATCTGGTCCCTGGCCAGCACCTCGCCTAGTGCATATTCCCAGGCTGCAGAGCTTGCCAGCCCGGCACATTCACAGTCCCCTCGCCAGCGAGCTCTTCCAGGGATTGCTGCTGCTGATTTTATGACTTTTCATAAATCCTATCAAACAAGCCCCTTCCCGCTCGCTTTGGCCCCGACTGGCCCGCACTTCTACTCGCCGGAGCACTGGAGACCTCGGATCTGGAATGCGATTTAGCTAAGCTGATAATTTACTTTCCCTTGGTTACATAACATATAAATCGAATACAATCGCTTAAAATGCTACGGCGCTCATAGAGGGTTGCATTCACATGGTGTGGCATTAATATGGATTCAGTTAATTACAGGGTGAATGTTTTCCCTCTTTGTAAAAAGTATTGTTCTCAATAAATTCATTTGAGGGGCGTGTGAGGAGGAGAGGATTTTTGTCTCTAACAGACCAGAACAAACTGAGCCAAAGGCTGGTCTATCTGCTGCGCTGGGACAGGGGCAGCAGCGAGCGAGCGGCATCTTCTCTGGGGGCGGGGCCGGACTGACTTACGGCGGAGTCGTTATTACTTCATTTCCTGTGAGCGCGGTTATACCCGCTTACAGGGATGTGTTTTATGGTGCTTGTGTTTACTTAATGGCCCTATGACTTCATTGGTTTTAGGGTCAATTTGGAATGACAAATTCAGCTGAAGCTGATGGTTTTGTCGGCCTTCCCGCGGAAACTGAGCTTGGCAGCGGGCCAGAGTGGAGAGCAACACACACATGATGCATATGCGCGCACACACACACACACACACACACACACACACACACACACACACACACACACACATGCGCACATGCACACACATACTCACACACATACATGCATATACCCATACACACACACACAAATGCACATGCACACATGTAAATGCATGCATGCAAATGTATACATACACACACACACAAATGCACATGCACACATGTAAATGCATGCATGCAAATGTATACATGCACACACACATACATGCACATGTACATCATGTTCCATGTGCATCAGGACCTAGTTTCCTGTATCTGCTGCCTCTGTTCCAAACTGCCCCAGCAAAGGCAAAGAACCTTCTGGACTCTCCTCCATTTCATTTGCTCCAATGGAAACGAGGGGCAGGAAAAAGAGAAAAGGAGAAGAAAAAAAATAAAACAAAGACGTCGGGCAGTAAACATCTGTGGTCCAAAGCGGGCATGGGATGCCCCCATTGTCTCGGGGCGGCCCACAAAGGACGGCCCGGCGCATACAGTGTGTCATGTGATCCAGGCCACGGCCGGGCTGGCAGATAAAGCCGCCACTTTAAAGGTGGAGAGAATAGGCTCACGGGCGGCTTAAAGCTCATTAACCTTTATCCCTGGAGTCTCGCAGCGTTTAAAAGGCTCGGCTACCTCTTGAAGACACATTCATTTGCGGATAATTAGGTCAACGGCGGAATTAAGGGATCTTTTACGTTTGGTCAGCGGTGCCTGTCTGCTGTAAAAATACTTGCTTTTGAGTGTCATTGTGGCTCAGTGTGATAAAGTGGCCGTCTGTCATCCAGAACAATGAAGGACGCTAGGAGGGGTCTGGGGGACAAGTCCAGCGGCAGGAACGGGAGGCGGGTGACCTCACCACTCGTGCGGTTTCTGTCCCCCGTCAAGGAGGGGTGCCGTCAACAAAGACCGCAGGCAACGGCGGGCCTGATTTGTAGCCTTTGCTCTGGAAAAGGGGGCAATTTAACGTCCAACTTGAAGAAAAAATTATCTTCACATGGAACAAAAGCCATGGTAAAATGCAGATGCTCCGTGCCTTACAGTGAGGTTACGTTCCGATGAACCCATCGTAAGTTGAAAATGTCGTAACTCAAAAATGAATATGATAGGATATGACATGACACACTTGGGTGTTTACAGTTTTTTTCAATTGCTTAAGAACAATTTTGAAAACAGGGCCTGGTTTTTCATAACATTTCACACAATTAGCACAACACCTTGCAAAATGAAACACTGTAGTCAAAACTCTACAATTTCTTACAAAAACCCTATTTTTTTGTCAAAACAAATCCATCATATGGTCTGATTGTGTTTGATTCAGTTAACCACTCCTGTGCTTATCTTAAAACACTTGTAACATTTACACAGAGAAAGTGTAAAAATAGATTCGTAAAGACTACATGACACTGATTTTGAAGACCAGTTGAATTATTTATTTCTCTTCATGCCCCAGTTTTTGTAATTACGTCAGTCCTGCAAAGAGACAGCATCACACTAAACATGATCTGCATCTGTCCTCCTAGCTGGGTCTGGCCACAGGGCCTCGTCAACATCACAGGCTATGTTATCATCATCAAGGCAACGTGGGAAGAATCTTCTGGAGTGACGAATCAATCCCTGTGTTGATGCTACATCGATGTGGTCACAGGCTTCCTCCATAGCTTGGATGAGCGGCATGTGGACATACGGAGATCATATACCTTTCACCGCTATGCTGAGAAGAAAAACTCAATGGGGTTTAGGAAGGGGGAGTATGATGGAAGGTGTATAACTGTAAATTGCAGTTGCTGTTGAAACCAGTTGTGGACCTCAGCAAAAGATACATTGTCCCAGACGATGGGGGACCCCATTCTGTGATATGGCTGCACACATGGTAATGTGGCCCACATGTTGCCCTGGTACATTGACAATAGCCCTGTGGCTAATGATATTTCTTCCTCTTCTTGTCACCGTATTCAGGTTAAATTCAGCCTCATCAACGTATATAAATTCATGTTGGACTTCATCCGCATCCATTTGGAAAACTCTCTGAAATAAAAGATCACATTGTGTAGATCAGTATACTGTAAATCTGCTATGCAGGTGACCCCTTGCCTTTTTACAGTGTCTGTTGACCTGATTGGTGTGTCTATAATTATTCACCTGTGTCTGTGCACACCTGGTGGCTGTGTTTAACCAATCGGTTCATGGGTGTGTTCATTTGAAAGCCTTTCCTCTGTTATTGCAAGGTAGTAACATTATGATCGATTTCAGTGTCAAAGGCATATAAGTGTTTAGTGTTTTGCAAATCACCGTGCGTAGTGTACCCCGCCTCTTGCCTGAGAATGCTGGGATTGGCTCCAGCTTCCCCACGACCCAGATGTATAAAGCGGTATAGATAATGGATGGATGGATGTGTGTAGTGTTTTACATAAAGTGTGAAGTTGTCAATGTGCATATAGTTGTGCAAATCTGGGCTGGTGTTTTGCTCCTTGACTGTTCCGCTTTGCTAATTGTGGAAAACTTTTCATTTTCGTGTGACCATAGCGATTGCAAAAAACTGTAGTAGACATAACAGGCTTGGGAAAATTTAAACAGTTAAACAGATAAACCACCACTATACAATACTTTGTTAATAAGTTTAATAGCTATGATTATGCTGGCGATCGCTACAGAGGCTGAAAGCGTAGCTGCGTGGATGCTGCGGTCGCCTGAAATCAGTCGAAAGTAACACATGGCATATCGCTTCACGACGAGTCCTGAATGCGTATCGCTACCACACCATCATAAAATCAAGCCGTCATAGAGCACAAAGCCCTGCGGCTATGTAAAACCACATTACTCACCAGAATGTAACGAATTCTCAACACATAACACAATGTTATGACACGATGCGTTGTTACACATGACTAGACAAAATGTTACAAATTTATAGATTACATCATCGCTTTATATTGCAGCATCACCCTGTTACTACCATTGTCACCGTTATTATCATCATTCAAACAGTGATACAGGGAAATGCTGTCGTGTAACAAAGATTCTGTTCTGAACTGGAATAAAGGACCAGCAGGTGGGTAGTGAGACAGGCTTGCAGTAGCGCCAATGTTGCAGAGCCACACCTGCGCAGCTGCATGCAGGATGGCGGGTGATAATGCATCATATAATAATGCAGCACTATGCGACAACTCGACAGAATGCGTTAGCGTCGGTAACCGAACAGAGCATTCGCACTACATAGCACAAATTAAAAAAAAAAAAAAAAAACAATCATAAGACATTAAGGATAAATAAAAGTGTAAATACAATTCTTGCTTCCATAACATTGTATCTCCCACCTCCCACTTTGTTGTTGCTGTCCATTTCTAACATGGGATTGTGCCAAACTAACTATCAAATTAGTTCATTATCGGTGGCAGTTTAAGGGGGGAGGGGCTACAGCAAGCTAAGGGGTGTCGTTTCAGCCCATCACCCAGCTGATGTTTCGACCTGTGGCTGCAAAGCCCCCCCTGCAATGGGGCTTGCAGGATCTCTGCTCTGTCCCCTAGCGATTCCGAAGGGGGCCCCTCCCAAGGGACCGGAAATGCGGCCATGCTCACATGCGTTTTGGCCGCAAGGCACCGCTGCCACTCTGCTAAATGCCATTTTATGACGTGATTTGTCAGAAGTGCTGATTGCCCCATGAGACTCACACACACACGCGCACACATACACACACACACACATAGTTTGCAACTATATCTTTGTGGGGACTCTCCATTCATTTCTAGGGGGAAATGTCTAATACCAATATGATGACAGTAACCCCCACCCAACCCTGACCTTAACCCCCAACCAGCCCTAGCTTTAACCAGAAGTAACCAAACTAAATATGAGACTTTTGCCATTTTTAGTGTTTGAATTTCATTCACAAATCTGTGTGAAAAAATGGTCCCCACAATGTCAAAATCATTGGTATTTTTCACATAGTGGAGGCCATTTTGTCCCTACAATGTAATATAAACATAATCCATACACACACACACACACACACACACACACACAGATGGTCTCACTGGAGTGGTTTGCTTTGCAGAGCTGCCTAGTCTGGGAATTGTCATTCATCCCACTTGCGTCTTAAGCACTTCAGGTTGAAATCTCATTTGTGGAAGAGAATGCAGGTGGTTGGGATACAGGTAACGGTGTTTATTTTGTCAAGGTGCTCTTAAACAGTTACCGCGTTGACAGAGGTTGATGATACGTGCATCTTTGGTTTGTCTCGTAAACACTGACATAAAACATCCATCTTTCATGGACGTGTTAGTGTTAGAAGGAGATGAAAGGATATGAAAAGCCAAGGAAAATGTGTAAAAATGATCTAATTTCCTTTCTTTCTGAAAAGGAATGACCAAAACGTTCCTACAGGCAGACTTTTTTCACACGTGAAACACCAATGAACCGTGTGGTGGGCAGAATTAAACACGGCACCATCATAGCAACGGAGCAGAGGCATGACCTTCACCTTATAGCAGGATCACCTTCAGAAAGCTGTTTAACACAACAAAGACGGGGGCTAAATAATCCCCCATGTCCGGATAAGAAGCTATTAAGAATAAAGCCTGCGATGTTTTCAAGAATGGAGTCAATGGTGTGTAGCAGATATCTTCATGAGCATGTGCTTCCATCTTTCTGAATGATCTTACGTGAGCTTCAGTGTCAGTTATTCAGTTATGCGTACTTGAGTTCAGTACAGGGCCGGTCAGACACCTCTGCTCTCAGTAGATGGCAGTACGAGAGACAGGATCACCATTAAGCTGCTATAAATGTGTATATAAATGAAATGATAAAAAAAATTCAGTCAGGACAGGAAATGCATAACATGGATTTAATATTTTGGCAGGATATTTATATGCTAGATAGATAGATAGATAGATAGATAATAAAGAACAAAGGACTTTTTCCACAGAATTCAGCCATTTTGAAGTGACGTCATGTGTTTTCGTGCTCTTCGGGTGAATCGGCAGATCGGCATGCTGTAGTAATGAGCACATGTGCAAACCCGCACTCTGAAGCACACGTACCTCACACTAAAGCATGCTGTGCCTGTAGGACACATGCAGTCCCACCTGGCAGGTGGGCGGGGCCTCGTTCTGAAATGGCCGCCCCATACCAGCGGCTTCTCCTCAGCCGCCGGTTCCCAGCGATGGGCCGTTAATTACGCAGCGGCACTCCAAGGAGGTGAGGCTGTGCGCCTTCACACCATCAACC
>JAODKF010000147.1:7058263-7071512 GCA_026779585.1 Mormyrus proboscirostris | reverse complement strand
CATGAGTGCTGCTGGTGTCAGGGAGCTGCAGGGTCCTTATGCGGGGCTGCATGAGTGCTGCTGGTGTCAGGGAGCTGTAGGGTCCTTATGCGGGGCTGCATGAGTGCTGCTGGTGTCAGGGAGCTGCAGGGATCTTATGCGGGGCTGCACGAGTGCTGCTGGTGTCGGGGAGCTGCATTTCACTGATGGTATCATGAATTCACAGAGGTACTGCTCCATACTGAAGGAGAAGATGCTGCCGTCACTCCGTGCCCATGGTCATTGTGCCACTGGTGCATTTCTGAAGAAGAACAGAGTGAAGGTGATTCAGTGGCCAAGTATGACTCCTGATCTGAACCCAACTGGACACTTATGGGGAATTCTGAAGAGATAAATTGAGCATCACTCTCCATCCAGCATAAAGGAACGGAACAATAGAAAAAGACAGATGTTACAATATGTTGCCAACTTGTTCATTCCATGCCTAGAAGAGCTGGTGCTGTCCTTAAAAATCACGGTGGTCACACAGAATACTATAGATGTAGTGGTTTTTGTTGTGGGCTGTATTCATGTTTGCATCACCTGATTTGAGTAAAACTGAAGATTTTTCCATCTAAATTATATTATTAACCTTAATTTCATGTTCATGAGCAAATGTTCTATAAAACTCAGTCTTATCAAAATTTTGGAAATTGTTCTTGTGTTCCTTGAGTTATTGATTAAAATCTTACCTTTCAAAGGGGTTGTACTGAGCACTGTATATATATCATGTAAGATGAATTGCCAGTCTGGCTCCCGACACAGACTCACAGTCTCCTGCTTGAGAAAAAGCTATGACTCTTTGTTGACCAATCAGAATGAATGTGCAGCTTTCGGGAACATCAGCATTGGAGCCCCCTACAGGTCGCACCTGTTCATGCCAGCCATGTAGATCTCTCTCAAAGGCACAAACTCACGGCTCCTGAGATGCTGAAGCTATTGGCAGCTTTTGATCTAATGTGCTTCTACTGGTGAATAGAGTGCTGAGAGCTGAAGGTGGCTCTGAGGGGACACTTACAGCACAGCATGCAGGCTATTTGGTTTGCACCCCAAAGATGACATTAACCAGCATGTAAAGCTGGGCAATTTACAAAAGGGGGGGAGGGCGTCCGTAAGCACACAATGCCTCATATTTACCGGAACACTTATATACCCTATTCTGACATTTATATGGCTGGGATGGACCTGCAGAGTATTTTAACCATCTCTTATATTCTCTTTGTTTCTTTCCTAAATGCTATATTTTATATCAGTGCACCACTGTTTTCTATGATGCCATTAATAGACTTGATTCAAATTCACCTGTACCACATGTTCTTTGGGAAATCTTAGAAACTTAACTTTCTTGAGAAACTAGCATTTGTGGGGAGCTGGGGGGGGGGGGCTGAGTACAACAAGCTAACTTGATTACAGTCATACACTGAGGCTCCCTTTGATCTGGGATTCTTCCATCCAGCCATCACCACTAACCAGCCACCCATTGTTAAACACAGACAGGCACAGGTAAAAGCAAAGTGATACGCGAACTGGCAGAGCGACACAGACACTGCACGACGTCCTGGGCTGTGCTGCATACCCGTGTTAGCCTGCAGCACATCCCTGGATCACTCTAACAAGTATAATTTTCATAAAAACAAAGGGAAGTCTGCCTGTGTAATTGGCTTATCTAGTGCGTGTTGACCATGCGATATATTCCTCTGTTGCCAAGTCTGTTGCTAGGCAAAGCCGGATCGCTCTGTAGACTATGAGTATACTCTTAATCAGAGTATTGAGTATACTCTTAATCAGACAGTAACAAAATGCGAACTGAAGTCAAATAACACGATTTTTAACTATATTTTGTCCACTAATATGTAGTGACCCTCAAATGTAAAATAAATACAGAATAATTCTTTTAACTGAGTGCAATTCTATGAATATTTTAACCCACGAAAATAGAGCCTGTTTCACCCACACACCAGCACCTTCCATCTACAGCGTTAGAATGGTACATTTTCATGTGCACTGTGTGTAGAAACACTTCAGTTCATAATGTGGAGAAACACACCATCCAGTTGCCGTTGATGAATAAAACATTTGCCTTGAGCGTCCTCTCAGTGTGAGCAGGGGAATTGTCTGTGTGGGTGAAATCAGACGAGTTTCACCAACACATCAAAGCTGTGGAGGACTATGTGTGAAAGCCAGGTTTACGCTTCCAGCATGCAGCAAAGTATCTTACACGTTGCACAGCTGCCGATTGTGAATAAAATCAATTGTACGGCAAATATTCTCGGCATATCAATAAAAGACAATTGTTGAACATCTGAAATTTACAGGTATTACATCTATTTAGGTTGAACAAATGATAAAAAGGCGGTATATCTTACACTTGGGATATCTAAAGTGAAACGATCGGTTGAAACACTTAAATTCTTTTCAGATTGCCCCGAAGTTTTCTTGTGGTTGGTACACAGTGCTACCCTGAGTACACGATGATCGGTACCAAAACGTCAGGTTCGTTTAAGTGTATGCTATTCAGCAGCTATGGATCAATTTAACGATTCAGAACCCACAGTACCAGGTAATAAGGTTACTTTTTGTGTATCTGCAGTAAACTGAATCGTGCTTATTACTGTAAAACTCAAACTGAGCAACATTTATTGAGAATAGTAGCAGTTAAAATGGGACCCGCACCCAGAGACGGTATATGAAACGATAACGCGTTTAGGGAAGATAAAATCTTTCTTTACGGCTTCACTCACCCTTATCTATCCGAAAGAAAAATACGGTAACATGTCAGAGCTGGCGGAGGGGTGTTCGGGTGATAACAAATTTTATGATGAAATGAAATCGATTTAACGCCACCTGTAAAGGAGACCTAATTTTAAATCTCCACTTTACTGGAGGCGTATCGAAAGCATTTAGCAGATCCTCCTGATTACACGCCTTTTGCTAATGAAGCGAGATACAGAATGAGGGTTGGGGGCGGGGCGTGGTGCCTAATTATGTTTGGGGTGTGGCCTTGGTACGTAATTATGTTTGGGGCGGGGCGTGCTGCTTATTTATATTTGGTGGTGAGTCGTGGCGTGTAATTATGCTTGGGGGTGGCGCATAATAATACTTGGGGGTGTGGCCTTGGTATGTAATTATGTCTGGGGCGGAGCATGCTGCGTAATTATGTTTGGGGCGGGGCCTTCTGAGTCTGCGCTCTTCTCATTACAGGTCTACGTCGGACGTGATGCGCTCTTCCCAAGAATATGAGGTGGGCTTCGTCCGCACTTCCTACTGTTCCTCAGGCGGCGTAGCTGGCGGGGTTCACAATCACACCCGTGGAGTTGGAAGTTAATATCACAAGCATTTTTGTTGTGATCGTGCTAGTGCGGTATTTTCTGTTTAAGTTGAACACACCGACAAGTAAACAAAACCTATATCTGATTAGTGAAATCTACGTCAGTACCGATTTATCCAACTAGCTCGACGGGACACGAACAGGCGGCAAACGTGACTGAAGCTTCGGTCTTTTCCTTAAAGTGCTTATATATTATTAATTGTAAAAATGTTTTCACAACAGGGTAACCGCACCCCTGCGAAGGGAAGTCCACGCAGTCGCATCCCCCGGCCGGTGCTGCGGCCATTCAGCCGGAAGAACAACTTGTTCTCCCCGGAGGAGACGCCGATACCTGGGCACAGTTCCGACTCCACCAAGGGTGCCATCGGTACCCACAACTCATGCTCAGGTTTGAATCTCCTGTGTAATTGTATTAAGGGGTCAGTGGTCCCTTTCTTCAGAGCCTCGGCCATCTCTCTCCCAACTTGATTGGTGAAAGCAGGTTAAAAGGCTTTTTACCCTTATAGGTCTCCTCTCCCTTTCTGTCTTCGGCTCTTCATGTGAATTTCAACCGCTCAGCTACCCGAATAAACTTTGGTACATTTGATACACTTGAATGCTTAATTTTTAAATTCCCGAGATTACTTATTACTAATTTTGAACACAGGTTATCGGTAAAATAGGATGTTGTAACGAATTACACTTAACAAAACAGGTGTTTAAAGTAAAAAAACAAAAAAGGACGGGGGGAGACATTACGGCCCGACTTTGCCTGTCTTTCAGACGACACAGGATGCTCCAGCAGCCAGCTAACGTCCCTTTCAGTGGGTAGCGCCCTCCCGAGGTCATACGCGGGCAGCGAGCGCAAGAGGAGGAACCGAAAGAGGGTCCGTGTGCACGTGATGGCGGAGAGCCGCCCCCCTGTACGGAGCGCAGGTGAGGGGGCAAAGCCCGTCAGCTTAAAGAGGCCGTTTCCGGGGGGGGGGGGGGGAATGAATGAAGGCATCTACCTGCTGTCTCATTAACAGTTTAGTTACTTGCCGCTTGCTTTGCATTTACAGATACCTGTTAGTTTTGCTCCTGTTTAATTGTCCTGATTGTATAAATAGTCTGTCAGTTTTGCAAACATGGTTTTTATTGCTGGTGAAAAGGCCTCCTACAGCAGGACTGCTCGGTTTTTGCTTGCAGCCATGCATCGCTGTGGAGCAGCTCACTTTGTCATGCTTACTGACAGCCTGCGCTGCCTGCAGCATCCAGCACCAGTGTTGGGCAGAAAGTCTATTTGAAGTAAATTCACCGTCTTGCTTCTCTGCTTTCTAAAGAAGGGAGGCTAAAAGCTGCTTCCGCAGCAGACGCTAATGTGGCCGGGCAGCTATCAGACGGGTCATGCCTTTTGTTTGATATGTAACTTGATGCCATGGAGACCAAATGGGCCCCTTGATCGCAGCCTGAAAGGCACTCGGTGCACAGGAAGCTTAGCCTGGAGGTGCGTGTTCCCCTCCGCTTTTGGGGAGTCCTTTTCTCCCAAAAAAACTGCTCTGGGATCCCTTTTAGAGGGGCCATGAATCGAGACGAGCTGCTTTCCGACGAGGAGGGCGATGTGGAGCGCGAGTTCGCTGCCAGTTGGCTGAGGTGGACGGAGGGGAAGCGCCGCCTCATGTCTCTGTCGCCATGGTCCCCTCCGATGGGCCTTTCTTCAGGTGCCGACACAGACCTCAGCCCCTCTGGCAGCGGCAAGCTGAGACCGTCGTCTACCAGCAGTCCTGCGGCGAAGAGGCTGACGTTCTCTCACAGGTATGGCAGTGTGGCGCAGTAGGACTGATGAAAATACAACCTTTTACGAGTATTAAAAATAACCATTTGAGATCTTACTCAAATGCTGGTCAGTCCTGCGTCGCGTCGAGCTCACTGTATGCCCGCCAGGGAGCTGTGATCTGTTCCCCGAGACTTCCAATTCAGACTCGGAACTCTGCCTTGGGTTGCCGACGGGTACTGAGCCTGCATCTGATGTCTGACACGCCTGTCTCTGCAGCCGTGCCGCCCCAGGCAGGAGGACCGGGCCTGAGCCCAGGCAGACATTGGCGGACCTGACTCCGTATGCCCCCTGCAGGGCGGTGCCCCGCTCTGCCCTCCCCAACAGCGGCAGCGACGCAAGCTCTTCTGCCTGGTACTGCTTGGCTCCCGGGTTACTGCGATGGTGACACACACTGGGGGTTGTGGAAGTGGGGGTGTGTTGTTTTCAAAGTCAAACAAGCAGGAATTGTTTTGGTAGTCTTACCTAAATGACGCCTCGCCTTGAGTAGCAGAAGGTATCTGCCTTCTCCTGAATCGAACGCCGAGAGAATGATGGATGACATGAATATTTTATGCTCGACAGGCCTCCTTTCGACAGGCCTCTTTTTGGCATCTCCATTATCGTATCGCATTTCTGTCCTCTTCTGAGGTCCTTGTGTGAAGGACTGTGGAAACCAGGAGACCGTCGTCACGACACTGTTCCCATGAGGGGGGTTTGGCTTTGGTCGCTTCCTGAGAGTGATTATAAACTGTAGCACAGCCATGGAGGGAGCGTGTCAGGTGAGGGGTGTGGCCTCCCTGTCCGCTCATCTCTCGAGCGCCGTCTCTGTGAAGGTTGGGCCCGTCAGGGCAGCCGCTGGACATCAGGCGTGCATTAATCCCATGTTTCCTGGGGGGGATTGCGTGGTTTACCTTCCGCTCCTATCCGCGTCTGCCGACGATGATGCAGCATCCTGGGTTGCCAGGATACCGTGGAAGCCCCTGTTGCTGTGTAGCTTTTTGTGGGTCATGGAGGGGGGGGGGGCTGGTTTGCACAGAAGTGTCGTCACCCCCTCCACCCCAAATTGGATTAGCACAGTTGAAGCTCTAAGGCGGGGTGGGGGCTTGTCTGCTTTCAGCTGACTTTCCCCCCAGTTGTAAAGAGGACAGAGCATGTTAGTGCTGGGCAGAAAGAGACCGAGTTCCTTCCCTGAACTGGTGCTGGTTCTTGATGCTTCTGGCCATTTTGCCCACTTCGGGCCTCGTTTGCGCCGGTAGACCCACTTCCCGTGAGAGGCGGCTCTCAGCTGTGGCCAGATGGCACCGGTGACGCACCAACCTGCCTGAGGTCTCGTGGATGCTGTTTTTATCTCTCCCTGTGGTCTCCGGAAGACTCCATCTGCTTTGTCGTCATGGTGGAATCCTGGAGATACATTCCGTGTGGCATCGGCTGACTGGCCGAGTGCAGAGCTTAGGGATAAACGTCGTGCTTCTCTCTTCCACGTGTCACGGTTTACAGTAAAGACGCAGCTTTTGTTCCGTTGATGTGTGGCTGCTGAAAGGTTTCCACCTTGAATGTGTCCGTGACTGAATAGTCAGTTACCTAAAAAAAATGATTAAAAATGTCGCTGTATCTTCAGTTATTTTGTGTCTTTTGAAGTTTTTATTAGTTCAGGTTAATTACCGAAATACTGACATTCGTAATGATTGCACGTGTAAGTGAAGTTTACCTTTTGCATACTTTGTGTGAATTTCAAGATTATTTTGTAGAGCTATAATATAGGGTGTTTCCTTTGTAAGAAATTTAGATGCTGCGAGTAGTTTTGTTCTTGAAGTTTAATAAAATGAATAAAATGATTCCATTACTCGTCGTCCTGCTTCCAGTTGTGAACAATGTTTTGAAACTAAGGAATGTCAACTAAAAAAACTTCTCATCACCTTGTATAAGGAGGCGCTACCACTCATGTGGGGACAACCATGGCATAAAGCCCCCCAGCCCTGAGCAGTATCTGACACCCCTGCAACAGAAGGAGGTCATGATCAGACACCTGCGGAGTCAGCTGAAGGAGTCGGAGATAAGATGTCACGAGAGGTCTGTTCCATTACCTTCAAATTATTAGCAGGGAGTATTTTTGTATCTCGAGTGAAATTCTTAGTGTGTCGAGAGGAAAAACCCATGAGATCAAATCATCATCTTCTCAGGGAGATGGAGGTGGAGGAACTGCGGGCCCAGCTGAGCCGGATGCAGGAGGACTGGATTGAGGAGGAGTGCCACCGTGTGGAGGCCCAGCTGGCCCTGAAGGAGGCGCGCAAGGAGATCAGGCAGCTGCGGCAGGTGGTGGAGACCATGAGGAGCAGCCTGGTAGAGAAGGACAAGGGCATCCAGAAGTATTTCATTGACATTAACATCCAGAACCGCAAGCTGGAGGCGCTGCTGAGGAGCATGGAGGTGTCTCAGAGCGGCTGTCCCCAGGAGGCGCTTGGCGCGACTGGGCTGGCAGCACAGGAAGCTCGCGAGATGACCGACAGCGGTCTGCATATCGGTGACGAGGGGGTCGATTGGGCCCCCAGGCAAGTTCCTAGTGAGGATTTGGCTTCTGAGTTGGAGGGATCGGCAGACAGGGGTGACCCCGAACCCGGCCCCTCTCCTGTCTCTGTGGAGGAGGCGGTGCAGACGGATCCTATCCCTGGGCCCCCTGACCTCCAGGCCCTCCTGCTCCACCTGTTGAAGCTCCGGGAAGCCAGTGTCACTCTCATCCCCGAGCCCGTTGAGCCGGTGTCGCTGCCCCTGGCTGATCGCAAACCTCAAGGCCTCCCTGACACGGGACCCCCCAGTGAGGGGCTGTCAGACGCAGGGGTGCTGGTCAGCAAGCGCTACTGGAGCAGCAGCTTCCTGGTGGACCTGGCGGCCCTGGCAGTGCCCATGCTTCCCACGGTGGCCTGGCTGTACTGCACGCACCGGGCCAGCACCGAACCCGTGTACAACATCGGGGTTCTGATCCGCGGCTGCTGTATGGTGAGCCTTCGCTCGCTACGTCACATGGGGGCTGGGGTCTGAGATAGACCACGCTGGTGATGTATATGTGCGCTGTACTGGACCGTGGAGCACACTCACTGTGTACACTGTGCTTATATGTGTGTCTGTATTGTAAGAATCCCCCTGCGATTTGCACTGTGTACAGAGGCGGACAGCTGCGGCAACATGGGGTGGGAGGAATTTGTGTGCAGGACGTTCTTTATTTTTTTATTTTATTTTTTATTTTTTTTAACTGATCATCTGGGCAGATGGTCAGGTTGCATCTGGGAAGTCATTCTGTATATTGAGTTTTTGTTCAGTGTTTGGCAGGGGTGATTATTTGACATGTTATATATGGACAGATGGAAAATGAAATTTATTAGTGACTTCTGTAGCCTCTTTTGGTGTGTAAAAATGTCTCGTTTAGACATCGGAACAGCATTTGTCTTGTGCTGACCTGTGTTTGATTAAAGCATGAATATATTAAGCGCAAACAATGCGGATTTGTTTTATGACTATCTCTAGAAAATCAGCCAGTTCAATCTGAAGGCCTTCTTTCAGCACCCTGACTCATTGTGCAAGTCGCACCACTTTTTTCCTGTATTTTTGGGCAATAACTTATAGCCGCCCGTGACACGTCAACCTCGTAAGGATACGACGGACATTCAGCTTGCTGTGTGCGTCATGGAGTTTAAGTAAAGTAGCAATTCACATGGCTAGCAGACTGCAGCAGGCGCTGATTCTGCACGAGCTACACTAATGACTCGCCAAATTACAAATGATTCGCATACTGTAGAAACGGGCAAGTAGGTCATTGAGGCCTGAGAATCTGATTAGTAGACGCCTTGCAGATTTCTTAAGCCCGGCAAGATGAACTGAGGAATGCTGAGCCTGAAAAAAGGCTCCCGGAACCAATTTAAAATGGCAGCGTCTGGGCCTCTCTGCGGGCTTCAGAACGGCGCGTCTCCCCTCACGTTCCTGATGACTCTCTGAAGACGACACTAATCAGTGAGGCGAATGAAGCGGCAGAGTGGCATCAGAGGCCTTGAGAGGTGCTTTCGATCGACAGGTTGATGTCGGCAGGCTCAGGAGCGCCCCCTTCCAGCCCTGTTGGCTCACTGCATCCACAGCTTTCTGTCTCCAGCAGATCACTATGCACCCGGCTAAACTGACAGTGTCCATAACTGAATTCATTTGACTGCCCTGACTTTGAAGTTCCTGTCCTCCCCCCCTCTCTGAAAACCTATAGTCACAAGTCTAACAAAAGACTGGGACAGGGTTCTTTTAGTCCTCCATACATTAAACTAGAAATAAAATAATCCTGGATGTAGGATCAAGGAAATTTATTTAGAGCTTGTAAATGCAGCTTTGGTGACATTGAGTTACACTTTTAATGACCCAGACATACAAGACCAGGGGGAATTGTAACAAACTCAGTAGTGCAACATTGCCCTGGAGACTGAAATCACTTCCTGGCTGGAAGGGGGCAGATAGACTGGGGGGAGGACAGGGCAGGCCGTGAGGCATCGAGGATGGGATTGAAGTAAATATTAAAAAAAAAAAAAAAAAAAAAATCCTATTTCATGAATATTGAATTTCAAATTACACATTTAATATTAAAGTACACATAAGATGTCAAACTGGGGAAAATGGGCAAACATTTCAATAAATGAGAGAACAACCTGAAAACCTGAATGAAATACTGGTAATTATGAATATTTTAATGGTGTGTGCATAAAGTGAGCTAGATTTTAAAGTCCAGATCTGAGAATGCTTTTAAAAACAGCCTCCCCCAATAATGATTACATCTTAAAAGATTAAGCAGCGCATTAGACCATCATTGTATTTGGTATTAAATGGACCTGATCCGTGATGTTCATAGTGTTGTTAGGGAATTGTGGGGTCTACATGGACCCCCTCTGCTTCCTCATACTCGACATCAGGGCGGGTGTCCGTCCCCAGGTATCCGGAGCTGACCACAGGAGTGTCAGGGTGTCCGTCCCCAGGTATCCGGAGCTGACCACAGGAGTGTCAGGGTGTCTGTCCCCAGGTATCCGGAGCTGACCACAGGAGTGTCAGCGAACCCCATGACCAGCTGATGTGTGATAACCACCGTGATGTCATGCGGATTAGAGCGACGGCATTCACAGCCCTTGGGGGACATGCGGATGCACTCAGGACGGAATCTCATTCCTCTTCCACAGGAAATTAAAATGGGATTTCAACAAAGGGATGCATCCGGTGAAATCGGTTTGTGCGTTTGAATGCGAAGGAAAGGCACAAATACTGAGTTCTGGGGGTGTGAAATCCCCTCGCCCCCGGCCCCGCCCCTCGCCCCCGCCCCCGGCCCGCTTTGCTGCTCTCACATGGAGGGAGAGACTATCCCCTTTTAAGTAGGTCAGACTCAGTCGTTCTTTAACATTCCCCTTGACAGACGGTGAAAGATTTACCGAATTGAATTTCTGGTACAAAACACTGCGGTCACAGAAGCCTAAGCTCAGATTTAATATGCTGTCAGGATAACCTTGTTCACCCCTTTTTGAAACATCATGCACATTTGTTCCATTTGTGGACAGAAAAGAACCAGAGCAGCATTCTCCTTTGGTACCCTAGCACCAGCAGACGCAGAACATCACAGGCACTGTTTTTGGACTGGCTGTTTGGGCGGTAGGGGATACAGATGGTGGCTGAGGTTTGCAGAACATCATGAGTCATCTCGGCCACAGCCCGCCTTTTAGGCACCATCACCAGTGGTGGAGCAGAAAGTCACTCAACTGCACAACCAATCATCTGTCTCACCCTGGCCTGCTCCCGCCTCTCCATGAATATCTGTACTTGCTGGCTCAGCCAATAGATGTTTTGCCTATTTATACATTCAGATGTTTTAGTGGGGCGGTGCACATTAAGCTCTTGCTAAAGGGTAGGACAGCTGGGCCCAGACCGGGATCGGACCCTGCCTGCTGAGGGCATTTTAAAACCAGTTACCTGCGAATCCTGCGTTTTACCACAGCTCCCAGTCGTAGCATCTGACTGGTTTTGCATAATCATTCTGGCCGACGGCGAATGTGCTACGTCAGTCTGGATGCTGTTATGGGCAGAGCTCCCGTGCAGGATACGCGACTATCTTCAGGAACCAGCATCAACAGATCGCAGGAATAAAACAACACAAAGGCCTCTCAGTTATCAGGGAGGCCATCATCTCATAAACCCCCATGCGGATGGATCTCACAATCCTGTCATTTCCCATTAAGCCGATTCCAGTGAAGAACCACCCCAAAAAGCAGATACTTTGTGAACAAAAAGCTCAATCTTTAGTCCTTTATTTTCTATGACAGAGAAGCTTCATTCAAAAACCATTCATGTAGCATTCAGCAGTTTGATCAAATAAAAAGGATTTCATCCAACCAAAATTATGTGATGTTTCCATGACAACAGTTCAAGACAAGTCAATCTCAGTTTTCCCCCTCAGACTCCTCCCCACCATTGAATACCTTTCAAGTGGACCCTCAGGTGAACGTTCAACTAAAAACGTCATAATTCCATTCCTCTACATCACAGCTGATGCCGTTTGCAGGCTGCCACTCAGTTCTGCTCCCAAGGCAGACGTGACAAACGAGTGTGAGGTAATCACATAACTGCAGTACTTTCAGTCACCTTTCTCGATATAATTATGAAGTAGATCTGTATTTCAGAATGGCCTTCATAAAACATATATACAAATTAAAAAACATATAATTAAACTGATCATCATGATTAACAGACGAAAATGAAAGAAACACTTGGTTTAAAAATCGAATGCTGTAAGGCCACCCAATACTCTCCTCTGTCCCTTATGACAATCGTGGCTGTTTTAGTTGACAAACACATTTGCTTTTCAGAAAAATGCTTGTCCCCCCCCTCCACCCACTACAGCATCTCCCCAAGCCTCCTAACAGACTACAGTGTGTCAGAGGTGCAGTCCCTCACCAACATCACAGGCATTTATGCGGAGAAAATAAAACTGAAAGCACTCAACCTAAACAGCAATAACGGTTCAGCAAGACCCGTAAAAGCGCCCCTCCCATCCTTCTGTATTCATAAATCCAAAAAAAAAAAAAAAAAACTCCCGTTGTTCCTGGAAAAAGTTGATGCCAGTCAGAAAGCGTCTTCCCAAACACGAGGCATTAAAAATAATTAAAAAAAAAAAAGAGCACTATAACCAGTACGCAGGTGATCTTGAAGTAGGCCACTGGAAGAGGGGGCATAGTGTTAAGAGAATGTGTGAAAAAGCAGGATTTAACAGGCGATGCGGCCTCCTCCCTGCCTCACGCCACGTCCCCAGATCCGCAATCGTTACGACAGCTTGATCGCCATCTTCTGTTCTTTTTTCATCAGTCTCTGGGCCTCCTTCTCCACTTTCTTCTTCTGCTGCTCTATCGCTCGCCTCTCCCTCTCTGCCAGCTTCTGCTGCCTGTTTGAAACAAGAGAACACCCATCTGAATTCGGCCCAGGGCTTTCAAAGATGTTTCAAAGCAAGACTGCAAAGGACTGTGGGAGCTTTCCATGGAAACGGCTCGTGACGACGGTGCTGCATCTCTCCCTGGGACAATTTTAGACACGACTCACAAAAGCGAGACTTTGATGTGTCACTGAAATATAAAATGTATGTAGTAAAAGGCTTGGAGGATAAAATCCACAAAGACAATGACTTTCATTTTGTTTTCAGTGTCAGATGCAAATAATTTATTTCACTTAAAAGCAGAGGAAGAGGAGTAGAGGTTGGATTTAGCATTAAAAAAAAAATTTGGAAACAATTCCCACAATATGCCTCATCTATAGTGTTAGGAACACCAACGTTTAAACAAACACACTATTTGGCAAGAATAAAATGTGAACATTGGATAAATGTCAGTAAGCAGACCATGAAGACACCAGCGGGAAGTCAGCACAGCAAGAAAGCATCAGTTTTCAGTGAGATAACTGCCGTCACTCATCATCAGCCACTAAAGAGCCGTTTTCAGACTCTGCTCACCAACACCAACAAGCTGAACTGAATCAGAGAAGCTCATCAAGCTGAACTGAATCAGAGAAGCTCATCAGAAGCTGAAATGAATCAGAGAAGCTCATCAGAAGCTGCAGGCCCACGGCAAGACAAG
>JAODKF010000147.1:7037680-7048762 GCA_026779585.1 Mormyrus proboscirostris | reverse complement strand
TCCATGTTGGCTATCCCTCAGAATGTTATTTGCATCCAGGTAATCTACCATTTTCACTTGGATTATAGCTTCCATTAGTTTTCCAATAATGCCACTTTTCATGTCCATCTGCACCCCAGCAGCTTCATTCTTCAGCGAGGGACTTCCTGTTCTTTTTGGATTATGCAGCCATCCATCATCTACCACTTTTCTGGGTCAGGTCACGGGGGCAGCAGTCTAAGTAGGGAAACCCAGACTTCCCGCTCCCCGTCCACTTCATCCAGTTCCTCTGGGGGAATTCTGAGCGTTCCCAGACCAGCTGGGGCAAATAGTCTCTCCAGCATGTCCTGGGTCTTCCCCGGGGCCTCTTCCCAGTGGGACATGCCTGGAACAGGGGAAACCAGGGGAAACTCATTTTGACTGCTTGTACTTGCGACCTCGTTCTTTTGGTCACTAGCCACAGCTCATGACCATAGGTGAGGGTAGGAACGTAGATCGACTGGTAAATTGAGAGCTTTGCCTTTTGGTTCAGCCCCTTCTTCACCATGACAGACCGATGCTGTGCCCGCATCATTGCTGATGCCGCACCGATCTGCCTGTCGATCTCCCGTTCCATCCTTCCCTCACTCGTGAACAAGACCCCAGGATACTTAAACTCCTCCACTTGGGGAAGGGCCTCCTCCCTGACCCGGAGAGAGCACTCCACCCTTTTCCGGCTGAGGACCATGGTCTCGGATTTGGAGGTGCTGATTTTCATCCCAGCCGCTTCACACTAGGCTGCGAACTGCTCCAGTGAGAGCCAAAGGTCATGGTCTGATGAGGCCAACAGAACGACATCATCTGCAAAAAGCAGAGACCTAATCCTGAGGTCACCAAACTGGACACCCTCAGTGCCCTGGCTATGCCTAGAAATTCTGTTCATAGAAGTTATGAACAGAATCGGTGACAAAGGGCAGCCCTGGCGGAGTGCAACCCTCACCGGAAAGGAGTCTGACTTACTGCCGACAATGTGAACCGAGCTCTGACAGCGGTTGTACAGGTGGTTTCTCTTTTTATGGTGAGAGTTCCTCTTAAAGCTGCTAAATAAAAAATGGTGGAGACTATTCATTATAATTAACACTGCTAATCACTCTTTGGGGATGACACCTGTTTCAGTTCTCTGTCACCATGATGGTGAATCCATCTTCACTCCACTGTGATGGAACCTGATCACTTGATGTATTATTGATTGTTTTAAAATCAATAACATTTAAGTTATTAAGCCGATTGTTTTTTTAAGCAATGCGTGACTTGGGATCCATTTGTCCGATCAGTAATTGCTTGTTCCTGTACCCTGAAACTGCATAATTTTTAATTGAACTATCGTGCTTCATCGTAATCAGTTCTCTGGTTTTCATTAGTGTTACAGATGTTGGTCTTACTCTCAGTGATGTTCTTCACTTCATTTCAGGTTCTACAAACAGAAAGAGAAATTACCTAGATGAGCAAAGATTGGCAAGAAGTGAATTCTACCTGAGGTTAGGCGTCCGTCAGAAAAACAAAGAATTGAGCGTGATGTCTCATGAAAGCACAATACAGCCGGCAACTGCAGTACCGAAATAACAAGAATGCCGCGAACAAGCACATCTCGAGTTTATAGAACGGTCCAAAGTCAGCACTGGCGGTTCTGTGATTGGGAATGGCTTGTTAATGAAAGTAAAGAGTGAGGTCAAAGGAGAAAGGCCAGAATTGTTAAAACTAACAGGAAGAGCTCAAGAGCAAAAGTAACGGGTCAAGAAAGGCTTCTCTAAACACACAAGTTCTCCATCGTCAATATGGTTTTGGAGGTGACTGCTAGACAGCTGTGCCTAAATAAAATATCAAGTGAATGAATACCCACTGACAATTTTTTTTCTTGAAGTAATCAAATCGGAATTGTGAACAACATGATTCGGTAATTTTGCAGTGATTTCACTGGCTGGTTGAACCTGCCTTTGTTTTTCCTGTTTTGGGATTTACTGTTTCACTAATATTCAGGCCACGACATTCTTCCAAGCACGCTCCACACGAACCGGAGCTGAGCAGAGTAGGTCTGTGTCTAACTTCCCAACCCATCTCAGCCCAGGTTTATTAATCCATTAGTGTTTCCATGGCTTCATTGTCTTTCTGTTTATCTCATGTTGTAACCCTTTCCCTCTGGTCCACTTGGCACATGAAAGCTTGAGGATCTGTCTCCGTGTTGCCATAGGAACCACATTGAAGGATGCCCTGCAAATACAAATTTACTAGATCCAAAAGGACATACAAACAGTTTATTAATTTCTTTGCTTTCAGCGTCTTACTGTTTACTAAAGTAACAGGGTGTAATTTACTGGAAGCTCCCAGAAAAAGGGACATAAAGCGTCTTCGTATTGCAAGGCAGACCTGCTCTCTTCCACCTTCCGGCGACTTCCAGACTCTCTGAAGTCTTTCCTGAGTGAAGCTGATGCGCAGCTTTCATCTTTGTGTAAGCTAAACCTAAAAGATCAGCTTAAAGAATTAATTGTGCACTCTGTTTCTTAAATGGACAATAAAAAGCATCAGACAAATGTTTCTAGATGACTTAGTCTGAAGGTCATGAGCTAGGATGTTTTATAACTCTTAATTAGACCTGAGAAATCTGTCATTTGTGATTTAAGCTATCTTGACATTTCAGATTTTTTGACTGATTTGTTTTCCTCAGAATGTGTGTTTTAATGAAGACAGAAGCCGTGCGTTTTTAAAAGTAAGGCCTTAAGATAAGGCCTTAGAAATAAGTGTATGTGATGGATGGCATTCTAGTGGCCATGTGACTGGTGGTACACACCTTTAGAGATAAACAGATACCATTTACTCAGACATTACACTCATGTTTAGGGCATTCCATTAAAGAGTATGGTCTGAGAACAAAATCTGCAAACAGGGCCAAGACTCAAGTAACGCCAAGCATATTAACATTTTCTCCAGCTGCCTTAATAGAACCCAGAACTTACCAAAACAGGGACACATCCGGCAAGAGTTTTTGTGCCAAAAGATGCTGCCCTCTAGTGGGCAGGTGTGCTCCTTACAAATGCAACTAATATCAAAGTATTCATTAATCAATTGAAATCCACATGCCGCTGTTCTCAGAAAACAATTTCTGCGTAAATACCCCTATGAATTATGCATTATTAATCAAATAAAACACCCCAGTCAAGTATCACTTCAGGCTTAAGGTACCGTCGTATCAACATCACTATTATGCTGGCTATCTCACTCTCCGAGGGTTGTTCCGGGGGCTGGTGAAGTCACATCTGCTACCAACCTCAATGAGGTGAGAAAACAATTAACTGGTCACAATTGAGGGAGGTGTCCGTGTTTAAAGAACCTTAGACATACAGCAGCTGTACGTTCCCACAGGCAGCCCGTGGTGGCTGCTATCTCACGGCCCATTCTGACTTGTTGACTTACGTAGTCAGACATCAAATAAGAGTGAATTGGATGTAGGGGTGATATATAGCAGTAAGGTCCGGCTTACGGAGTTTTGCACAGCTTCTGCATTGATGACTAATCTTGGTTGCCCAATGCTTAGGCCACTCAGATACACATATATAAGCCTCTTCCTTTTAATACATAATAATGCTAAAAATGATGGAAAATACTAGTGCCATTGTTCTTGGCTGTAAACTGTAGGTGCTGTTGAAGATGCCCAGTCAGAAGCAGGACAGGAATAGACCCTGTGACCACAATCCTGTGGGTTCAAATCCCCAGACAGGCACTTCTGTTGTACTCCTAGTCAGTCCACTAACACTGTAGGCTGGTCTGCTGAGCAGCACTGGTTGTCCTCACAAGGGTCTGTCCCGCAGACCTCCACCCCTGGTGGGACCTCCACCCCTGGTGGCCTTTTCTCCTCATCCTCCCTCTGCTTTCTGCCTTTTCTTCATTCAGGTTTCCCTCACCTTCTTTTTTATCAATCAATGATGTTGTACTTAAATCTTTATCAGGTACTTTGGAGCAGTTGCTGCATGTAAGTCATGCTTGACTACAGTCAGTACAGTCATTTATTCATAAGTACAGCGTTGTGCTGAATTCCTGATTCCACATCTCTTTAACGTAGCCCGATCCGATCATTCCTGGATCTTGACCTCGGCGTCTACCATCCGGCCAGTAGAACCATTACTGAGCCCGGACACCACCTGACTGTGGCAATGGAATGCTACAAAGAGCTTTTACTGGGACACTGACAGTTCCCAGTGGGTCTGAGGTTGTCCAGGACCCCATGATGGAGCGTGCTCTCACCCCACTGCAACCTCTTGACTCCTTCAGATGTTCCAGATAAAAACTTCTTTGCTTAATTGTGAATGTACCCGTGAAGACATGCCATGTGTCTGCAGATATACATGTGTGTCCATAAACAGTGACTCCGGCCCTCCCTCCTCAGATGTCCCTGTGTCCAGTATCTGTGACCCTCTTTCATTCTTCCCATTGGCCACCTGTGTTACTGACTCTCACAGCAACGTGGGTGTTGAGTGTGTGAACAGCAGACATGGGCTGGCGATCATGAGCCATCTTAGCTAAACGATGGCAGCTCTGGGAAAGAAAAGGAGGCTTGTATATGTCACACAAACACCATCCTCTTTAATGAAGATCGCAGACCTCATTATGGGAAAAGACCTGAACAGGTCGCCTCTCAATTTCCAAGTTCAGCAGCTTCATTAAACGACAGTCGACGCAATTGTGGACTCCCTGTCATGTCGCAGAGAACAAATTGGATTAGATTGTATAGACTAGCAGAATGTTCCTCGACCCAGTGTTTGGGGACTCCCAGACAGCTGGGAGGGAGCAAAAATGTGGACCGTCTGGGGTCCCTGTGGACCTTCTACGTTATTAGTAAGTCAGTGGCAAATAGGACACAGGGCCTCCTGCTGCCCAACTGCTTGCTGTTTTTTGCAGCAGGTTTATAAACACTTTTAATTCTGAGAAACATTTTGCGTGACAGAATGTCCCTCCACAGGAAAACTATGACAAAGCCACAAACCGCGGACTGGATAAAAGGGACTTGGCAATGATAAAAAACAACCATGTTTGTCCTCACTCCAACAATGAAATAGTTTGCAAAATCTATTCATCCTGAACTAGATGCAATATTCTGTGTACAGACAAACCCATCACTACAACTCAGACAACTACAACTCTTAACATTGAATGCGTCACAGTTTTCAAGATGCAGTTCAACACTGAAGGAGACAGAGACTCTTGGGATCCAGTTGTCTCCGATGCTCAGCAACTGAAGGTGTGCTTGGTCCAAGTCCTACATTCTGTGATTATCTGCTCTCCGGGGCTGGAGACTCCTCATGTGAGATTGGGCCATCGTGGTCGCTTAGTCCAAGCGACTGCACGGAGGTCCTATGCGACATGTGGAATAGTGAAGTCGGAAATGCTACCGGCGAGGTGACTCTCGTGAGTGTGTTTTTACGTGTGTGAGTGACTTTGGTCGCATGGGATAGGCGGCATTGAAGGAGAACGAGTCAGGCATGGTTTAGAGAATGTATAAAGAGGAATAAGCCTAGTCATTGAATGATAAGGTGATACATGATGACTGCAGGGTCAAGTTTAATTCTGGCACGTGTTATGAAAGGAGGAAATGTTATAACTAACAGGTGGGTGTAAGTCATAATGTTTACATTGCTTCGCTTGCAGTAGCACATAAACCCATCCCACCCAAAATGCAGATTCCAGGTAACCATAAATATAACAGACGCTGAAAAAGCAGATTATCGGCCATTTGCAAACCATTACGGTCGCTGTCATTGTATCATTATACACAATCTGCATGTGGGCGAAGGCCCCACCCTTCAGGAAACGGCAGGTGACGATGGAGAGCTCTTACAAAATTATATCCAATTTCCAGTGATTACAAGCGCACAATGCACTCTGGCGCACATTGACAGTGGACATTGAGGTGTGCCACTTTACTCAAGGACACAGCAGCAGGATCTCTCCCAGGCGAGGAACAGAGCTGCCCCTGAGCAAAGCTGTCCTTGAGCAAGGCTGTCCACGAACAGAGCTGTCCTCGAGCAATACTGTCCCCAAGCAAAGCTGTCCTTGAACAGAGCTGTCCTCGAACAGAGTGTCCCTGAGCAAAGCTGTCCCTGAGCAAAGCTGTCCCTGAGCAAAGCTGTCCTCGAACAGAGCTGTCCTCGAGCAATACTGTCCCCAAGCAAAGCTGTACTTGAACAGAGCTGTCCTCGAACAGAGTGTCCCTGAGCAAAGCTGTCCCTGAGCAAAGCTGTCCTCGAGCAATACTGTCCCCAAGCAAAGCTGTCCTCGAACAGAGCTGTCCTCGAGCAATACTGTCCCCAAGCAAAGCTGTCCTCAAACAGTGCTGTCCTTGAGCAATACTGTCCCCAAGCAAAGCTGTCCTTGAACAGAGCTGTCCTCGAACAGAGTGTGCCTGAGCAAAGCTGTCCCTGAACAATGCTGTCCCCGAACAAAGCTGTCCCTGAGCTAAGCTGCCACCACTTGATTGATAACCAACCAGTGTCGAGGTGATCACCAGTGCGCAGTCCAAATAAGTCCCCTCAATAAGCCGTATCTTCACAGATATCAGTTGCTCCCAGCTCCAGTCCTTTGCGTAAGCAAAAAACAAAATGTGACCCTCCAAGCTTCTCACCTGGCACAAACATGTCGGGGGTGGATTTAGTCCTTAGTGAATAACAGACCCCCCCCCCCTTCCTCACCCCCACAAGCTAAGTCATTTAATCACAAAGAGAATGATGGAAAATCTACCTGACATGAGATAAAAATAATCTGTCATTTAAGTAATTAGCCAATCCTCAGGGCTGATGAGCAGGATTCAGTTTTAATTCTCCATCTTTATGACTAAGGCTGGGTATTTTTTTGTTTTATTTGGTGGTTGGGGGGCACTGGGATGCTATATTATCAGATAAAGACAGCTGAGCACCTGAAGGTTCCCCTGGCAGTGGTAATGGTGGTGGGGGGGTCTCTGTGGGAGGGGCTTCTGTGCTTCTGAATTACACAGCTGCTCTCCTTACTGGATCTATACCCACTGGAGAAGCGGAGGCATAGAGTATTAAACACGAGATTCTGTGAGTTAATATGTAACATTTTAAATACAGCCTGGCAGGAAAGATGGCTGTTAATTTTTTATCTGTGAGGAATGTTTGCTTCCCAGACCTGTTTGGTAGATAGTGCTACTCAGAGGTAAATCGTCAGAGTTTAACTAGTAACTGTGAATTTTGTTTCTATAAATAATTGTTTTGTTGTTCACCTTATGAAAACCAGCTTTAATAATACTTATTTCACAATTTGTATGTATACTGTGTTTGGTCCCACAGCATAACTTCACTGGGTCTTGCAATGAAAACCTTAAAATGTATTAACAGGAAGAGTAACAGACCTTTATCTGAGCAGGAAATCATTACTTCTATGCTGTCTCTTGGCGGTAAATCTTCCCCCACTCCTAACCTACAATCTCACTTAAAATACTCAGCTCTGAAACAGACTTTTTTTCTGGGAACTTAATTGTTTCAGCATGTACAAACCTACTAAAATCCTTGCAGTCTTAACATTTTCCAGTGTCTTTCTCTCTGCTCACTGAAAGGGCACATTAAGTACTACTTTAATTTTCAGCGTGTTTCTCTGTTGCGCTAAAAACCATTAATGCTGTTACAGGCAGCTAGTCCATTTTCTGAAGATGGCCATTAAAGGCCGTGGAAGCTCTACATCCTGTTTTCTCATCCAGGTGACATTTCAGACAAAGAACTAAGCATGACAGACACACACAGTCAGCACTACATGTCACTGATGGGTGACACGTTCTTGGCTTCCGGATCTCTTTAGACTGCGGTGGGTGAGTAGAGAATCGCCAAAAATGCGTCTGGTGGTGTTCAGAACAACGCAGACCGGCTGCCACCCTGCCCCCCACCCCCCACCTGCCACCATGGGGGAATTTCAGCAGGCGGGGGGACTGAACCACGTCCCGCCGCACCCATTAAATACCTGCCATGGGCTGACAGAAACGGCGAAACATGAGATGTGAGTGAACTACAGTTTGGTCCCTGGCTACATGACCATGCATGGGGCTGCTGCCTGTGGAGCCGACAGCCTGGAACCACGTGGAAGACGGCGGGCTAATGCTGCAGGGAAGGCACCTTTCCTCTCTGTCCCTGTAACACTGAATCTGCTACTGACCTGCCTCTGCATCTGCTTATTCCCCATTAGCAGTGCTGTGATTTGAGAGCTGTTTACAAAACTTTGCGAGCCAAAGATATTCATCAGATGTAAGGATAACCATCAGCACTAAGGCTATCAATTTATCAAGAATAAGGATTATCATGAGTCGTAAGGATTACCATCGATGCTAAGGATTACCATGAGGTCTAAGGAATACTATGACATCTAAGGACATCTCCCAGGGTAAACAGTGTCCTCTTTTATTCTGGTAATGTACTGTATTGTAATATAATGCCATGGTTACAAAGGTATTTAATCATCCATTACATATTTTGTATTTTCCTGATTATTGCCATTTTAAACGCTGGCAGAGCACACGCGTTCCCCTTGGCACTCTGTTCGGCTCTTGCCAAGTCACTACAGCCGCATTAATCAACAAGCTGCGAACATCCGCCGCTGTAGTCTCCCTGGATAAGCACACGGCACTTTGAGGCGGACTCAGAGTCTTGTTTGTGTGACTCTCTCCTGCTCTCCAATATGAATGAGTAATCAAAAACTGAACAATTCATGGTGTGTGTTATGGAAGATCACTCACCACTGACACTGAATGCTACACTAGACTCTATAAGGAGATTAAAAGAATGGACTTGAAGCATTCCCTGTGAAGGCTTTCTGGGTTGCTGGTGAGGATTTCAGAGCATTTGCCCGATTAAATTAATTAACAAGAAATATAGCCTATATCATACAATTGTGCTGTGAATGCTGTGAAATCTTAAAAGATATATATTATCTGTTCAGTGGATACAAGACCTATCGCTTATTTAAGTTACAGAGAAATATAACAGAAAAACACGCTTTCAGGTTAAAATCATTTGTGATCTTGCACACTGTGGGTTAATGGCCTTGGTAATATTACAGGTTATAAACAGGTAGGAAATAAAAAACCTTGCATGTGCTGTTTCAGCTCAAGAAAGAACAAAATATGTGTGCACCCTGAGAGAGAGTGGAAGGTCTTATTTTGCATAAAACAGCCAGCGTGGGAAAAAATGATAAGATTCTTCATTTTTTTTTTAGAATCAGGACATGCTGGTGCTGATTGTCGCTGGGTTTGTAATCATCCTTGTCTTCAACTATTCATGGCCAGGTGTATAATAATGCCAATTACCTCTTCTCTCTCCACGTCGTCATTTCCTTTCACAGCATTACTTGGATTAGTCACTTTAGGGGGGTGACAAGTGCTTCATTTTCTTCACGAAGGACTGCAGATACTCCACAGGAATGGCTGCAGAGCTCATCGTGGGAGAGGATGTTGCTGACCCTCAATATTTGTGTCCCAGTGCTTTCAGACATGTGAGCACATGAGTAAGGATATTGATCAAATGTAAGAAATCAATGTAAAAGGAGGCTTTATTGACTAGATGCACATTATTAACACACAAATGTATGATCCGTGATTCTCATCTTATTGGTGATGTAACTTATCTGATGCTTTTGTGGACATTCAGATGACCGGGGACGCGGGGGCCATGTGGACATTGGGTTGACCGGGGACGCGGGGGCCATGTGGACATTGGGATGACCGGGGACGCGGGGGCCATGTGGACATTGGGTTGACCGGGGACGCGGGGGCCATGTGGACATTGGGTTGACCGGGGACGCGGGGGCCATGTGGACATTGGGTTGACTGGGGACGCGGGGGCCATGTGGACATTGGGTTGGCTGTCGGCACTTTCACTTCACTTAACCTTTAGGTAAAGCAGAGAGAAGAGGCTTCTGTTTACACGCCGAGCACAGAAATGGAGCCACTTCAGGTCCAGGAGGTAGGTAATGGAGGTTGCTTTTGCGGTTACGGAGGGCATTCTTCTTCATGTGCGCCTCCAGCAGAACAGGAGCATGGCCATGCCCCCCCCTCCCCCGTCTTCACCCACTTCCGAGGGCCCCTACACCTCCTACCACTCACCAGAACTGAATTTGCGTACCCTCAGTAAAAACTGGCCTCTTTTATCTGGAAGTCACACTCTGACCTTTTTGAAAGCGCTCGTTTTTTAAAATAGCAGGTCATCCTGGCTGCATGCTGCCCATTCGGTGCCATCAAGCCCTCTGAACCGGCACCTTGAAACGGACTTCGGCGCTTTTCACCTCCAAGGAGGGGGGGCTTGTACCAGTTCAGAAGAACAGCGGCGAGGTGGGGGTTGGGGAGCTGAGCTGGGAGGAAGCAGAGCGATGGGTGCTTGTCACATCTCGCCGATTTCTTCAATCACCCTCACGTTTCTATCCCAGGGCTTTAAACTGTCTTGTCGTCTGCAAGCCTGCAGCACAGAACTTCACAGGTGCCTGCTGGACGAAGATAACAGAGGGATAATGACTGCAACAAGTCAACAGCCATTTAATCCCCCCGAGAAAGTGATTTATCACACAGCTGTCTTGTGGCTGATGGTACAATTCAATGGGACGTTCATGGGGTGATTTCATTGCATCCAATACTGCTGCTTGGGCTATAAAATATTTTCTTAAACAAATGGCAACACTAAATCCAGGTCTATTTGTTGTTCCTCGGTTCTGAAGATACACAGGGCAACTTTTTTAGCAATGTTGCTTCGGCACTTTCCCATTGACATTGGGCGACAAATTTCTATTTGATCAACTCTGATTGGCCCTTTGCCTCACCTGATTGCCAGTTGCCGGGGCAACATCACTCAAAGTGTTGCCCCACGTCAATTTATGAAATACTTGATGGGTTAATGGCAAACTTCAAGTCTCCAGTGCACGACTTAATCTGCAAAGCTTCTAACTACCATTTTTGGGATGTGAAAACTGAAGGCTGTAGTTCAGTTAATTAGGCACTCAATTTTAACAGCATTAGAGCCCTATTCAGACCCCAAGCAGCCAGAAAAGTGTGTGTGTGTGTGTGGGGGGGGGGGGGGGGGGGGG
>JAODKF010000147.1:7012902-7037580 GCA_026779585.1 Mormyrus proboscirostris | reverse complement strand
CCGCTGATTGCTCAGGTCGTTTTCTGCCTGTATTGTGGATGAGCGAAACAGACCATGTCGGTGCCACAGTCTTTCTGTTCCTCCGGGAAGCATCGACACGGCTGCAAGGACCAGAATGTCTGTAATGCTAAATGAATTATGGGACTGTACACAGGAAATTCACCCGAAGATAAAAAGGAAAGCCTGCTTTTATATCCAAAAGACTGAATTAACATGCTTTACATATCGTGTCCATAAATCTTAACCTTTAATCGACAAAAAGCAAAGCATAACAAGCATGGACATTTTTTGTTTGTGAGAAGCAAAATTCTAAAATGTACTTAAAAAACTGTTAATTACCTTCACTGGTCAGCATCATCACTTATGGGGCAATATTTATTCTTCTGGCGGGGACACCCTACACAAGGATGTCTCTCAGAGTTACTGATGCTTATTTAAATGTTCATTGTCTATGAACCTATATCTTTTCCCTAGCTTTTTGTCGTATATATTCTTGACTGTTTTGCCTGTGCAAATATAGCTGGATGATCCTTTGTAAGCCTTGTGGATGCCTAAGTTTCACAGAAGTGTTTAAGCATCATTGAAAGACAATGGCCATGACCCAGGAGAAGTGGGTGTAGAAAAGGGATGGATGAATAGAAGTATAGCAGATGTTATCTTCAGCGGGATACTTCAGACATCTGTTTAAAGGTCAAAAAGGAAGGCTGCCAATTTTATTAAAAAATGCTACACAAGCATGTGTAGTATGTGCGCTCTATATAACTTACTAATATTTATGCAAAAATCACATAATATATCATACAGAAATATGCAGTATGATAAAAATGAAATACATGTCAATTTAATAAGGCTGCATTGATGCAAAATTAGACAACTAGACAGAACATCAGTACAGAATGGAGTGAAGCCAGTGGAGTGTATTATTGATTAAAAACCAACATCATCCAGATAAATTTATATCACAGGGTGAGGTGGATTCTTCCCAATATCCGGGGAGGGCAGACAACAGAGACTGAGCACACGTGTCGATAATCCTGGCGAGATCATGCTATATTCCTTTCATGCTGGGCTTCCCGCAATCACATTTCTGCAGACTACGAAGAAGTGCTAATCAGTGAACTAGCTGATTAAGAAGATTGTCTTATTAAACCAGAGATGACAACATTAAGGTGCAGGCAAGAGACATCCCACGATAAGGGGCCAGCAGCAGCATTATAACACACTCATTTTGAGAGTGAAATTTCAGTCTGTAAGACATTTAGATCTCACTTGGGACAGCCTGGGAGAATACGAGTGCAGGAAGTCAATTTCATACACAGCCCAAGAAAATGAATTTACTGGAGGAAGCTCCTCAACTACATGACGGATTGCACTGCAATGCAAAAGCCAACATACATTGTAGCAACAACACGTGTGACTCAAACATGACAGCAACTTCTCTTGAGAAGAATTTAGCTGTGTATATTATGGTCTCCGTCCCACCAGTGGGTCACTAACAGCAGAATGTCGTCCAAAGATATTTTGTGTTTACAATTTACAGAATCACAGTCGGTTAGTTCCGTTGACATGGTGGTGCAGAGAGTAACTGCTGGCTGGTCACTGCTGCATACAGGCCTTCTGATCTTCAGCATACTGGCTGAAGCTGTGACACCCAACATGTACCGTGACCTAGAAAGATGTCCTGTGTCCCTGGATACAGCTGTCCTACCCTCAAGGAACCAGACCTACGTAGACTGAAGGCATGTTCATGGGTCATTTACGTCGCCATCTGTGGTCTTAAGGACGCATTACGGTTGGACTGCTGTCTCCCTCCCTCATTGAAAGGCTACAGACCATATCAAGGTGACAATCAATGTTACACTACACATTCATCCATTGTCAGCGACCTGCCATGGGATGTCATTTTGTGAGATCACCATAATAATTTTGTTCCCCTGTAGAGTAAGAACAACAGACTGATTCAATTCCTGAGTTGGAACTTGGATTTTGAGTGTAGGAAAAGACTACCACAACATACCAGCAAGGGAAAAATAGTACCAGGTAATCAGATCCAATCTAACTGTAGGATGCATTCACTCATCCCTGGATTAAATCCTAGACCATTTTGGTTCAGATCCTTCACCGCTACACTAGCCAAGCATGCAGATGTTCCAGTTGGACCAGATGCTGCCTGTATATCCGTTCTACTTACATAGATGAACCAGACCTGAAAATAGTGACGTCTACCAGAGTATTACTGATTATAACAGCCAATGAGGAATAACAATAAAGAACAAGTAAAATTTCTGCACTGTAGACGGACAAACACTTAGCTGTCCCCAGACCAGCCAAATAAAGTGTCCTGTAGACAGAGAGCCGGCCGGCTGGCTCCATCGATCCGCCAGCTCCAGGGTTCTGTCGTGTCACCGTTGTTCAAAGGCCTCTAATGGATGTTTGACACTCTGCGAGCAAAGCAACAGAGCACATCCTGCCCCAAGAGCATCACCACCCACAGCGGACACTGAGACCCCGATTCAGCCCTTTAGCTGGGGACATGAGCCTTTTCCTCTGAGAGTAAATGAATCTCAAGGTTGGCGGTAGCTTTGGCATCTGTGTTCTGGCCCTGGGTTCGGTGCTGCCTGTACTAGGGCTCCTGCCCCTCCAGACTATGCAGTTAGAAGACGGATGGATGGATGGATGGACGGATGGATGGATGGATGGATGGATGGACGGATGGGATATGTGAGTGTGGCTTCAGTATACCTATGGACAAAGTATTGTTGACTGTACATGAAAGTACAGGACAGCAAGTCTCAGAATCACGAGACGGAACTTTTGTCTGCTGATCTTTGATAGCAGAGAGATGTTGCTAAACCCAAGTCACTTGAATATAGAGTCAGTTTTTGAGATAAATTTAGACTTCTACTTTACTGCTGACCTTAAACTTGAAGCTTTGGTAAGATACGGTTCTATTGCTTGATCTTCTTACCTGTAAAATACAGCCAATGGGGCAGATGATGGAGACAGGATGATAGATCACTGTGAATTGCTGCTTCCCTGATGTGTCCCTGTTCAAGTTTTATCCAGAGCTAAAATGGGGGAATTTGTACACCAGTATCCCCTCCTTGCTCAGAAGTTTTATGAAATTCAGAGCTGAATGAAGGACACTTTTAAAAAACATTTAAAATATGAATGGACCGCATACAGCAGCGTTGCAAGGCCTCTAACCCCCAGCTCCCTGGGTGCCCCAACAGGTGGCTGCCCTTCGCAGACAGCTTACTCTACAAAGAGCAAGTTGAGGAAGGCATGAAGACAATATCCCCATTGGGGTCAATGACATATTAATTATTAAACCCTGCAGACTGTTTACAAGGATATAAAACCGCATCCATTCATGTAAATCTGTGTGCAGACAAATTGAAAATCTCACTCTAGCCAGCTGACCAAAGTTGGCCACCCTGAGACAGTCAGTATATACTTGTTTATTGTTTTAAAATCCCCCCTGTCATTTCATCCATCTGATATTTAATATATTTCATAGCAAATTAATTTAAGTTCTTCCCCCTTTACCAGCACACCCTTAGCAGCTTGGGAGGGGGGGAGGCGTCTGCTTGCCCCTAAGCTTCAGCTGGGCTTACCGAGCAGACAGCAGCTTTGCTCAGCCCGACTGCTGAATCCCCCTACAGCTGAGAGCAGAAGTGACCGTAGGGAGATTGGGGGGGGGGGGGCGTAGGCTGGTTTTACAGGATCCTGGCCCCCCTGATTCCCAGCAAAGGCCCTGCGGTGATCTGGGTCTGCATATTTATAGTCCACCACTGTTATACAAACGTTCTTCATCTTATTCAATGTATCACTGTATCTAGAACAAAGAAATTAATAAAAAGTTTCAAAAATTTCCACCAAGTTCTCACTGTTGCCACACTTATCCAAACTCCAAGGTTGTAATCTCAATAATTAGCATTCATGATATTGCTAATTAACAAAGACTACACTAGGCTTCCATTCAGGCATGCATGGAAGCCTTTAAATGTAATTATAAAATTAGTGATAGCGATACCATACTAATCTTAATAATCATGGAAATGCTTCACATTGAGTTGATAATGAAAATGTCAGGCATTTGCAGACACAGATACGAGCACTAGCCAAAGCATGTGTCTCACCTGCATAACTAAAGAGGTCTAATACACACCAACAAATAAGAACTCAGTCATTTTTTTCCCTTGGTAACACTTTACTTAAAACTGTCGTCCATAATGCACTATAGATACCATTATAATGCATTATGAAGGTCTCTATGACGCGTAATAGATGACAGCTTTAAGTGAAGCGCTACCAATATCTCTTCCTCAGAAATTTCAGTTCAACAAAACAAACGTTTCTTTTAAGCTAATATTTTACGAAACAAGCATCTTTTAATTGCTAATTTGCTGTCATGGTTTATTATTCATCTCCCAGGCTTCTGCACGCTTCGTACATATTCCGTAAGGCAGGTAATACCTCTAAGTCATGCTCATATGCCCAGAATTCCTGTTTGCTGCCACAAAATTGCACTTGTGCATTTCATTTATTTATTATTTATTAAAATGTGGTGACTCTCATGTACACACTCATTGAAGGTTTTCTCACCATTCGCTTCTCTTACGCCGTTTTTTATGTTTAATCAATGAACAATGTGCTGTATATCTTAGATTGGCCTGTCACTCCTGTTACTTCCTTACTGTGACGCAGCATATATGCTGCAAACTGGCTGTTCTGTTTGCATGGTTTTATTTATTTTTTTTATTTACTGATTTACTCAAGATGGTATTTAGTTGTCTACCCAAAACATGAGGTATAACACTTCAGTTAATATTCTCGTTGGGGCAAACTGGATTATGTGATTAACTGCTACTGATAAAAAAGTAAATAAAAAAGTAAGTAAATGAAGTACTTGGCATCAATTCATAAACTGGAGTAAATAATTTAACATTTATTTTAGGTTTTAAAAAACTGACACATTAGCACAAGTTTTCATCTGTCCCAGTCTTCTCTAATCTTGGTCAAAACCCTGTCAGGTAATGGAAATCTGTCCAGCTTTCCAATGGCATAAGATAAGCAGACGGACTTCTTTGGTTCCATGAAATGGGGTAAAAACGTCCTGTACATACTGTACCTGTAAGGGGTGTTTTTCAATATGCGTACTTGATCATAGAGCAGTTCCGAAACTCGAGAACACAAGTACGGTAAAAACAGGACTGTAAAGACTCCCAGATGTTGGCTTTGCTCTACCCAAATTTTCAAGGATATGTCAGTTGCATTCTTGCCAAATGAGTCAAATCCCATGATTCACTGCGTCCCAAGTTTGTTCTTGGAAGCAAGTTAACAAGACCAGCTCTGGGTATTGAGATTCACCCAAGGTTTGCATCACTGTTTTGTGTTTGTGAAGAACAACAAGATGTGACTGACTTTTTTGCTAATTGGAACTAATCTGTTTGAGTTTGGGATTAGTGTCTGGAGAAAAACTGCCCACTGCCAGAAGATACTATGACCCTTGATGGACAAAGGGATTAAAAAGTTTGGATACATTTAACCGGTATGGAGCAGTTAACACCTGTATGAAAGCCTTAAATCCCCAAAGCTTAAAGTACATGGAACTCTCTGGAATAATGCATAACAGCATTGAGAGGGAAACCAGCTAGCTAGCCCTGTGGACAATTGCAGATCAGCTAGGGATGGGTTGTCCTGTTATGGATGAGAGAGTGAGAATCATTAAGGGACCCTGGAAATCCTTAAGCTGGGACGGTCAGTGAACTCCTGTGGGATTTTGGCAATGGGTGGAAAATTGCACAAAAATGCAGTAGAAAACAAAAGAAGAGCAGTAATTCTTTCTCCGGGATGTGGTGCCATTTTGCAAATCATTTACTTTCTGCCTTTAGGGTTCGTACTAGCAATAGGCTTGATGCCCATTACATTCCTCCTGGGAAAAAGCCATCTGACAGATAAGAGCCTTGAAAGACCACCTGGGTCTGACTCACCGGAGCTCAGTGACGGTCTCACCCCCCCTGTCCACGCTGACACTCGCTGTGCTCGCTGAGGGGGGAGGGGGCACAGGGGTACCTACAGTACAGCTTATTGCTTCTGATTTAAATGCCGCTCTTCGTGGAGGATTTCCATCACGGTGTATCTCGCTTGCCCTTTTCCCATCGCTCTTTCTCACACAGACACACACCCAAACGTCATTGCAATGTTTCCAGTATGGTGCCTATAAATAAAAATGAAATTGTGTAATTCTTTGGAGATAATAATAAACAAATAAAAAATCAATTCACAAAGCCAAATGATAGTCAATATTTATTAATCCATTCATCCGTCTTCTGACTCCTTATCCTGATCAATAACATGAGGGCTTAACCCAGGCAGCACGAGCTATGAGGCAGGGGGACACCCTGGATGGGATGCCAGTCCATCACAGGGCAGGGGGCTGGGGACACCCTGGATGGGATGCTGGTCCACAGCAGGGCATATTACTAATGCCAATTCTAATCGTGGAACGATTACAGTATGAACATTGTTGTACAAATCGCAACATAAACTCCAGTTATCTGGGCATGCAGGTGACATTTAGAGACTCATTCCAGATGTGGACATAAACAGATTGGTACAGCCAAAACTGTTTCAGAGTGGTGGGTCCTAATTTTTAATGTTGGAATTTCACTAATAAACTAAGCAGGGAAACCGGCTTTGCACATCGCGATTGATATGTTGAACTGAGACAAGAAAATAGCACAAATAAATAACATCTGTCACCTTGAGTCTTTCTCGTGCTTCTGCAGCTGTTCTTCAGAGTTTGCTCACCAGATGCTGCTCATGAGAGGCTGCTCATGAGAGGCTGTTCATGAGAGGCTGCTCATGAGAGGCTGTTCATGAGAGGCTGTTCATGAGAGGCTGTTTATGAGAGGCTGCTCATGAGAGGCTGTTCATGAGAGGCTGTTTATGAGAGGCTGTTCATGAGAGGCTGCTCATGAGAGGCTGTTCACAAATGGGGGCTTAGTTGGACATTTACATGCAGCTGTGAGTTGAATAATTTTCCTAGCGGATTAACCGGTGTCTGGCATCATTCTTGACCATGTCAAACTACCACAGAGCTGCAACATTCCCATTTTCGACAGCCATGGTCAGGACCAAACAGCGGTCACACGGGCTAACAGCTAGATTCTAACTCTGATTAAACATGCTGACGCCTTCTGCATTGAACTGTCAGGTCTGAGTCACATGGTGAAAATGGAGTGCAACTATGCTGTCTGGCACTAATTTGGAATGTTTTTTGGAGGGGGGGGCGGGGCTTGACCTCTCTGACACTAAGCAATGGTAACATCTTTTTCCACTGTGTAAATATATTCTCCATAATATTCTCCAATATTATACTCCAGTTGTTAATCTTTCTATTAGTTTAGCAAGGCAGTCGAAAGAAGCTTAACTTTATTGAAAATCTTTAGAGCGCAGGTAGATCAGCAGGTCAATCCGAACATTAACCAGGCAGATACAACATTTAGAATAAGAGTCGCAATAATAATGTAGCGTTGGGCGGACAGAGACGTCGCGGGAGGAGAGTAAGAGACAGACACTTGCTTGCCGGGGAGAACGCGCTCTTTATTAGTAGTCCTGAAAGGGACCACAATCGAACCAGTTATACACAGGAAACATAGGGTTGTCAGACGCTCAACTGTAAGACGCATCCATGGTGGGAGATTTACATAAACTAATTACACACAAGGGTCGGACAGGGTACACGTGAGACACAGGTAAACACACGAGCAACAATAAGGAAATATAACCATTAACAAAAACAACAAAAATACAAGGGCTGGGACATACGGGGCATGCTGGGATATGCTGGGGCATGCTGGGATATGTGTCCCGCGAGCTACAATATAAACTATAGGAGAGTATTAACATCCTGGCCAAGACTCCAGATATTTTAGCCAGTGAAAATCTACAGCTTTGCTGTTCACCAAATGTATGAAGTACTTTGAGAAGAGCCCTTCTTTGTACAGATCAGTTATGAAGCCTTCTGGCCAAGGACGGGAGGACATCGGGGGAGAGTGCACCTCCCCGCAATCCAAGGTTAAGCCTTTAATCCAGTATCCTGAAGAAAAAGCAAATACCCTGAATCCCGCACCTCTCCAGATGGTTCAAATTCATTTAGACCAGTGTTTCCCCATCCAGCCCTTGGGGACCCACAAACAGTCCATGTTTTTGCTCCCTGGGCTGGCTGGTAGGGAGTGGGGAGGGAGCAAAAATGTAGACTCTTTGTGGGTCCTCAAGGACTGGATTGGGAAACACTGATCTAGGCAATTGGCTGTTGGTTTTACAAATTGATTCAGCTGGATATTTTGCTTGTGCAATTTGGATGAAGTTAATTATGTTGGGGTCCATCCTCTAATGCAGAACTAACAGCCTTCAGGATAAAGAGCGTGTTCTTGACAAATTACACTGCCGGGGAAGAGTGAGGTCTTGACCATTACACTGCCGGAGAAGAGTGAGGTCTTGACCATTACACTGCCAGCTGCAGGAAAAGTCTGCTCTCCACTGGATTGCTCTCCGGGTATGAAACTGTAAAACACAACATGTTTACAAGAAAATGCTTAGGTTTTAACTCCCCTCAGATGAGGAAAAACATTTATAAAACAATTAGTGTGGAAATGCAGTCTCTCGCATTTTAAGATAGATGTTTTGTGTTTTTATTATTAATAAAATATCATTGGATTTGTAAAGATGTGATGTCACTGCTCAAACCCAGGTGATGATTAATTACCTTTGTTTATCATCCCATGGAATCTATCTTACTATTATGTGATATGTATCAGTATCATCGCGCTGCATGTTTTAATTAGCTGCACCTGTATTCATGCTGATCAGGGAAAGCGACTTTCCATCAGATTCAGTGTGGTTCCCTGAAACATGCTGCTGAATTAATCACAATCTGGCGCGTGTCTGACCCACAAAAATTCATCATTATCAGCAGATGCATATTATTATAAAACAGGAGCATTAGTGTCTTTTCCAGCTTTGGATAAAACGTGGCTTGAACCCTGAGGGGGGAAAAACAGGGCTGTGAAATGTCTGTTTTTGTTTTGTTTTTCTCCCTGAGTGAAACATACCCTCATGCTTAAATGGGGCACTCTCATTACAGACAATTTGCTCTCCTAAACCTTCTTAATATGGAGGGATGAGAGCAATGCAAGGTCTCGTCCTTCACATGATATGTTCACTCGCGTCGAGTACATTGTGTTTTTTTCAGTTATAGCAATTCCCACTATCCATGTGTTACATGTGGATGAAGAAGATTACTGATTGATGATTTGCCGGCCTTACTCATTTCTCTGGGAGGTGCTCCATGAACAGGATTGGTCAGCGGGTTGGATTAACTCAAGATAAAAATCATGATTGTCCAAAAAGAGTTTAGGTAAGGAGCATTCCTATTGGACAAGCATGACTTCTTCCTGTTGGGGAAGATATTCACAAAAGCAATCCATCACAGACAAAGGTGGAAAGTCCAGGTCCAGAAAGTACAAATCCAGATTTTGTTTCAACCAACCAGCTGAAGAGAAAGAGTCACAGTCACAGAGTGACTCAATTAGTTGGTTGAAGCAAAACCTTGGTCTGGATTTGTACTTTTTCTACCTGAACTTTCCACCTCTGTCTGTGATGGATTGCTTTTGTGAGTAACCTCCCTAACACTGCTTCTAGCTTAGGTTAACCCAGCACACTGAGAGATCCTGCTTCATGTCTTCTATATAACCCTCAAAGCCTTAGGAAATCTATGCATCATCTTGAAATTAAAGTTGAAATTAAAAGGTTAAGAAGAAGCACCCTAGCTGCAGAAGGTCAGCCGGCTCCACTTGTCCCCATGGAGACACTATGTGGGGGGGCGGCTTTTAAAATGAGTTTTCCCTTTGCTTGACTGTCACTCTCCATTAGCACTTAGCTGTTACTTTGAGGGGTTGGGGGGTGCAGGCAGGACGCAGCACAGCTGTCACACTCTGGCCTTTTTATTTGAGTTTAAGGTCAGTGGGGGTTGCTGTGGGGCGAGGGGCTTAGTTCTTCTCTAGCGTTTTTCATTTGTGGAGCGTGACCTGTTGGCACATGCGGACCTTCATCTACATGCCATCTTCCACATTGTCCCCCACATGCTTCAGGCAGCACTTCCCCTGACAGAGGCATCTGAGGACCCACACATGCTGTGATATTTGCACAGCAGCCACACGTTCAGAGGTGATAAAAATCCTATTTTTGGCCTTAAATGGTATGTTGCGGTTTCTTCAGAAGTAGGGTCATCTTTGGTTGCAGGTTTGATGTTGGGCCCACCTTTTCTCTCACATCACCTTCATTGTTCTTCCTTCCCGCAGTATTTTTTCGCTGCTTTTAGGCTGCCAGGGTAAATTGTTGTATACTTTCCATGTCGCATTTGCATAATATCCATTCGGACTCTCACCCAATGTGTAGCGTTGCTAAGCAGACCTGCTAACCAGATCTGTGAGACTTCACATCTGATGGAGTCCAATTGGGCTATCGAGTGAAACACAGGTTAAAGAATAGGTCTACCAATCTGCACACAAAGCCACGAACCTTACAGTACAGTATACATCAGTGTTTCAGCTATGAACCTGTGTGTTCAGTTATATGGGGTTTCTTTTTGTGATGAAGAACCCTTTGGGTGTCACTTTAAAGCTCAGCCCAAACATACAGCATCGATTTGGATTTTAAAATATAAAGGTATTTGTTAATCAGCTCGACATGATACAGATTGTATAGTTTTCCTTGTGGCTTAATTGAGAACAGCTTGCCGGGAGGACATAAGGTCCTTCTGTTGGTAGTCTCTGGGTGTCCTGGACTTGCTCTTGGTAATAATCCATTTGTTTTTTGTGTAGAAAAATATAACATCTGCTAATGGTAATCACAAGCCGACGAAGAGGGAGTCATTCTACAGGAAGAGGGCATCCTTTGAGACCCAGGTCCTGAGCCAATCGTGACGCCAGACACCTTTTTAGTTATGGCCCTGCCAAGCTCTCTGGCTTTGAGAGGGAGCAGCATAATGTACCTGGGGGTACAGCGGGACCCCAGACTCCAGCATGAGTGCCAGGTTTGGATCCAGGTTGTCATTCCAGTGCTTGTCCCTTCCTGACGATTTTCCAAGGCTGTCCACCTAGTCAGCCGATTGTCCCTGAACTACACACAGATTGATGTGGCAAGTGGAGAGCTGAGAAGTGTGTGTGTGTGTGTGTGGGGGGGGGGGTATGTGTATATAAATATATAAAGTTACGAGTTCTTCATAACCAAACCTGGCCCTTAGTTTAAAGTTGAGAAATTTCATTGTGGATAACAGACAGGGCAGATTTTTCATTTTAGAGGACATCAACCTACATACCTTTGGGTCTGTATTCAGAAAAAGTATATTTGTTTTCTAAGTGTTTCTTTGCAGAATATAAATGCTCTGGGCTTTTGTGAACTGTATAATCGCAATGGCAACCATGTCGAGAGATTTAAACATCTTGGGAGTATCTCAGACAAGCTGGTAATCAGAACCTTCCATTTATTGTACATTTCAGGCATGGAACAGCGCTCTCCTTCTCATGGAAAATGGCTCCTCTTTTAAAACTCTTTCTAAAGAGTTTTAGACCGAATTGAATCACCTGTTTGCTGAAAACAGCAGCAAACGGTTATATCTGTCTCTTTTTGGTGAAACACAAAAAAACAAGACAAATATGATTTTCTTTTTCTATTATTTTCGTATCGCAAGGCATAGGCACAAACACCATTAACAGGGACACAAAGTATAGACATAGATTATCAATACCAGCAGCTGGGGGGTAAAATAAAACAAAGATGAGCCGCGCGCCAGGGGGACACGACGCAGGATAGCACAATGCATTGTGCTATGACATCACTAGGTGATAAGAATTTTTCAGCTCTGTTATAGTCTTATGGGACCACCGCCGTAAATGTGGCCAGTCATGGACTGAAACATCATTATGTGGAGCATGACTGTAGAGATGTTGATTCTGCGTGAGCCATTGCAGTGCCTCATTATAAACCAGCCAATCAGAGCAGAGCTCATCAACATATTAATGAGCCCACCAAAAAAAAGGGGAAGTGGGCTGCTTCATTGTAAGGCCATATAATAGGGCTGTAAATGGGCTTGAATAACCATTTCTGGACATTTTTCAACCAAACCAAGTTCACATGCTGACAATAGAATGCAATTTAAAATACTGAAAAATTGTGTTAAATGGCACATTTAAGCTATACTGTGTACACAATTTAGGATATTGTGTACACAAAATTAAAAAGGAAAACTCCAGCCCAGAAGGTGAGAGCATGGCACTGTTGGTGTTATCAAAACTGAATATACATGAGTCTTAAAATAGAACATTTTCAAAATGTAAATCCATGCTAATTGTACTTGCATTGCTTACAGAGTGCATGTACCCAGCTATGTTGCGTTCCTGTACACTGTTGCACATATCCAATAGGAAAACGGCAGGTTTTATTCCTGTACTTCGTTTACTGAAGACTGAAGTTAGTGAAGTACTTTATATTCAAATCGAAATGTCATTCATGCATAATCACCCCTGCATTAAGCCCTGAGTCCCAGAAAAGATATTACCGGGGTTAAATAGGGCCAATATCATTTTGTAAGTGACGCTGTCCAGATCCTTTCTGTCCTCATCCCTGGATGGCTGCACGTCATCCTTATATCAAGACTCAGATCTGAACATAGGTCAACCATGCTGCTCTCTTCCAGCAGCCATGATCTCCAGTCCTGGAGGTTTTTCTGCTTTTTCTTAGTGTCTATTTGTATCACACACCAATGAAATTATAATCAACATATGGAACTGAATTAATTAGATCAGATAGCTGCATAGTGTCGCAATGCACATTAATTCTGCAATTGAATCATTATAACACTTTAAAATCTTGGGGTTTGAGTGTCTGCTTAATGGCTTACATAAGTCCTACTCATTTGTGTAGCGGGATAATAAGCAGTACACAAGGAATTCATATCCAATAAGAATATGATTTAAAGCTGTTCTGCATTCTTAAAAAATCGTGATCAAAGCAGAATGCTTCAGAAACTTTGAACTTTGAAATTTGACAACTACGATGCCTGTGAAGTCCTGAAAATGGTATTTTTACATCTTGTGTGAACAAAAAATCAGCCAGGCTTTAAAGCAATGCTTACCAATCCTGCTCCTGAAGATAAACTTCTACTACTTCCATCATGCAAAAAATGGCCACTTAATGTCGTGCACTGTCCCATAATGAACTGCTTAAAGCACAATATACTTGCCGTGAGTCTTATTTAGTAATAGAGTGCATGAATAATAATTATATATGGAAATACAAAATCTGAAAAGCCAAGGGGCGTGCATTGTCCCCCACAGGCATCTGTTCAGAGCACACCTCACACCTGACTAGGTATCTCTGTCTCATGTTTGATGAGAGTTATTAAAACAGCTATTACACCTATGAATGGACGCTCAGTGCACCAAGACTGTAAGTGAATGTGAAGTGCATATGCCAGCATTCAAAAACTAATTAATATTTGCTGGTAAATAGATTTTGGGCCTAATGAAAGCATAAGATATTGGGCCCCCAACCCAGACCAATCCCAAACTTTTTAGGGGCCCAGTAACTCTGGTGAGAGGGAGTGCTGTCACCACACGTCCCCGTTTGTGTGACGTGCTGGGAGTGCTGTCACCATACAGGTACGTCCCCGTTTGTGTGACGTGCTGCAATCATTATGACAGCTTGGTGAATTTATCAAAGTGTTCTTAATTGGTCCACTGTTGATAAATACCACAAATACAAAAACAAAGTTACTGAATTTCAGCATGATGCTTCCATGTTGTCAGATTCATGATGATCAGTAACTCACTTTTGCAATCTAATTCTCCATTCTGAGGTCTGTGATCTCTAAGTGACAAATCTGACGGCTACTCTAACTATGGTTGACCTTGTATGATATAGGCCAACAAACAATTTATGATATAGGCCTATGCATAATGTGTCCTATAGGCATACAGTACACACTACACACAATCTATGATATAAGCCTACAAAATCCTTCTTCTGGCAGCACAATGTAAACAACAGAAAGCTCCTTACAAACTAGCTTGTTTATTGAAGAGTATTTATGTAATACTTCCAAAAGCAAAGATGACATCCATTTATAACGCACAAAAATATGGTGCAAGAACGTCACGTACAGCTGAATAATCTCAATATCACACCATAACCTATGACAATCAGCCCTTAACAGACAGTAATAATTTATTTTCACTACTCAGCATTTAGGCCACAATGTTTTTTTTTTGTCTTCTTAAGTATCAGGATTTTCACCATACAGTCCACAACTGACCAACACCTTGAGCAGTTTGAACAAAACCAAAAAGCAAACACTGAGATGTTAAAGAGCCACTCAACAACAGTGAGACGGAACTGCAGTTTGTAGCACATTAAACACATCTAACATCGCAAATTTTAAATACAGTTTACAGTGCAAGTACACCAGAAAAATGCCATGATCAATGTTGATACTGACTAAACATAACAATATAAAACTACCGTTGGAAAATAGTACCAAATTTTTGAGGATATGTATGAAATCAACTATTAAACAGATCAACAATGCAATGAATTATTCAAAACGATTATTTGCTGAACGAGCTTTGTTTGTAAGTACAGTAGTAGTGTAAAATAGTTTATTGTGTAATCTTATGAAGGTACTTTCTTTTTAATTTAATGCTTAAAATACCGTCCGAAAGTGAGTATGGTCTTGATGAGGTCTACCTTCCTGACTAGATATGCCATTATCAAATGATGTAGTTTTGCGTGAAAATACTATTGTTTATCTTCATGTGTATACAGGACATGTTGAACCTGGCTTTGTAAATCACTATGGCAAGAAAAATTACAGAGCATCAGTTTACAAAAAAAGTATGAAAGGACACCCAAATACCCTAGACACTGGGCCCCATGAAAGCAGATCATACTGGGCCCCCGACCCAGACCAGTAAAATTTTGTTCCAAATTTTTAGGGCTCCTGTCACTCTGGTTGGAGAGAGTGATGTCACCATGTTCCCATTTATGTGATGCGCTGTAATTACTGAATTACTGAACTGGTGAATTTATCAGTGCTTTCTTAATTGGCCCACTGTCCTGGTGTGTTGATAAATGACACACATACAAACACAAAGTTATTGAATTTCAGCATGATGCTGCCAAGCTATAAGACTCATGATGATCAGTAAGTCTCTCTGAAAATGTGGACACTTCTGATCACAATGTAATGCTCCATTCTGAGGTCTGTGGTCTCTAAGTGACCAGTTTGATGGCTGCTCTAACTACGGTTCACCTTGTTAAAACAATGTGACCCTTGTTTTAGTCTGAGCACAGACACTGCAGGAGGGTAATTGCTGTAGAAGGTGCGACCGATATTTTGACCTGCAGTATTTTACAGACAAACTTAATACAAATTTTAAAAATCCAGCATCAGTGAATGACAGGGTGGGGGAAGTCTGGTACTGTCAGAGTAAGGTTAGTGTGCATTTCCTCTCACACTGACCCAGTGCCGTCTTAGCATGTGCCTCTGAGGAAGTGAACCTTCCATATGTTATCACGGTGAGTGACTGCTGAGTAAGAGTGGAACCAGAATGCTGTGAGTTCGAGTCCCAGTACTGGAACTTCTGACTTGGTCTGGGTTGCTACAGCAGCAGTCTCACTATGAAAAAAGCAATACAGGAGTAGATTAGTAAGCGTGGAAGTCTGTCTACAAGCTTCTGGAGTATCGAATGCATGACAACCAAAAGCGGCGTGTGCAATGCACAGGCCCGTTTGCAAAAAAAATGCATCTTATTTACCCTGTTTATGGAAACCAACAAACCGCTCATGCAAAGGTGCAAACAGCCAGCGTAGAACAGAAGGCGAACTCCTCCAATAATAAAAATGTAACACTCTGGAGAAGAACACGTGGCTGACTCTTCCTGTCCTGCTTGCTAAAGCTTCAGGTTACCGTCCCAGCATGCGGGGCTACAGCTGTTAGGGTTATCTTCACGAACGGCACCTTCCACCTCCAGCCAAAGTGAGTTGCGGTAACTGTCTCTTTATTGGTGGTTGCTCTCACACAGTGAATATCAAGCTTATTCTTACTGCTTTTGTGATGTTTCTGTGTGAAGCTGCGCAAAGTTCAACAATGATGCTGTCAAAGGGAGCCTGATTCCCACACTCAGTAGCCACCACACACTGCCGGTAAAGTATAGGGCGCACACAGCAGCAAGACGCCCCCTGCTGGAGGCAGGGTATAAATGCCAAAGGAGAATTGTCTACACTGTACCACCCTGTGTCAACCAGTAGGTGTCACCACAGTGTCCATGTTGAACCTCAGAATAATAAACCGGAATACAATTACATCTAGCAACATACCCAATTAAATACAATTTCACGGCAGCAGTAACAAGGACTACAATATTTTCAAATTGAATCCAAACATTAATGAAAAAATATACTTTTTAATGTATATTTTGTCCCAGGCAGCCCAGGACAATGGGCTGGGGTACATTCCAGACGGAATGTAGCCCATTGCAGCCAGAAATACACACACACTCTCCCGATTATAAGCTAAGAGGAAGGTTAGGGACACTAGTCAGCCTGACTGCATGTCTTTGGACTGTGGGAGGGAATTGAAGCTAATGAAGGAAACCCATCCAACCTAAGGAAAACGTGAAAATGTGCAATGTGCAAGGAGTGGAGGTGGGATTCAAACCCACCACCCTACACTGCCAGAAAAAAAGAGTACCAATCTGTACCTTTGTTTGTCACTAGGGCTGAACCCTCAAGGGTAAACGTACCATTTAAGACACAGAAAAGGGTATATTTACTTACAGCTAAGGGTGCAATTGGCAAAGCCTTGATGGTACAGGGTACAGCCCCAGTGACAGGCAAATGTACAAATTGGAGCTCTTTTTTTTAACATGTAGAGGTGGGGGAATCCCTTGTAAGAAATGCCTAAAAGAAATACACAGCCAATCAAGGTGCATCATTCGGTCACACTGTAACAGTGACGATGGTCAACAGGCAGTCAACGGTGCATCGGCGCACACGTGAGCAAACTGGTGAGGCGTCGTCAGACACGCCCTCGCCAGCTCAGAAGCCACAGCCCGGATCCCTGCTGGGAAGGAAGCTGCTGCTGGCGGCCATGTCTTCCACGTCAGTGGTAAGGTGATCGGGGCTGTCGTCATTGGAGATCTTGACGACACTGTAGGTGAGAGCCACGCTGCAGGCGGTGGGCCTCTCCGAGCGACGGCCGGCCGCCACGGTGTCCCCCGCGCAGCCGCACAGCCGACGGAAGGCCGATCGGAACTTCTGTGACATGGCGTTGTAGATCACCGGGTTGATGGCGCTGTTCAGGTAGATGCAGCTTCGACAGAAGAGTAGGAACCAGGTATCCAGGTATGCATGTTTCAGCAGGGAATTTACCACCACCAGCGTGCGGTAGGGCATCCAGAGCAGGGCGAAGATACCCACCACCACCGCCAGCATCTTCGTCACCTGGAACACACAATGACCTTCACAGTTATTAACATAAGTCCAAGCTAATACTATACTTAATATGATGATTATATATCAAAGGAAGGTTTATTTCACCGAAATATGTGATTTATTGTGAATTTCTGCCACTTAATATAATAAGTTGTCACCAGAAACTAAAATAAACTAAATAAAAGTATGAGCTGTGGGACAAGGCAATTCTGTGCAAAAATTCTATTGGCTCTCATACTTTGTATGAATCCAGAAGTATGATTGTTGTGCGCCAGTTTGAACGATCATGACGATTTATAAGTGCATTTGATCACATCCGCGAAGCAAAAAGATGCAATCAATTTAGGCGTTTACCTCCAACGGGAGCACTGTTATCGGAGAGAATTTTTTCTACCAAGTTGTGTTGCTGCCATAAAACGAATCGATTTTTAATTATTGTCATTAAACACCAACAATAAACACAATTTAAGTGACACGCTGGGAATTAAAGCTGCGGCGCACCGAAGCGTTTCCTATTACAGGGCGAACAATAATTATAAGAAAACATAATAATATTAAGGGGCGAAATTAAATGGGCGACGAGATGGTGAATCGATTAGGCATGTGTAAATCACATCGTTTAAAGGTGGCGTTAACGCTTTGGGGGCACGTTGGTTATCATAATGAAGACACTTCCCACATTGTGCTACACACTGAATCACGCTGAGTTTTATACATAAAGCTCCTCGCGGATACTTATTCAAAGGAATGATCTTGTAAGAGGTACTTGCTCAGGTACTCTACAGCACTCACAATTCAATCAATGAAAAGTCGCTATTAATTGCACATATTATAAAAAATATTAATTATTAAGCCTTACATTTTGGGATGTATAAAGTGTTTTTTGCTGGTCAGATATATTTAATGCGACTTGGGTTAACAAATAATCCATATAGGCTACCTATAGCCTACAATTACAGATGTTCCATATAATAGGCCACTTTCAATAACCATATTTTCCTCGATGTTAGCTTAAGAGTTTTGTCGTATATACCTGCATTGCAAAAGGTACCTATATGGAACGTGATTCTGTTTAATTAATCAAGCCAACATATTAAACAAATGTTGTTTATTAAAAACGTCACTTTACCTGCCTACGGGAGGCCGCCGTATTGCTACCGGAACAGTTTGAGTTTTTCAAAGTGATCTTGTTTCTCTTGGATGACTCTCTATTCCACTTTTTGACATTTTCCTTGGGATCCGAAGGGAGTGGGTTGAGGAAAAGTATCCTTGCAATCAGCCCATACAAAATAGTGGCCAAAATCAAAGGAAAGACGTAAAACACCGCGTAATCGGCGAAATATATGGGCAAGTACAGGTTCCGTGGGATTTTGTACTCGCATTTAACTATGGTGACGTTTCCATTAAAGTCTTCTTTAGTGTCGGCTAGATAAAACCACATGACGCAGTAAAGAGAAGTAAGAGCCCAGACGACCACAGTGATCCTTTTGGCCCTTGAGAGAGTGCACAGAAACTGGGCTTTCATCGGGTGACAGATGGCAATGTACCTCTCGATCGTGAAGGCGGTGATGGAACAGGAGGAAGCGTTGATTCCCAGGTACTGAAAATACGTAATGCAGAGACAGCCAAGGTAGCCATACACCCAGTGCCCGTACAGGCTTTCAGTTATATTGGGCAGTCCGGCGGTCGTCAGCACCATAAGGTCAGCCACGGCCAGGCTCACCAGATAGCAGTTAGTGGGAGTCCGCATGTGTTTGGTAGTGAGGACCACCAAGATCACCATGATGTTGCCTATGATGCCAACAGCACAGATCAGGGCTACCAGAAGGACGCTTACCACTTTGAATTCGGTGCTGTTCTCAGTCCAGTTCATGGATGTCTGATTGCCTTCGGTTGCTGTAATGTTCTCCATTTCTATCTCACGTGGTGCTTTCAGAAAAATTTCAATGAAAAATAACGTTCCATTTTCCCACGTCGTTTCTTCTTTAAAAAACATATAATTTCCAGGAAGCATTTCAGATAGAAACAAAAGTTAAAAATACATTCGTCATTCTGAGTACCCTTGGTCCCGGTTTCGCTGCGTACAATAATAATAACAATAAAAAAAAAACTTTGTTAAAATAGGCTACTTCATACAATATATAAATTTCAGTTTAAACAGAAGCCATATATGATCCGCTTTTAAAAGTGAGAATGTTACTTACGTCACGTTTGACACCTTAAAAAATATCAACAGTGCACATGAGATCAATATCCAAAAGTAAAAGCCGTAATGGTGTGAGGCGACGGATAAAGTTCGCGCAGCCGGACCCGGTGCTGCAGCAACGCTGAATGGGCAGAGACTCTCCCAGCGGAGCTCCTTGGGTTCCCTCCTCATCACCAGTTTGTTGCGATGGGCTGCAACCAGCGCAGAGGCGTGGGACATGCATCAGTAGGGATCACCTACTTCCGATGAGAAATCACATCACGCAAAATCCCCACACATACACAGCATAGCCCTACGACCGACTGTTTAACACTACTACTAAGCTACTGAAAAGTAATTTTACGTAAAAGAAACTGAGATTTTACTGCTGATATATGCCTACTAAAACAGTTTCCCTTAACAAATAAAAACGTTTGCAACAATTTTGCATGCATGTGTTTGAACATTTTACATATAGTTTAATTCATGGAAATCGATCGTTTGCCGTGAATCTGTAATCACATTATAGTACTCAGTGTACTATTTTTCCAGGTGTATAAAGTGGAAAACGTGCCTGATACACAATATGTTATTATTTTAAATTTACATTGTTTTATTTAAATGGGTGGTGGAATTTTTGCCCATTTACACGACTGGACATATTATCGGCGTCTCAAGTGACCAGAAGTATAAACACCAAAAATTGCTCAGAAAGGGCTGCAGGTTATACTGCGTCTTTCCCAAGCACCACAGCACCTGCGAACCTACGTGACATGAAAGGTTTTCACAGGCAGGACAGTGACAAGTCAAGATTAACGGTATGTGAGCCATTACACATACACAAAGCCAAGAAATATCTCAGCTGGATTCTGATATTCTTCATTCCCAGATGGTTAAAATAGCGCGCCTGCTTTATGCATGGCAGATTCAACAGACAGTATACATATTTCAACTGCTAGATGTGTAAGCTTCTACAAAGATTTAATACAAATCTGTTCATTACACTGCAGGTCAAATAATGCAGAATGTTGCGGTTTTAGCCCCAGAAAATACTAATACTGACATAATAGGAGGGCGGGATTATTGTCAATTTACCGTCGCCCTTAGAAACTGACCAAGTGTTTATGTCGCGTTTATGCTTTCGAACGAAATGTTTCAGAAACACGTATCGCATGATACAGCTTCGCATCTTCAAGAGCGCAATACAAAACATTTAAATGCCCTTTCTCGGTGGATAATGTTTTGAAGTGTTTATGCTTGTATGGAAAAACAAGAGTAATGTTATTTAACTCTGCTGCGTCTTTGTTTAGGTGTCCCTGGTGGTTACATAAAATGTCTCTAGCAGATAACAGCCGTTGGTACTTGTTAAAGTATTATAGTGTACTGTTTATCAAAGGAACGTTTGACATGATTTAGTTAAAAATGAGCTAGGTTCTCAAATACATTCATTTGCAAGGACAATAGTAGAATAACCAATAAAAGGTGGTCCATTTCAGAAAAGGTTAATGCCAAAATGATTTAAGACTAATTTACATACACAGAATATGCACACTAATTATTCAAATGGGAAAAACCAATGGAACTCACTTAGGTGGCAATATAAAGGATACAAATACCAAGCACAGAAGGGAAAAGGCTTCCTGGATCAGATGGTCACACTGAGGACACAAGAAGAGCCCAGTTCAGGGTTTACTCCACCAAACTGTGCTGGAAACGCCATAAAAAGGCAAGTGTTTGCATGGGAGCAGACAGCAAGTGTTTCGGAGTACAGTCAGAAAAGAAAGAGTACCAGTTTATAATTTTGACTTGTCTCTGGGGCTGTACCCTCAATGGTCTGCGAATTGTACCCTTAGCTTTATGTAAATATACCCTTTAAGACACAGAAATGGACTCTGGGGGACATTTTTGTACCATTGCGGGTATATTAGTGTTGTTTGTACCTTGGAGATGTTATTCCGAGTCCATTTCTGTACCATAAATTAGACTAAAAGGTACATTTAAGTACAGCTATGGGGTACAACTGGCAGTTCCTTAAAACTTTCAAAGAACACAAGAGAAGACGCCTTCTGCTGCATAATCATGGTGCATTTCCTGGCACCGCTTCTGTCATTCCACACTACAGCACAGAAATCTGGGTCCACTGCCCCCCCCCCCAGGCAGCCTCCCTGGGGGTCGCCTTAGGGTGCCACCACAGTCAGTCCTTTCTGGGGGTCTGTCTCATTAATGCTGCAGGGGAGCTGGGGACTTGCTTTGTCATCATGACAGTGGAGGGCTGAACCACAACCCCCCCCCCCCCCCCCCCCCCCATTCTGCTGTCATTACAGCTGACATCAGCATAGTGTCATAAGGGGGGGAAAAAACTGTCTAACTCTGATATGTGATATGTTCCCATAACCTTTTAACTGACCAGACACATCAGTCTGAATGAAAATGCCCTACATCGGTTGTTTGCATCAGCTCACTAGAGGTCGTCTTTGCATTTGGCTCCTGCCAGCGGCACCGTTCATGAGAATCGCGCTCCGGCAATGAAGAGCGATGACCATCACTAGTCTGCCTTTAACAAATAAGGGCTACGACAGATTCTTTCCATTGTGCGCTTGCAAAAGGAATCTTGGCAGGACGGTCACAGTGGGGTCGGATAAACGTGCCTCTCCGCAATGTGTTGAACAACTAGGGGATTTACATGAAACGTGGGGATATGTCACGAGGCTCGGCCCCCTTTATTTACGGATTGTATTACGCTGATGTCATAGGCCAAGGTACACATAAATGAAAACAAGGTGGCGGCCATTTTATCGGGGTGTGAGTGACAACAGCAGCAAGAAAATGTCAAATCTAAGTTCTTTTGTTTACCTTCGGATCGTACAAACCAGGGCAAAGAGACTGGAGAGCTGCTGGAAAGAATCCTTAAGATCCATTGATCGAAAGAACTACAATGATATTCTCAAGAAGCGGATTGTTCTGTGTTCTGAGAATGGGCAGTATTTCAGTTAAATGCATTAAAAATGCATATTCATTTCCTTTTGAGCAGTAATTCGTATTACAAAAGTCAGATTTAGGCTAATTTGTAACAAAATAGAGACTGTATTCTGTGTATTTAAAATACTTAATAAAATGCCATTTTAAGATCGTTCTTCGCTCAGCTTACAGACTTTAAATACAGCCTGTCGTCATCCTTCACATTATTCAAAGGAAAGAAGCTGCTTTGGTGATCGGTGCAAATTGCCTATTAGTATATGCAGTAAAATAGGCATATATGACTGACTGAATGTCAGTATAGGACGATTAGCAAACACCAGCACTGTGCTCTAGAACTTGTAAATTAAGTTGCTAGCCTCATAATGCTAGTGGCATTCTAAATTAAGTTAATTTCAACAGACATGTTCAGGCAGTGACATCTTGCAGTTTGTCATATATGGAAACCTTCATTAGCGATAAATCAGGCTAGCTAGTTTTGTTTCTAAGGACAAAGTTAATCTCTATCATCTAAACGTGGGAGTTTTTATAGCCACTGAGCTTGAGTAAAAGGGAGAACAGACTGGTGAAATTGACGTTGCATATCATCTGCGTAGCAGGTCCCGTTTGTATTTTTTGAGTGAATATCTATATAACAGTTTCGTCGAGTTTATGTTTGGCACCCTACTGTAAGACAAAGCTGGCAATTAACGCATTATGATCATTTAAGAAAGCACCTGCATTTACTATGGTTAACTGTAGTGTGGTAGATTACTAACTTCAAATGATACAAAGAAATGCCTGTCTCATTTGCCTTAACAAAATACAGCCTTTCATAGTCCTGAGCATTTGCGATACATTTGGTTTATATGAAACTGTTTTTAACATTAAAAAGAAATACAGAACTTTATGCATCTGTGTGACGGACGTCGCCGACATGCCCTGGTAAAATGGCCGCTACGCACAAATCGTGACGTAATGCGCATGTAGCTTTTAATGCAACCATTTGATAAAGAATGCATTCATTGCGACAGAATAGTAGGTATATAATAAATATATATAGCAAATGATACGATACCACCGGGGTCCAGTAAAACTAAAGTGAAGGCTAATCTTAATTTCACTTCGTTTTATTGAAAACATCCCCACAGTTCAAGGAGCTGAAATGTTCAGCCCCACGCTGGATGTGGTTACCGACTCTGCCTCCCCCTCACTGCGGATTTAATTACTACATCGCCACCTAACTGCCTGATTTTTAAAAAGTATCATTTAAGCGCAGCATTACTGAGTCGGCAGGGCCGTAAGAATGCGGCCTAAACCAGCGGCAGGAATCAGGCTCCCCGAGGAGGACGCAGGTGCCGCCGCCGCAGCCGGAAGGTGGCCCTGTCTGCTGTTAAAACTTTCTAAGTTTTAATGCATTCACTTCTCCAGTCACGACTGAAGAGGTCCTCTGCGCCGCTTTCATTGTCTATCGCATGTTATTGTTTTTCTAAGGGTGCTTTCGCGTCTGGGCTCAGTTTGTGAAGCCCGGAGTCCCCGAGCGTTAGGCCCAAATACGAGGCTTGGTCATTCAAAATAAAGGATCAGAGAATGGATCGTTAAAAAGTAAATTAGATAACCAACCATATTTAGCCCCTTATATCATTTCAGTTACGATATCTCTACTTTAGCAAGATTCGAAAGTCAATTTCAATTATTTAAATAACCCCCCCCAAAAAAAAACCCAAGCTGCCTTTGACGTTAGGCGCATTATTATTAGTTCCGACATAGGTTTCCTGTTGTATAGGATGTCGATCCCCAGGAATAGTTTTACCGCCCTCTTCTGGATGTGGAGGATATTGAAATGGATTTCATACCATTCCACGACGTTATTAATAACGAATGAATTTCTATGTGATTTGATCTTAAAGTTTTATATATATATATATATATATATATATATAGTTTAATATATTAATTATATATACCTTGACAAA
>JAODKF010000147.1:6972816-6995887 GCA_026779585.1 Mormyrus proboscirostris | reverse complement strand
CATTGCTTCCGGGATAGGCTCCAGCCCCCCCCCCCCCTGCAACCCAATAGGATAAAGTGGGTTGGAAAATGAAAGAAATGGACTAAGCACACGTTACCTCGATTGTACTTAATACTCTACCTAAATGAGCTTTGTTGAGTCTGACCACTTGATTTTAAGAAAATCTAATCCTCTTCAAATTTGTCCTCAACCCAAACACAGCTGAGACGATCCAGAGTCAATTCACTGCAATTTACAGTCACCATTTCACCTTGACTAGTGAACTCAGAAGAAGCCCACCCACAGCTCCTGTTCCCCACGACACTCACAGGCCCGCAGAATACACCCCCAAACACACACACACTGCTTCTCCACGTGCTCAGAGAGAGGGGCACAGTCTGGCCCCCAGCCCCACAGGTGTGAAGCTTTAACTCCCCCAGTGAGCAGCCACACCCCCCTTGAAAGACGACTGCATTAAAGTTGCATTACAAGCAAAGGCCCAGTTCCAGTCAAAGTATTGATCCAGTCTGGGATCCTCAGGAGTGTGTCATAAGTGGAATTACACCCTGGCCTTTTCGAAGCATTATACCTGCCATTAAGCATCAGAGCATTTAACAAGTGGAAGGGAATAAGATCAGAGGCCGTTTAAACAACTTACTCATTGCCATGATTGACAAAGGGCTCTTGTAACACTGTTATCCTATTATCAGGACAGCAAGTGAAGGACTTCGAACTCAGTGGGGGAAAGTTTGCTGGACCTCTGACAGGGGTCTTGAACAAACACTCCTGGCTCAAAATCACTGTCAACGACAGCGCTGTCTTCAGATAAAGGTGCCAGACATGGACAGATATTACTCTGTTTCTCCCTGAGATTTTAGCACCATGATTCTGCTGTGTCCTGAACCAAAGCGGCATATAAGGTAACAGTCAGCACTCCGCCCTCGCTCTTATTCAGCATCATCCAAAGCATCTCACATTGTTCACACAATCTGAATCTCCTGTGATACTAGTGTACCTTCAGGACTGTGTGGGACATGGAGGGTCCCGGTTCGGAAAGTAAAAATCCAGACCAAGATTTTGTTTCAACCAATCAGTTGAGTGTGACTGTGATTCTTTGTGTTCAATTGGTTGGTTGAAACAAAATCTTGGTCTGGATTTTTCGTTTCTGGACCTGAAATATCCACCTCTGGACTTTCGGAAAAGAGCTAAAGCATCTCTCCTACCTGAGAGCAGGGACCATAAGCTTCTCCTCCACTGGAACTCACAGGAACTAGCTAGGCACCTACTGCCATAAGTCACTGTCCTCCCACTCTCCGTGAAGAGCTCTTTGAGGTCAACACTGGTGGAACACAGGCATCAGATTACCCTGTGGATGGTGATGTGATGTGTAATCATCTCCTTTAACCTTGACTCCCCTAGCTGTCTGTGTTGCAATCACAGGAGGACAGAAAGTGGTCGTGTACTGACATGTTCTGTACAGTAAAACAGTTCAATGGGCCGACAGCATGTCTGTGTCATGACATCATGGATCGCTATTGGCCAGAGACAAGATTCACCCTGATGAATCGGCCACATCAACCAATAAAGTGCATCTGGGGCGATGGCGACACATCTGTGAGCTTTATGCAAGAAGCACTGTGTTGGTGTTTGAGTTAGAGAAAGCTAAGGTCTGCTGCCTGCTCTGCATAACCACCCAGCCTGGTTGTCTACCCTCAGAAGAGCAGAGCTTGTGGTTTCAGGCCGTCATCTCCATCTCATTCCTGGTCGAGAAAGATACAACTGAGACCATGCTAACTGCTTATAAAATAACACGTTATATAATCAGCCTCTGCATGCCTGCCCTGTTCCAGCTGCGCGGACAGCTTGATGGCTGCAGTCGCAGTAATTCACGGGAGAAGATGAGAAAATGATCTCACTTTGAAGGCCATTCCAGTCAGTCCACAAACAAATAGTGCAGAAAGTGATTTGATACACATAATCATAATTTTATTTTTGTTTTAATGTGACTGTGAGAAATCGTCTGAGTACTGGTGCTGATGCTGAAAGGTTATTTGTGTTGTTTTACATACCACTTTATACCAAAAACCCAATGTGAGACTTTTATACTGTGTTAATAGGCGGCACGGCAATGTCCGTTATAGGCTTATTTAAGCTTCAAGAAAGCACACTCAGTCTAGAACGAACAGATTTCGCTGCATAAGAACTTTGTGACATTGCGAAGCATTATGACATGAACAGGAACACTGATGGATGCTTACGGAGTGGGAAGGGCCTTCCTCACCATGCACCAGAGTTTGCACAATGAATTATAATTGTGTTAAGTCTCATTGATGATGTGAAGCTGATGAAAGTGACAGGAAAGTAGATGTGAGTAGGCATATATATATATATACATCTGATGTTGTTTTACCTGCTTAACCAATTTGATATCTACTGCCTTGCAGGCGCTCATCACCACCGACCGGCTATAAAATGAATATTATTACTTCTTCAGACTGTTTTATGTCTGAATACTGTTTAGATATAAATGAAACTTGTTTTCAGGTAGAGGGAGCTTTTAGTGTTTCGGATGACCAGGTTTAATCATCTTTTATACCATATAAAGAAAATCCTGTGTGTGAATGAGCCCTAGTGCTGAGCGTAAACGTCCAGCTTAGCGCCGTCTAGATCTCCAGGCGTCTGATGTAAGAGATTCACTTTTTTATCTCCATTGTTAGACATTTAACATTGGTTGTCTTTCTTTTGTTTGGACATAGAGGCTATATTTGTCCTTTTTATGACTCTGGAACATCAAGGCTTTTGTTTGGTTTGGTTTTCTTCTTGTTAACCTGCATTTTTTAAAATCCCACAGCCTAGAAAAAAATTATTACAACTGCATGACTTTGAAAATGTTTGGATCGTATCACAAATCAAGGGCCATGTTAGTGTGAACATCCTATGTGAGAGACACACCCTGTGAGTGCCCCAAACCCTCTGGTCAGGCTGAGCTCATCTTAGTTTAGCTGCTATTCAGCACATACACCTTTGTAATCATATCTTTGTGGGGACTCTTCATTAATTTCTTTGGGAAAAACCCTAATCTCAACAGCCTTAACTCCTACCCAGCCGTAACCTTAACCATAAATAACCAAGCAAAATATAAGACTTTTGATATTTTTACTTTTTTTTATTGCATTCCCAGATTTTTATAAACTGAGGTCATCCAAATGGCGACCTGAAAAAAAACATGTTCCCAAAACTTTCAAAAGTTTCACATTTTACCACTTTGGGGGCATTTTCATTCCGAAATGTGATCTATGCAAACCTACGCACACATGCACACACACACACCTTATTAATATTCAAATCAGTCTCAGTGATGCCCGTGCTCTCCTATCAACAAACCCACAATGTGTAACTCCGCCTACTTCATGGTCACATGACCACCCCATTCTTGGTGGGCCAACCTGGATGGTCCTCCCTCCAGACATCGACGCAACAAGAGAGCGCCGTGGCAACGCAGCGAGTGACCCTGCAGTGTGGCCGCTGTTTAGTATTCGCAGTGGACGCTCTCCCTGCTTATGGTGACTATTCTAAAACAATGGATGACTCATCTTTAAAAGGCGGAGACAGGGGTGAGTACTTTCAGCTGCCCCCCCCCCCCATTAGATTAATGACAAATCTCTCTGTTTATTGATATAAATAAAATGAATCGCTTCAGTTTGATTATGCGAAAGAGGTTTTTTTTTTTTCCAGTTCTCCTCAAGTGCTCAAGGTTAGAGTGGCCACATTCGCGGGGGAGGGAGGGGCAGGGTCCTAAACAGATCTCTGTCCTACAGGACATCCTCTCATCTGGGTTCGTCTGGGGTGGGGGGATGACGTGATCCCCTTTATTCAAGCCAATAAAGAAAATGGCAGTCGAAACTCGGACTCCGTGCCTGCTGTCAAATTCAATAAGGTATACTTTAATGTTTTCTTTTAATCAACCAAATTGCATTATACAATGCCACACGGCTCACAAGGTAGCAGGGTGGGGGCATTCTTGGGCATTTATGATATTAGGTGAAATGGGAAAATGGTTCTGGGGGAGGCAGCCGGCCGGTGACTCATCCCCGCCCCCCCCCCCCACCGTCACCCCATATCGTCAGCGCTGGGGCAGACGGGCAGGCTGGATGAAGCTCATAGCACCGACGTGTCCGTCTTCCTGTCATTGACTTTGAGATGCAGGGCTGCCGCCATTCGCTCGGGCCTCTCCAAAGTCCCGTCTCGTCACCGTGCTCTTCTGCCTCCGTCCAAGCCATCATCACTCACGGCGCAACGTCACCGCCGATCAGCGGAGTGTCTCCTACCTTAGCTGCTCCCGTGGCGGGCGAGCAGACAGCGCCCAAGGGCATCATTAAAGTCCCTCCATTTCGACAGATGAGGACACGGCGTACAGCGGAGGGATCGGCTTTCTCTGCCTCATAATTGCTGCTGGGCCTCATGGCCCATATACAGTTACTGGTGTTATTAGAGTTGCTGTGGTTTTTCACCTTGGACCACTGGATTCTGTCTCAGTTTAGAGTCTGTGCTCTTTTCTGGGCCAAAGGGAGTGCAAAATCCTTCCTGACGTGTGACTCGAGATGGGAAAAAGAGGCCTGATCGAGTACATTTCCCTTCTCCTCCACATCCTGTGATGAAAAACGGCTTTGAACAAGCATCTAACATGTGGTCCACCAAGCACTCCTTGCTTTGTGTCATGGGGGCTGCGTGGCTTAATTAATGGCCTGTGGAGGCTGGCGTGGAGTATGCAGGCCGGCGCAGAGTATGGCGGCCAGCATGGAGTATAGAGGATGATGCAGAGTATGCAGGATGACTCAGAGTATGGAGGGCACTATAGAGTATGCAGGCCAGCACAGAGAATGCAGGCTGGTTCAGAGCTTGGAGGCCACTGTAGAGTGTGCAGGCCGGCATGGAGTATGGAGGCTGCCGTACAATATGCGGACCGATGTGGAGTATGCAGGCCACCATGGAGTATATAGGTTAGCATGGAGTATGGAGGCTGTCGTGGTGGATGCAGGCCAGCACGGAGTATGGATACTGGTGTGGAGTATGCAGGACAGCACAGAGTACAAAGGCCACCACCGAGTATGGAGGCCGTCGTAGCGGATGCAGACCAGCCAGAGAATACAGGCTGGCACGGAGTATACAGGCCGCCATGGAGTATACAGGCCGCCATGGAGTATAGGAGTCGGCGCAGAGTATGCAGGGAACAATAGGCTGAGGACCAGGCCCAGAGCAATGACTGTGGCCACAAAGTCACTTTGACACGATAAATCAGGCATCGGATAACGGCAGGAGGCTTCATTAGGTGATTTCAGGCACTCTGGCAGGCAGCCACACGCACCGGCCTCTCAAATGGACATTGATTTTTCAATAAAGCCAGAGCCACAAGCCAGTTTCAATGTAGTGGAGAGGACCCGTCCTGGGACCCCCCTGTGCCCCCCCTCCCCTGGGCATTTCCCTCAGACTCACCCTTGGCATGCACTTCTCACCTTTTTTGGGTCATGCCATCCACTCCTGACCTCCAAACTGTACGCAGCTTCAGTTCAGCTTCAGTAAATGTACCTCTTTAGTTGCAGTTCAGCTTCGTTAGACATTACTCTCAGCTTTACTTCAGCTTCAGTATATGTACTCCTTTAGTTGCAATTAAGCTTCGGTAGAAATTACCCTCAGTTACTACATCTATTCTGGAACACGCGTCCCATGATGCTTCTGCCATCTTCTTGAACAATCACACTGAGGAGAGGCATAATTACAGAGACTGTCCCACGGACATGTGCTTTTGCTGACAGATGTGCACAGCTCACAATGAAGAACAGTACTGTGTCACCAGTTCAGCTATGAACACATTTACACTCATATGCAAGCCTGGCTATATATTCATTTTGCAATATAAAGCTTGCAATCTACATTCAGCACCTCTAACTGGCACGGTGATCAATTACTGTAAGAGCTGCTTCTTTATTTATGCAGAGGATGAGACAGACGGCATCCCGAGCGCAATAAAATTTTGCTAATGCTTAGTGAGAACTCATTAGTAATAAAAGGTCATTGGTCGACAGCTATGAGGTCATCTTAACTAAAAATGAAATTATCGAACTATAAAATGAGCATGTGGGCTGGCGGTCAGCAGGGGAGGTGACTGAGCCGGGCGGAGTGTTCCAGACGCCGTGCCAGAAGATTTCCATGTCCCCTTCGGAAACCCAATAAAAGCAAAAAGGGATTTTAAAAGCCCCAGGTAAAAAAAAAAATACAGAATGCCACAATTAGTTTTCATTGCTTTCAACGTTAGCCCAGACACCCAACACACATATACACACTCCATTTACCAAGATTTTAAAACAGAAATAAAAATAAACCCAAAGTAGATCAAATATGACGAAATGTACCGCTCATGTCGGTCCCCAACTCACCATAAATCTGTCACCCGGGGTTGATTCATCCAGGTTAAACATGGCTTCCTCCTGAGGTCAACAGTTCAGCGACAGTAAAACCCCACACTGGCTGACTGCATTCACCTGCAGGGTGGGTGACGGCTTGCAGTCACCCGCCATACGCTTTACTGCTTAATTCTCTGCCTGGCATGAGCCAAACTCTACACTCCCTTTTATTTGAATTTGATTTGCCAAGATATGATTAATGTCATTAATCATTTTTACGTGCTGCACAATAAACTAAGCTGAATGAAAATGATATGTTATTATGTAACGTTTTTTACTAAGTTGAAAATGAGAATGAGCTCCACGACACAGATGCACTCAAAAAATCTTTTTAAGAAAATAACAGGAAATTCAAATAAAGTAATTTTTTGACTCTCAGAGTTGTATCTTGTGCTTGTGCTCTGCAGCCTGTGATTTCCCATTCACAGTGGGCATTCCGGCACTGCAAACCAAGAATTATTGCCCGGTCGTGCCCCAACAAGGGGGTGCAATGGTCTGGTCAGCCACCCAGGTTGTCGGCTGAACCGTAAGGGGTCAGCAGCTGCCACATCTGACTGCCTCTCTCCCCCAGTTTGCTCCCAGTGCATTTTTGTCCTCAAATATCTTGATGTCCACACCAAATAAAGCATTTGTTTTGTTCCCCTGCCTGTCTCCCTCCCTCTTTTCTTTGGCAGAAGAACTTGCCGTGTTGTTTAAGTTATACTGACGCCTCCGAGGCCAGAAATGACACGTTCAATCAGGGAAGGCAACAAAGATTTGTCAAACACAAAGGAGGGATTATTAGGGAATCAGGAGGGGTAGCATTCAAAAGCTCACCGCAGTACCAAGAACCACACACAGTCTGCCGCCTCAGCTGGGGGGGTGCTGAAACCGGGTACAAGGAAGGCGCAGAGGCCGGCCGACGCACTGGTGCATCTAGAGGACAACCGCGGACATGGCAGAGAGGAGAAATCGTGTGTTAGAGCACTGGGACACCCACTTTTAATATGGTAACCTTTCAGTTCTGTCTAAAGCGGTAAGGTTGTGAACAGAAACTGTTCACGATGCCACCCCACGATAAAGAAGCGGCAACAGGAAATGACATCGCTCTGGGCGACATCTTCAAGAAAGGGGCGGGGCCAATCCTGTCCTGACAGGTGCCCTCTAGCGTCACCAAGTACCTGCCCTTCTCTGTCAGAGCCGCTCCACAAGGGCACTGGGGAAGGGAGAGCAGAGTAGATGAGGTGTGTGCCCCCAAAGCAGGGAGGGGCTCATATTTCTCAACCTGTGTAAACTGATGCTGCTCGACATTATCAAAAGGACTGACTGGCTGCGAATCATCCACCAAGGTTTAATACTGAGACCTGGGAAGCCTAAAACTATCATTTTATTTTGGACATGCGGGAATCAGAATCTTGGCAAGTGTGATGCGAATGACATCATCAGACAGTGACATTTGACTGGTTTTGAAGGCTACTAATATATTTTTGGATGTAAAATCAAATAAAATGCAGAATTTAAGTTTATTGAAGACTATTGCACATAATTAGAATGGGAAGCCCTAAAACGAATCCCATGTTACAGGAAAAAGGAGCTTATTCAAGTTATTGAATCCTTATTTATCAATTTCTGTAGAATGTACCCAAGGAAAAAAGACATAAAACTGATATACAGTGTAAAGCAATTTGATGATGAATGGCTGAACACTACTCACCGCTAAATGTTTCCATATCAGCTTCAAGTCAATAAGGGTCATAACAAAAGGCCACTCAAATTGAATCTTAATGTTTGGATAAAGTTTCACTTTCTCATGGGAAAGGTTTGCACTTGAAAAATTGAAACCTCTTGAACTCAACGCCTGAATGCAAATAGAGCGATGTTAGAGTGAGAGGTCCTTTTTAGTCCCCCGTGGGAGTGTACTGGGGCTCTGCTCGAGTGTATCTGCGGCAGGGGCCTGTGCGATTTGCCATGGGGCTCCGCGCATCAGAAAGGTTGCGTATGATCGCAATTGAAATTGGATGAAATGGAATTCTGGGAGCGGCTCAGATGTAACTAAATACCCATCTGTTTAGCAGAAAATGCATGAAAGACCATTTCAGCATCTCTCTGCTGCCCAGTGTGGACTTGCACAAATGTGCCTAGGATTTACTTGCTCTTTAATGAGACTCAGTAGTCCGATATTTTATATATTACGTAGATTAATTTGTCATATACAGTCTAACATGCAGTAAGACGAGATTCCAAAAACGGAAATGTCAAGTGAAAATAAAAATTATAGGCTTACTTAAAACATTACAGACTTTCCAGCAAAGAGAAAGATCTGACAGACTTTTCTTTTTGATTCTGTGTTCCAGTTCAGGAATTAGAACCACCAAAAAATTCTATCCCAGCATCTGCTTCAGCCTGGTGTGACTAAACAGTGATTCTTCAATCAGCCTGGAACTGACATGATGTTATAATGCATCACAACACACCCATGTAACCTTGCGCTGATTCTGTTGTAAAAGGTGCTATATATATATATATATATATGTTAATTGAATTTAACTTACCTGAGAAGCGGAGGGCATGAGATCATTTCAGAATTCCTCTCCATCCCTGACCTGCACTTGCACCAAACATGCATCGTACTTTTAATCAGTTTTTTAAAAAAATATCTATGCATTACCTACTTTAAAGGCTTTATTTGAGAATTCCAGCTCTAACTCAAAGCCTGTTGAAACAACTTACTATTACCATCCATCCATCCATCCATTCATCCGTCCATCTCAAATCCCCCATGGCATGGGGATGTCAGCATGATGTTCTGGGACGTTAATCACAGCATCACACTGTGGTTCCGTCACAAATGAGCCTCCTGGAATTAGGGCCAGGGAATTCAGAACGAACCCCACTGTTATAGTTAGCATTTTCTTAAGGACATATCAGGCCATACCCGGAGGCCGGAGACACGGCCAGTGCAGATGGAAGATTCTACCACCACGTTAGACTAGGGGTGACCACCTTTGGCTTTGATGCAACGGGCACCTGACTTGTTTTTCAGGGTTTCTTTTTCAGATTTCGCCCATGGAGGCCAACTTTCTCCATGCGCCCTTTGCACTGTGCCACCGGCCTGACCTCCTGCTTCCACGAGGAGTGCAAAACGGATCTCGGCACGGTGAAGCATCAGCATCTTTAAGACATCATCGCTGTCTGACCGAGTGCAATTGTCATGTCAGGCCGTTCGAGCTAAAACACGCCGTGAATGTGAGTACTCACAGAGCACTAAAACGCCCTTCCGTTAGCGGCAGTAAAGTCAACGAGATGTAGGTCTGTCCATTCTATAGCCTGCTCCCCATCTTAGCGCTTTTATTACATGTTTGACTGATTCATTTGTACTCATGTGAATGTGCGTTTCCCACTCCAGCACGACCATTAACAAGCTCCAGACACAAACCAAGGAGTCTTTCGTCTTCTGAAGCTCGAGGGTCAAGCTTGAGGAGCTTGAATGCTCAGCATTGTGACTGCGCCGGCTAAGGGCCCCCTTGACAATCTCAGTATATATTCTCCTCTTCAAAACAATGTGAGGCCGCCTTCCAATTGCTCTTGTGTTTTCATGAAAAGTCACTTGTAAACATGGTCTTGACTGATTATTGATAACTGTAACTATTCAAAATGCTTTAAACACATTTCCCACTACTACCTAGCCAACACGGGGTGGGAACCAGTCTGACGTTCATACCAGAGGGTGTGCAGGATGGAAATTCAATTAATCTGGCTGCAGGAGGAAACCCCCACTAACCAACAAGCTAATGAGGACAAGCAAACCCCAAACACACAGATCAGGGGCAAGGTTTGAATCTCCAACTCAGAAAATGTACTTATGCGGTGAACCCAGAGCCGCCGCTATCTAGCTAAAGTCCCATAATTGATATTATCACAGGTGTTTAATGACATAATGACAACTAACACAAGCCATGCAGCAAACCACAGGCTGATCTGGGTAAAAAAACAACTGTTGTTAACCCCTAAGTGCATTGTGGGAAATAAGACTCCTGCCCCCTCTCTTGCAGGTCTCCTAACTGAAAATGCCTGAAGAGCCATTTTACCTCATTATTAAGCAAAGTACCCCCCCCCCAACACTTCTGAAGGTGAAGGTAAGCTGCAGTGAAGCTGCAGTGCAGTGACTCACTGCCACACTGCAATTAAACGTTTTTCACACTTTTTCATGCAAGCCTTGACATTACCTCTCAGAGCTTGGAGCAGATTTTATCACTGTAATTGATTTATATTAGGAAAATGTGCCCTAATTTCTAATTGCCCCTCAGAAGGTTCTATAATGTCTTTTGGTCTTCTGAAGAAAAATAGATTTACGTAGATATCTCAAGGGTGTTAACACGCTGCTAAATAAAATGACTTTGTGCATGTGCGTGCGTGGGTGCATCAGTGAGAGAGTAAGTATGTGTCATCACAAGGCCTCAAGGTTTTTTGAAATGAACAATTTCCCCAATGGATGTTCGTCTTCCAAAGGAACACACGCGTAACAATGTCTCCCTAATTAAGAGACCCAGTGACGTAAAGCCCGAATCCTCCTCGCCCATTATGGGATTGGAAAGCTGTCCTAATGAATGAATTTCTCCTGTCGTTTTTCTGAATTAGAACTTGGATGCCGCCAGTGAGCTCACTAACTCTTCTTCCGATTCCTCTCTAAGTAAAACTGTAGTCAGCGACGACAGAGCTGCGGCCGTTCAAAGCCAAGACCCTTATAATCATTGCTAGCAGCCTTCCTGACCCGCAGCAGTGTCTCGTAATGACTGGGAGTCCAGGAAAGGTGGTAAGGATGGACTGACAGCCCCACTGGCTCTGTGCCAGGTGTGCAGAGGCCCGGTAGGGATCTGACAAAATTCATCAACAAAATTAAGCTGTTGTTGAGGCTCACACTGAATGGTAAAAGTGAAGGAACTTCGAGTTATGAGACTTTGTTGGTAATTGCTAAGCTATCTGCCGTTCAAGGTTTTTTCCCAGGTGTGGAGAGTTACTCAAGTTCTGGGGAGGCCAATGCCCTTCAAAATTTTGACTTAAGGTCTTCTTTTTGGATTTTTGAAATATTATTTTTATAGTGAAGGAAAATTATGATGTAATTGGTACAATGGCCTGAGAGGTGCACATGAATTTAGTTCCAGCTTTTTAATACAGTTGACCCTGTTTGCATCCATCCACTTCATAAGAAACCATGACTTTACAAGGAGTTCCTGTGCTCAAGGTAAATGGTACAATTTTTGACAACCTAAGCATAAAATACATAATGCAAGTCAAAGACTCATTTTAAGCTGCCTCAGAATGCATGGAAGTCAAATGCAGAAAGTGACAGAAGCTTTGAAGACCATTGTTATTGGTATTCCTGAGGCAGAATAAAATAAGCTCGTCTAGCTTAATGTAGTGAGGTCAAAAGATGAACGCCTACTTCTGCAGAGCAGGTCAGGAGATGACATCATAAAAATCATGATGCAACACAGCAGTTTGGAGATGATATAGAATTAAAAGAAAACGTGGTTACTATGCAAAAATATTGAGACCTACTTGGTGGATTTGTAAAGGTCACACAGTTTACTTGACTGTTGCGGTCACCAAGGCAGAAATCTAGTGTCTTACCCCTTGACCTTAATCACACTTAACTTTTGGAGGATTTTATTTTCTCTATACATGGATTTTAACACTTTGCTTCCCATCTGCTTTTCCTTAAGCTACCCCCCCTCCCCCCCAGGTTGTTATGGATTTCACCATAGTCTTCCTAATGGTTTAATCATTCTCTTTAGACATACATTGGAAAGCATGTGAAATTCTGAATAATTTTCCTCAGTTTCTCAGCATTTGAGGTCACATAAGGATAATTGAAGACGCCACTGCCTGACAATGAGACGACGTGATTGTATGAGACAGCCAAAAAGTTCAATCAGAACCAGACTACGACTGGCCTCTGATCTTTCACACAGGCCTGCAGACTCACACCACTCTGATCATAAGGTCTTGGTCAGTCCAGCCTGGCTAGTGCTGCTCTCTGATCTGGGGTCACGAAAACATACCAGTAAAACAGGTCAATACCAACGATTACATTCAAGTTTATGCCATAATTGGATATTTTGTGGTTTGACTATAAGGTTTTATACAGCAACATTTTACAAGGCCCATAAAGCTTTCACAGAGGTAGGATTGACTTTCCATAAATGTAAGGTGTAAAGGAAAGACTGTTAACTTCAATACAGGAAATGGGAGATACCAAGAGGCTTTTAGGAAAATTCCTGTCTACAATTTAATATAAATTTACAGGTTCTTTACTTACAGTGTTTATTTCACAAAAGCTCATGGTGCACGGAGGCCCAGAAGCTCAGACCTTGCTAAGAGGATCCAAATGAGGAAGCAAAAAAACTATTACTGCCAAAACTGAAATACAAAACTGTGGTACAAAATCCAGGCAGTACGTCACAGAACAGGGCCTAAATCCAAGTCGTAATCATCAAATCTGTATTTAAAGCACACAGAGTAGTCCATGGGCCCGGTCAGTGCAATACAGAGAAGGTTATCAAACTCGAGACAAGAGACTGAAAATGAGAAAACAAAGAGCCCAAAGTCATACACAAAAAATGGGTAGCCAGTATAGTGAGAACAAGCAGTACCTTGTAAAGAAGTGAATAAAAACAAGGTTCTAACCTTACCCCCCTAGGAAATGAATTCATTAACTGCAGGTGCCCTAAAACTGGTGATGCAGAACGTGCCTAAGCTAAGTGTGAGTGACCAGTCGGGCAACCACGAGGGAGAGGAGAGAAAAATTCTGAATGAGAATGAGGGAAATTGACAATAAGCAAAGTATTCCAGACATTAAGGCCAATGACTACAACTGTTGCTCAGGACCATAGACCTCCCAGTCCACCAGGTACTGTAACTGCTGCTCAGGACCACAGACCTCCCAGTCCACCAGGTACTGTAACTGCTCCTCAGGACCACAGACCTCCCAGTCCACCAGGTACTGTAACTGCTGCTCAGGACCATAGACTTCCCAGTCCACCAGGTACTGTAACTGCTCCTCAGAACCACAGACTTCCCAGTCCACTAGGTACTGTAACTGCTCCTCAGGACCACAGACTTCCCAGTCCACTAGGTACTGTAACTGCTGCTCAGGACCACAGACTTCCCAGTTCACCAGGTACTGTAACTGCCCCACACAGCGCCTACAGTCCAGTAGGGAACAGACAGAATATGTAGGTGCACAACAACACAACAACAAGGGGGATGTTCAGATGATTTTAAAAAGGCCAGTATACCTGAGACTGAACTTTTTGGAAGGAAGATGGAATTTAAAGAATGAAAACCCTGACCCATTGTCTGTGAAACAAGGGGATTCCGGTAGCATGCACCTCAATGATGAATTATCAGATGAATGATGAATTATCAATGACTGAACATGCAGTGCATGTTCAGTCATTCCATTTGATCCTTTTGCTTTGCAAGAAAGGGAATTTACTGGTGCAACAACTGCACTAGAATTTCAGATAAACCTTCAGTAGAAATTAACAAAGCCCAGGAAACATTGTTGAACCTTGACCATTCTTAGCTCAAGCTACTTTCATGCAGTAGCTGCTCCTTTGAACATTGCCTAGCAAGGTGATTGTTGTCTTATGGAATTTGCACTTCTTGGAATTTGCCTTGGCTTAGAGAATGTTTTCACTGAACCTCTGGAGTATCTAGTGTAGGGGTGTCAAACTCCAGTCCTGGGGGGGCGAAGCCCTAAACATTTTTCAATTTCCCCTCATTTAACACACCTAATTCAATCCCTTTCACCTCCTTATGCTAATTACCACACAGCATTTGAAGTGAATCATTTACGGTGGAAAAGGGAAAGAACTAAGCTACACAGGGCTCCGGCCCTCCGAGAATGGAGATTGACACCACTGACCTAGTGAGTTAAACTGGGTCCAGTTCTACCACAATACAGGAATAAATGCTGTTGGATATACCTCTAGAACTCCTCCCACGTTAAGAGTGCTCTTCCCAATTGTATGGAGTCAGGATCAGGTAACAAAAAGGCTACATACACAAGTGGCTAAAATAAGTAACTGGAGTTACTTGAATAAAGTTCTGCAATCTTTATAAATTTTAAGTGTTTACACAATTCTGGCCACTGGTATATGTAGGAATTGTATGGGGCAGATACTGTACGAGTCTTTTTTGGTACATGGTTTTATCCTGAACTATAAAATGGATATAAACATCTCAGCAAATGATTCTAGATTGTACACACCACCCTAGCAAACCAACTCTGCTTGTGGGTCCGAATTTGACCCAGAACTACACATGCTCTCCTGCCCTTCTCTCCCTAGTGTGGCTCTAGCGGTCCACACCTGTTACTTGCTTTGTCTTACTTCTCATTTCAGCCCTTGTATGGATCACTCCAGCTGCCTCTTGTTTGCTCCCTCGTCAGTGCTGCATAAGAGCACCCACTAGCCTGTCATTGAAGTTATTCCCTATGTGTACTCCAGTGTTTATCCTGCCTTTGCTTGGCTGTTTGACCCATTGTGGTCTGCTTTGTTTTGCCCTGCTTTTGTACCCTTTCAAATAAAGCCCCTTTTCATTTCCCTGACTCCTGCCTTAGACTCTGTGTGTTCGCGGTTAATCAGTTCCAGACTCTTCCGCGATAAGTGAATTTCCGCAAAGTAGGATTCTTCTTATTTATAAATCGAATATTTTCAAAGTTGGAGCAAAGAAAACCTGTTTACAACCTTCTAAATACAGTTTGTAACATTATTAAAGCCCTCTAGACATGAAATATCACCCTTTAGTCACCATTACTGTTATGATTGCTGGACACGGGAGCAGGAACAGGAAGACGAAGAATCAAGATCGAAGGGTTTATTTGAAATCATGTAACATGAACATGTAACATGAAAACGTCAATGACAGACCTGGGGTTACAGACTCTGATGTGGACTTAAATACATCGGGCGAATCAAACTGACAAAAAAAAGCTGGTGACAATTGGGGTTACACGTGGTTAATAAGGGGGCGTGGCACACAAGAGGATCATACAGGCAGGTCATAACAATTACACTCGTATTACCCAATATATTAGACAAAATAAGAGAAAATAGGACATACTAGACATTACAAATATCATATTATTATTATTGTGCATTTAATTACGAAGAGGAAACATGTTTCCGATGTGTAGCGATATATCATTTTCAGACTCAAACTTTTTAATGAATATACAAAAAAGCGCGACAGGAAACGGGAGCTCAAAAAAATCTCTCACGTCACATGGGTACACTCCTGCACTGCCCTCTGGGATATTTACACGGCATCTCCCACATCACATGGGTACGCCCTCGACACTCCTGCACTGCCCTCTGGGATATTTACACGGCATCTCCCACATCACATGTCCTTTCCTCACATTCTGGAAGACAAGGGCTTCTCTCCTCCACTAAATGTGTTTTCTGCATGTCTCTATGAGGTGACCTCATACAGCCCCAGGGTTTACATTCCCTCCTGTCTTTGGAGATGGATATTTTAACTGAATTCAGGTGATGCCACATGGGAAACTATTGCTCTCAACTCCAGTTACTTTGATATTACAGACCACCAAGGGTGGAGTAGTGGGTTGGATTTAGATGGTCCTTACTTACGGATATGAGGGTTATGGTTAGGTTGGGTGAACGTGTTGCGTTTAGGTTTGACTAGTTTAAGTCAGTGGGTTAAATTACTTGAGGTTCAACAAGAGGTCAGCTTGAAGCTGTTAAAATTAATTTATTAAATGGGTCACTATTTCTTTAAAGTAACTTCAAGGGATGATGAGGCAGGAAACAACGATCAAACGCCAATGCGTCGACCACAGAGAGTCAATGAGTAGCCAGCCTAACAGTTGTTAGAAATCAGATGTCTTTTTAAATTATTTTTTGTATGTCACATACATACAAGTATTTGCCTCAAACAGAGCGTGCCCCCCCCCCCCCCCATCTGTAGCTCCTCAGGATATTTTCTTTGTAAAAGTAGCTCAAGCTGTCTAAAATTCTGGAAAACCCTTTGCATAAATAGTGCCAGCGCAGTAAAATTAACACAATTTTTAAAAGCACACAACGCAGCACAAAGAGAACACCGCAGTTTGCAAAGCCAGCCTGCTCGCTGACAAAAAGCCGGCGTTAGGCGAGATGGCTCCCTGGGACAGATCACCCGGGAGGTCCCCGAGCCGAACTGCACGGGAGGGACGGCTCTTCACGCTCAGCTGAAGTGGGAGCCGACGCACAGCCCCAGCGATCGACACTCAGAAACACATGTGAGTGACTGTGGCCCAGATCCAGGAAACGCCCTCTGATGCCGAATCCTATAGGTGGCCCATAGCTTCTCAAAGTGCAACAAAGGGACCTGTGCTGTTGAAAGTCAACAACATAATAGCTGGCTTCTCCTCCACCACAGCTCTCTCTCCCAAAGCTCGGGCGCCCGGTCGCGGCCCTTTTCCACCTCCCTTGAAAACATGTGGTCTGTGTTTGAAGCAACATCCATGAATTCTAAGGAACTTGGTTAAAAGCCCTTAAAATGAATGGAATTCCACAGCCCAAAGGTCACTTGGATGTGAATTTCCAAAACTGCTTTAAGGTCTTTCTCAAAACTGGAAGCGATTTTCTGATTTTCTGCCTCTGCAGAACACAGCTCTTTTTGTCTTGATGTAAAACAATGCAGTTATCCTTTTGCTTTCAAATATGACTGTCTCCTTTAAAAAATCATTTAAATTATGTATTATTCATTTATTGGGTATTTTAAAATACGGCTGCATTCTGAAAAGTTTAGGCATATGTGCACTTTGTGTTCATCCTAGTCTGTAAACCAGGATGGTTTATCAGGTATCAATATTGCTTTTGGAAATTAACTCTGAGTTATTACTTATTTACTTCTAATTTTACTGACCAAAAAATGCAAAAGTCTATTGGCTGTCAAAACCATTATTGAAGTTATGTTACCATTTTTCTTTGCCATTACCACCCATGTCTGTAGGATTTTTATGGTATTATTGTGAAGGTGTTCATTTCTACACACATGTATGCATCTATGTTTTAGAAAGACCTGCAATCATTGGTCATGCATACAGGAGCACACATACATCACCAGGCTGCTTTGACAGATAAATCTGTTTATGTCAATATTCTCACAACCGCTAGACAACAGTGACTAGCATTAATGAATTTTCATTTACAAAAAAACACATCTGAACACACCTACTGAAAATCATTTTCAAGAAGATAAGGACACCAGGCTCACTGCAAGGTCACGTGACTATTTATGAAGAAGGAAAGAGATGGAGGGCTGTGACAGATGAGCTAGATCCCACAATCCCTGACCTGAACCCTATAGAGCTGGTTTGGAATGAGTTTTATCAAAGTGCAAGGTAGCCAACTTGAGCCAAGAACTTGTGGATACTCCAACAGGACCGCTGGAGAAGCATTCCAGGTGGCTACATCTGGAAGCCGATTGAAAGAATGCCAAAAGTCTGCAATGCTGTCATTGAAGCAAAAGGGGGTTGAAGAGTTGAAGAGTTGAAAACTTGAGAAAATTTTGCTATAAGGTGAATAACATATACAGACGCTCCTCCACTTATGGACTTTCAACTTACGAACTTTCAGACATACGAACAAAGAGGACCGTAAGTCCAAATTGTGTTCATTGTGCTCCCGTTTCCTGTCTGCGCCATCAATTTTATTTTTCTGAGCGCCAATTCCACGTAGTACGACTTCTGGCTGCTACTCCCGCCGCGCAGCAGTGTAACATGCGTACTCCCAGCATCCTAGTTCTTTGAACTTGCGTTTACCCTTAAAATGATGTTGAATAGCTACTTACGAACATTTCAAGTTACAAACGGCCCTTCGGAATGCACCTCTTTCGTAAGTAGAGGAGTGTCTGTATAAAACAAATACGTTAAGAGCAGGTGTCTGCAGACTTTGGACTGGTACTGTACCACTACAATAAAGAGCAATATTGAGCTCTGAACATCTGAAGTCTGAGGTTTTCATTCTATGCATTTTTTTGTTGATTCAATGGTGGTTTTCCATTACAGAACAAATAACTAACCAGCTGCAGCCTGGAACCAGGAAGAGGGAATATACTTTCCCGGAAGTTTAGACCATTCTCTACCTGTTTCAGTTTTTATTTTTGTTGAAGTCCTTTCCAGTTCCTCTTTTTAAAAATGGTAGATGTTTTGGTTTTCTGTTCCCATATATGTGACAATAAACAGATACTTTAAAATGTATGTAAATAAATCCAGGAAGCAATAGGATGCAAAGGAGGGGAAAATGAAACAATTGATTTGACATGTTTGCTGTTGCCTGCGTGAGTCATAGCCAAAGTGAATTCCTTTGACCGGTGATTTCGAGTCTCATTTGGGATTGTCTCAGTCATTTCAGAGATGAATATGAGACTCTACCATCCACTGAGTCCATCCCATTTAGCGTCTAACTTTGCACACGACGTCATTCGTTAATCATGTCAGCTCGGTGGATTTTTTCGCTTATGGCCAACCAAAGAACTGCAGAGGAAATCTGGAACTGTGAAGGATCAGGCAGCCTGACTGGCATTGACTGTTATGAACTGTGAAGGATCAGGCAGCCTGACTGGCATTGACTGTTATGCATCAAATCCTTGGCCTGCCATAACACAGGTCAACATTTGTGGGGCAGTCTGGGAAATGTGAGGACGACATCGGAACCACCGGCAAATGCCGAATGGACTCCCCGAATCAGATTCAGGTGTATGCTTAAACTTCATTTTGGCACACAAGCCCTGGTGGGGGTTCCGTTTGGCATTGAGGTCAACGCACCAGCCCCACAGTCTCGAGGTTGTCCAGAGTTTCCTAGGAGTACAGACATCATTTGCTGTGGTACCGTCATGACAGAAAACATCCTCCATCAACTCGAAACTGGCAGATTTTTTTATTAATGCCTAAAGACGGGCTCAGCAGGGACACCTGGGCATGTTCTGGGACCTTTTGAATTATTTGTCAAACTGGGGCAGGGAGTCCATCACGGAGCCTCTGCCTGAATGTAGCAAGTCTTTAAGGGGGGGGACGGATGTCCAAGGACCTGCGCCATTAATCTCTGATTCTGATTCATGGATGGGGGGCTATTTTATACCGGAAACCACTCGCTCAGCACAACTCCCCTGCCCACGTGTAGCAGACTTCAGCTGCAGATACAGCATGGTGCAGTCCAAGATTCTGCTTGTTTTGCTTTCTGCTGTCATTTAGGCAGGAGAGCAAGGCGACATATTCCTGGAGTTGGATCCTAGGAACGTGTGTCAAAGTGGCGCCTCATTGTGGGATCTCAGTGTCGTTGACGTGACCGCTGTGGAATGCGTGTGAAAGGATACATGTGAAAGTTAGCCATTCGTCTGTAATGTGATGGACCTGTTTGTGAATTAATCCCAGTCTTTGAGAATATAAACATTCTACTGGCAAAATAAGCAGGTATGAGTGGGGTTGCGGATGAGGTCAAACTCCATTGTGGGAGGCGGAGAAAGTTGTACGCCAAAGTCTCAGTGTTGTACCTGTCACTCATTTCTGAGATTTTGTTTTGTTTACCCACAAACCTGGACCAGAATTAACAGACCACAAAGCCAGATCAATGACGCCTTTGCATGCGCCGTGACTGACCCCCCCCCAGCCGCCAACGCTTAACATCAGGTTCATATTTGTTTGACCTCTTCTGCTGTGCCATCCCTACTTTACTGCCCTCCATCCCCGTAAAGGGAATATGCAAACTCTGCTGAGCCTGGTGGTCTTGGTCACTACAGCACGGAAATGCTTGCGCGAGCACCGTATCCTCTCCGCCTTAGTCACACCTGGCTATCAGGGCAAGGCTGTAGATCCCCATTAGAGCATCATAAACTGAGAAATAGGGCTGGAAATGGGGTGGGAGCAGGGTGCCGTAAACAGCTGACGCAAACTGAAATGGTCTGTGGCTTTTTTAATGGTCGAGTTTATTAGTTACATGCGGGAGGTCTAGAAGCTTCCGAACACCTCCCGAAGCTCAGCTAAAGAGACACTGATGTGTGTGTAGGTAAATGTGCTCCAGTGTACTGCCCCTCTAGCCCTCTGATCAGATTTAATGCAAGCTTTTTTTTTCCTGAAATCTGCTCACTTTGGGGTTGGAGAATAAGCTTAGACTTGGTGCGGGCTCTCAGACTGAAGAGCAGGGTCTCGATCTTCGACGTGGAAACTTGTACCTTCCATACATGTCGCTGTTCTAACCACACCAAACACGAGATCAGAGAAGTACCTCACGCGCGTCTGTGAAACGACAAAAAAACAAAGAAAAACCAGGCACTACGTGACGAATAATGATGAAGACAAAAAGAATGAAAGGAGTCTGAAGCAGAAGTAGAGAAAACACAGAAATAAGGGCACAATGCTGTTTACATTTTTCATTTTTTTAATTGATATAATTTTTTATAGGTGTTTTGAAATGCAACCTCCTGTTTTTAACTATCGATTACACTGGGCGCCTCACGCCCACTGCTCCGGTGACATTGGTACTCTATGAAATGTGCCGAACGGCCTGCACCCCATTCGTGTAACTTTATCTGCAGCCGCCGTCTGAACGCTACGCGTAAGAATGACCTTGAGTTTAAATTTTATGTAATTCAAAAGAATTTATTTTTATCGTGCATAAAAGAGCAGAGCCAGAAATACCTGAGAGGAAATCAAATATTAAAGTGATGCAGTAGTTTGACAGCGGTACCAAAGGTCCAAAGGTCGATGGTGACTTTGTCTTTCGGATTGGAGGGGGTCATTTCCCCCCCCCCCCGCATGCTGGCCATATTACACAGCTCTGTAACATGCTCCTCTCATGACCTCCTGTTCTTGATTTCTAGATGCACATTACAGCTTTTCAGTACAAATACTAAATCTCCCATGTTTATAGACGACCGGTTATCGTTGTGGTTAGATAATGACACTGGGAGTGGTATTATGGGCTGTAATTAAGGGTGATACTTATTGGTAGTTAGAGACCTGTTGAGTTTTATGTGAAATGTGTTTATTGTGACACCTATATGTCGTAATCTGTCAATATTACATGTCACGTCAGTGATCATGGGAAACGCCCCCAGACAGTCCACGTTTCTGCATCCTCCCAGCTCACACCGCACCTGTACTGGGTATTCAGTGTTTCTGATTGGCTGGGAGCTGGGAGGGAGCAAAAATGTGGACTGCCTGGGTGTCCCGAGACCTGTAATGAGAAACATTGCCCTAAATGACTTTGAGAACCCCTGGAGTTACAGGGCTGTGACCTGACCTCGTCTATACCTACCCTGAGGGGGATATTAATGACATCAGTAAAAATGCCCCCCACCCTGTCAATAAACATATCAGCCTTTTCTGTTGAGCGGGGGCCTCTGACAGAGACGGAGCGGAAACCCTTAAGCACCCGCTTGGGCCCTCGGCGGCTGCACGCGGTCGTCCCCCTCCCCGTCAGCAGATGGTCATGTCTGCCCACCGCCGAGTATTTATTGCGAAGAGCCGTGGCATGAACGGCAGCCCAACCTCATGATTAATCTCTTTCACGCAGCGGAGCGGCAAGGAAACCTGGCTCCCTTCGCGAAAACTCATTACTCTAAAGCGGCGCGATACAAAGAATTTTTAAACACTGTGCATTTTTGAGAAATATGTGTTACCTTCCGCTGTCCAGCTACTCTGGGCAAGCTTGTGAGAGTCAAAGAGACCAACACGCACACATTATGTTTAGCTGCTTAGCAGATTCATCTATCCATAACCAGTTGGAGTGGGTCCCTTTCCCGCGGTACAGCAGGGGTCCCCCGTGCAATTTACACCAGAAACCTTTAGGTTACTAAATCCACAGCCTTCACTGCCACGCCACCTGCTGTTCCTTTGCATAAGGAGCACAGACAACACAGGGATCAGCACAAAGCATTTTCCTGCCATCCCATAATGAGACCCAGACACCCGAGGTTGCTGACTGTGTCGAATGGACCAGTGAGAACAGCACGCGGGCGATTTATTTGATGGACGTTCGTCCCTCTGTTCTTCCCGCAGGCAGCACGGCTTGAGCCAGGCCCTGCCTCAGCCTCAGTGTCTGTCCGGCTTTTTTGGCCCCTTGGTGCCTGTCAGAGACAGTTGCGTGCTGCTTGACTGAAAGCTCACACGGCATAATGACGCACCGCAAACAGACGCAGTGTGCAGCTTCCTGTGGTTAATGACCCGTAATTTGACAGCCCTGTGAATCTCCCATTATTTATAATGCACAGAGACCATGCTTATCATTTCCTCAATGTAAAACATTAGTTTTTGGACTCGAAAATTTCTGAAAAAATAAAATCCAGAATTGTGGCACTCAGAGCAGCCAATAAATCAAATTCCTATTTTATGTATTCAATATATTAGAAGCAGATCACAAACCGCAGTGTTGCAACTTACAACTGTTTCAGCAAGGAACTAAATTCCCAACAGAACTGTGTACTGAATTCTGATCTATCTCAAAAAACGACCATGTGTCTATAATGGATACAACGGCTCACGGGTGCTGTCCAAATGTGTTGCTGGAGAAAGCGCAAAGGCACTAAATCTCTGCTGGTTGTCGATCTGCAGCGTGGGTTTTGTGGGGGGGGGGGGGGGGGGC
>JAODKF010000147.1:6954878-6966255 GCA_026779585.1 Mormyrus proboscirostris | reverse complement strand
CTATCCTCCACCAACATGAGCCCAGCTGCACAATTGTTAATGGTGACGTAACATCAATGCTGGTGGCCAGACTCCCCTAACCCCCTCCAACCCCCTCCCAGCCTCCCCCACCCCCACAGCAGAGATCATGTGCTCCTTGACCTGAACTACCTCCATGGCTCCTTCTTCAAACCAGAGCAGAGAGCAGCCTCATTTTTTTTTTTTTTTAAATCCTGTGGCCATTAATTCCTTCTTCTGCTACCTTTTCAGAGGGAGGTGCGGAAGTTCCCAGCGCACAAGGCAGAGCAGCCAGGACCTAAGGTAACTGATTATTTCCCTCCGCTGCCCGATAAAGCTGCCGGTGTCTGTGACCAAACACTGGGCCTTTTCTTGCAAGTCCACCCCCTCTTCTCAGCTCCCCCAGGAGCAGCTTTGATGCAGAGCGTGAGGGCGACAGCTTAAATTCCACCCCAGGGCTTGGGAACGTGCAGATATACATCACTGAAGCACCACCAGTGCGGGTCAGGAGTCTCTCCTTCATAGAGGGAGAGGACCATTTGTCTTCTAAAAACCTGTGTAATAAACTCAAACTTAAAGGATTTTCCGTTTTTTTTTTTTTTTTTGTTTATACCCTGCTTTGTTTTTGTTATTCAAAGTTTCATTAAGGTCAGATTTTTAATACTTTGGGACCACCCAAGTGGGTCAGGTGAAAACGGGAGAGTAGTGTGGGTTTCGCACAAGTTTAGCATGACTTCAGTATGGCTCCCTACAGATTGAGAGACAAACCCCAAAAGATAGGAATGTCTTCACTTCTGACACTGTTGGACTGTTTCATGCAGAAACTTGCTCCTCCATAATCATATTGTGTGAAGACACTGGGGTCTGTTCTGACAAAAAAAAAAAAAAAAAGAACGATAGCGGAGTTCACCAGAATTCCAACCAAACATAAGGAAAAACTGACAAGCAGGGAAAAAAATGTCAGATAAAACAATATCAAGTACATGGGGGTATGAATGTACAGTGTGTGAAAAATGAAGTTCAGCTTTCTTCAGTTCCATAGCTTTATGTGCCGGGACATAACTAAAAAATTATATGGTCCTTACCAGGTCCTAAGATGAGGTCATTCTAATCTCAGCTGATGAACAGATGAGGGATTTTATCTAAGAAATAAGGCAACATCCAGAAACCGTGTGTGAAAGAACAAACACCAGCCACGGCTGATTAGCTCGATGCCGCGGTTATTATGCAGTGTTCTCTCTCTAAAGGTCCCACCACAGCACCTTAATGGGTTTGAACTACAGACCTTGACTTGGCCGTTCCAGAACCTTGATTCCTCTCTTTTCCATTCACTTGTAGATCTGCTGGGTGCCTGGGATCACTGTATGGTTGCATGACCTAATTCTGGCCCAGCTTTAGCTGCCGGACAGATGGCCTCACATTTGCCTGGAGAACACTCTGGTGTAAAGAGGAGTTCATGGTTGAGGAGATGACTGCAAGGTGTCCTGGACCTTCAGGATTCATAACCCCTTCAACCCCATGCTGGACAACTGCTATGAAGTGCTTGTGTATTTGGTTTTCGCTAAACGTTGTGCTGACCAAACATATGAAATTCAGTCTCACCCGCCAAAGCACACTTCCAGAAAACTCATAGTTTATTCAGATACATGTTCTTTTTGGAGAAGAGGCTTTCCCCTGATTACCAACCCACAGAAGCCATACTTGTTCGATGTTTTTCCTTACAGTAGTCATGAACTTAACATTTAACATGCTAACTGAGGCCTGTAGATCCCTGGATGTAGCTCTTGGGTTCTTCGCAATTTGTCTGCCATTTGTAAATAATCCCTCTCACTCCAGAATGTCGTCTAACAATGAGAACGGCCTTATAACTCTTCCCAGAAAGCAACTGCGTCTCTGAGATCATTGCTGATGTCTTTTCTCCTTGGCATGATGTTAAAATAAACCTGAGAAACTCCAGACCGACGAGCTGCCAAAACTCCTGCTTTTATAGAGGCGGGTCACACTTTCTGATGATAGACTAATCAAATACATTTGATTAGTAATGCCTGGCCACTGATTAACTTCTTAATTTCTATGGAACCAGCAAGAGTTTATGTACATATTCCCACAGGAACTCTCCTTCTCAGTCGAATAAACAACAGCATAGTGAAATTGTCATCTTATCGGGGGCTACATTTGTCTATTTTTAGACATCGTAGTGATGGTATGAGACGGCTGATGATAATGCAGCGACAGGTAGAAAGTAAGCCGATATGTTTTTTTTTTCTACATCACTCTATGAGGGCGTTTTAAAAAGCAACATGGTAACCTGAAAGCTCTCAAAATGCACATCCACCTAGCAGCTGCATCAGTCACATCAGGGTGATCAATTAACTACAGACAACATCTATAATTAAGCACTACAAAAGACGGAGGGTGATGACCAGTAACTGTAAGGAGAGCTGCATGATTTGGCAACAAGCTCAGGAGCACAAGTTGGTCTCCAAGTCGATTCTAATGAGCAACTAGGGCCTTGCTGGCAGTCGGAGAAACACCACGGAGGAAGCGCTGACTCTGTGACGAGCACAGACAGAAAATATCTGCAGAGTCCACGTTATTCAATGTAGACCACAACAAGCCACGCCCAGCCAAGGATAGGGCAGGGGGATCGGCACACTGTCTCACCTGATAGGCTCTGTTGATCTGATTGGCGGCCCAGGCGGCGTACCTCACGTTGTCCTTCTTTACCTTAGCACTCACTTTCGGACTGGCAGCAATGTGGCTTGCAGACTGGAGAGGGAAGTGGGCGGGGGGGCATTAGGACTGTCCAAACTGCAGCAGTAAAAGACCACAAGCATTGAACAGGCCGCCAAGAACTGCCACGGAAACTGCCGGGTGACACATTTATGGAGGCGAGCATTACAGAGGGAATGCGTTCCAGGCTGGGAAAAAAATAATAAATTAACGAAATTTAATCAGAGCTGGCTTCCCCAGTCATTCCGTCGTCGACGGCCGCGCTGACAGGCTTGACGATGGCGTACAGGCCATGCGGCGAGCAGAGCGAGATGTGAATCATGCTCTCCAGCCACGAAAGAGCTGCTCAGCCAGCCACAGGCCCGGCCTCGAGGGTCCGCGCTCACGGGACATGAAAGGCGTCCCGGGGCCCCGCTGAAGCCTTAAACACAGTGCCGTCAAAGAGCCCCCCCGCCGGCCCTGCAGGGCCGCGTGTCCCAGTCGCTCCCACCGATTATCGCTCGCTCAAGCTGCATGAGCACTGAAATAACATGGGCCACACGTTTGGACTTATACCTAATGACACATAATTATAATGCACAGGCAGATCGACGCTCAGAAGAAAGCTGTCCCACAAACGTCAGACATTATTCGTGTCAGATTTCCCCTCCATACCATTCAGGACACCTGACAGCTAAAATATATACATACTAGAGTAGCATACTAAATAAAAATTTTTACACATTTTCCGTTTTATATTAGCGCTGAGCTTCTAGCTTGCTGAAATTTTCTGCGTTTTTCTAAAGCGTAAAGCTGCCTACATTATAATTGCTTCTGTAGCACAGCAGGCTTCCGCTGCTGCAAACAGGAAGCGCTTCACCTGAAACGAACGCAAAAGCCATCAGTGAAACTAGCCAACTGACCCAGCGCCGACACCAGGGTCGTCAACCCGCTGACCGTGTCCTGACATGCAGAGCTGCGTTCCAGCGAGTACGGGGACCCCGCCGTGCCGCGGACCCTCCGACGTCGGCAAACCGCGGTGCGCTTCTGCATCCCATCTTTGTTCGTTACCCTCCGTGTGCGCTCTGACGTCGGGCCGAGCGTAACCCACGCGGGGCTGTCAGCGGACGGTTTAAATAAATATACAGGCGAAAGGAATACTGACATAAGCAGACCCATGCCTGACGAACGAGAGCCCTTCCCAAGGGCAGTTTGCTCAGACACTGATTTATTTAGCTTAGCCATAAACATGAAAGGGCACCATAAAGCCAGCATATAAGGAAGAAAGGCTTTTGCCAAGAGAGCTGTCTGAGTCAGCGGTGACTAATCCTTTCTACAAACAGTCACTACAGACAAACTCCGCATCCCAGGACGGACCCTCGGCCTGTTTCTCGCCTCACCATGTAGAACCCAAACAGAGCTCTCATGTTTCTGTTGTTGAGCTTCAGAGCCTGAGCGAAGTACTTCCTGGACAGCTCCAAGTTGTCGAGTCCGCCCTGAGTGTATTTCACCTGGGGGGGGCACGGGAGAGAACAGAACCGAAGCTTTGTAACGGATGGACGCAAAAATGGCGAGAGATGGCAGAACGGCGTGCTCGGCGCCACCGGGCCGGACCGGGCCGGGCCGGGCTACACCTACCTCAGCGTACTGCTCACAATACAAGTGATTGTGGGGATTCGTCATCATCAGCTCCTCCAAGCAAAACGCAGCCTTGGCGTAGCTGGGGGGGTGGGGGGGACAGAGAGAACAGGGCACCATGAGCCTGGATGTACTTTACGCTTTGCTGTGCTGGACAAACAGACCCAGACCATCACACAGCCATTCCGACTGCAGTCCACGCTAGCAACCATATTTTCCCCTTTTTGTTGGTGACGACGGGGGAAGCCCTGTGAAATCGAAATGTTTCCTAGACCCCATGCTGCAGGTTCTTATTTTATTTTTCCTCAGGGGCGGAGGCTTCGACACTTCCGCCTTACGACTCCTGCTCAAACTGTCCACCGGGGCTCTGAGATGAGATCACTCTAAGCAGAGCCACTGACCTCATGTAAATCTGCCCCGATTCACCGCCTGATGCGCAGGGCAGGAAAGCCCCTCGTCATGGAGACGGCCGCCCGGCCGCCCGATGTCTCAATAGGACGTTTGACGTGCAAATGTGCAGCATGGAGCTATAAAACCAAAACGAGCGATGAGTGAGTCAGGGGCAACTGCGCTTTACGGTCGTTAAAAAAAAAAAAAAAAAAAGCGAACGCAAAACATACACGGGAGCGTGCATAATGAACCGCATGAGCCGTGTTTTCAGAAGACGGATATTAAGACGGGTTTTCAGCTTGTGGCCCCCTGCTGCTTACAGATGCCTCATGCGACCGCAGCTTTACGGCCGCCGTCTGTGAAGTATGCTCCCTCGGGCTTCACAAGGCACAGTCGCCCGCACACCAGAGACTCCACACTAGGCGTTAAGGCTAAGGGCTAAACGCTAAGTGCTAAAGGCTTCACACTAGAAGCTGAATGGTATGTGCTAAAGGCTTCATGCTAAGGGCTAAACGCTAAGTGCTAAAGGCTTCACACTAGAGGCTGAATGCTATGTGCTAAAGGCTTCATGCTAATGGCTAAAGGCTAATCGCTAAGTTCAACATGCTAAGGCCTGAAGGCTGATGGGCAATATTTGTGTCATAAAACAAATAGAAAATGTGCCCAAGTACCACCTCCTGGGGGTGACGTATCACCATGGGCCTGGGAAAGCGGGGGACAGGGGGGCTACGCGTCACCCTGAACCGCGTCGGCCCGCCTCTCGCCCGCCGCCTGCGTCACTGGAGACGAGTGGGCTATCTGTGCGCTCGGAGCCTGTGCAGCCCGCTTCAAAGGGTGGCCAGGCCGCTCGGGAGGCTGAGGGCTGCTCGCTATTACCACTTCCCCTCCTTAAAGGCTTTCAGATGTGCCTTATCTGAGTGCGCGGCACCAGGGCTACGCCCGTGCCGTCGGGCGGCTGAGCAGACAGCCACCGCCCCCCCGCACTGCCATGCCGCTGCCCCGGCCGGTAGGGCTGGGGGGAGGGGGGGGGGGTGACCCCGAATCGCGTGGGGCCAAAATACATCCAACCGCCAGGCACAGAAAATTCAGCGCCAAAGCATCTCTGTATTTTTAGCAGGTTGGACTCTCTTATTTCCCCCACTTTTTTCTGGCTTGGGGAGCGCCACCACCTTCTCCCAGGAATCAAGCTGGGACAGCTTCTCTCCTTGGAAACCACAGGTGATAATGCCTCACCATCCGGGGGGGCACATCTATAGATACAGGCTGGGGATGAATGGCACAATATTAGAAAACTTGAGCTAAGCCCCGGGATAATCCCCTCGCCCTGGGATTTCCTCTGACCAGAGCTGCAATAAAATCTGTGACAAAAACATTAAATATCCAATAATAAACCTCTTACTGGCGTGGGCATTCCTGGTGCCCCCCCCTCCCTGCCGAGGCAACAGCGAGGCCGCCTCCCAAGGCCAGACACCGACTCCGAGCCCCAAACCGTTATGAGGGATTAAAAGTGACACAAACAAAATGATTTTCTTACCACGCTCTTGTTCAACAGACAATTCACCCTGGCAACTGAGATGTCAGCGTGAGAAGCAGAGAGCACATTCTCGCACTTTCCTGTCCTGCCTGCGCACGGGGGCTTTGAACGAAAGCCCATTATACCCTGATCCCGTGTGACAGACGCAGACAATGGCCGTCACGATCCCCGTGGGGGGCTAGCATCCCCCCGGCCCCAAAACCACTAAGCCTCAGTCCGGCTCCACGACAACATGGATGGGGCGGAGTGGCGGAGGAGGCGCGGAGGGTCACTCTGGTACATGGATCAGCCTGTCAAAGATGTGTGACATTGGCTTTTCCACGTCTGGCCATAGAGGTGGAAACCCGACTGCAGCGAAACGAGATCTAAAGGAAGGGTGGGAGGGCAGCTCCTTTTACTTATGAAAGTTCATCAGGAGACTGAGGCGACTGCCCCGAAAGCCGGTAGCGCGGGGACTCGACCCGCAACCCCGCTGCTACCGCGCGAGTCACAGCGCCCGTCACACACCGTGTCGGGCCCAGTCGGGGGTATAAAATCAGAAATAAACTCACTCGTGCTCGTTGATGTAGAGTTCTGAGAGCTCGTGCCAGGCCTCCTGATCGCCAACAAACCTGCGAGGAAGGCAGAGAGACAGACAGGCAGCTCCGGCTCACGCTGGGGGCGGAGTTGGATCAGCTCAATGACATGCAAAACCTCTTTTAATTAAAAAGCACCGGGAGAGAAGAAAAGGGCCGCAAGACACTGACTGTTCCAGATACTCGTTGAGGTCCCGGATGGCCTCAGGTCCCCTCCCCTGTGCTTTCAGCATGGCGATCTTGCGCTTCCTCGCAGCCTGTGGATTGACATTAATAGAGGATTAAGGTCTCAGCATTTCAAGTGTTTGTTAAGGGGGGGGGGGCGTGACAGACAGGCTGCGCAAATGATCTCAGTGGTCTCTACACCAGGGGGGTGTCATCCATCCATCCATCCATCCATCCAGATTCAGACTACACACAGTGCTAGCCAGAGCTTTGATGTGGGGGCAAATGGCAGCATCCCCAGCTGATGCACGCATGAAAAAAAGCACAAGGCTCAATACCACATCATCAGCACCGGCAATTCCCTTCTAAACCCATATAACCTGCTGTTTACTGCACAAGGTACAACCCCAGCGCTCCATCAACATGCCGGGCAGGACGCTGGTACCCTCAAGGAGAAACAGAAGGCAGGAAAGTGCAACAAAACTGTGCTGCATCCTTCAGCAAGTGAAGGAATGAGGCCGTTTGCGTAGCAAAAGCGGGTGGCAGCCCACAGCCCTGCTGCTGACCCCAGCACGCCCAGGCTGACCTGCACGCCGCCCTCGGGGCGCCTCGCAGAGCGCCTCGCAGAGCATGTGAAAGAGGACGCGAGCTCAGCGCATTCTCGGTGAGACCTTCACCGCTAAACACAAGGCAGCGTCTGAATGGACGGGAAGCTGTTTAGATCACCCAAGCTGCGGCAGGGGGGTGCGATGTGATACTTTGGTCTTTGCTCAAGGGAAATGTTCCTGGGGACATTCACGAGGGGGGGTGACTGGGAACACCTAAGCCGAGGTCAGTTTTTAACGTGTAATTAAAGCAGCCGCCAGATTCCAAACTCAGGTTCTATCTCGCAGTCAACGGGCTTTGAAATAATGAATACCTGGAATATGGGGGTTTCAGGGCAAACTGAGCACATTCCAAACATCAAATAATATTGGATAATATTTCAATATTATTTATGTGTCAACCTAACACAGGAATCAGGCAATCCTCCGCCCAATAATGGCAGCCAGTAGTGAGCTGGCGGGGGTCAGGGTGGGGGGGCAGATTTAAACTCAGGATACTTTGAAGAGGTTCCACTGAAAGATCCAGCAAATATCAGGCTTTTTACGACTCTTGGACAGTGAAGGGCAGCCATCTGTGGAGACGCTACAGCCTCGTCTGGCTCCCTTCCAGGGGATGAAGCAGCCTAATCCCTTCTGGATTAGGAACAGGATCATTTCACAGGATCCCCTGCTTTAATAACACCAGCACATCATTAATGTGACTACAGGTACAAGCAGATGCTGACGGAGGGACATTTTCCGAAAAGACTGTTTGCACAAAGGCAAACCCCGCCCGTACACCCCCACAGTAAGACACGCCAGTCTTCAATCATTCAACACGGGCCATATCCTCCTGACTTCTGAAACTATTTTCACCGCGCTCCAAATTGTGAACATGTGGATTTTTCCCCTTGTGTGCCGAAGAACAGGACAGCACACACACTTCCACTGCAGGTCCTGCACTTGCCCCCCCCCACCCCCACACCCCCCCAAATCCCTAAAAGAATCCCTTGAGGCACGGACAAACATATGGAAGTAGGCAGTTCGGATCATCCCACGGCACTTTATTAAAAGCGGACTTGTTCCAAACCGCTTCTTTTTAAACTAATGATCCAAACGCTGGCAGGAGCACCGGTCCCCCAAGTCCCCCTGATTCTTTTTTAATTACCATTTGAGGGTGGGGGGTGGATGGGTGGGAGAGGGGACCCGGCTTCTCGTGCCCCACTACCCTCCACTTCCCAAGCCCCGGGGCCCAGCTTCGCGCTGGCCGTTTCCTTGGACACGGCCCTCACGTGCCCGCTCACCGTGATGGGCGTGAGCACGGCTGGCTCACAGAGACACACGGCTCCCCTGCAGAGAGGCGTATGGTGAAGCTCTCACCCCCATTCCAGTTTAGGATGGTTTACAGCATGCGTGCTGTTAGGTCCGATCAGTCAGGGCTATAGCCCCAAGTATTTTAGCCCCGAAACCAGTCCTCCTTCAAAAACAAAGAGTCAAGTCCCCAGTAAACGACTTCATTTTTTCAATAGCTAGAAATGCCCCTGGTCCACAGCTTACTCACTCACCGCGCCCATTAGCGGTTAGCTGTTTTGGCTAACGGGCACGCTCAGAGCCGTGACAGGCCAGTCAGCCGTCAGGGGCTCCCATCGGGAAGGTACAGGCACAGCATCTGAGCCTGGCAGACGTCTGGAGGTACCATGTGGCTGAAAGCTGCCTCTTCCCAGGCAGCAGAGGCACAGGTGGCTGCTAGGTGATGGTTTAACATGGAAAAAGCACAGGAGAAACCTCACGGTGCCTCCTTCGGGACATGCTGGCCACGCTGCCGAAAGAACACTGACACGCAACAGAAAGCGTCAGAAAACAGTTACTATCCCTCCAGTTTATGGTATGGAGACATTTTTCAGCACTTTGCAAGGCCTTAAAACTACAAAAAAGAAAAATCATTTGTAAACATCCGCTACAGGGACCCTGGAAGAGCTTTGTCTGGCGTGGTGCCAGAAGTTATGGCAATGTCCGAACATAAATGAGCCTGCGAATAATCATCTCCATTGGGCTGTTTAATGACACGCGCTATTTCGACGGATATCCTGTCCTACAAAGTAACTACGCTAAGAATTCGACACGTAATTAAAACAACAGGTCACGATGTGTGCACTTATGTAGACAGAGAGACACAAGAAAACAAACAGAAGAAACCCCTCGCCATCATCAGAGTAGGTACTGGATCTTCGACGCTGGAGGCCTAAGGGTTCGAACATTTTTGGACGTCGCCGCGGCAAAAAACCTTGAACAATTTCTGTCGATTCAACAATTTTGGTTAATAGGTCCCACACACATTCCCTCAGCCTGTAATTAGAACAGCTCAGTTTCGAGTCTCCAGCGAGCACTGCAGGCTGGGCCTCGTGGGCCGTCCGCCGGCTCGCCAACTTTCCAGCAGCCACCTCCCCCGATTGGGACATTTCTTTCCAGGACCTATAAAAGCCTTGTTGAAGGATGACTGCTACTTAATGCCCCCCTTTAAGACAGGTGGCCTGGTGATGTCAGTAGTGAAGGTGGGGGGTTCCCGTCCCGCCCGCTGCTCTCGTTGTCACGGACGACCCAGGGGATGATGGGTGGAGAATCCCCCCCTACAGTCCCAACCCTTCCCCGAAGCACGCAAGAGTACCTCCACCAGACGAGACAAGCAAAGCGAGTAAAAACGTCTTTCCCGCGCGGTTGGTGGAGGGAACCCCCCATATTCCCATGAGGGAAGGGGTTTGTTTCTGCTAAAAAAGGGCAAGGCTCTTCTACTCTGGCTTCTCCGTCAAGTCTTATGCAATCTACCATTTTTAAATCCATAAACTTTCTCGCCGGAAGGAAATCCTGCAGAAAGTCATTACACTTCATCCCATAACGTTAATGACATGGAAGGGACCCACCTGGCATTGTTCTGCGACCTTGTGCTTCTCAGACCTTAAAAATTATTTCTACCGCTTAGTTTTCATAAGGACATTTTTGCATGATGGTGAATTATGTCCGTATTTAGCTTGGAAGGCAGCTGAATGCAGAGAACGGGGTTCCCGAAGGCAGGTATCGTTTCCATGCCTCAAACCAGCCTTTGTCAGCCTTAAGAGATTCCAGGGAGGCGCGATTACCAGGCTTCCAAAATAATTTGACCGCACCGCTGAAGACATCCATTTGTGTGTGCCCCCCCCCTCCATTTACACTACGCAATGTGCTTGCAATTTAGCTCGGCTCACAGGAAATGGTAGCATTTCTCAGCTGAGACACATGGAAAACAAACAGAGCAGACCTCTCATCTTCTGCAGCCAAACACTGGCAGCTTCAAACTACCTTTGACTTATCAGAAAAGATAGAGGTGGTGCCACCTCCAGTCACGTGACCGTCAGCGATAAATAACCCAGAGGACGACTGGTGGCCGTGTTTCACCCCAGGGAACAAAGCCACAAGGAGGGCAGAGAAGATGCCGCAGTCGTCCGAACCAGTCAGTCAACTCTACTGGTCATTTGTCCAAAACGGGGCCTTCGGTGCCGTGGGGAACTCCCGTGGGGCGGCGCGGGAAAAAGACGCCGGCCTCTGCAAACCGTCGACTACGTCCCAGCAGATCCTTGAGTCCGCGCAACCCAAGAAGCTGCCGGACGCCCTCGGGGCGCCAAAACAAACAAGTCCGCGGCTTCTTCTGAAAACACCTTTAGACGTTTATTTTCCTGCATAGCCGCATGTCCTTATGGAAGCGATTAACAGCAGGTATGGAGTATGTCTTGGGGTGGGGGGGGGGGGTG
>JAODKF010000147.1:6935216-6954778 GCA_026779585.1 Mormyrus proboscirostris | reverse complement strand
CCCCCCCCCCCCCCCCCCCCCCCCCCCCCCCCCCCCCCCCCCCCCCCCCCCCCCCCCCCCCCCCCGCGGGCGAGAGGCTGAATAAATACGAATACCGCTGTGTTTTTACACCGAATCTCGCTGGACGAGAGATACGAAATTGATAGCCTACAAAAATGAAACAACAGCATAAAGAGTCTGAGAAGGGCCAACATGTGGCCAGAACAGGCTCTAACCTGGCTCTACAAACGGACCTTCAGCTGATCAACCGACTCCATCTAGACCAGCTTCTCAATTGAGAAGAATGAGGACAGAGGTACCTCTCTGCTCCTCAGCTGCTGTCAGACAGTAAAGTAAATCAAGGTTCCAGTGTAAAATATTTACTTTTTCTCCAGCGCTTGTGGACACGCAGGACAGTCCACGAGGCGATAAATCTCTCCTCGTCTTCTGAACATTGAGACAGATGTGTGCGTACAGCGGTTGGTCAGCAGTTTGGGTTAAGACCTCAGGGAAAATAAAGCTGAATCCAAAAAAAATAAAAAACCCACTAATTCGTGATCAGCTGCAGATGTAAAGAACTGCAAAAAGGCCCTTTCAGTACAGTGAAACCTCTCCAAAAACAGGAGGAGGCCAAGGCGGCTTGTACCGTGTTAGTTGGGTCGTCTTGTAATATGGAATCATACAGCTTGGTGGCATCTTCATACCTTAAACAGAGAATAAATGCAAGTTAAAACCTCCAACATTTAAGCAATCAATGCAGCGATCACTTGGTGAAGTCAGAATGATCCAAGAAGGATGATTTGCAGATGACTAGATGCACATGCAGTGAGAAGAGGAGACACAGATCCACTGACATTACAGCTATTTGTTCCTGAAGAAAGACTAATTTTCCCCAGAGATTACAGTCTTAGAACTTCATCTCTGAATTTATGTCATGAAATCTTGCAGGGGGTCACATTCATGTATACGTCAAATGTTTTCTTCCTGCACGGGGGCGGGCCCAGACAACCCCAAACCCACTCCCAAATAAAAAGGAGCGCAAACCGCTTTCTCCCTGGGGGAGGTGGGGGAATCCCCAAACGCATATGGGAAAGGACAGTGAGGAGGGCCTGACCTGATGGTTCCCCCCATCAGTGAGGAACAGTGCGATCCAAAACAAACAGTCCAAGCATCTGCTTACCACGGTGTGACCCCCCCCATGCGGTTAAGCCGGCAGCTACCGGAGAAGGCGGAAGGCGGCAGGAAGAGGAGGAGGAGGGAGAAGAGAAAGTTACCTTTCCAAGGCCTCCAGTCTCATACCAGCCAGACGTTTCACTCTGTGGCTACCTGGAAACTGCCTCTTCAGCTCCTGTAGACAGCTCTGCAAAGGGAGGTAGAGGAGGACAGCTGGCACGCTACAGAAGTAATTCCTCTCCTCCTCAGTCATGCCACATTTTATATGGGGGGGAAATTTATTTTTGCTAAACGCACACATATTTGAAACAGGCAAGGCAGTGTTTTAATAACCTCTGAGGAGAAAAGTACAGCGTTCCAGCACTTTCCAGCGGTTTTTAATCTAGTAACCGTCCTGGGACTGTGCTTCCTGACATCATACCGTAAATATTTCCCCCTCCTCAATTGCACCGGTGTGTGTGCGTTTTCTCCGCTTGGTTACTCGTTATTCTCTATAATACCTGCACAGCCTGACATATTCAGTGCTGACTCCAAACGGGCAGCCTCTGTATCTCATCTAACATAGACTGTCAATGAAGCTTCCCTTTAGGTGGCCTATTAACCTCTCCAAGCAGAACCCGGGGGACAGCGTCTCCGCTGAGGCCCACACCAAGAGACGAAGACTTTCCACGGTTTTCTGTGGGTACCCGCAGCTATTCAAGCTCCCAGAAACCCCCCCCATACCATAAGCTGCCTCGTCACGTCCCACCCTGACGTGAACCATCCGATGGCAGAGCCTTGCCAAGCAGGAGATCCGCCCCCATCAGGGGACGACGTGGAGCGCGTCCGTCCGCCCGGCCCATCAGAGATTACGGCTTCCACAACTTGGTAAATATTTCCGTCGGCTACGATAAGACTCTTCAGATGACGTCTTTGTGGTATAATCAACCACACAAGAGCAAACCGGTCTGCAGAAACGGTCACAACTTGACGAATCTCTTAATATCTCTGGAAACACTAGACCACACGAACAAAGACCCTCAGACATATATACACACACACCGTGCAGAAATTGGCCAAATTTTTCATATAACTCAACTGTGATGGAGCCACATGGCACAGCCATCTTGGAAATGCAGACTAAGAAGCTCCAGTGTCTACAAGAAAGGGGCGGGGCCAACTCACCACTGCCAGGTCATCGCGACTGCAGTCCAGCGCAGCTATCATCACTTGCTCATAAATAATCCAAACTGGGCAAGGAACACAGAGGAGAGAAGATACGCATTAAACATGCTCTTTCAGTGTTTCCAATGGCAATGTTGCACGAAAAATGACAAGCTTCTTAATCCCCTTCGAACCTAGCTTCAGCATAAAGAAGCATCTGGAAGAGGTGTACAGGATATTGGAAAAGGTGTCATCCGTGACTATTTTTGATGATCCGGGCAGATGGGAAAGGGGACCGCGACTGACCTGGCTGTATCAGAGGTGGGAATGCCACCACACTAAGTGTGCCACCTTGCTGCCAACAGATGGTACTGCAGTCACTCTTGCCATGTACATAGTTAAGCAAATGCAACATTGCACAAGCTTGGTGCTCTACAGGGCTGCACCTGATGTGAAATATTGAGAATCACTGATAAACCGGCCACCCTCTTGATTTACAAGTCTTCATTAAATAGCAGCATTCTCAAATCCGGGTGCTGCATGGACTCGGTATCTCACGGCCTGCCAAGGTGACCTTAATTCTCCGCAAAAGTTCACTAGAGACATTTACAGATGCTTTGCCATGAGTAATGGCTGCCCAGCACTCACTTAGCGTTGGGCCTGCACCTCCACCAGCAATAAGCACTTGACATATAGAGCGATTACCGTTTGCTAGGTTCCCGCAGCCTCCCTGCTGGTGCTAAAATGTACTTCAATAACACAATACTCACAAATAACTCAAATGCTAATAGATTTCATATAGCACATTTCAAACAAATAATCCCCTGTGAAAGAGGTTTTGGTTTTAACGTACTCATTTCACACCGCTGCGAAGCAGAAAATCAGAATTAATCAGATAGGCTAATTAATCCAATGGTTGGGATTATCTTAAGTCTCAGAAATGTGCTTGACTACAGCTGCCAGACCGAGCTGATGAAAAGCTTAGAGCTGTTAATTGAGAAAGAACAATAAAACCTCTCAAACATGAAAACTAATACAGGCAAACAAAACAGCCAGAGTTTTTCTCGCCAGTTTTATGACTCCGGCCCAGCTTTGATAATTGCTATCTCATTTCACAGCCAATTTAGGAGCTGGTTTCAATAAAAGGCGGCTGTGCAAAGCAACTGCCCTTCTGCATCAAAGGCGGCTCTCCTCCCGGCTACAATGCAGCAAAGTAAAATACACCTTTCGCATTCTTCAGGGAAGCTTCGAGAAATTTTCCCACATTAATATGGTAATCTTGCCAAATCAGTGTGGACATATACTTAATGCTATAAATGCGGGGGAACTTGTTTATGGTCTTAAATAACTCCTTTAAACATATCCATAATGCCCTTGGTGATTTATGTTTAATGAAAACCCCCTGAGTTTACAGAGCATCGCGGGATAGAAATCACATGGATTCCGAAATGAGAAGAAATGAAAAGTGAATGAAAGATTCTGTGTCCTTGGAATGAAATGCAATTTCACTGACAAGTCTGCAGCCGTGCTGGCTGCTGACACAGAGATACCTGCAGTGCATAAAGCTCACATACTATGTGCGCATCCTTTGCAGAGAAAAAGGACTCGCCCTCATCCTAGAATCAGCTCCAGCAGTGGGCTCCCTCTTACCTTTGACATGGTCACAATGGGGCTTTTAGAAAGCAATGTCCATTCTAGGCAATTCCGTTTTTCGTCTACAGTCTTTAAAGGAAAGACTTTACTTACTTTTAAAAAAATTGTAGAGGGAAAAATAAAAAGCATTTTATACTTTTTTTTTTCCCTGAGGTAAACACTGTAACAAACAATCAGACTGAACAGTTCACCCGAAGTATGTGGATTCTGCCCGTTTGCCTGCTGCTGCCCAGATTAATCAACTGACTGACAGGAAAAAACAAGCAAGGATTCAAATGCATGTTGAGTGAAGAGAGATTAACATCAGCTGTCAATCACTGCCAAATTCAACCAAACGGAAAGTTCTAGAGACCCACAAGTAGCCGGCTCATCCCGTCAGCGCATGACAGCACTAAGGCACAGAGCAGCCCTTATCTAGGCTAGATTATAACCAAGTGCTGATATAAATCACTTGAAAGCTTTGCAAACATGAAGTACGAAACAGAAACACTGTCTTACGCTCCACACTTACTGTCATCCCCGAGCTTAGAGGCGTGTTCGTTTATCAACTCCTCCCCGACATCCACGATTTGTTCACTGTTTCTGTAATTCTCATCTCTCCATTTTCTCAGCTTGTCTCGCATTTCTGTCAAAACAGAGAATGTTTACAGAATGTAAGACGGCACTGTGCCAATTTTTAAATACAGATCTATACAATGAATACTCACAGGGCAGAATGGCCTGACCTGTATGTGAATAATCACAAGGAAAATGTCTGGCTGGACAAGGCAAACACTGATGAATCAGCAGTGCCAAGCAGGTCACAGTTTCCCTGCATTTTACCTTTTCTTCATAGTTTTTGACCAGTTGATTTAACTTCAACCTCAAGTGCCCCTTATAAGCCAGCTGTGGGCCACTAAGCATAACAAACGGTGCAATAATAATCCCAACTTTTTATTTATATATATATATATATATATATATATACACATATACACACACACGAGACTAAATACTAATGGAAGCCATTTGTATAATACCACTTTCTGTAATAAAGCTGAAGTGATTTAAAAATTGCAATAGATAAGAGATTGATAAACATAGGTTAGCTAATGTTACGTATAACATCTGCATCCTGATCCCAATGGTAAGTATATAACAATATTAGTCACATTTCGCACTAATATATTACATAAATCATCAGCAAACGCGCTGTACCTAAAGGCAGAACATTACTGTTCGCAATTTTGCTGCCGCTTACAGTTGGCTGAATACCAAAGATTTCACTTTTAAATGCGGAAAAGAATGTGCTTATCAGTCTGCATTTCTGCTGTTGTCCACCCAGAATAAATTACATCTGGGCAGTTTTCTCACAAAGCGAACATCTAGCAGATAGTGGGTATTATTTTAACCACACGCTCAACCGGAAGAAGTGGCGTATCTCAAAAGTCACGGTTACTACAATATATACTGTGGAAAATGGCTAAACAAACTGATATTAAATATGTTGATAATAATAGCTAATACATGTAAATAGTGGCCTGTTAACATTGAAACGTGACGGATATGCCGCTGCTCCCCACTGAAATGTAAAAGATCTATCGGAGGTAGCTAGCTTAGCACTCCCGCAGCAGCTCGAAAATCAGCCGCGTTTCACGACCCACACCGTCTGGTGTCAGCTGAGCCGGCTGCTTCGGAACCTTAACCGCTGATAAAGACTCGCACAAAAAATGTATTCTGCATCGCGAGCACTAAATATTGCATTTACCTTCCCAGGTCACATCGTACAGCTCTGAAACCGACGCCATTTTTGTTACAATCGCGAGCCGACGTCACGGGCTTACCGGAAATCACGTGGTGTGGGCAGGCTGGGGGAGTGGGCACATTCGCAATGTCTGGCCTCCCGATTAACAGCTGTCTAGGGACTTTCGGGTATGTGATGTGATGAAGCCTCGTAACTGTAGTAATGCTCGGGAAGCTCGTATAAGTTAACACCAAAATAAAACTGCTTTGTAAAATGTAACATAATCATTGCACTATTATACCTAGCTGACAGAGGTCGGAGATTGCCAGGCATACTTGTGTACAGCACTTCTCAGAAGATATCTGCATTGATACATTGACAACGTGGCTACAGGTGCATTTAACTGAATGAACTATTTAAATAAATAAATAAAAATCAACATTGTACATTATTAAAACGCTTTACAGAAATATGGTGCAAACACCCAAGAAGATCTATAAGCGAACATTTTAAATAGCAGTAATAATAATGAGCTGAATGTCAGATTTTCTTCAGCTTTGTACTGGGGATGCAGGTGAAAGATGGATGGACTGAGATCAAACTTAGCTGAAACCAGCTAAAAACTTGAATCTGTGTTATTCCCAGTTCACCGAAATGCTAACAAGATGAATGTATATTCCCAGTTAATAGAATTCACCTGAAACCTGAATAACATTGAATGATCTCAGTCACAAATAATTCTAATTAAGTGTAATTTACTTTACAACAACAGAATCTGATTATAACAGTAAAAAAAACATCAGTTTAGACTGAAACATATGTGCTGTTAATGTACAAATAAATATGTCTTCAAGGTAACAGCTCTGTCGTTTAAAACAGCCTGAGGTTAAATGCCTTGGGGGAAACAAATTATTGTTGAATGTACCCTGAAGGTTTGCTTTTCCCAACTCTGTCAATTACCATATCATCTACCAGTGCCCCCAGTGTCTCTGTACAAAGAAGTCATTCACAAGTTCGCAGCAAATGAGGGCTGGGATTTAAGGAATGAGCTGGTTAGTGCAAGAAATATGACAGGCCTGGACGTGGCCGTACACAAAATTATGCTCTGTCTGTAACCCCCCCCCCCAACCGGAGCATTATATCTGACAGGCCTCATCAACATTCCCCTTCCCATTATTATTCCTGCAAGTACACCTAAAATGACCTCAAACCTGACTCCCAAATGTGGTCTGGGCTGCAACCCTATAACCCCTCTGGAGACGAGGGCCTCTTGGCTTTGCGCTACGTAATTTATATTTAGGTTACACCTAGCAGGCTTGAAGTGAGGCTGGATGTGCGGTTGGGGGACATTAAGGCAGAGGGGGTCAAAGGTCACACAAAAACAGTTGGATCTTTCTTTACAAATTGAAGGGGAGTCGTGCACGTGGGGGTCGGGTAATTGGGTGTCACACAGAGTGACAATGAACGGAGATGACAGCATATGTGGTCTTGGTCTCTATCCCTGCTGCTTAGCTACTGAAGGAACTTATGCCTCGCTCCCCCACACATACACACACACACGCACACGCTCACACAGTTCCACTACTTCGTCACGTCCAGATCTACTCAAGTCAGCACCGTGGTGCTGTTACAGGAAGCCATTGTTATTCTCGAGCACACCGTGCTGTGTCCTGCTTAGTGTAACGCTGACACAACGACAATCCCGCAGCTGTGGACAGACAGGGCGTGGACTGCACCGAGCAAGCATGAACTTACGGGGTGCCCATAAAATTCCATATTGGGGACAGCAGAAGAATGGGCCCCGGTAACTGTGTGGCGATTTGCCCGGAACCCAACTTCTTGGGCATTGCCTCCAGACTCGAAATGACCAGCTTTTATCTTGTGTCAGGGCACCACGTGGCCAAACAGCAAAGTTGTGAAATTACATGTTTTACTCCCTGCACTCTTCTAGCCAGAAATGCCACGGTGGGGGGGCCATGACCGCCCATTTTGAATAAGAACGAAATAAATTTGGCGTTGCGTTCTGAAGCCGGCCGAGAACAATCGAGATAAGCTATCTCACAGTCAACAACGTCCGACGCTGCAGCTCCAGGATGTGAACCGTTGATTTCTTTTCCGGATTTCTCTAAAACAAGGTTGCCTTAATTGCGGATATGAGACTTGCCAATTAAGGTTTTGGTTTGCACCGCTGGAAGCTCGCACTGCCTGTTTCTGCCTCTCTGCTTTGAGAGGTGATTATAAGTCCCAGGCGACTGCATTACCTTGTCAGTGGATGGATGACTTCATGTGGGTGACTGTAGCCTGCGATATCCATTGGCCGCCCTGACCTCCTCATATCCTGGGAGGACAGGGGGGCAAGAAGGGGAAATGATGGCATGTTCCAATCTAACCCCCCCACCCATGTTGTTTTAGCCAAAATTCCAAGAACAACATTAGACTGGAGGCTAGTCCGTGCGTGCCCATAAGCGCTGTGCAGGGAGAGAGGGGGTCTGGGCTGCCCCCCCAGCACCTTGCGTGACGGCCGGCCACTCCTCTCGGAGCCCCTTAGCCATGTGCGATGCATTATGTGTGGTGGGGCTGTGTTAAATGGCTGCTGTTCCATCTCATTAGATTCCATTCAAACAAGAGGCTTAACATCACGGAACATGGGACGAACCTCACGACTTGGACCCGTTACGTTCACTCTCCAAATAATCTCCCAGGTCTAAAATAAACGGCAGTTAAGTACACACACTCGCACACGCACACTATCATAAACCACAGGTACCATAGCACTTGGAAGACCCAATAATATTGGGGGTTGCCAGGGCAACCATATTCCCTGTTATTTCTCTTTCCGCTGTCCCCTGCTGAAAATAAAAATGCACTAACTCTAAGGTAGACAATATCTTTTCATTAAGGTACACTGCCTCAGCAAGATTTAATCACTGGTTTTTGTGCGCACTGTAAATTTCCCTCGTGTGGTAAAGACGTGAGCCATATGTCAGAGCTCCTATATTAAATCTGACAGTCTGAAAATCTTTCTCACTTTCCCAACACCACAAATGGTCATATTCGTTGACCAGGACCTGATATTGGTGTCTGTGCACCACCAACTGAGCACGAAAAGCCCTATATGTGGGAGTGTTATTACAAGCAGCTGAACTTGTTAAAAGTTAAATATATGCAGAACATTGCCAAAGTTGGAGAATTCACATTCTTTGTATTAGTAATTTATGAGGTTTAAGTAGCATGGACCGGTCTCAGATGTTGAATTTCCCCCGATAGAGACCTGCTCACTAGCTGGGATATCTGGGATATCTGAGCCTTTAAGCCCCTCCAGACAGGAAATCCTGTGTGAGCAAAAAAATCTGATCCGATCCAATCTGATCAGTGACCCCCAGTCTGTGGCATCTCTTGACTTCCTTCAGAAGGTTGTCTTGCACAGAAAAGTCCAGGTCATAGTTCAGCTTCTATAACCAGTTTCTTCCCTTTGATTCTGAAAGACTTGTACAGGCTGCCATGGATGCTACAAAAGGAGCACGATAAGTATTACAAATGAGAGGCAGCAATTTACCCTAACTTACCCATCTGGAAATTTTTGGGCGCGTTTTTTTCCTAGGGCTGGCTTAAATGAATAATGTGCAGAAGCAGGCAGGCAGGCCCCGTCCTCCCCCAGCCCCGCTCCGAATTTAAAGATTTGTTTTATTGGTTCTCTTTTAAACTGTTCCCCTGCTACTTTCCAAATGTGTAGAAATGTAACATAAATACTGGCTAACTGAAATCACTCCCAAATCTTGAAAAAAACCAAAGAGGGGATTAAAATAAATCACATTTCTCATCCAAGATGAAGGGTTTTTTTGGAAGGATTTCCCAGTTTATTTTAACAGGAGGAATATTTTGAAGCTTTTATCATATAAAATGGAATACAATATAAGTGAAGTCAATCTGACAGACATTGCCATTCAGGCAATTACAGGGGCAATGTTAGAATCTGTCGGAGTAATCAGCCTTTCTGCTCATAGCTGGTAGTGTGACGTTTATTTAGCAGGGACAACAGACACAAGGAGGAGAATAAGAGCTCCTAGGAGTTTTTCTTACGCAGAAATGTTGTGAGGGCAGAAGGAAAAAAAAAAAATCATTGTTTCAGAGAGATAACCAATCAGATTGTATAGGAGGTGGGTCCAAGCAACTAAAGGAGGTGGGACCAACCAATCAGATGTCTTGGTCCTGAATTTTTCTTTCTGCCCTCAGAACATTTTTCTGTAAGTAAAACTCCCAGGAGCAGAATAAGAATACAAACAATACACAGAAGAGACTTGACAGTAATCAAAGGAATATTTTTTCCTCTAATCTTGTTCCCATGTGGCCAAGCACTATAAAAGATTTTAAACTGGCATGATGAGAAAAATTCAACAGGACAGTTTTATAAACAGGACCTCCTTCTCAGTGAGCTTCAGTTTGTACGTTTAATAATCTATCAATGGTTTGAAGTGTTTGTGGGAGTAATTTTATCTAAGAAAGCTGTGAAGCAGCAAGTGAATTAGACCACCACCACAAAAATGTTTATATAATAAAAGAAATAAGACCCTGCTTTCCAACAGGCTTCCTCAGCTCAGATGTGTGCACACCTTGGAGGGTCTCTGAGGTGAGACGCTGTTTACGTGTCACCTTCAGGATACGGCCCTAACATGTGGCGTGCAGATGCCTGCTGTCTATAGGACAAGTTCGGCTCTGTTTCAGGGCTCCAGCAGTGACCGCTGACTTCGCCCTCGGCTTGGTCAGGCCATGCACGCCGCAATTCCAATCCATGGAACTCTCATGAGTTCGGACCCGGCTGACCGACTTCTTCAGGCCGCATATGAGAATGACGGACTGGCTGTTGGCAGAGTTCTCCTGCCCCTCTAGACCGTCTCCACGTCTAGTCGCAAAGTTTGATGGAGAGCTGAGTTTCCCAGAATCCTCGCTGAGTTTGGATTGAGCCTGTCGTGTTTACCTGTAACTTCGTCACTTTTGCTTTTGCATGCAAGCGCATGTATGCATCATAGGAAATTTGACCAGGAGCGGTAAACGTGACATAGCCTTACTTTGTAATTGCTAAAATGGCCCCTCCTGCCCTTGCAGACGGGGCTATGACAGAGCTTCCTGTATATGGCCATAAAGCTGGCTGGGGAGTTGCCTGTTAGCGACCTCTTACAATCCTCCTGCTTCCTAAAGCCGGCTATCAACCCATTTTAAGGGGCCAAAAATACTTTATTTACGATGCCGAACGCTGGACTGCGTTTTATGAGCTCTCACTCTGTGCCACTTTGTCCATTAGCACGCTTTTGTGATGTCTTTGGTAGTGCCCACTTCATGGTGGGAGGGATCTTCCTCACCCCTCAAGCCACCAGCACCCCCTACAAAGTGCAAGTCAGCACTTAGCACCAGGAGGCCACTGAGGTGATGAGATGCCCCCCCCCCCGCCCCCAGATCCCATCTCATGTTGTGCCACTTGGCTGGCATCCCTCGTCAGGTAGGGGGCGCTGTGTGACACTCCTCAGCACCGGGCTTAACAATAACACCCCCACAGTCACGGCAGGGTCCGCAGGGCCATGGAACATGTGGCCAGTGCCCGAACGGGTGCCAGGTATGGCAGCTGGTAATGTCGCCCAGTGTGCCCTCTCCCACGGTCTGCCACGTGGGGACTGACTCCGGGGCCTCACTCATCCTCTTTTCTGCTCTTTTCCGTTCTGTGCAAAAAAAAAAAAACATGAACGAAGAGACTTAGAAAAGAGACAAAGAAAGCAGAGAACAACTTGGAATATTCTGCCTGGAAGGACCCTGTTGGGCTCATGATTACAAGGTAATAATCTATACGTGTTTCTATGGGGGGGGGCTGTTTTTCATTTGGTCGGTGAATGACCCGGCTGGCTTCTCGCTACGCCGTGCAGCAGGGCGCTGTGGTCTGTGGCCGGGGCAATTGGGGCACTTGCACAAGTGGGCTAGATCTCTTGTTTTCCATGCAAATACGCATCAGGCTCTCTGTTTTCTTTGCGGGATCCTGAGTATGCGCTCAACCCATCACTAGGTGTTTCTGTTTTGCAACAGAATACTTTAATTGTGACGGCCCATTTCCCCCCACCCCCCTTGGGGGTGCGTGTGCGGGAAGAGGGAATGGCGTGGGAGACGGGTTCACTGCATCACGTCGCTTACAGCCAGATGGCTGGCTTTCCGGGTGAAATCGTAAAGAGAGAGACCGGGCGGGTAGTGCGGCCTCGCTGAGTCTGCTCGAGCCCCACTACAGTACGACGTGAGGTACGTGTTCACAGGACATTTATTTAAAAATATCGCTATTCGGGGTCACAACCAATTAGAAAAGGCTATGAGGCAAGCACACGAGATGTTTGTGTGCTGCTAAACTATGTTTAAAGTGGCAGTAAAATCGTCACACTGATTTTGTTTCAACCACAGATACCTCAACTGTAACTGGCTGTTCTTTGTAAACAAATGTCCTCCAGTATATCCAGACATGGTTTATGATGCTTTTGGTGTCGATTCATACAGAAATGCTTCCAGTTCCCTGTGAACAAAGCTTACTTTGAATCAAGGTTATTGCTCTTTAATATTTCACCTTGACTGACCACAGACACATCGGCTGGGAGAGATTCTGACATTTGCTCTGAAGCTAGGAGACAACTGGACACTGTCTGTGTGGGTCAGCATGTATCCACGGCAGAGAGGCTATTCACTGACCAGCGTTTAACCACCATGACGAAACATTTAGCCAACGGCCACTGGAACTAAAACAAATTACTTAACCTCAGTGACTTACAACAGTATAAAATGCTTCATTAGTTTAGTCCAGTCCCTGCTCTGACGTTGATTCATTGCTGAATGTTTAAACAAAGAAGGTGTCCCTTAATGGGAAACACAGCAAGCAACTGCAGTCTTAAAACTCTGATGAATCATAGCAGACATGAGTTACATCCAGTCCAAATTACAAAACTACGATTTACAATATACACAATTCAGAGAATGATATTAGATCAAAAGTGAAAACATGAAAGGCAGATATTTTTTGCCCTAAAAGCTGTTATGTGTTAAGGACAGCTCCATATGAGGGATTTCTCTCAAACTCAAGGCTTCCCTAATTAAAGATGATTAGCTGGTTGTAATGGGAGAAACCAAGCAATTTAGCATTGAAATTAAACCTGGTAATTCAAGATTCCGTGTCAAATACAATCACAATATTTAATCTACAATAGTAATGTACGCATTGGCTGTTTTATGTAAGTCATCAGTATGACAGGAAAAATGGTATTGTATTTTATTTCCGTTATTTTTAAGCCATACAATGATATATAAAAGCAAACCCTATTGGAACAAGGCATGATATTAAAATGTATGTAATGTACAATACAATGACGCAAACTAATTGCAATTTTATTTTCCAAAAGCAGTGGAAAATCGGCCTTTTAGGAAACCTAATAAACCATGATAAATGAACAAACTATAACAAAAAGAAAGGCCAAAAAATCCCAAGAAAATCCCCTTCTTAGTCTTTGTGGTTGGTGCCTCTTTATTCAGCATAACCTCTCCGCTTCCGTCCAGTCCGCCCTTTATAATCTAAACAAAGTCTTGATTGGATGACTGGACAGTGCACTCGTGTATTACATATTACCATCTTTTAAATAAAAATGAATTATTTTTTAAACAAAAAAGATCCACAATCTACTAAATGGAATACATTTGATGTAGAATAAACTAAACTGCTTTACAGTAATAATTTCAAACTTCCTTATATTTAGCCAAGAAAACTTAATGTCAATGTCCAACTGCCAGTATCATGAAAGCCAAATATTTAGATATTCATTCAAAATGCAAAATAAGAAATATTAAGTAAAGGAATGGCCCGTTTAGGGTATATCGTTCAACAGAGTTGCAAAATATGGCACTTAATCTATTTAGAAAAATTGGATACCATGTTTAATTTAAATGAAATGCTGTTTTTATAGTGTACAGGTCTGAAGACAGCAAGCTTCTCTGGAACGTGGAGCAATCGCGTCGACGCGGCTTCAGAATTCCCCGCTCAGCTAGGATGACTGCTTCGCCGTTTCATTGTAATTCGGACTGTCAAACCTGGCAGAGCACACAGTAAAGTAAGCATGAAATTACAATGGTCGAAATTCTAGCTTTTAAGTTTCAAGAAAAGAAAGTGGTAAGGTTTAAGTCAACCCTCAGATAATCATTTCTGATAAGTCAAGTGGGGAGACTGTTGCACTTCGTATCAATAAAAATCCCTGAGAATATAAATAAACGCCAAATAAATAAGGCTAAACGTATTCCGTGATGTTAAAGTGTTCTCTCTCACTCACCCCTTACAGTTAAACTGAGCACAGCGGGAGGAATAACAAAAGACTTAAGTCTTGCATGCTGTGCCCTTGTTTTTCCGGAGCTCTGACCGTGTTTGACCAGCCAGCGTCGAGGGCAGCCGCTGCGACGGGCATCACCATGGCGAGGCGGCCGCGCCTGTGACTCACTCCTACCTGACAGCTGGGCGGGGGGACGCGATCGGCGGGGACAAAGGGGGGGTTTGTGTAAGCGGACGGGACGCGGCGGCGTGTGCCCGACAGCCTAACGAGCGGCCAGTGGAACCCGTCAGAAATGGACCATTTGGTGGATGTTATTGGCTCTGGGCTGCTGGGTATGGTCAGCACATGGGCATCTGTCACCAACAACACCAGTTTGCAGTCCGTGTTTAGCCTGGTTGTCAGAATGTGAACTATTAAACAGACGATCTGAAAAGACCATGTTTTGAAATAATAGCTATCTTTATTACTTTTGCCAAGCCCCCCTCCCGAATTCTCCCTGAACTTTTAATCTTTCTTGTGTTCTTTTTTATCACTTTGTCTTCAGCCATTACTGTCAGAGTCTGACAGCATTTGAAGAAAGGGTCACGTCTGTGTGAAATTCAGCAGACCCTGGAAGCATTCCAGTGTTTAAAAATTATAAATGTTAACTGGGCAAATGGCTCTCTGTATAAATTAAATGTGTCATTGTGTCAACACCACAGTAAAACTGCAGCAGTCCCGAAGACTTTTACTGCGTAACTGCAATTCCTAACGAAGTAAAGAGAACTTTTCCGTCTCCACGCACGAACATAAGAATAATATAAAGATTTATTAAAACTCTGCAGCACAAGATTGTGTTCACTGGGCAGTTCTACGGACATAAAAGGATCTGGCAGTAAATGTTGGATAAAATAAACGCGCACGGATCTGAGCTTCACAATCTGACTTTACTGCAAGCAGAAGGTGCCGCAGGAGGTGCGTAGATAGGCTTGCAGGGGGGGACCCTGCTGTCAAACTTAACTGTGACTTGCTCCAGTAAACTATCCAGCTGTGGAAACTGGTATAAACTGTCACTTTTGATTAGGAAAAGCAGCAAAAAAGAAACTGAATGAAAATACCCCCTCCCCCATTTTCTTCACAATGACCTTTCAGTACTGTGAACCGTTTGGTACATGTCAGTTCTTATCTGTCAAACCGTAATGATCGAAATAATTCAGTCCCTGTTACGGTATTCTGCGGCACACTGGAGACTCCGTTAAATGTGGGGGAAGAACATAGCGTTCAGACTGGGGGCTCCGGAGCACGTGCACCGACACCGCAGCCGCACGCCGCTGTGTCCGTCTCTGTTCGACACTAATAAAGTTTCTTCTGTTTGAACCTCCTTCCTTTCGCTCAGCAAGATGGCGGAATACGATCTCACCGCCAAAATCGCCCACTTTTTGGACCGTCACCTCGTTTTCCCTTTGTTGGAATTCCTTTCTGTCAAAGAGGTATCATCTCGTAAATCTCGTTTAACTTCAGGATCCCATTTTCTGGACGTTGAGAGCCGCATGAATCGTCCCTAAAGCAGTTTTAAAAGGCACCGACTAGGCCGCGACCCTTATTCCCCTCACCGGCGCCGCCTCATTCCATGTCGATAGGCGTCATGTTCGTTTTAAAACGATTAAAACATTTAAATCGTAACTATGATTTGACACACTACAGTAACATGACAGCTTTTAGTATATGTCTGCACGATTTGCACTTTATTCAATTGAACGGCTGTGTCAGATCGGAATCTGTAGCTTGTCGCTAAAACGGTTACTGTGATAGTCAACTGTACTATGTGAAATAATAAAGTAAGAACGAAAACTTTCAGTGTAGTATTGATTTTAACTAGCTCTGTCTCGATGCTGAGGGTGTATTTTATTTAATACCGGCGTCTGTCAGTAAATGGTCACTATTACGCTAAGTGTCTGGGAAAAGGTGGGGAAAGAAGTGTGTCAGGCAATGTTGGTGAAAGCTTCTCGAGTTTACCCTTTACCCAATCCATCTAAAACGTCAGTCTCTGATATAAACTGATCTTGACTGTTAGCTATTTAATTCTCGGTTCTTTTCGCATGATTTATTTATATAACCTGCAGTTCCGGCAGAATTTGAATGAGAAGCTGGAGAAAGTCTCACTTGCCATAAATTCAATATCTGCGGTTTTAAAAAAGATTTTCAGAATTTCATTAATGTACCTGTTTCTTTTAGATATTGCAGCACTTGTCCAAGTGGTGGTGGTGGTGGGGGGGTATTAGCGGGCGGTAGGTTTACTTTTATGGATGGTAAAGAGTGAGATGTTTAAAACACAAAAACTAACCCTCTGCGTTTCTTAGTGGAATCTAGAGGAATTCCTCTCTAATCTATTGGAAACCCCAGCATGTTAATTTCATGGTTTTAAATTTCCAAGTAGTGAAAGAATGTTTGTCTGTTTGGATGTCCGCTTATAAACCAATATTCCTTTTGGGATATACCCAGTCTCACACCCTGCTTTCTATGCAAGTGGATATACAACCGGCCAAGTTTTTCTTTTTCTTTTCAGATATACAATGAGAAAGAGCTCCTTCATGGTAAGCTGGACCTCCTCAGTGACACCAACATGGTGGACTTCGCCATGGACGTGTACAAAAACCTGTATCCCGACAAGGAAATTCCAAACTGTGAGTCTGCTTTTAAATCGGTTCACGTTGCAATTTGTACTGTATGCAAGTCTCCCAGATGGAACCTGGCATTCATCCCCAAAAAAACACAACAGTCAGAACTTGCTTTTGGCACAAAACACTTTGCACAATGTCCTAAACTCCATGCTGAGTCACCCAGATGTAATGTTCACATACTGTTCATTTAAGCTTATCTTACTGTAGAAATGGTTTGGATTTAATTTACACCTTGGATTCTGTGTTTTGTGTTGTCCCAGAATAGCAGCATTGGATGGCAGCAAGAACATTTCAGTTTCTTGATGAAATATTTCTTTAAGAATATTGATATTTAAAAAAATGCTGTCTGAGCTTAGGGTGTTAAAAAGACACATTTATATGTGGAATATCCTGTGATGTAAACGTCTCATACAGGACATTGCAATGTCCTGCAGTTAGTTCTCAGAAATCAGCATTTTCATTTTAGGCTGTTGACATGCACTTTACACTGAATTTCCAATATAAAACTAAATGGTAAAAAACCTGATGCTGCGCTAAAGGGGATAAATGATTTCCTGAGTCCTTCAAAGTGGTGATTGAGCAAAGGTCCTGGAAAATGTCTTTAAGGGCCAGGTTGGAGTTTGGTCGTTGTGACATGGTTCTGTCTCTCTGCATGTAGCACTGCGAGAGAAGAGGACTGAAGTTGTGGCCCAGCTGAAGCAGCTTCAGGCAGAGACTGAGCCCATTGTTAAGATGTTTGAGGATCCGGAGACCACCAGGCAGATGCAGTCCACTCGGTATGTGGCGTTGTGGACTGCCCCCACCCCCATCTTCTGTTCAGTGTAGCGGGACTGAGCTTAGATTGGTTTCCTTTCACCTACAAGAGTGTTCAGGTCCCATGATTTACATCTGTGTTCAGGTGAAATGTCTCGCTCACGTGCGCCGGCAGTTTTCCCTCACGGCTCTTGCTTTTTCAATTGGTCTTCATTTACCCTCGGCCTTTAGTTGGTTTATGCTGCAACCAGAAATTTTATAAGTGTTATTTTGTCAATTTTTATTGAATTTAGTTTTTAATTATCCATTTTCAATCCCTAGAAACAAAGCATTTTCATTTTAGCTCCCAGCCAGCTTGCACTTGCAGTAATTCATACTGTTTTCTGAAGGATGTATCTATTATTGTGTTGTTTTGCAAGGTTTAATTTTCTGGTGCTTAATCTCCCAGACAATGCTGGGCTTTTTGTGGTTTTTAGAATCACTCGAACTTAAAAACCACGATGAAAGCAAACAAGCATTTGACAGCATGATTCATTATCTGGTAATGCTGCCATCATACTTTAAATCCCCGTTTTTCTTAAGGACTGCCCTTTCAGTCACAGACATTCACTCCCACCTTCTTCAGTAGATGCCACTTGACCTTTTAGTTGTGATGTGTTGGTGGCCGTTTTCTAGATTGATTGACGGGTGGCTGAGACTCTTGGAACATGAACCGGATGTGATCCGGGGGTGTGTCCAGTTGACATGGTGACCAGGAGGCTCTGTAGGCTGCTGTTTCTGGCAGGAATGTCACCCGAGTCTCATCACCCAGCTGGTGACAGTTTGATGGAGGTGGTAACCTCTCTGCTAGGGCGCTGAAAGCCTGCGGCGGCCGCAATCCTTTCAGAAGCCTTTTAATTACCGCCTGACACAAACCTGCGATCCTGAATGCCTCTCACGACTTTGAGTGAGTAATTACTTGTGGAAAGCAGCCGAGGTTAGCTGTGTTGATGGAGGATTGGCGTCTGGCAGTCAGGACAGAGGACATAATCGTGTCTGTCTCTCTGATGCAGTTTATGTGCTGTGGAGGGAAATGCCAGATGGACATTGAATGTGGAAGCTGCTCTCATTAACATTCAGGCTTAAAATAAATGCTTGCCTATAAAGAGGTGCTTCTGTCAAGATTTAAATGTAAATGAATAAATGTAAATTGGGCTGTAACTCTGGGCGTGCCCCGCAGTGATGAGCTGTCACCCTAACCAAGCTTCTGCGGTGCTGTCTGTCTTTGGCCGCAGCTCTCCCAGCACGGCTCGGTGTCTCTCCTCAAGTGAGGTATCGTTCTGAACTTTCTAGCGATCCGTCCTGAGCACGTTGGATGTGTTTCCTGCGCTCTCTGATACAGAGGTGGACTGAAAGCTTGTGCCGTTTTAATTGCGCCGCTCAGGTTGCACGTCTGGTTTTCGTTACCGGTGATTTTGATGTTTGAATGTCTCAAAATACAGAGAGTTTGGCTACTGTGGATTTTTTTGCATATGGTGGTGTGGGGGGGGGTGTGGGGAGGAGAAAGGGTGGTTTGGATTTTTAACCCCCTGCCCCCAAGTCAGAAGGTGGCACAGTGGTATTGAAATGCACTATCAAAGAGAATATATGGAACGTTCCCTTCCTTGTGTCCTGTGAAGGTCTTACAGGAGATAATGACCCTCCCCCCAAATATCATATGTTTCTGCACAATGTTGTCCACGTTCTAGATGGCTGGAAATGGACTAACCCCCAGACCCGTTTTCTGATGTCAGCATCTGTCCATAGGCAGGCAGTGTGATGACGCAGATATGCAGTAGAGGACAGCAGCTTTATCATAAGCATGCATCAGTGAAACTAGTTTGCTCATCTCACGGCTGTGGGGTGATATTTTTGTGGTTTACTGGTCATGGCCAGGACCCCCACCCACCCCGTTTGCTGTCCTTATATAGGCCTACGGTTTGGGGGCAGGGGATCTGTGAAATCACAGCCTTCTGCTCGTGTTCGGGAAAAGAGGCCCGCGGCCGGGGATAGCGCAGCCGACCGGAGAGCGGAGTGGATGGGGAGAGGGGCCTGTGGCCGACCGGAGAGCAGAGTGGATGGGGAGAGGGGCCTGTGGCCGACCGGAGAGCAGAGTGGATGGGGAGA
>JAODKF010000147.1:6888354-6901100 GCA_026779585.1 Mormyrus proboscirostris | reverse complement strand
TATATGCCAGTGAAACAGCTTAAGGCTTTGAGTCAGATTGCTGGGTTATAACAAACATCCAAAGCGGAGCAGCAAGGGTCGCGTTCGGCCTTACAGATCGATGCTGTTTCAGAGGGACCGGCGTCTCGGGTGTCCTTACGGAGAAGGATCGACCGTGTTCTGCCACTTCCCGCCAGTGCCTGCCGATTGGCCCAGACCTCTGCACCACTGTCACACAAACAGAGGAAAAATATATATATAAAAAATACATATTAAATTTACACCTCCTTACCAAGATCCCCGTCCTGACCGGTCTCAGCTGATGGACCCAGCGGTGATATCATTTCTGAGCCCTGAGGTATAGCTTTCATTTATTTTTTTACTCTTTGGATAATGATACCACCTGCTGACAGCATTAAAATAGAATGAGCGCTGGACCAAGGAAAACAGCTAGAGGCTTAAAAATATTTTTTCTCACTTAACCTCTGTATTTTCACAGAGATTGATATATAAGGCTGGCAGGCAGGAAACTCGCGAATATATGTTTCCCTATATAATCAAATTCATGCTGTTCAAATAACCAAGTATAGAACATTTTTTTATGCTTAAAGCTGGTGTGTGCCGTTTTTTTCATGATTTGACGTACGTGACTGGGTCAAATTCGTATGGTTCGCTTTAAAAATTCAGCTATATCGGTAGCCTGGTTTTCTTGCCACGCTCACACACGCCGGTGCGGCTGTTTTTTTTTTTTTAATGCGTGGTTATTCTCTGGTCCGGTTATTCGAGCCCGTCAGACTGTGTAATGTGTGCCATGCGTTCGCCAGTGTGGAAAACCACTTGTCTGGGATTTTCCTTCATATTGGGACTTTTTTTTTCTAATTTGATGGGGGCTCCCCAATGTCTGTGCTGTGCTTCGGCATCAGTAAGCTAGTAGAGGCAGGAATCTGCTTGATGTTGGATCCAGACCCAGCGCGGGGTGGTGGGATAGAGGTAAGCTGGCTGTAGTCCCGTGCTTCTGTAGCCCCTCCTCTGACGATGTTAAAACGACAGTCACCGCAGTCCTGAGTGTCATTGCCGTGACACGCTGGGGCGGCAGGTAATGTACTGGCTAAGGAACTGTATGCCTGATTTAAAATGTCGTATTGGTGACTGCCTTCAACGAGAAGAGTATAGCTGGAATAATTTCTATTTTTTAATAGATTTAATTCTAGTTTTTGAGCTGTAAGCAAAGCTGTTAGTGTTTATTAGGTAAAATAAATCGGGAAATCCTTCTGACTCAGTGCTTTTGTCAGACACGCCCACTGGCTGGCTTTCAGCGAAGCTAGATTTATATGGCAGAATACTGTTGGCGCATATGGGCAAATCCCACCCCTAGAGCCGCCCACTGGCTATAAAATAAACCTGCTCTTGCAATTCCTGTAGCACATAGTTGGAGTTTGGTGTCCTTCCTTTGAGCTGGTCCCCCTGCGGAGCTGCAGGGTTATAGGCTGTGAGTGTCAGTATTGGAATGTGACGCTCTGGCAGAGCAGAGGTTTGAGTCGCAGGTTCGGAAGACATGAGAGGAGCCTGAGGGGGGCGTGACCTCTAGGTCCTGAGTCTCTAGCACCCTGCGCGGTTCCAGCTGTTTTTGGTGCATGCGTGTGAGACTGACTGCTGGCTTCGGCCAGATGTGCCCAGTCGTTGCAAGAAGGGGAGTGTGCTTATTGCCTAAAAAAAAAGACCTGTGAATTTCGGTCTGCCGGCTTCCTCCCCAATTTGCTAAACCCCTCAGCCAATGTGGGAGCTCAACTACCTCAAAGAGCAACCCCCCCCCCCATCTCCATGTCAGGGGGATGTGGAGTGTGAGGTGGAGGAAGCCATGCTTGACTAGATCTGCCATAGCGCGGGGTGGCAGGGGGAGCTGAGAGGGAGCAACGTCACCTGAGGAGTATTAAACCCCCAAGGTCCTGACCTTCTCTGGCTCTCAGCGCAAAAAAAAACGACCCCCCCCCCCAAGAGCTGCTTCTGCGTGCCTGCGTTTCTTACACCAACCCCCCACCACCACTACCTCCATTAAAATTAGCAAACAAAAAGTAAGTAGCACAGCCAAAGCTTTGATGGGACGTAGGTTGAATGTCTCTCTTGGGGGGGGGGGCGCATCTCGGTCGCCAAGGTAACTCCGGGGGAGTGGCCCGCAGGTTTCTCACTGGCATCTGATCCCTTAATTGCAATGTTTGTCCATTGGGAGGGGATGTCTGATGATGTAGCAAGGTGGCCGACGTGTCGTAACCTCCGAGCTTCCCACGGCAGACATCGCGACGACGACGGTGGCCCCCAGTGAGCCATGAAATCGCAGCGACTCGCGCACATGTTGCGCCCGTGAGGGCTTTCCCCTGTCGCCGCACGCTGTAGCTCGCGCGCTGCGCTCGTACCTTGAGACTGATCTCCCGGCTTCGGAAATGCAGCGATCGTGCGCAGCCGCTGAATGACAATGGGGGGCTTTTTCCCGAGTGGAACAGGATTCCCGTTATGTGCTAAGATAAGCGGCTGGATTCTTCCCGTTCGGATTTCATTCAGTCTCTCCGACGACAGAAACCCCGTTGTTTATCCTGAGAAGCGGGGATTCTTTCGTAGAGACGCCTGACAATGTATGAAATTTCAGGCTATTTTCATTTCTCACGTCTCTGCAGAGTCTTGCATTGTTCCTCTGACTTTATTATTTATTTATTTACTCTTTATTTTTTTCCTTTTTTCTAGTTTTTAGTTTTTACGCCTTCTTAAATCTTTCTAACGGCACACCGGGATCGTGTCGTCACCAACCATTAATACCGCAGCGTTCCGTGCGCTGACCTTCCTAAACTCCCAACGCCTTCCCGTTCTCCCATTTTGGGGCTCCGTTCTTTTCCACGCCATTAAAAAGTACGTTTTTTGCAACTGAAAATAATAAATAAATAAATTAATAAATAAATATTTTAATACGGCCATGTGGCGATTAGGAAATCACGGGAAGGCGCCTGTGTGTTATCTCGGAGCGTGTGCGCGCTCTGGAAGCAGGACGTATCGCTCACTGACTAACATGCTCTTAAAGACTCGCAGCTTAATTCGTTTTCTTATAAAGCTGCAGAGCTGGTGAGGCCGCTGTCCTTAATTTAATCGGATTCTCCAATTTATTGAGCGGCTAATGCTGGATATAATGATTAATATGCAGACGGTGTTAAGTCATTCTAGATAATATCAGATTGGGGTGGGCAGATTCCTCATTGTGACATTTCCAGCCCAGTCCCCAGGTAACAGGCTGCATGTTCCCAGCCAAACGCCCACCCCGCTTAGCTCCCTTTTCTGTAGCTCCTTAGTCTGTAGGTACCCTCCTGAAAAAGGAGGGAATTTCCAGCCTGGATCATTCTGGATCTTTTGTTTGCCTATAAATGTTTTGCAGGTCTACAAGGCTATGGATGCAAAATATTGAGGCAGGGGTGTAAAGGGGTGCATTTGGCATGTTCCGAGGGGTAGTCTGTGTCTGTCTAGTCCGTACAGGTATGCACAGCATCCTGCCAGCCATTTTACAGACCGCGTCCCGCTGCATTCTGAGTCCGCCTCTGTACACCGGTGCTTCAGAGGACAGGCGCCGTACCTCAGGCCGGGGAGGTCGGGATTTGTGGAAGCAGATATCTGGAGTTCTGCCATAGCATGAGGGAGAGCGGAATAGAGTGTGTGTTTGTGTGTGGTGTGTGTCGGAGATCGATGGGGAAGTCAGTAGTTTTCCAGTGTATATTTTTTCTTGGGCCAGCAGGTTATGTGGGGGATGTGCATAGACCCGCAATGTAAAAGTCATCAGGGCTGGAAGGGTGCTGCTGTTGTACCTTCGAGGAAAGTGTTGAGCTGAAGTAATGTGACAACGCGACATTTTGTATCTGCCAGACTTTGGTTTTTAAGGGGGGGTAACGAGTCTTATCTGAAGTGTCATCACACAGCACAAGCCCACATGTGTTGAGTTAATAGACACAGCTCCCCCCTTGGCAGCCTAGACCTGCATTGGTGTTTGTTTGTATTTTTTACCCTATTTGCTTTCCCCACTCCAGCACCTGCACCCTACTTAATTCCTGCAGACGGATGAGTTGCTTCTATCAAAACAGGACAGGCAATGTAAGGGAGACACGCTTGTGACACTGTAGCACCTTTCTGATCCGATTCATCTGTGATTTCCATACCAATCGCCCTCCCCCTCCTTGAGTGGCCCCAGGAGGGGGGAGGGGATGTCAAGCACGTTTCATGTTTCCAATCAGAACAGGGGGTGGTTGTAATTAGCTTGGCCTGGTCCTTAGCGCTCAGCTTGTTGTCTTTCACGCGACTCTTGACAGAGCTAGGGAGATGTTTGCGCCTGGGAGGGCCTGGCCTGGTCACCAGGGGTCACTCGGGGTCACCGGGAGCTGACTCTGTGTCCTAGCCCCTCTGACGGGGTGAGGAGGGTGTTGAGAGCAAATGAGGTAACAGTGAATGTCCATGATGTTTTGCCAGATACCATATGGGCTGGAGGATGGGGCTTTTGGTAGGAAATAAATGCAGCAGCTCACAGGCCACAGAGGACACCTCTCATCCTGGACTGGAGCCACGCAATGTCACCTTTTGATTTTCAGGACCACCATGTGATGGCCTGCTCTTCAAAACTGGCGGGAAAGCCGTCTCATGTATAGCGGTGGCCTGTGGCAGTGTGGCAAACAGATTGAGTTGAGCCACAGTACCTCACACGGCCTGTGGAGGCATCACACTCTGTTGCACTCAGTTTGTATACAGGCCATGCAGACTTTGTGAACTCAGCAGTAGATCTGGATAGTTGTGTTTATCGTGCAACGCAATGAAGTGCAGATCTGGAAAGAAAAATGGAGGGAAAACGCAAATCCATTTACATTTTTCAAATTCCTTTATTCTCTTGGCCATTATATACTTGTGTTGCAACCTAGCTAACTTTTCTTAAACTTAGTATTGTTTTATCGTAACTTGGGGTCAGTTTTTAAAAAATTTTTCAAAGCCCGCTGCCTTTCTCAATATAAACACTGCCATCATCCCTGAGGATGATAAGTAATATGCGTGACAGGGGTCATGTGTAGTTTGCGTGTTTATGGGTTGATGGTGCTGCAACCCACTGCATTGTGATGAAAAATAGCTTAGCGGTTTGAATGGACGGCCCGCTGACATGTGCTGCATTTGCTAGCTCCGTTTATTATCTTTGAAAACAGCCCACACAGCGCTGAGAATTGGGTGGGGAGGACAAAAGACAGAAGCAATAAGAGTCAAATATCTTAGGCCTTAACTTAATGGCTTACTCTGGTTGTTTAGTCCTGTGATGCGTCACGGAGACGGGGTATTACCATATTCCTGAAGTTTACAGGCAAGCCCTGTATAAAAAAGAAAGAAATATAGTTTTTCATTTAGTTTCAAAAATCAAAAGTAGACACAGGCTAAGACTCAAAGTGATCAAAGCCCTTTTGCTGCCAGTTTGTAAAAATGCTCTGTTTCTGTTTCTGTTTCTGTTTCCCAATCCTGACTGATTTTGTAGTGTTGGGGTGTATTTAGGCACCACCTGGGTCATAAAGTCCGAAGCGTTTGATATTCTGAAGCTCCCTTTGGTCAGGCCTGCTCCTGGTTCCTGGTTCACCTCTCCAGATTGTAGAATAGAATTGTGATACTGTATCGATCGTCTTTTCACGCCTCTGTTCTTGCTCTCCGTGAGACACACATACAGTTGGCATCAAGCCTGCAGCTCACGGCACGGTCTGCTTGTGTCACTCAGCACACTTTATGCTGTTGTTGTGTTTGCATGTTTACCTGGGGAGAGCAAAGTCCATTTATCCTCACACCGGGGATCTTGACGTGAGATGATGTTTCCTCCTGCCTACAGTTTCTGCTCTGCCGTTGAGATTCAGCCTCTCAGCACTGCGTCACTGCCCAATTTCCACAGTTACCTTCCACCTCGATTTCACTGATCATCTCATCTCCCAGGATGCTCTGTTGCCACTTCAAGAATAACAGACTTGGACCCACAACATTTTAGGCAATATTGTGTTTTTTTATATAAAAATATATCATCCTCTAGCAGTAGCAATGTTCTTAACTGGAGATTCCGAGCCCTAATCTATTACTCAGTTTCACTGTCTATTGAAATGAGAAAAATACAATTGCAGTTCATCTTATTATATTGTGCATAATCACCTGATAGGTATTGGCCTGTGGGAGCTGAAGCCTACATCTGGGGTCCTGCAGGAGGGTAAATAGAGTACCCACACTTGAAAGTCCTTCAGAAGGTCTTTGGTGGAGCTTGGGAGAGATCTCCGTCTGATGCAGTTTGCTGCTTCTGTATCCGTACTCCTGTGTATCTGTACATTCCCGGACAGATGGAGAAGACCGTCAAATGAGGGCAGTCAGCCCCGCTGCGTTCCGGCTCTTCATCTGAGCTGATTGGTGGTGATGGTACCACTCCGCTCTTTTAGCAACTCTCCACTTCGGAGATGGTATCTGTGAATTCAGTCTGCAGCCCTTCAGCGATGTGTGGGAGGGAACGACACTCACCATTAATGGCTGTTTAATTCTCGTCTGCTTTTCATTTGTTTGTGGTATCCAGTGTGAGCACCCTGCACTGCAGGAAACTTCCTTCACTCCTGTTGCTTCAGTCTTGATCCAGTGAGCGGTCACTCAGGCTGATTCGCTCGTGGCATGGAAAGTGAGTCCTGCTAGTGTCAGTTGGATCTGCAACAGGCTGAGCACATAATATGTTAATGTTATTTAACAGAGGTCAGGTGGGTGCTGATATCAGCCATTTTTTAGCCCATATAGGATTCCAGTCCTGGTCTGATTTCAAATCTTTAATAACAGTATAGTATAGGAACCCTTCCTCACACGGTAACTCAGCGTCTGAGATTTCATCATTGTACTTAACGGAAAATAATCTTCTTTCCATGGGATATTATGACAGGTCACACGCTAACCCATGACTTGCCTTGTACTGCTAATTTGGGTTCTTTGGAAGCTGCATTTGAAGTTTATCTGATGCCGACAGACAGCAGTTGCCACTGCTACGAGGTTTTGAGCAGGACATGGAAGCAGCGGGCTCGTGTCCGTGTCCTGAACCCTTTTGAGGTACGGCAGCCGAAAAATGCGTTGCCTGAATATGAAAATTACATGTTTTTGCAGAAGAAAAATCCCTTGTTGTTGAGGAATAGACTGCGCTGTCAGAGTTAGTTATATCTGTTGCCATTTTGTGAATCTAAAATCACGTGTTTGTTGAAGAGCCCTGAAGTTGTGGACGTGTGCATATGACCTCTATGGGCATCACATGGGCGACAAATGAGCTTTTTTCCACGTAGGTAAAACTAAATGCTTAATTAAGCCCCTGTATCACGGAAACATCTGTCCCGTGTTGCCACAGGTTCGACCCTCTCCTCCATGTTGGGCGGTGGGGGGGGGGGAGCCACCTAAATAAACAGAGCCGCAACATGCCCCTCCCTCAGCTGCTGAGGCGTTGGGGAGTGACGCCCCAGGCTCCACCCCCTCAGAGAGGGGAAGGGGACATTCTGTCTTTGATGTGCCGGTTCTGCTCTGGCCACGTGTGAAAAGCGGAGTGGTGCCCCCACCCAGCCACCCCCTCCCCCGGTGTGTGTTCCACTTTTGACCCCCGGTACTGCTTCAGATCTTGCAGCCGAGCTGTGGTGGTGGTGGGGTCCTTGTTAAAGGGTTAATGAAGTGCGACCATGCCTTGCGGCCAAGGTGTACGCGGACAGGGGAAGCCGATTGGCTTAGCAAAAGGGCAGTGTGAGGATGGAGAAAGATGGGATTCGGTCTAGGGAATACTACCGGCCCACTGACTTCAGAACACGCCTGGGATTTTTCCAGAGATATTTCATGGGTTTGTATGGGGGCCAGTGCAGGGGTACTGGTGTGAGATGTATGCAGTGTGGAAGAAGAAAATTCCCAAAACATACCTTCCACTGCAGTTTGCTCAGATGCTATTGGATACCCCCACCTTCGAATCCCTGTCGGAGCAGCCGGCCCCACTCATCCAGGGAATGTGGCTGACTGAATTGCTCATTGGACTCAGAGCAAATCGAGCTACAGGTGCGAAAATTAGGTGTGAGATTTATGTGTGATAAATTGGCAACAGGTGTGCTAATCCTGAACCGCTCTCTTCCTACTCCCTCTCGGTAAAGCGGGTCGGAAATAGTTTGCGAGTTACTGGCAAGGGAACATCAACATTAAAGCCATGTGGGCTATAAAAAGAATTGCCGTGAGAAATAAAATGCTTTATTCACACAAATGCATTTGAATATGTTTTTTTGCATATGGTATCTTGCTCTTATTTGAGACGCACTGACACATTCGAGCACAAATCCTGAGGCCCAAGTACAGATGGGCAAAGGCAAAGGCCTTGCTTAAGGTAGGTGTGAGTGCCAAGCCCAGGACTCAAACCCATGACCTTTTGATGACAGGTACAGATGTCTAACCCACAAGGCCACATGCACGGCCCTCAGCGCTAGGAGAGCATTGAAACACAGGATTTCTCCAGAAACATGAAGCTGTTTCTGTGACATCCTTGAGTCAGGGACTGCTTGCTATGATCCGGAACCCCACCCTGGAAAAATGGACTTCAATGCAATAAAAATGCCCCCAACATTTGTTAGTTGAGATTGCTCGTGCCAGTGAGCGTGATAGATAGGACCTGAAGGTAGAAGGTCTCTGTTCCTGTCACTTCACCTATTGATAGGTGTCACCCCGTCATGATGGCAGTGTGACATGGGAATGAAGTCATCATAATGCTGTGGGGGGGTGGCCATTTTTTGTCAGCCATGGGAGCCAGGCCAGTCATTAAAAGGACCTGACGCACTTTAAAGATAAGACCTGCTGGTTGGGGGCGGGACACTGCTTAGCAATCCCAGTTAAACTGGTTAGGCTGATTAGGTTGTGGTCACTCAGTGCACTTACTTGGCAGTGACGCTGTAGTTTGTGTCGTCCGCACGTGGCCGGCAGGCGACGGCGGGTTCGCCGGGGGTGTAGCGTTTCTGCATCTAACCCCGTGACCCTAAAAAGGGGGTGGAGATAGAGGAGCTGCGGCTGTGGTAACCTCTGCTGTCGCGCGATGGACTCCAGCTGAAGGCGTCCAGCTGTTTAAACGGGCACGTTTGAGAAATGGTGAAGGTGCGTGGATTAAAGGGTCTCGCAAGGAAATAAATCTTAACAATTAAAGGGGAGGGGAGGCTTAAGAGTTTTTTTGCTTTTGCACGAAACAAAGAGTTTGTCTTTAGCTCTATTCTCCAGATGTGGCTCATTGTCATGGGTATATGACTCCATATCGGCCATAAAATTCACACGGAGCGGCATTCCTCCGCAGGGGCCTGGACGGCCCACAGCTGAGCGCCGCAGAAACGCCAGAGAACCACGTTAAGCATTCGCGAGGCCCCCCCAAACTCGGCGTGGCTGCTCCGTGGGAGCCCCTGTCTGCAGGGCTTTTGGGAAATTGCGTCTTCCTGGCATAGTCTCATCTCCACAGCGTGGAATCGTCATGTCACATCTGGCGCTTTAGGGTGGAGGCGGTCTGCCGTGCCGGCCACAGGGAGCGGTGATACGATTGGGTGATACAGCTGAAACGGCAATTCCAGAAATAAACAGGTCGCAAAAAAAAAAAAAACAAGAAATCTCGACCAATAGAAGGTGCTCTTGCGCAATGGGTGGAAACACCTGCTGCCATGGCGACATAAAACGCATGCGCACGTGCATCCGCAGCGCCTCCCGCTGAACACGACTGTCAAGTGCGCCCGTGTGAAATGCACAGTCTTTGCAAATATTTTCCTCCAGCTCCCCACTGCCGCTGACCGGGCTGCCCCCCCCACGCCACAATTCCTTGCTTCTTTAGAGAAACCATCACTTCCTTTTCTTAAGTCTAACAGAAGTCAAACACAACAAAGCCAGCCTTTTCCCCTTGGATTTAACTGGCCCTTTTAAAGAACATGAATGAAGATATCAGTGCCCAACATCTGTCTTTGCAGTAGGATTGGGTCTGGCAGGCTTACTACCCTCGCAAAAAAATATGCTTGTACATACAGATGCTGCAAAAGTCATTAAAAGGCAGTGGGATTATCTTAAACTATAAACATGTGTATACGGTAGGGTTTGTAAACATAAACTGAAAAAAATACATATGTCCTAATTCTGATCATTTCCAGCTGTAAAATCTCAGAAGCACGAATGTTCAGAGCTTTCGATGTTTGTTTCTCACCCAACTCCATCTTACAGGAGAGTGTCAAATAAAACTGTATGTGTAAGCGGAGGCTGGATTTTCCCCATAACTTTTGCCTTCACTCTTCTAAGTAGAAGTTTTTTCCGGGACACTAAATGCCGGGACCCGCAGAAGCTTACGGTTCCTGCTATAAAGCGAATTATGTCGCCCACGCAATCAGACATGCCGTACCAGGCCTTTCCAGGACTTCGCTGTAGGGCACCACAGTAGAGCCGGTCAATGCACACGAACCTGCAGACCTTGGCTCTGAAGTCTACTTCCTGAGCCGTCACCCTACATTCGTGGGTCTTCACGTCAGCGTTGGGCTCTGATCTCTATTGTAAACTAAGACATGGGTCCCTGAGGTTGTTTGCACATCTGTATTTCTGGGGTGAACTAAAAAGTACAATAACAATCTTACTTCAGACAAGCATTCTCTTTGGGCAAACAAGCGAACCATAATCTGTTAATGCATCTCCCCGGAACGACTCAGATTCTGTCTATGAAGGCTCAATAAACCAATAAGGAGAAGTACAGTGAATGACATCATATATGTATACAAATGTTGACGTTCTGAAAAGAGTCCTCTGGGTTTTTCCGCATTATGTGACTTCACGTTGTTGAGCCTTCTTCCAGAACAAGAGTCCATTACTGTTTCTGTGCAGTGACCAAACTCGTGAGACTTCTCGCCTGAGTCCTCAAACTCTTGTCAAAGTGGCGCAGTTACTATTTTACGACCCAAAGCTGCAGAAATGTTTAAAGGCGTGGCGTGCAATGCTGCCAAAGCTGTTGGTGCGTGCCAGGCGACTTTCGTTACAGGCGTCACCTGGAACAGACTTCGCTCTTGATCCTCAGATGTGGCTTGACGTTCAAAACACAATGTTTCCTTTTTGAACAAAGCATAGAATATGTTTGAGGAAAATGGAGCAGTGTGCAGTCTGTGTTGGCTGTCTACCCCAGACCATCATATCGGCTGTCGCCCCGGTTTCACACACTGAGATGTGCAGCTTCTCTCACCATCACAGTGGTTGTGTTGGGACTTGTGATGTGGCGTCTCTTAGGGGCTCCAATCAAAATTTGTCAGAAAATGACGACCAGCAGCATGACATCACATGTGTGTCAGTCATGCCATGACAAACGAGGTGGTCATTGTTGCTTGCGTGAGTTTTGCTTATACAAGGGCAGAACGAAAAATGATTGTTTCAGAGAGATGACCAATCAGATTGTAGAGGAGGTCCAAGTAACTAGAGGAGGCAGACATATGATTGGTTAGTCCCACCTCCTCTACAATCTGATTGCCTATCTATTTCTCTTTTGTTGTTCTGCCCTTCAGAACATTTTTGTGTAAGTAAAACTCCCCTGAGCGTCATTATCACAGCTTCGTCATCGTGGCAAATGTGTCAAACCTGGGAATGGATCTGTGTAAATCTATGTGTGTGTCTGGGCATTATGAACACTGTAACATCATATCACTATCTTCTATAGCAGATCTTGTCAATATATTAATCCCAACACAACGGCGCTTCTGAGCAAAATCTGGTGGAAAAAGAAGGAACTTTCTGGAGCCATGTTGGATCTGTGTGCTGGGGAGAAGGCCGGGCACTTTCACATCCAGCTCCCTGCTTCCCTCGATCTCGCGTGACCTTGGGGCTGCAGAGCTGAACTGTGTGGTTTCAGCTGGTTTTCAGTCGTGGTTTTCCTTCGTCTTTCAGGCGGCACATTCCTGTGGATGGCATATATGTAGTTTCCATCGGTTCGGGCACCTGCCGGTGACCGAATCATGATTCAGTGCCGTCTTTGTCACGTTCCTGGGCTTTTCTTTGGGAATTCCTTCTCCAGGCCTGTCCCCCATGAAGAAAAAAATCCTAAATAACGGTTTCCTTATGAACTCGCATTTCTCCTCATTTTTGCATATTTAATTTCAGGGTGTGCAGCCCCCCACCCCAGACACAAATAGTGAAAAGGAGCACACTTCCTGCGAAGCCGGATACACCATCCCCGTGTGTCACGAGATTATCCCCAGCTAAGGTCCTTTACGAGTGCAGCCAGCAGACGAGTGCAGCCAGCAAACGAGTGCGGCTGCACAGTTTAAACGCAATTCAGTCTGACAGCGACGCTCTCCAGCTAAGCTTGATCTGAAACAGTTAAATGCGGATGGACCCCCCAGTTCTGCGTCCTGGTCTCTGGGCCTTGTCATGTTGAGGGGCGGGGGGCTTGTGGGTGGGCCCCAACTTGCGTTGACCAGAGTATGCCGGAAACACCGCTGTGGCCTCGCGTGAGCTGACCTCAGCTCAACGTGCCCGTGAATGGCGGGTACTCTCGACGATCGACCACATGAGTCAGCCGCCCACTGGGGAGCGCTGTTGAAATGTGGGACACCCACGCTCGGACCAATCAGATTGGATGACAGGATAAAGGCCCACTTGTTTTATTGGTGATTGCTTAAAGGGACAGCGTTCACGGATGTTTGGCTGTTGAACTGCGTGGTTTGGACGGAGATGCCTCTGTGATGTTTCTTGGGGGGGGG
>JAODKF010000147.1:6867282-6877302 GCA_026779585.1 Mormyrus proboscirostris | reverse complement strand
ACGTTCTAGTGTCACCCTGAGGAATGCGGGGGAAGGCCAGTTCACTGGGGATGCTGTAATTAAGAGGCGTGACGACGGGAACCGTCTCAGGGCCTGAAAGCAACACCCCCCCCCTCCCCCCACGCACACACAAACACGCCGGATGACAGTGGACCCCTCCTGAGAGTTGTATCATACCTGGGTGCTCTTCTGTGGGATTGACCCCAGGAGCTAGCGACAGCCTGGCGGTAGCCAGTACCATAGTCGGTCATAATGCTGAAGCCAAACAGCCTGCTGATTTGGACCCTCTGGGAGGGGGGTGGGGTGGGGGGGTCATAAATTAGACCTCTCCTGGAGCCGCTTTCTAATTATGACCCAGTGGCCTGCTGTGTTGGGGCGTGTGTAATTTTCCCCGTTCTCACATGCTATTTGCAGAACAGTCCCCTCCGTGTGTAGCTTGGATGCCCTGGGCTGAGCCATTCATGGTAGCTAAGGTGTGGCCCCACACGAGTGCACCAGAACATTCTGAAAGAGCCCCCCCCAGCGCCCAGACATACTGTGCCACAAGCATCAGTATAGAGATAATCTCTTGCTGTGGTTTGTTTGTAAACATTTGGGAAACTTTTTTTTTTTTCATTCGCCCCAAAATGAACGGGGTGCCGCTTTGGTCCCCTGCTGCCATCGTTTGGACAGACGAAACCTTTGAGTGGCTTCCCTTGTGGTGCTGAAAGGGGTCAGCATGAGGTAATCCGTTATGGATCAAACTGTTGTCATTCGCTGCCGTTTCCCATTCCCTAAAGCATTCCCTTCACGTTAAGACAAAATGTCGGTCGGGGGAGCAGAAAAAAAAGAGTGTAGTGAAATATTGTATTGCCCTGGAGAGAAACGTTATGGACGGGCTTCTAGTTTCGGTGGTAATCTTTTCAAGGCCGCTGTATCAGCTCCAGATGCGACGGCTGTGTGACCTGACGGGTGTTTCCTCCTCTTCTCGCCAGGATGTAGGATCGAAAACTGTGAGTCCTGCTTCAGCAAAGACTTCTGCACCAAGTGCAAATCCGGATTTTACTTGCACAAGGGCCGCTGTCTCGAGGGCTGCCCAGAAGGCTTCGCGCCCCTGGAGGACAGAATGGAATGTGGAGGTAGGCGGTTCTTCCATTTTGACCCGGAGCGGCCATCCTGAGTCCCGTATGCTTTCTCCTGTCGTGATGTTTGAGGGATGAAGTGGTGATGATGAAGAGGTTTCCCTGCGGAAGCCGGTACAGTTGCATGATTTAGTAGCCAAGTTTTCTCATAATGCCTTTTATGTCAAGGACTCCGACACAAATGTGCAATAACATACAATGAATGGAGTTAGAATTGCTCTGCAGCAGTGTTCCTCAATCCAGGTCCTCAGGGACCCACGGCCGGTCCACGTTTTTGTTTCCTCCCAACCCCCTGCCAGACAGTCACCATTTTTGCTTCCTTTCAGCTCCCGAGCAAAAACAGGGACTGTCTGTGGGTCCCAGAGGACCAGATTAGGAAACTCTGCTCTGCAGTTTGCTATGGGGTTGGCGGGTTTGTTCCCCCCCCCCAAGCAGCAATCTACTGACACAAATACCCCCCTCCCCCCCTTCCAGAGGGCTGTGAGGTGGGTCAGTGGAGCGAGTGGGGGACGTGCGCCCGCAGGAACAAGACTTGCGGCTTCAAATGGGGCCTGGAGACTCGGACGCGGCACATCGTGAAGAAACCGCCCAAGGACACGATACCATGTCCAACGATCGCCGAGTCACGGAGGTGCAAGCTGGTGATGAGGCACTGCAGAGGTCAGAGCCCCCGCCAGTGTCACCACACGCAGGTCTCCTTTGTGGGTACATACTGTACAGTGTAAGGGTCTTGGGCAGCCAAAGACAATGATTTTAATTGATCTTCATGTTGATGTAAGACTGATATTTTGTCTGGCGAAGTCTGGCAGCATAGCCATTGCAAAACCTCTCCTAAAGTCACTGCAATATCTGCCCCAATACTACCCCTCCTTGATTGGCTAATGAGTACCTACAGGAGTCATTTGACAAATTAAGTTAATTAATTAATTAATTAATTAATTAATTAATTAATTAAGTTGGTGGTGAAATTTAACCAGTACTTTGAATGGCTGAGATGTCCCTGAGGGGGAGGATTGGGATCTGAAGCGATGTTGATCTAGTCATCTAACAAGACAGCAGTAACTTTGTGAAGAACAGAAGAAATACCTGTTTGTTTTACATTTCGTTACTTCATTTGCATATGTTCTAATGTTAAATAGTTGGACTGTCCAGATGAATAGCCTTAAATATTTTTTTTGACTTTTGCACAGCATTGTATCTGTAGGCAAAAAAAAAAAAAAAGACGGATCATATCACTGTAGTCAGAAGACAGGCCAGAAAAATTATGAGGTGAATATGAACTCATGGATATTTAAATGAGGAGCATGAATCCGAATATGAGTTCACATATTTAAACGTGTTTGTAGTTACGTGCTCCAGTGTTGGGCTTTGATCTCCAAAATCAAAGCGCTTCTCACAGTCACTTTTCAACCACAGCGAACAAATTGACAGTAAACGGCGGCTTGTGGAGCAGCCGGCCGGGATGAGCAGTCCACCTAGGCGTGTGATCCCACCCTCCCAGAGTGCCTTGCATTTTTTACTAATTGGTTCAGCGTTTGAAGTGGAGCCACAGACAGGTGAGAGGGTGGCTGCTGTCAGCTGCAGAGGTGAAATGTGCCCTGGGAGGGATTCCTCTTTTTTATGACTCATCACTCAGTGTAAGAGCAACAAGGAGCAACATAAATTCATAGAGACATTGAAGTTTAAAATGGCAATCGGTGTTATCGTCTCGTTCCTCGACCACAGATTCGGTAATAAAATTCAGGCCGGTTTTCTGCAGCCGTGAAGACGGACAGAAGGTAACTGAAGCGCAACATCTTTCCTTGATGTTTAAATTGAGTTACTTCAGACCCGGAGTTTCATGGACTTTTGTACCTCGGCTTTGGATGGGGATAAATTCCTTCCTGTACTTAATTCCTGCTAGACCTTTCTCAAATTATTCTGTGGTCTGTATTCTGTAAGTAAGTCATTGTCTATTGTTTCCTGCGTCGACAGGACTTGCTACTTAGTCGTGAGTCTTTGTGATCATTCCAGTAAATGTTTTTTATTCAAAACTCCCCCGTATATCAGCCGCTTACCAAAACAGAGTGGACCACCCCTGCTTCTCTACTCTACTACACATTTGTCCCACAATCCTAGACATTGCCTTCTGCTCTTGTGCGGTAAAAACCGGTCTTGGGTCATTGAACAGCAAGCCTTGTTGTAGAGAGGCTTCCATAGTCCATCCTGTCCTCCAATGGAGATGTAAACACAATTTGCCGTTTGATGGACAGAACGTGTACTTGTCCTTCCCAAAAGAGGTTTATCCCTGTAATGCACTCTATAGTTTGTTTAGATCATGTCATTATCCTGCTGGATGTACACAGTGTACAGCTTTACCCGTAGGATTTAGCTAAAACCTTTTTTAACAGGAACAACACAGCCTCCATCTAGCCCTCCGCCATAATAACACTTTCCCTCATTCCTTGATCCTTGAATCCTCTTCATTTGCACAGATGGCTGCCAGTGAGGGGTGGTTTGAATGACTGGTAACCTTCTAAATATAAAACCAAGTAAATAATATTTAAGGTAAGACAGAGAGCTCAGATATCAGGGCCCTTCTGGACACCGAGGCAGCTGGATTTCTGACGGAACGCCTCAGAGTCCGCCAGCCATTAATATTGCTCAGATATCAGGTACTTTGCAAAGACGAACATGCAAATTCATATGCCAGTTTTGCTTTTTAATACAAGAAACGGATATTATTAAAATAAATAGAATTATTCCTTAGGCTCCAGGCTTACTGTGACCTACACTGTATGAATACTATGGGAGATGGATGGATGGGCTAATCAAAGGGTGTTCCTTAAGAAAATAACGTGACTTCGACTGTAAACATAACACAACAATGTATTTTTCGTAAGTATACTGATACCGTTATGTGAGTAATTTTCGATTGTGAGGAGCTGGCAGATGAGTCTGAGGGGTGTGCTGGAACAGAATACGGATGAGTAGAGAGGTAGCATAATATCAGCTGTTAAGACCCATAGTTCCATAGATGAGCTTCAGACCTGAGCACAACAACCTGTCCGGAGCAGCTAGCTGGGTAAAGAAGCACCACAAAAGATCTAATGCTGAAGAAGCTGCAAAGTAACCCAACTGATATCAGTGTCAGGAGCTTGAAATCAGCTGGAGCGACTAGCGATGCTGTTAGTGTCCACTAGGGGGCCTCCTCTTCTCTCCATGTCATCGCTGTGTCACATGTGGGACATATGAGAAGCAGTATCCCCCCACATTGACTCCTCACACGCCCTCATCTCCGGAGCTTTTGCAGCCTCCCCATAATAAAGATATTTTGCAGGCTCTCCCAGCTCAGTTAAAGTGCATCATAATGTTGAAGGGTGACTGCAGGACTCCTCTTTGATCTCATGTCGCCTCTAGGGGCCTTTCGGCCTAAACGCCAGCTTGGACAGCAAAGCCCCTGACTTTAAAGTAACTTTTAGAACCCGGCAAATGCGAATCTTGCTGATTTTCCCGCCCGTTAATTTCAGGCTCATAACTTTGGATAGGTTTAGTGCACAGACGTGAATCACATATCTTTCCATAAAACCATGCATTGCTGTCTATCAGATTATCAAATGGATTAGCAAAAGTTACCAAATGGATGCTAAATCAAAGATACTCATTTCCGCCTGACACTAACCACGTATTTCTTCACAATTCTAAGCCATACAAATTTCCCCAGTGAAACCCCTGCATTCCCTCATCACAGAGACTCTAATCTCAACGTTTGTAAGATTATAATTGTAGTGCTTGCAACTTTTTAATATTAGATGAGACTATCAATCCATCCATCACTGTAACATCTTGACCCTAACTGGGGTCACAGAGACTATCCCAACCCTGGGCAGGCACCAACACAATTTAAACTCACCCCTGCACACTTTTGAACAGTGGGAGGAAACTGGAGCCCCTGGCAGAAACCAACACGAACACAAGGGAGAGCATATCAACTCCACACCGAAAGGACCTGGGACCAAACCCCGGACCTTCTTGCTGTACAGCAGCAACACTAACCACTGTACCACTGCGTCACTGCGTCACTGCGCCACCCTTAGATGAGGCTCAAAATTGAGAAATTTCAATAGGCGTAAATAGTTTATGACATATCTGACTAGCCCAGAATGTGCTGAAAACAAAAACATAGAGGACATGTGACTATCTCATGTACATACCATATAATAAGCCTAAAATCAAAGGGATAGAAAATGCTCAGTAATGGACAGGGTTGAAAGGGTTAAGCATTTCTTGAGACCTTGGAACAACATTAAGGCTTCCGGTGTGATGAATATGCCAGTGTCACTGTAGAACTGAGGTAGACGGGGACGCAACTCTGTCAGCTGGTGGAGCACCTGGATCAGGCTCCTTCTTCGGTGTGGACATGACTGCGATGGCTTGATTCTGTCAGCTCTAGCCCAATGAACCCCAGCTAGACCCAAGTTGGCTTTCTGAACCATTTCTGCTGATCCACACCCACAGGAGGGATTAGCATTTTCTGCTGCGCCGTCTCTTGTCTTCCCCGCTTTTTTCTCTTAGGGGTCGAGGCTGACGGACACTAATGGCAGTGAGCTGGGCAGGCCGCCCACAGGTGACTGTAGTAGAGCCTGAAAACTAGGTTCAATTGGACCCGGTGGTATGACCCTCTCTGTGTTCCTGGTGGAGCACTGCATGGTCGTCACTGCCCTCCAGTGTCAGGATGGCTTGGTAGATAGTCTTCCATCCATGGCCCAGGCTGAGGTAGGACGTGAAACCCGCAGCAAGAGGCAGGAGTCATCTGACCCGGCCCAACTCCCAGCTCAGCGCAAGTATGCCAAGCCTAAGGTCTGGAGCCCCTCAGGGGCATGTCCTGGTTCTGAAACAGTAGCTTCAGATGTGCCCTGAGGTAGTGGAAATGTGGAGCGGTGCTCATTCTCCATTCTCCACGTGCTCCTGACTCACTGGCTGGGAATCGGCGTCTCGCTCCCGGTTTGTGTACTTTGTTGCACAGGGACTTGCTTGTTTACACCTAGATAGCGGGGCGTTCCATGGCCTGGTCGGCTCCTTTGTCTCCTGCACATTTTGGCAACGCTTTCAGCCTGATTGTGTTTGACTTTGCCCGCTGTTTGATTTGGATGACCAAAGTCCGAGTCCGTTCCTGAGCGTCAAGCGTTCCGTAGACGGAGCGGCAGCAAAAACACAGATGGGGCTCCTGTGGCAGAAAGAGACCTTTACTTCTTGTGAGGAGTGCCCTGCTCAGCAGTGGGAGGCAGGGAATCCCATCCAAAAGGAACAGAAACGCCTCCTGCATATAAACAGAGCTGGCTTTCTAGGAAGGCATTCTCAGACGGTCATTTTTTTGAGTCAGCTTCAAACCGTTTGCACGGCTAACTCTTTCTCTGAAGGCCCAGTCGAGGTCTAGTGAGGCGTGTTCCGCTCATTTCCCAGGGTGGCCTGAGCTCACTAATTGCCCGATGAAGCGTTGGAGAGATTATCCATAACCCGTGTTCTGGCGGTCGTGATGGCTTCACCGGCAGCCTAATCTCCATTTAATTAGTCGGCCTTCCGGGTTTAAGGCACGATTTGGTAATACACAGCCAGGACTTTTACCTGCGAGACCACGGAATTCATGTCCGTCTCCATTCTTCGCCAACTCTTGAATCAGTCCTTGGAAACTGAAATCAACAAATTTACGTGCGTGAAATATTCTGAAACTCTCACATTGGCTTTTTCCGCTTTGGGTCTTTTTGATCAACATCTACTTCCATGGCAGTTCAGCTCGAGGCCAAGATCCAAAATGAAAGTAGATGCGGCTCGAAAGTCTGAGAATCCCTAATGTCCGACAGAAACACGAGCCTAAGTTGGGGAATGTCAGTTGGGCAATTTATCCACAGCAGCTAGGATCCACTTTGCCCAAGCTGGCCTCCAGTTTCTGGAAGCGGGCAGTGGTTGGGTATGGCAGCCCAGAACCAGACTAGGAGTGAAGGCCGCCTTGGGCTGCCTGGCAAAGCGTCCGAACGCCTTGAAAGAACCCAACGCTCTCTCTGCATCATAACAACTGTCGGCTAGATTTACTGTTTATGTTTTCGACTTCTTTTTAGAGGGATTAATATGGTAGACTGATGTTTTCTTAATGCATGTGTTGGGCATGGTAAATAAAAAATTCAATTTCCTTAAATGCTGCACTCCAGTGATTCATAGACGACAAACAGTAAAAAAAAAAACAGTCACTGCGCTAACTTGACTCTCCACTAACTCTGCATTTGCTGTATTTTTCTTTTACTTAAAATACTGTCTGAAAAAGTCTGTCTATGGGAAAGCCGTCCTCAAATGTCAAAACCATCATTTACGGCGAGTCCCTCTGCATTAAACTATGGGCATTAATGGAGGGATATCTTTCCAGCTGACATGACAGTCGTTTGGAGGGTCTAATCTGCTGCTTGGGGATGTTAGCAGGGACATCACTTTAGCTGGCAATATAGATTTTAATCACTTCAAACTTGCATTCATTAATACGATTAGTTCAGCTTGATTACACTTGTCTCACAAAGAAGTCTTTTAGTCAGAAAGCCATTTCTGCCAGTTTTATAAGTCTTGTGCAGGTCACATTCTAGTGGGGGATGATGGTTAACTACCCTCAGAAATCCGTATGAAATATTGCCAACACCCAATCCCCCCCCCCCCCCCAGGAACCATTATCACACCACAGAGAGAGGAAGAATTCACGTGGAGAGCTTGTCAAGCCAGGGAATACCATTTGGGATGTTCCCTTTCCATGTTTAATGGATATCCATAGATGTGTATGGATGTAGATATAGTTACGGATATATAGATATTGATATATATGTATATATATATATATATATATGTATGTAGCTGTATAGAAGAAGCCGATGTGGAGGTTTGTCAGACACATCAGCTGCCTGACATCAGCCTGACCTTCTGTGGACTTCCCACCACAGAGCCATATACTACTTGTGGGACAGAGCTGGATTCATCTTATAGCTTTTTCCTTTCATGGGGGTTGGGGGTGGGATATGAGTGAGCCTAAGCCCCCCCCCACCCCTTCCCCAAATGTCGCGGTTTTCCGAAGGCCGAGGGGAAACATCTGCTGTGCAGTTGCAGGGGGGCCCAGACGCCCTGACGGGTGTCTTCAGAGGGGTGTCACAGCCTGCAGTCAGAGCCTGATGGACAGCGGGATGCACTGCGATTGCGGCGAGTCCTCTTCGGTCCGTTTCCATTTCCCATCAGTGGGGGGCGCTGTTCCCCTTCCCTGCCAGAGTGACGTCGTTGTGGTGCCGTCGGGTGCGACGGCTCGGCCTCTCTCGCGGTACATTGCTCCTCCCACATGCTACATCTCAAGCCGAGCTCTCTGAAGCAGATTATTACTAGGTGACACCCCCAAATCGCTGAAATTGTGCAGTAATCACAGGAAAGAGGGAAAACAAAACAAAACAAAACAAACAAAAACAAAACAAACAAGCCAATCCTTACCATATTTGTAGAACTCCTTGTCTGTCAGGCCAAGGCTGCAATGACTGCCCCCTGGAGAAATGCTCACATGTGCAGCATCGCACCTAGCCTGCCACTACAGAAATCAGCGGCCATCTTTGTTTACATTACTGATCTAGCTAACGGTGTGGAACTAACTCTCAGAGAACTATAGGTATCCCAAGATTTACGTCCAGGTTTCGTCTCAGAAGTAAGGAGTCCAACTGGACATCTCTCGATCATTATGGGAGAGAGTTCAAATATACCGTATAACAAATGATACATCGCACACATTATAACATGATTTATAGTATGTACTTTTTTCTTAGTTATAGTACATAGAAAGAACACACATCAATACAATAACAATAAAGAATACGTATCTGTCAACGACATGTATGTGTGGTATTATAAGTTATGTATGTGTGGTAATGCACCATTTCATGGTTGGCAGTGGAACTGGTTTGTTTTGGTTCTCGCTGCAGGCTGCACACGTGCTCCGCTGACGTCCACTACGTCTGCTTCAGATGTCTCTCGATACATTCTACTAATGCTATTATGGGACCCAGGGCATACGTACGAGCGGACGCAACTCGATAGGACGTTAAGTCGATGGATGACTGTACATATAAAAAATGCATGAATAGACACATATATACAAGCACACGGATAAATACACATTGTCAAACACACAAAAGAAACATCTAGATCAGGCAAGCAGAATGCCGTCTGCTTCCTCCAATACGTACCCATTCACACACTTGTGACACGTACCCATTCACACACTTGTGCTGCGTGTTCGTTCACGACACACAGTGCAGGGTTCTATGTCGCTATGGGCTCTGCTTCTGAAACTTTGTCACGTATGCCTCACTCACAGGTCCAACAGCGTGTGCGCTTATGGGATTAGATTAACACGTGGAACGGGACATTGATAAATGCAGTTCTGCTCCGGCGACCTGACCCTCACTGCTCTTTGTGCTTCCTCAGACCCAGGCGATACACGGGAGCCCACCTCAGACACCTCAGACGCAGACGTTCAGGCGTGAGGGATCACCATTCTCACTAACCAATGGGCCGAGTGTCCTTTCCCAGGCGCTTGTGAGAAGTGCGGAAACGAGACGGTGCCGGTGTTAGCGAGGCTGCAGGGCTGCAGGGGCCCACTTTGCGCGTAGCCTGTCCCGTCAGCCGACCCGAGTTTTTATTTGGCCCTATAAAAATGGCAGAGCGAAACAGTACACTCTAATTGTTCCTGCAGGAATCTGGGTCCAGCATCGATACTGGGAAATAAATCACGTACCCGGGGGACTTCCACCTAGTAGATTGCTTTCTGCTCACCCCTGCTGCTCCCCCCAGTAACCCCCCCTGTCAGGAGACACCACTCGGGACGCCTCCCCCCCCCCCCCCCGCGAGG
>JAODKF010000147.1:6829306-6849522 GCA_026779585.1 Mormyrus proboscirostris | reverse complement strand
ACTGATCCTCCATGGGGGGGGGGGGGGCTCTTTTACTTATCGAATGGGTCGGCTCTTGTGGGTACAATTAGATACTTTCTAGTCCAAGATAAAAGAAACCACATGTGTGGAGTGGTAGGTCTCCCTTTATGCAAGACCTCCGTGTGGGTTTGGCAGAAAAGCCGGATGTGGACTGGGCTTGAGACCGAGTCATGGAAGCGAGCCAAACCCGTGTGACGGGTTAATGGGGATTCTGAGACGGAAGGCGGCCCGCCTGCTCCTGGAGTTCGGCCCTGCAGCCCTGACGGACACGCTCACGGCATCTCCGAAGTCGAGCAGCCCAAGCCTGGCCCTTGAGATTTGCACAGTCATGCTGTGTTCCAGTTAATAGCTGACTGACCCCTGACGTCTGTCCAGAAAAGGCAACCTATTATCTGATAATGAATTCAATAATGTGCACAGTAGCTGAGATTTCATAATAAAACAGAAAACTCGCTGATCACCAGAGATGTATTGGCTCATTTCCGCTACCATTGCAGGTGCCTCTTAAAACCCAAATCGGCTTTTCCAAACTTACAAATGCCAAAAGGGACAAAAAGGTCACAGAAAGATGGGACTTTCTCACACATTAAGACTGACGTGTTTTTAAACCGCTGGCTGTGTTTACTAACTGACTCAAACGCTGCTCCTGAGGGTCCTGCGTGGGGAATCTTCTGAGAACAGCGTCCACAGCTTTTCCATTTATCTCCTTATGAAACCCAGCAGCTCACGTCTCGACGTGCATTCGATGCTCTGTAAGGTCTGTGAAGAGCCCCCGTACTTTACAGATTGCCCCCCATATTATCATTAACCCTCCCCCCACTGTCCACTGCTTTTGCAAACATTATAGAATGGGGCGTTATGAGTGGCGATGGGCCAAACCCTTGGTAACACAGTGAGAAATATGACTAAATCAGTTGTAATTAGACTCATAAATGTTTTAATATGGATCTGTTGGAAACAAAGCAGGTCTCATTGGTACATGCTAAACCTTCATTGTAAAACCCTGTAAGGGTCTGATGTCCTCTGCTAAGAGTCAAAGGTCTTTCCTTTTCTGAAACAATGTACAGGAGTTGCTCCGCTAAAGACGCTAAGTGGGGACCTGCCTTTTAATACAAGGGTGCAATAAAATTTGTGTGTGTGTTTAGTTATAATCTAAGGGGACTTTATGACAACGTAAACCCCAGATTTAAAAAGAATAAATGAACACTCCTCTGGCAAATTCCGGAAGGCATATTGATTTGATTGTTTTTAATAAAGTGCTAAGTAACACAGATGCTTGACTGTATCCATAAAATGCATTTATAATCAGGTTGTGCTGCCATATTGGCCCAATCACATGGCCACTTTTTAAATATATGTTATTTTTTTACAGTGGGAAATGCTCATTACCGAATGGATTTTGTCGATGCGAAGCCGTCAGTGAGTCCCTGTGCCCAACGCGTTCTGCTGCTTTTATTAGGTTCTGGTCGCTCCTTAGCGCTCACTGTTCCGGGGGATGAGGACACAGATGTGGTTTTTGGTTTTCTCAGGGCGTCGGGGGCTGAGCGGGCAGATACAGAGGTGGGAGGAGGGTGGGGGGGTTTGGGGGTTCCTACCTGCTGGGCATGTGTGAAATTGTTGCCATGTGAGTTTTGACATCTGTCGTTACACCAGACGATTGAGATTAGCTTAATGCTGAAGCAACCTGAATGGGGAAAGATAGGGCAGTGGGCGGGGCTGGGGGGACAGTGGGCGGGGCTGGTGTGGCAGTGGGCAGGGCTGGATGCAGAAGTACGTGTTTTTTACTTCACTCACCGTATCTTTTCATGCTTGTTTCACACCTTCTTCCATGCCAGTGCTGTTAAAAGACGAGTTCAGTTCCTGAAGACGAGCGCGTGATACAGACTGGATGTCGCCTGTGATTTAGCGGCGGCCGTCACCGCCTTCATTACTTAACCTAACGGCCTGAGCAGAAGCGAGGGCGCCGGCCGCTGCAGCTTTGTTGACAGGAAAGGGCGTACGTTCGGGCGCCTTGTGCCGTGCTCAGGGTGGTTTTTGTGGACAGGGGGGGCTGCAGTTTCCAAAACGCCTTCATGCTCCAGCCCCAGGCCAGCGACTGCGGGGGCCGTAAAAATGTTTGTGCAGAGAAAAGCTGGGTCGTGGTGGAGTTCACCCAGAGCAAGGCCTTCAGTTACAGAGAGGCCGGGCCTAATGAGAGAGAGCACCAGCTCTACAAGTGAGGTCTCCTTCATCAAAGACCCCAGAAGGACCACGCCCCCGCCACGGGAGGCCCCCAGGAAGTGCCAGTTCTGACATTGTTTCCTCACTCTTCCTCCATTTCAGAGGACTGAATGATATGAGAAAATATCATACAGGAGCTCCACCTCCGTCAATCAGCCATAAAAGTCTGTCTGCGGTTTCCATGGATACACGAACTCCAGCAGCTGGCAGAGGGTACGAGCGTCACCCATTTCTTAGCTACACATATTTCTGTACAGTCCAACTCACTTTGCCTCCTACATTTATGCAGCCACACATTTGCCAAAGTGTTTCAGCTGCTTTCTCCGTCACATAAAGGGAATGTGCCTTCTGGGCCTTAAATCTTTTGCATGATTAAATCTCGACCTTCCCTCCCCCATGACTCTATTTTAATAAATACATAATAATACATCACCTTGACAACCATACTTTATGTTTTACATTATGTGCTGCTTTCGAGAGCATTCCACAGGTGTAAAAACACACTCGATAAAATTTCATTTTAAAAACAAATGTAGCGTGTGACCCCTGTGCACAGCAGGTTCCAGGATTCATTAGTCAGCTGGTCCGCTCCGGCGAGTGCATCAGAAATACATCCGTTGCACTCTGATTGTTTAATTGTCGTCGGGTTAGGGTGAGTTTATTGGTCAAGGTATCTGCAGTTTCTGAGATTAGGAAACATCATTCACAGTCACTGCAGCCCGATCACTATGATTACAAGTACTGCCACAAACCGATACTGAAAAATTCCTAGAAATTGAAGGGAATTACCTTTCCATCATTAATTTGTTAATTATTTTTTTTCTAAGATTATGTAAATTAGTTCATCGTCTCAAGGGTGTCTGAGGGGTAAGAATACGCTGGCAAATTCTGGGGGGTGGGGGGGAGGGCAGCACCCTCGAATCAGTAAGATTGCCCAAGGAGTCATGTTATTAGGTGGCGCAGAATGTCGAATCTCCATGCCGCCTGCCGCGTGGGACTGCACGGTGACTCTGCCGCGTGGGGCTGCACGGTGACTCTGCGGCGTGGGGCTGCACGGTGACTCTGCCGCGTGGGGCTGCACGGTGACTCTGCGGCCCGCATCGCCTCTGTACTGTATGGCTTTCCTCTGAGGATTCTGGCTTCCTCCTGCAACCCGGAGGTGTGTGTTTGTGTGTGTCCTAAACTTCCAGTGATGGGCTCTAGTCCCACCCACCCCGTGTCCCTGATCAGGATAAGTGGTTGAAAGATAGATGGATAAAAGGTCAGACTATGTTTATAATACTGCTGGTTCTTTTTTACTTTTTCATGATCAGTGTCCTAGTGACAAATGACCTGCTTTTCTGTGAGTAATTGTGAACTCTGGGTATCGACTGAAAAAGCAGGAATAATGGAACTTTATGGGTGTTTGGATGGGCTCTGCGTGGACGTGGTTGCTGTGCCCAGTGACTGGGATTCCACAGGAACCAGTGTGTTCCTTCAGGTGGACATTCAAAGCGTGGTCGCCTGCGTCACTCTGGTTAAAAACATCCGCTAAACAATTCCGACGGACGAGACATTTCAATCCAAAGTAAACGCTGTTCCACCAAAAATGTACAATCACCATAATTTACTGAAGATATCCTTCCCAAAGGTACAACAGAAGATGCCCTCCTGGGAATAAGACTATCAGTGTCTGTTCCCAGCATGGCCCTGGCTACGTTACACATTACCGCATGCTTTCTAGAAATGAGGCCTAAAGGAATGTCGCGGTACAACCGACTGGGTCGACCGCGAAAAACTCTGGAAGTCTCCTTCTGGTCTGACACGGATCTCAAAGCATGCAAACCACTTGGGCGATTCTGAGACATTAACTTTAACTCACGCCGTGTCACGTCTGAACTGCGGCTGCATCGACGTCCCCAGATCCCAGCACCGAGTCGTGCATCTTTCTGTGTTCCCTCCATAACGCTAAATGAAGGAGTGGGGCGCTCGTTTTTCCGTCAATATTAACCTGTTTTTAACTCCCCCGATTGCTTTTCCAGCTACTCGTCCAGTAGGATGGAGCACCCATTGCAAACCGCTCCGTTTCGTCCATCTTGTTTTACACCCAGGATTCATAACGTAATGTGGCGAGTATTACGGGCTAAGTGTGTAATGATATATTTTCTCAGCTGCATCGTAGGGGTCTCGCTGCAGCAGAGCCGGGTCGGGTCTCACTAAATTGGTGCGTGCCGTTAAGTGAAAAGCGCGCTGCTCGCCAGGGAAATGCTGGCCAGGGTCTTGAGGGAAACCCGTTACCACATGATATTGGTGCGGGGGGGGGGGGGTACCAGGAAGATGCTGGCAAACCCAGACTTCACCCTCTGACAGCGAGGAAATATCCATTTTAATATGGGGGAAAGTGGTCCTGGTCAGACACTGAGCTCCACATGGAAACTCACAGCTCCTGTCTCCATCCAACGTGGCCGGTGCCCATCGAATTATCCGGTGAGCGCCGAACTTCAAATAAGCATGATAAACACTATTTTTTAGCAAAAAGATATGGGACATTTTGCTAATGAGGCTTGCCGCTAAGTTCCGGGTCTTCAACCGCTGCTGACTGCTGTAACAGGGATGCCCTTTGACCGCGATGTAGTGTGGCAGCGATCTGACGTGATCCGCTCGCTTTGCGCAATCGAGACCTGCTCCCCACCTCATCTGCGTGGGGCGACACAGAGACGTACAAATTCCGACCAGGGGGGCGTCTTTGGCAGGCAGCTCCTGTGCAGCCACAAGCCCGACACGCTGAGCCGTTTGGGACAGCGGCCCTGTTTCCCAACAGCAACCAAGAGGAATCCATATTTTATCAAACACCGATCCTGCAAAGTAAGATCACGTAACTGAGTGTGACAGCAGGGATTTCTGGGAAAAATTCACCACCAGCCAGTCACACGGCCAACTGCCACGGCAACATATTTAACACAAATGCGTAACAGCATTATCACATTAAATAAAATGCGTAACCGCTAATAAGAGCCTCCCGTGAGGCGTCTCAGGTCAACGTGAAGCCAACGTTCATTCAGCGCTATGTGGGCGATGCTTGATCTCCTGGGTGACGCACAGACAGATTACGATGGACAAAACACAGCTCACCTCTTACCTGCATTTGATTTAATCACATCTGTTACATTCACAGGGCTTTTTAAATTCAAATGTAAAGCAGAAGGACAACACACACACACAGATGCCCATGGGTACCGTGGGGCTGGAGGATTAGAATCTTCCGGAAGGCCGCTGAATGTTGCTAACCTTCTTAGTGCTTCGAAATGGCCCATTATTTCCCCCTCCCCACCTCCTCACCCCCCGACGGTGACAGCACCTCCTAAAGGGGCCCTTCTCCTGGGGCTCCCCGGAGCGGGCACACGGATGCCACGCGGAACCAGCCACTCCTGTGGTGCCCATTTTGTGACTTAGATTATAATGGAGTGTTATTCAAAACACATGTGACCCGGGTGGTAATACCCGGCGGCGGAATGCCCCCCCAGGCGCTCTTTGTTATATATAAAATACGCTTCCACATGCTAACATTTACAGAGTGATTTCTTTTTAATTGCGTTGCGCTTTTTAATTTGCTTTGGACTAATGCTTTTAAAAGCAGGCTGGAGGCTTTCCATTGAACTCCCTCCGTATTCTGGGCAGGATCTCCCCCTTTTCTTGATTGCCATCGTGCTGCTGGCCCCCGCTTTGTACCTGACAGCTCACATTAGCCTACGGCGCTCCCCTGTCAAATATGACTCGTGGAATCTAGCTGCCCAGGGGAGCTCCCACCCCCCCGGGACAGCTGCGGTGTGTGATGGCTTCCCCAGAGGTGGTTCTTCAAAGGACCGGCGGCAGATTAGCGAGCTGGGGGGGGGGGGGGCGACGTCGGCATCCATCACACCAGGAGGCTGGCCAGGCCACTAAAAGGGGGACGTGTTGTGTAACCCGAAACGCTGGGGCTCTAATGCGCGTCGCGGTAAAAACAGGCCGCGGTGATGCTTATCTCGCGGCCCGGCAGACGCGCAGCTCTGCTAACGACTTCCAGTGATAACATGCATCCAGTCAGAGCTGTCAGGATAAATGGCATCTGAAATGGGCTGAAATTTAACTCCACCGTCGACGGCCCAGAGTCTACTCCCAAAATCCACATTTTGGGATTGAAACGTCTATATTCATACCAAATGTGACTAGTAGAGTCTGAGTCTTTTCACTAGACACCATCGCTGTGGTTCTGACAGAGAGGCTCACAGCCCCAGGAGACGTGAGACTGTCATGGTTTACCTGTAAAAAGGGGAGAATTTTCACAGCTGCTAATGACTTTGTTCCATTTTCCCGGTCACTTAATCTGCCATAAATCCAGCCGGCTCGCACACAGTGTGTCCTGCTGGGATGTCACACCCAGGTGTGTCTCTCTGTCCTCCCCCCAGAGAAATCACCACATCACACCCTAATCCCCCATTTCCGCTAAAAATCAAGCACCTCATGACTTATGGTTGGAACTCTGCCCTCATGAGACCCCCCCACACTTCTCTGCTACTGTATCTCATTCACCGTCGTATCGTATGTCATGTGGACCTTCTTTATTTAATGATTCCAGTCAACCCCCCCCCCCCCACAAAGGGCATTTCCACACCGGGGGGAGCAGAATTGGGGTGTGTAGGGCCCGCTTGAGTTTCCTGCTGACTCACTCCGGGCCCCTCAAGTGGGTTTCGGGCTGAGGATGGCCTCGGGTAGTCTGACCAAACGAGTATCAAAGCTCCACTTAAACACCCCCCCCCCCAAACTCACCAGTGAACCATCAATGAAACCCAATCGTTTTCCCCTGATCGTTATCGAGGTGGATTTAGGGGATGTTATAACAAAGCACACATTTTTATAGAACACTTCTTTCTGCTAAAGTACTGTTTATAGGGACTAAAGCTATAAAGGTATGTCAGTTTGATGCAGAAGCAAGCAGTGAAGTGCTTCCTTTGCTGTTTGAAAGTGAGGGCTGCGGGCGCTGTGGGGTGCGGCAGAGTAGGTGACCAGCCTGCCGATCCCATACCCTGACAGAGCCCCCCCCCCCCCAGTTCAGGTCACCCTGAGTGATTCATCTGGGTTTAAGCTAAAAATATCTATGTTTAAATTCCTCTCTATTCTCACCATTTTCTTAAACTCATACTCAGATAAAACCACATCCTCTCTGTCCTGAGTCAGATCCGTGTTATAATTTCATTTTGTTTTTATTTAGGCCCAGAACCAGAGTTTAATCCTATTTATTCCAGGTGCTGCCTGCAATAAAACTGGCCATTTCCTGTCTGTGCCTGCTGACATTTTCGGAAAAGTGCAGGTCGAGCCGTTGCGTTCCAGGGGTCCTTGACCCATCGCACAGGCTATCGATGACCGCTGCTTGCGATTTATGGTTTCTGTGGGCACGCCTTCCTCAGGCGTTTTTAAAACAGCCAGTGACAAGTGCTGGAAAGTGTAGCGGTTAGCGTGGCTTACAGAGTATGACTCCTCAGTCCAACCCAGGCGCCTGGTCACAGGCTATAAAACTTCACCTCCGAGTTAACGGATCAGAAATGCTGATGGCTGCTTCTGGGCCATGCCGTATCAATTATTCCTGAAGTTAAACCGTCCAGCGAATATCGCCACTGTCCGGCCGCACCAACTGGCTGGCGGTAATGTGAGGTGCAGGGTCTTCATTATTTACCCCGGTCATTATCACACACACTAGGGCCGTGTGGGACATCCTCTCACTTTATGGATCATTATTCACAGCACCCACCGGGGGGCGGCATGCCGTTTTGCACCTCCCATATCTGGTTGTGATTTATGGCCCCCGGGCCACAGGAGGGCGCCCCCGCTTCACCCCGCCAAGCCCCATTTGCTGGGCCGGTCGCCTCCTCGCAATCCGTCAAGTTTGTCGGGGCACTGCTCCAGTCCAATAGGATTCATCAGAATGTCATCCAAGGTGGGGAGGGGTGACTCATGCAAAGATCATTGGGGGGGCTCCATGAAAAATGGCCACTGTGGATTAACTGAACATTCAGAATCTCCTTGAAGCAGTTATTGATTTTTATTTAACTTAATTCAGCTGTACGTTTAAATGAATTGAAATCTAGTCAAGGACACACGTGTGCTCAGTTCTCATCCAAGTTCCTTACTGAACACGACTGGATTTCCAGCTTCTCCATCTTTGTCCTCTGGTGTGACCCAAACCCAATCTCTTATTACCGCTGAAAATGGGCTCTCTGAGCCTAAATACCCCATTTGCTAATTAATGGCCATCTTCTCCACTTTAATTAGTACGAGACTCAGCTGATATTGATGGCGATGATCCATAACGCTGTGGTGGACACAGATTCCTTTGCTGGTCATGTGAAGCTGCTGGCGTCGGCGGGTCTTGGGGGTTTGGCACCGGAGTTCACCGATGACAGCTCACAGCAAGTTGAAGTGTTCACTGCTCAGGATGTAGGAAATTAAGAAATAACCTCAGCAGGTCTTTACGGTAATAAGCAGAGAGAATTATTATGATTAAATACTGTTCCCTGGTGCTTATTTCACCAAGAAAGATACAAATTTGCCCTTGAAATTTGCTTTCATAATGTATCCATTAAAGTTTCCCAACAGCAGGTAATGAGTCATAAAATAACCGACAAAAACAATTCGTCTATCAGTTATTGTTTTCTTGGACCTTAACAATCTCCTTGTTTTCCCACACAGGGCACTTGGTTCTAATCGCAGCTTCTCAGGTGCTTTACGCGGCGCTTCGATCAAGGCATTTCGTTTGTTCTTCTGGTTAAATGGCGACAGCGCCACCTTCTGGTTAAATGCGTCAATTTCTTCGTTTTGTCTAAAGTTGTCTCCGTGCACTTTCCGAATCGGTCTGTCACCAAAATAATCTTATTGACTATGCTAGGACTTCTCCTTATACTCATCAGCTCATTTATCCAGATTGACTAAATTCTCGGGGACTATTCCATTCCTCTCATCGGAGTTTGTGTAGAATCATTCGCAGCTAGCAGGTCTTGGATCAACTTCACCACTGTGTGTCCGTTCAGACAAAATGAAAACCACATTTCCTTGAATTAAACGCGAATTTTAAAATGACATTTACGTTTTCACGATGGGAGTCACACACCGATTCATTCGAAACAGCACGTTACTTCATTCCCGAACAGTAAATGAGAAGTAATTGGGTCCTATTATAACTGTTGCGCGTAGCTGTTAGGGAAGGTCAGGACCCTTAAAAGGTGTCCAGTTTAACTTGTCCTTTAAACGGGCAGTTGCGTATATGGGCTTTATATGCTCGGCTGAACTGGGGCTCCTGCTGGTCAGCGGGGTAAGAGGTCATACATATTATTATTATTATTATTATTATTATTATTATTATATTATTATATTAGTCACACAGTATGGAGTGAGATTTAAAGCGACAGCATCGGCACAGTGACACGTGTTCTTGCTTAATTGCATTTGTGTAGCGCTCATCTCAGGTGATGGGATATGTCCTTCCCAAGGGGAGATCGTACTGCGGAAAAATTATGTCCAGGTTTATCTGCAGTAAGGCACAAAGGAGGTCTGATCACCGTGAACTCAGCGAACCGGTCATGGTGCAGTTAGTAAGGATACATGTTTGCAGGTTCAGCTCTCAGAAAGGAAAGATATCTCTAGAGACCCGAGGAAAGTACTTGACCACAAAAGTGTCGATAAAATATCAAGTGTTTTCTGTTGTGAGCTGCGGCTGTTTGGATAACAGCGTCCGCTAAAATAGGCCCATACATAAAATAAAATGAATGCAACTAAACGAACGGTCTTTTGCGTGCAGTCGATGTATTGCTAAGGCCGCTATTTAGCTGGTTGCGGTCGATTATGGATTATTACGGGACCACAGTAGACATCGATCATAAACTTTGGTCCACCAAATAAATTTACCAAGCCGAGATGTTCCGGCTCGGTCACCCGTCAGCTGCCTAACATCGTTACGATCAAAGTCACCCTGCCTTTTTCCAAAAAAGAGAAAAAGATCCTCATAAATTGGATCTTCTTCCGTATTCCCCCCTTAAAGACACACGATACATTCAGCTTAGTTACTTAAAGTATCCTGCTAGTTCGTTACAAGTTAAATACACTTCACTTACTGCTGAATAAACCACTTAGTGAGAAAAAATAAAGTAAATGTAATATTGTGAAAAAATAAAGTAAATGTAATATTTTGAAATGAATATGTATATGCATATATATCCTTAAAATTATATAGAGTAACAATTCCTAAACTGTAGACCGAAAGGGTGATCATGTTGCAGCGCTCTGTTTTTAATGAGTAGACTGTCCCGTTTAGTGGATACATATAGTAAATAAGTCGTTTGCTTTTATTGGGATAGAAACTGCTGGAGCTGAAAAGTACGGGGTTCAAGAAAAACAACGAGCGCGACATGGGACCTGGACCGCGAGCCGTGGCTCCGCATTGCGCGCACCCCGCTTTATTCGATCCATGTGCGAACTCAGCCCCCGGGCCGGATTAGTAAAATGAGAAGGGGCTCACATTTAAGCCTATTCCCTGCTGAAAGGGGGGAGCCAGCACTGCTTCTGACCCCGACACCTAGACACGCGCTGAATATGTATGCCCTTGACCCAGTCTAATTGTTTCACCATCCCCGAGATGTACAGGAAATGTTAATATTTTCACATAAAACTCGAGAAATTACAGTTAGGACAGAGCCGAGGCAGCAAACCTGAATATTTAGCCAGGAGCAGTGAATAGCTACATACAGCGTCTCTTTGCCGCCAGGGGGCATGAGTTCGCGTTGGTTCCGATAGTCGCACAGACAGGCTGCAGATATAAAGACATAAATACACGAATTGACCACTTGTAACAGGCTGGTTCCCCTTTACAATTTACATTTCCCATAATATTAAACAAGGTGCTTGAAACATTCTTCTGCCCATGTTGACATGACAGCATCACACACTTGCGGCAGATTCACCGTCATGATGTGGATCTCCTGTTTCACCACATCTCATAGGTGCTTTATTGAATTGAGATCTGGTGACTGTGGAGTCCATTTGACTACAGTGAACTCATTGCCATGTTGAGGAAACCAGTCTGAGATGATATGAGCTTTGTGACACGGCGTGTTATCCTGTTGGAAGTAGCCATTAGAGCTGGGTACACTGTGGTCATTAAGGGATAGACATAGTCAGCAACAATACTCAGCTAGACTGTGGCAATATAATGTTTAATTGGGGCCAAGAAAATATCCCTCACACCATTACACCAACAGCAACCTGAACTGTTGATATGAGGCAGGATAGATCCACACTTTTATGTTGTTTACGTCAAATTCTGACCCTATCGCCTGTAAATCAAGACTCATTTGACCAGGTGACATTATTCCAATCTTCGATTATCTGCTTCTGTTGAGTCTGTGCCCACTGTAGCCTCAGTTTTCTGTCCTTAGCTGACAGGAGTGGCACCCGGTGTTGTCTTCTGCTGCTGTAGTCTATCTGCTTCAAGGTTGGATGTATTGTACTTTCGGAGATGCTCTTCTGCATACCCTGGTTGTATCGAGTGGTTATTTGAGTTACTGTTGCCTTTCTATCAGCTTGAACCAGTCTGGCCAGTCCTCTCTGACCTCTGCCATCAACAAGGCATTTTCATTCTTTGTAAACCCTATAGATGGTTGTTTCTGAAAATCCCAGTAGATCAGCAGTTTCTGAATCACTCATACCAACCCATCTGGCTTCTTCAAAGTCACTCAAATCACCTTTCATGCCCATTCTGATGTATGATGTGAACATTAACCGAAGCTCCTTACCTATACCTGTATGATTTTATACATTGTGCCATTGACAAACGATTGGCTGATTAAATATTTGCTTCAATGAGCAGTTGAACAGGTGTGCCTAAAGTAGTGGCCAGTGAGTGTATTGTCTACAGAAATTTGATAGGGTAAAAGTCTTTTATATTATATTATGAAAAAGGCAAGAGTTATTTTTCTTGCAGCAGTAGCTATGCAATGGGAGGGACTGGTTTTGAACAGGAGAAACTACCTCGTTGGCCGACTGAATTTCCACAAGGTCTTACGGCACATTATTTGTGTACTAGATGGCAGCATCTTATGTTGAACCTTATGTTGAAAGGGCCCTATTATGGTTTTTTGATTTCTCTCTTTTTTCAGTGTTTGATAGCTTTATGTGCATGTAAATGGGCTACAAAGTCTTCAGAGCCTAAGTACACACCAAAGGGCGTAATACACACCACTCTTCTCTAATCTGCCTGAAATGCCTTACTTCCGTGACATGGCGAGGTCATCTCGTAACACAATCCTTATTGGCCGCCTACCTGCAAGCATCTGTCTGCAACACAGGGATGGAATGTCTAGGACAAGCTGACCAATCAGAGCACACTGGGCTCATTGGGGGTGGAGCTTAAAGCTCTAAATGACGGTTTTTGGAGACCCCAAAAAATTATGAAGATGCATAATAGGGCCATTTTAACCCCACTTTAATTCAGTTAGTTTTCATAAGCATATCTGACCCCAGTCGGTTGTGTATGTACACAGATCTGCGCCTTCAGTAAAGTTACTACACAGCTACTCCTTACAAATAGCCTGACAATTGAAATTCCTATATAAAAACAGATTTGCTGTTTTTATAGTTACAGGATTAGGGTTATTCCAGTGGTTTTATTTTTCTTGTTTGACTTTGGGAATGGGAATCCAGGAATGTTATGCAAGGTGGAATGGATCAGTGCCGCACTTCTCCTTGGAGCCTCTTGAGGGCAGTGTTGCATTAGCAATGTGCAAATGTAGAGTTGTGGTCCATCTAGGCTGCTGTCCCCATTCTGACATGATGGGTAAATCTGATCTAACTTTCTGATATGTTGTCACTGCTCTGGGGCAAATGATACATTTTCGTGGCTGAGGTCAACACAGGACATTTAACCCTGCCTGAATGTTTTCATGGGTGAAAGACATTTTCCAGGCAGTTGATCCAACCTCCATCTGAAGTATTTCTCTGCCCATTCTGCTTTTTGAACACTGGATGCCTTGTTAGCGCAGGTTAGTTTCCTCCCATTCGGCCTGTTCTGGGCAGGTCCAGAAGACTGGCAGGGACTGGGAATACTGGGTCTGCGCCCAGCTGTGGCTGCAGGGCCTGGAGACTGGATCTTGGGAGCACCCTGCTTTCCCATTAAGAGGGGGCTTCATCATGAGCCAGGGCAGCCCACAATGGCTGCCTCTGTCAGGTGGTCTGGGTCGGGTTCTGGAACAGCACAAAGGAAGTGAGGTCATGGAGTGCCAGCTCACAGAATGTGGGCCGGAGTGGTAGCGGGACAAACGGGGAGAGACAGTGACCCCTGGTGCCTCTGATCGCTGCCCCTACATCCCATCCCAGCATGCCTCAGGCCCTTCAAAGACACTGCACTCAAAGGGCCTTTATGGAGGCGCGGAACACCTCTGTGCCGAACTGAAAGCGAGTCAGCCCCTGTTCCAGCCGAAGGGCTCGGCCTGTATGGAAATTCCTTCCATGTTGCCCATCAGAGAATTTCCAAGCTGCGTCTACAACGTTTCAACCTTTCTTTGCACGCGCACACACATGACGGAGTGTTTAAGCCTTCTAAGAGTGACACAGGAAGAACCCAAAAAACAGAAAAGAATCCAGAAAACAAAAGATGGGACAGCTGCGGCATAACATCCAAGGAAGCCTGATCAAAGGTTTCAAGTTCCAGGCAGAAATGAGAAAGGCGCCTTTCTTAATTCCTATTGGCGGACATCCATCTATACACAGCGCTCACAGAAAGTCTGGGTGTACTGGCTTAATTCTGTAAAAATATTGCAAAATTATTGGCTTTATAGCAAAGTCGATTAAATAGCAATATTTCAAAAATCTGCACATATCATCCTCACAGATATGTTCTTTTTATTAGCTGTCATATTTTTTGAGTGACTCATTCAGTTCTGTTCTTACCATTTTGCTATAAATTGCAATAGTAGTCATTGACTCCCAAGGCGACACTAAACATTATGTCATTGCAGAGGTGTTATCAATTAAAAAGCCGCCAATGAGGCTGCTTGTCAATGAACTTTTTAACCCAAAACAGCTCTTTTTGAACTATAATTTGGGTTTCAATTTATCAATACACGAAATTAATGTATTGCTTAAAACTACTGGTTATTTGTAATGCGATACACACACACACACACTCTACCAGTTTTAGAACACCCCAATCTTTCCAGTTTTTTTTGAAATTCAAGCAGTTCAATGTCTCATTGTATTTTGAAATGAAAGCACAGAACAAATAAACAACTGAAATTAAAAAAGAAATCATGGAATAGCCATTTGGGTTCAGGGTGCCTCTCACTCTGTACAAGTCACTGAGCCTGGATCCAGAAAAACAGCCCCAGACCATCACGCTTCCTCCTCCATGTTTGACAGTTGATGTCACATACTGAGGAATCATCCTTTCACTTACTCTATGGCTTACAAAAATCCTGTGGCTTCTATGTTGCAACTCGACCTGTCAAGCCTGCAACTCAAAGTCTGCTCCTTACAGTTGAAACTGAGACTTGCCTACTGCTTTAGCTTCTAGCAGTAGGATCGTATGGCTTTTAACAACGGCTTGGACCCGGCTATCGCTAACTCCTTGATTGATCCACGTTAAACTTGGTTGCCTGGATCTACTTGTGCTTGTCTTGTTTGGCAGGACAGGCAGTCAGATGGGGCTGTAAGTAATCAGGGCATGTTGGGACACCTGTAGAGTTTGGAAGCACTCAGGTTGTTGACCCATTTCTTGTTTCCTGAAAAAGGCCTTTTTGCATAATTCTGAAATGTACATTATTTCCCAACCTTCTTTTTACTTCTTGCAGTTCACCACTTACCTTTGTACCATTTCAAATTTCAAGCTATTCATTGGAGTTGAACTGCCTTTCAATAAAAAACTAGAAACAATAAAAAACTGTGGTGTTCTAAAACTTTTGACCGGTAGTGTCACACACACACACACACACACACACACACACACACACTATATATCTAATGAATACTGTGATGATTTTTTTGCTATAAAATCAATAAATTTGCAAATTTGCAAAGTCAACGCTGTAAATGGCTGGCATCAGCCAGGTAGGTAAACATGCAATCTGGGGACGCTTTCATGAATCTGATGAAGTGACACTTTACTGTAGGCCGGCTTATAGGATACTTCTTCTTGCCTAACATTTGGTAACAGTTTAATGGCAAAAGCAGCTGTGCAGAGAGCTGACACTCTGTGCAACACACTGCGTGGGCCTCACTGAACTTCTGTGTCCAGTGCGCCATGCAGTGGGGTGGCCCTGACGACAGTGACGATGCCGGGCTCAGCTTCCTGTGGCGCCCGTGATCCCGTTTCCCAAGAACAAAGCTTCTGTCATTTCCATCAGGGGCTAATGAATGCAGCTGGAACTTTGCGAATGTGAGACGGCACAGAGATTCTCTCCGACTATACACAACTGGAAAGACCAAGTGAGAAACTCAGTCTACCAGTATGCCCAGTTAGTTCTTCTGCATGCAGCTACATTTAGAAAATATCAAGCTTCCTCCCTTTTAATTAGTTGAAAACTATCGGCAGTTCCATCTAAAGAGGTTGCCAACAAGCACCTGTAATCCAGGGAAACTCACAGATAAAAGGTGTGTTCTGATTTTGTGTGCTTTTATCTCACCGGTGGTGTGTGTCCCATTTACATGGCTCTTTGAAGATAATAAACTTAGATATCAAAAGTATGCTTAAAAAATGGACCTTGGAGATCTTTCTTCTAGGATGTTCCTTTCATCTTCCAGCACTTTCCTTAGTCTCCTGTACTTTAGTTTCCTTTGCAGATGTTTCCTCTGTAAGATGGTAGGACAGATTGAACTCTTACAGAGATGAAGTCTCTGCATTCTGTTTGAGGCATTCAGAGATTAAGCGGTGTGTTTTATACACACAATTTCAGTGTAATTGTTCTGAATACCTCTGGATAGGCCCAAAGTGAATGCTCTTTAAAGCAAAGTCTCCTATCTCAAACACACGCTATCTTAGCTCTGCATGCGAAACCAGGAATATGATTTACATTAACTTGTTTAACTTCTCAGGGCTGTCAGCAAAAGTTCCTGTTCACAACTATGGAAATCTAAATATTTAATCCATGTCCTTTGATACTGAGTTAATTTTGAAATAAAATAATTTCAATTCACTTATTTTATTCAATGTACATAAGAGCATTTTGCAAGTGACATAATTACTATTCATATTGCACCTTGATACACAACACACATGGCCTTTTGGTCTTCTATGCTTGGCCATCGATATGTTCTGACACCCTTATTCTCCGTCCTCCCCCCCACAAGGGGGCGGTGCCTGTGGTGGGCACCATCTGAGCTGGAGAGCTGGTTGAGTCTCATGTGAGCGTGACATCATTGGCTTACAAACTGTGACATCATGGGTGTGGCCTATGATATGCTTGCTTACAGACCTCCCACTCATTGTTAGACTTTAATCTTGACCTCAGTTTACACCTCGATTTTATTAAAGTGAGCCCATTCTTTCTTTTTTCTATAGAGTTACCTCGCTCAGGTGGGGGTGGGCAACCAGCTGACCTTGGACCCCAAGAGGTTTTGTTCTCTACTTGGGAATTTTTGGTTCCTTTCCTCCATTGTCTTTCTTTCTTTCTTTCTTTCTTTCATTCTTTCTTTCTTTCTTTCCATTTCATGTGACGTATAAATGATGGATCGCCACATAACCCTTATCAAGTGCCTTTGGGGTGAATAAAATGCCTGTATTGCTCTGTGTGTTATCTTGCACTGTCTTGTCATTTATTGCATGGCTGTTTTCAAGTTTGACACTTGGAAAAAAAATACAGAGCTTTATTTAAGGAGTTTTTTGAATATTTCTAAAGGCCAAGTCCTTCACATACGGCCTCTTGCTGCTGGTTACTCAGCTATCTGCAATCTGCAACACCCACACATTTTTAAAGGATGCACTCAAAAGAAGCTTAGAAATGGCAGCAAGTACCAATTTTCTTCCTCTGCTTCAGGATGTCATCATGTTTTATGCAAACAGTCATTCTCTGCCCAGCACCGGGAACCAAATATAACTTATTTACTTTATTGACTCCTGGGGTTTCAGCTGTTGTTCAGTCCTAAATATGATTTAATTAGGAAACTAATAATTAGCATGATTTAATCAACTTTTGACTGATACCTGGAATACGAGATATGGTGGCTCTCTGCTACTCCCAATTACCTCACGGCCCTTGAGGACCAGGGTTGCACCCCCTGGTTTTCAGCCTCCAGGTAGGTCCTCTGCCTCGTCTTGCCCCGTGCTCCAGCCTCAACAGGCAATGCCTTCCTCTGGAGGACAGGGCTGTCCCCCTGGGCCGTTTGTGTGAATCGTGGTTGACATGGCTGACACGGGGTGGGGGTCGACATCAGCCACTCTGTGGGTGCAGCAGAAATGCCATTCTTACGGACTGATACTGAACTTTATCAGAAGCTGGATGTTTACCGACGACGTAGCTTGACCCCCAGGAAAATGTAAAACCTGTTTTGTACAGACAGGACACTTCTTCCGCCATCTTGACATCTTTTCAGAGCAAACAATATTCATTGCTGCTTTAGAAGCGGTCTTATGCAGGCCTATAAGAATCATTCCTGGCCATTTGGTGCATGTCTTACGAACAGAGGCTGGCAGAGCTGAATCTGTTTAGCCTCCAGCAAAGGAGACTAAAGGGGTGATATGATCCGGTTATATAAGATTCTATCAGGTCTAGATGCTGTTCATCCAAATTGTTGCTAGAAAATAAGTTCTAATTCAAGAACCTGTGGCCACAGTCGGAGATATGTGGGGGAACACTTTAGTTTGGATATGAGAAAGAACTTATTCTTCGCATGTAATTAGAGTATGGAATGGTTTAGCTTAGACCCTAGATGCCTTCAAATCTGAACTGGACAAGATCAAACAAGTTAATCATTAGTTTAATTCCCTGCAAGTGAGCTTGATGGACAGAATGGCATCTGCCTACTGACACCTTCTTATGAATTCTGTTTTTCCTGCTGTACCAAATTACACCGAATTGTAAAACCAAAACTGAAGTTTGTTCCGAGCTGCGAATTTTGTGTATCGTTGCACCTCCATGAAGGAAGGTGTCACAATGTTAATCAGTCTCAGCTTGTGGCATTTGGTGGCTGCCGGTGGGGCCAGGGACGTACCCCCGTATGGGGACGTGATGCTAATTCCAGTTTAGGTGTTTTACTGCTAGAGAAATATACCAGACTGTACTTGCATCATCGGTGAGATGTGGCAGGTTTCTCCAACCGTCTTAAGCTTGATAAAAATTGCACTTCACCTGTCTGCTTGTTAACAGTCGGAAGACATGTTTAAATATTGCTTTATTCTCCAGGACCAAATGCATCTGTCGGACAGATGCAGCTTGTCAAAGGGGTGCCTGGTATGAGATTGCATGTGACTGATTTGGGGATGACATGCTGATCTTCTTGCAGGTGTGATGTTGCGTGAACCCCACCCAGTGACTGTGTTTGCCCAAAGGCCGGGCTGTTTGTTAACAGGGTGCAGTGACTCTGTGGTGCAGCATTCTTGAAATCTGGAAGCTTATTTATTCATCATGTAGTAAGGTCTGTATTAACAGGACGTCCAAAGCACAAATCAATAATCACATGCTTGTTAAACGTGCACCACGTAATACATCTCAGTTTGTAAACATGACTCCTCTTAAACAGACACAGAATCTTATAAAAAGTATTATGACAGCAAATAAAGCAGTATATGCGAAGTTTCCAGTTACAGATGATCAATATTTTCTTACACGGGTTTAAATAAGATCTATGCCTGCATGGCAGATCAGTATCAAAAAGTAAATAATGAGAATTGCTGCAGTTTGGAGCATATTAATTAGTTAATTTAAAGGAAATACAATAACTATTTGGAAAACTAAAATAAAAAAAAACTGACGCGAATACGAGTAGCCTAAACCAGTATACGAAAAGAAAACCAATATGAAAACAAGTCATTTTGTGTTGAAGATCCCCTCCTTACGCACCACCCAGCATTTAACAGTAAAGATCCCCCATCCGAGAGCCCCCATCAGGACGGCTGTAGTGCGCGGTGTCGATGCGGCTCCCGGTGAATTCGCCGCATTGCTCACCGCGTCCGTGTAGCCGCTGGAAAAACACCGCCTATTGCTTTGGGGGGTGCCGATGTGTGGAGAGTGTGGCGACCCTAAATGTCACTTGGCACCCCCCCTCCCTCCAGGAAGCAAGCTGGGCGGGAGCTGTCAGGTATACGATTTCCCCTTCGTTAATGATTCATTTTTAGAAAGGCACGGAAGGGCCGTGGAGGAGGGCGGACAGCGGAGCTACGCGTCCGGACACATAGCGGCGGATTGCGGATTGTGCCAAGCCAGCCTTTAAGGATAGGAGTGGCTATTTAAACATTACACACCGGATCGCTGAAGGGGGGGGGGGGAGCCAGCATTCCCAGGCGGAGCGATCGGCCGCATTCATGGGCTTGTGAGAGGACGGAGCGACGACGCAGGGCTGGATCCGCACACGGTAAGCACCCCCAAAACGCACGGCGATGCCTATTTTTACCCGTCTTGTGGTTTCCCCCCGTGTGCGTTTCCCTCGAATCGTATCGCATAACACATAACAGTCGTCAACATGGGAATATGAACCGCACGGCGAGAAGCACATTCATAATTTCACATTATTTGCTCACCGATCCAGTTGTTTTGAGGATATGCATTTACTTACATGCATTAAGGCTTAAACATTAGGAAGGTGCACCGAGCTCTACAATAACGGCATTTTTACACGCAAACCCAGAGCAGTAGTGTTTATTTTCTCTGTTTGTTGTGCAACCACATGAATATGATGAAACAGCTACTTTACTGTACTCTGGTATTTCTTAAATAGGACATTACAGTTATTTTGACAGTGACTTTATATAAATTAAAAAGACGTGC
>JAODKF010000147.1:6796377-6815799 GCA_026779585.1 Mormyrus proboscirostris | reverse complement strand
AAATGCTGTGATATTAAAGTGGTATGGTACTAAAATGCTGTGGTCCTAAAGAGGTATGGTACTGAAATGCTGTGATATTAAAGTGGTATGGTACTAAAATGCTGTGGTCCTAAAGAGGTATGGTACTGAAATGCTGTGATATTAAAGTGGTATGGTACTAAAATGCTGTGGTCCTAAAGAGGTATGGTACTGAAATGCTGTGATACTAAAGTGGTATGATACTGAAATGCTGTGGTACTGCAATGTTACAATTGTGACATGGTCTAGTACTGAAATGCCATGCTACTAAAGTTGTCCAGTTCTGAAATGCTCTGATACTACAGTGTTTTAATTGTAAAGAGGTATGGTACTGAAGTGTTATGGCACTAAACTGGCATGGTACTGTTAGGGTGCTGAAATACTACACTATACTATGCAAACGTAAATGTCCGATAACAGTACTTAAATCTTTAACAGACCTTTACCCTAAGTAGCCAACACCATTCATTTTGGATGTTGCTGGAGGTCCTTTGTGTGTTGAGCCTTCAATTCCCGCCGTGGACAGAATTATGATGCATGTTGCCTTTTGTGAGTTGCTTGATTGATTCTATTAAAAATAAGGCAGTGATTGAAGTAATAACTCTTTTGGGTTTCAGAACTGTGTTCCCCCGTCACATTGGCTTTAGATGTGCTGGTGATTATCCCCGAGATCCAGTTACCTCTTCCGGCTTTGTGTATCAGCTCCACTTGACCTGGAAGCTACCTGAACTTCTCTTCCTTTGCCTGATGCCCGTTTGCTTATCCCCGTGGAGAAGATTAGCGATGTCTGCAGCATCCCTATGCTGTGAAGGCCACATAGAGGCTGGTTTGTTGGCGTCTCCGCACTTTGTGAGGCTGTCTTCTCCTTGTCTTTAAGAGCTCTGTGACATCAGAGGGGAGCCTTGGTTGCTGGCCATTGCTGTCTCATAACATCAGCTCAAACTCAACCGAATGCACGTGTCTACCTGAGCCCCACTCGGCCCTTCATAATCGAATCGGCTTCACGGTTTCCGATGCCACTGCGGTGCTTTAGACCCCCTGGAGAAGGCAGTGGTGGTTGTTTGTCAGGGTGAAAGGTCATCTCACACCCCTACTAGGAAATGTGCTGATATATAAGGTCATTCAATCTGTGAAACAGAAAGGATGCTCAAGGCTGCCACCGTGTGGCTGACTTTGATCGGGCAGGCTTGGGCTGCTCTGATGTTCTTTTTTTTTTCCAAGCAGCCCTCCCATGCTTCGCTGTGGACGCGTGCTGCTTATGACCTTATTTGGCAGGAGGTCAGCGTTGTGGGCGGGGGGGTGGGCTGACCTGCTGGCCACCATGTGATGGGTGTCAAATGACCATGTAGTGCAGATGTATGTACAGCCTACAGCATTTTAAAAGTGTGAGGCAGCCACCTGTCCAGCTGACACAACACCCTTGTGTTCATCGCCATGGTAACATGCCGCACCCGTGCCGGTCATTGATCCCTGAGTGGAAATGTGCCCGCCTTTGACCCTGGGCCAGCTGGTTTTGCTATTCTGGCCAACGCCTTGCACCTCCTGGCCCAAAGGGTGCGGATTGCTGGTCAGCAGACTTGCTGAAAGGCGTGGGACGCGCTGTGTGGTCCGCAAACGGAATGTTCTAGAGAGAGGAGAGGGGTTAGCGCAGATGAGACCCTCCCTTAAATACCTTTCCATATCTTCCTGCTGGAACCTGGGAAACCAGATGATTTGATTACATTTGATTACTCAATTATCTCGAATTACACATGGTTTGTATTTGTGTTTGTGCCACATTGTTACATGATGGTGTGACTGTTTCACATTTTCATTAAAGAAATTCGGTGGAAGAGCTGTTCCCTAGTTTGTATGTGAAATGTGATCATTAAACAAATCATTCAACCAACGATTTCGTTCTCTTTCATAGCTGTGTTGTGTGTATGTGTGTGTCTGTGAAAGATTTAAGGCCCAAACAGCTGTTATGCTTCACACTGCTGGTGCAAAGCAGCTCATGCCTTTTTGAGAGCAAAGCTGCCCCCCTCCCCCCCAGGCCCGTTGACTTTCCTGCCTGCAATATCCTCAATGTACACAGTGTGGCAGCAAGTACACTGAATCACACAAATGCTGGAACAAGCGTGGAAACCAGTGGAAGAGGGGGTTCATATTTCAGGTTTACACATAATTACTCCAGCAGAAAGGCTTTTTTTTCTCGGAGCGGTTTTTTCCCAAATACACGAGCACTTTCAGCACAGAAGCATGTGAGCTGGAACTGAGCATAGAGTTTGATTATAAACAAAGGCTGCTGAGGATGGGAGCTGGAATCTGCTTGTTTTGTTATAGTTAAATGAGCCCTTTTATGGAGCCTGAAGACTGGGAAATGGTGGAGAAATGAACGCTTGGGAATGAGAAGCGGAATTCTTTATTTAAAATTCTCATGAGTGCCCCCTGTTGGACTGGATGATAAACAGTATGTGACATTAAATGTTGTAATAACAAATTCTTTCTTTTTCCAGAATTTTTCTGTGATTTTCAGAACCTGGGGGTGGGGTTGGTGGTGGATCGTTAAAAACAGCACTTAGAATGTGCTAGAACCTATTGTCGTGATTCACTGTCCCTCTGTATATGTCTGTGCTATGCTGAACAGGGTACTATTGGTGAACAGGCTAAACTGGGGCATTTCTGTTTTACCTTTGAATAAGACAGTTATGTTGTCATTTTGTAAGCTGCGGAACCTAATGTCAAACTCTGCTGGTTAACTGGAATACTGCAGTCTAATGATACGAGGATGGTTACCTGTAACTATCCAATCATCCATCCATTATCTATACTGCTTTATCCATTTTGGTCGTGGGGAGGCAAGAGGCAGGGTACACCCTGGGTAGGTCGCCAGTCCACCACAGGGCCAACACAGACAAATATAGACAAACACACTCGCATTCACACCTATGGACAATTTACAGTAGGGCCAGTTGCCCTAATCTTTACCTGTAACTAAACAAAAGAAAGTCATCACTGCAAAGCCCACAGAATGGAGATCCTGAGCTTCATGCCCGGAGGGCCATACATCTGCCTGCTGCTTGAGTAATGCTGCTCAATCCATCCCCTTGTGTCCGCGCCTCCGATGGCATTTTGAATGTAAATGGAACTGGCGGCTGACATTTATAGCTTGTTTGCTATCTGTGTGTCACAAACGGTGTGCGGTACATTATCATTGTGCTTTACAGACCTGCAGGACAGTGATGAACGTATCTGCTGGATGATTTACCAAAGCGAAAGGGTTGGAATCTCTGATTCTCTGGAACTGGCCTAGCGATCTTTTGGTTACCAGGCAACGTCCCAAACCAGGCCACAGTTTACGGTGACATTTTCTGAGAACCTGCTGGGCCATTCTCACGTAAGATGCGGATCCCACTTATCTTCATGGATCTCGAGGCCGTACGGATGCTTCATTCCTTAACACTTGGCCCGAGTGATGTAGTTTGACTTGTTAATCCAGCTGGACATGAAACAGGAGTCGAAACTTCAACCAGCAGCGCAGGAGGTTTGGGCTTGAAATGTGGGACTGGGGGGGGATGCCGGGTTTGGCCCAGAAGTAACCAACAGAAGGACCAATGAGAACTGGGATAAGGCGGGACAAAAAGCCTCACCCTGCGCCTGTGTCATGTGATATCTGTGAAATCACAGAAGAAGCATGTGATGTGGAATTCAGCTGAACAGAGTACATGCTGTATTACCTGTGCCTTCCATGCTCTTCCAGGCTCTGGTACTGAAATGGATTCTGCCCCAGTCCCTTCAGCTTGTAGGTGTGCTTGCCATCTTGTAGTATCACATTATAGGGTGAATGAGTCAGTGCTGTGAGGGCTGTTGGTGGATTTTGGTGTCACTGTGTGAGGGGGGAGGACACAGATGGCAAACCACCCCCTTCTCCAGAATAGTCCTCCAGAATAGTGCAGGTATTTTTACCACAAGTAACAGTATAGCAGACGCCTTTAGGTAGCTGGAGTTCTTTCAGCTTCTAAATAGAATTTCTAAAGGTGCTAATGAGCATTCTGGCTATAGGACCTTCTCAGTGGAGAGCAGATGAGGTCCTGTTGACCTGCAAGGTGCTTAGCCTGAGCAGCTGGTGATCCAGCTGCAAAAGTGAGGTTACAAAGCATCCATCCATCTATCCATCCATCCATCCATCCATCCATCCATACATCCATCCATCCATCCATCAAACATCCACCCACCTTCTGACTGCTTATCTTGCGCCTGGAACCTGGAAGAAAGCAGAGTGTAAAATAATAAGTAGCTTCACACATCAGGTTTTTGTCAAGTGCTCAGGAGATCCTCCTGCTGATGTTTATCCACAACTCATTTGTTCTTACACACAGACACACACACACACAGACAGACACACAGACACACACACACACACACACAGACAGACACACAGACAGACAGACACACACACACACACACACAGACAGACACACAGACAGACAGACACACACACACACACACACACAGACAGACAGACAGACAGACACACACAGACACACACACAGACAGACACACAGACAGACACACACACACACAGACACACACACAGACAGACACACAGACACACACACACACACACACACACAGACAGACACACAGACAGACAGACACACACACACACACACACACACACACACACACACCGACACACACAGACACACAGACACACACACACACACACACACAGACAGACACACACACACACACAGACACACACACACACACACACACAGACACACACACACACACACACACACACACACAGACAGACACACACACACACACAGACAGACAGACACACACACACACACACACACACACAAAGATATAGGCGCTTCTTCTCCTGCATCCTGGTCCTGTAGAAAAACACTTGAATTCTGTTTTTATAGCCTGCGGGAAGTACACTTTCCACTTTCCTCTGGCGGGTAAGCGGGTGGGTTAAGGCATGGACTGCGGGTGTGTGGGGGGGTGGTGTTGGAGCTGCATTTTCCATGTTTGTCTTCCCGTGATATTGCAGAGCCAAGATTTGTCCTCTAAGCTGGGACTTGATTGGGGAGCATCCCTCTCTATCCCTCTCTGCTGGGTTCCTCAGTCACGGAGCAATGCTGGGCATTCTAATTTCAAAGTGGGGGGGGGTACGGTTTCAGAAGGGTTAATACAGGTAAATACAGGCAGGCACAGGTCATGGGAAAGCGACGGTACAGACGGCAATTCCAGTATCCCGGGAAATGCAGCGTGTTTGAATGAAGTTTTCATGATGGGTGTGTTACAAATGACGCCGTGTCCAGTCAGTGTTTATTTATAGCGTCTTCAATACACAGCCTCTGGCGGGAAGCCCCCATGTCCTGAGGGTGTCATTCCTCGATGCCGTGTAAGCCCAGAAAGGAGACTGATTTTGGCCTGTGTGTCTGCTGCGAGCTACATTGTGATCCTTTGGATACGACTGACCATCACAGGTGCATTATGGGAACAAGCTGCCCTTTGGTCAAGGTCAAGGTCTCTGGCCCTCACAGCAGTTTGCTTGAGCGGCGCATGTCCTGTGTTTGCTCAGCACCCGGCGAACCTCTTGTAAATGTGTGCGTGTGGGGGGGCTGCTTGTACGCGTGTCTGGCCCTTTATTACTGCATCTGTGTGCCTGTCTCTTTAAGAGGCGGGGTTTAACATGTGCAGCGTGGGTATTTCCATTTCTCAGTTTGGGAAGAGGAGGGGAGGGGGCCAGCAGTGGCTGCGGTAGAATGAGACCCAGAGTGAGAGAGAAAGGAGAAAGACAGAGAGAGAGAGAGAGTGAGAGAGAAAGACAGAGAGAAGAGCCACTGGCTGAATTCTGACAGCCCAGCAGGCAATAAGTTGCTCCAGTCAGGAGGGAAGGCAGAAGAACGAAGGGGAGATCAAGGGGAGCTGCTTCAGGTGACGGTCATGGCCACATTTGACCCCGCCGTCCTTCCCCCCAATGCAGAGGAGCAGGATTTCGTCCAAGCTTACGAGAACGTCAGGGAGAAATACAAAGGTAAAGGGGTCTCACTGGAAGGCCCAATGCTTCCAATGTGTGTGTGTGTGTGTGTGTGTGGGGGGGGGGGGGGCCGCCCGGAGCCTGAGCCTGAGCCTGAGTATGGGCTCTGTTTGCGCCGTTCTCTGTGGCGTCACCCCGGAGGTTTGGACACCTGTGAGGGCACAGAGGGCGAGCGCTGTGCGGTTTGAGCACCATGCCTCGCTTCCGCGATCGCTGTCGAAAGAGGTCAAAGGTCAGGGGTCAGTCCTGCCACAGTGCAGGGGCTCAGGGGCTGTTGCTGAGAGCATTATCGCCGTTCTGAAGCATCTGTGATGGAGGGACATCCCCCACCACTTAACAGTTGATACAACATAGAGACCCCCCCCCCCCACTCTCATCACACATATGTGTCTGTGTGCCACATGGTATCACACACTTTAGTATGTCTGTGTGAGACACACACCTTTCACACTTTGCTTTGTCTGGCATCTGCAGTTTTATAGATCTTAATTGTTTTAAAGTACGAGTACAGAGCTGTACTGTTGCTGTGTTTTGGTGGTAATACTTAAATAACAAAAAACTGCGGGAAGTTTTTAATGATGGCGTATGTCAGTCAAAAGATCACCATGCAATCTGAATCTTGAGTTGTGTGTTGAGGATTTACACCTTGTCTCACACACACAAATGCACACATGTGCATACATGCACACACACGCGCACACACACACACACACACACACACACACACACACACACACACACAAACATGCAAAATTCAGATTGCATTGTGATCTTTTGACTGAAAAATGCTAACGCTAACTATGATAACCTTAACCCCTACCCAGCCCAAACCATAACTAAGCAAAATAGAGTTTTTGCATTTTTAGTTTTTTCATAGCAGTCACCGACTTTTATAAAATACAGTTTTTCCAGGAAACTGGTCCCCATAAGGGAAAAAAACAGATATTTATCACGTTATGGGGACATTGTGCCCCCATAAGGATAGGTAAACCCGCTTGCACACACACACACAAACACACACACATACACACACACGCAGCACCACATGGCAGTCGATCCCATTGTGTCTCTTGTTCCTGAGGGTCACATGCAGAGATTAAGATGCTGCATCTGTGAGACGGAAACTGGCAGCTGTTTGCGCTTTTCCCTGTGTCATCTTTCCTCTGTCGTTCGCGCTCTCTTACGCTCACTCCCACGCTTTCGTTTGCCACCCCTGGGTCCGCACCAGCTGATCGGCCTGAAGATGCAGCGAAAGGGGGTCTTCTAAAAATATCGCCCCAGTTCGCCGCCGGTGCTCGCTGATTCAGGGCCTCCATGGTGGCGGGTGCGGAGGCCGGGAGATGGCACGGGCTGTGTGTGGGAGACGCACGCTCTCTCCCTTATTAAGGCATCGGAGCTTCTCACGCAGCCTCTGATTGTTTGACGGCTCTATTTAAGGAGTTCAGGCACCGAGGTGAACAGCTCCAGACCTCTGTCCTGTCAGGCCCATGTGTAAAACGGCACCTGGGGGAGGGCATCTCGTGCAACATGTGACCAGCGGCTGAGTGGCAGATCACTGTCGTCAGGCAGTTTGGCCACTTCCTAGATTGTATCAGGAAAAAAAAAGTGGGCATCTCTGTCCACTGAACTTTCCCATCTTTGGAAAGGCCTTCGAGTCTGATCCTGTTCGGAAGGACTTGCTCTTCGAGCGCCCAGCGTGACTCTTCCCAGGGCCGTCATTCCTCCTCCCTTGCGTAGAATTGCCCGATCTCGTCTCTTTCCCTCAGTTGCATTTACGCTCTGAGATGTCTGCTTTCTCTCCACTGCACGGTTGCTAGGGAAGCACGCCAGACATCGCCGGAACGTTCCGCATTCCCGGCGTTTGTGGACATTAATTAGGAGACACCCACCCCCCCTGTTTTCCAAACAAGCCTTTAAAGTTGTGAGTAATGCTGTGAGGTCTCACCCAGATATCACGTTGTTTCCTTTAGGCTCCTTCCATGATGCGCCCGTGTTTATATAATGATTTAAGTGCCCAAGGAGGGCTGTGTTCCCTGAAGCATTTCACCCTGTGCTGTTTTAAATGCTGGGGATGCTTCAGTGATTACTCTCTTTTGTAAACGCAGAGTCTCAGGCCCTCTGCTGTGCACCGCTGACCCCAATCATCAACGTCATGGATCATTCAGTAGCACCGATGTTTCATTCCTTAACAGTTCATGTCGAGGATGCAGTGTGACCTGTTCATCCGGCCGGACATGAAACACGGATTGAAACTTCGACCAGCAGTGGTACAGATATGAGCTTGAAATACGGGGGTGGGTAGGATTCCAGCCATAACCCTGCAGGAACCAGTAATGAAACCAGTGAGAACTGAAGTCTGAAGGCAGGTCAAACAACCTCACCTCCATCACTGTTATATGGAAACTTCAAATCAGAGGTCTGCTCTAACTGTCAACGGCCCAAACACAACGATGTCTGTTCTTACAACATCAGCGCTACTTGATGTTGCGAAGATCAGAGCCCTGTGCAGGCTGACCTGCGAGCAGCTTCTTCTGATTGGCTTATAATTGGTCTGCTCGAGCATCAGCTGTTTGGTTTCCTGCTTTGGCCCGCCTTTCCGCCCGGCCCTGCCTTCGTGGCTTCCTGTGAGATTCTCCCCTCTGTCCTTTCGTGCGACTGGTGGCAGCAGATGAAGGCTGTGCGAGCTGCTCTCAGTGGGATTCCCTGTTGGCCTATCAGGCATTCACGCCAGCTCTGAACACTCGTGACAAGCTGTGGCGTATGGATGGACGCTCGCCGTGCTGTGAATCAGACCTCTCACGCGAACATCAGCCGGTCCCCGTTCCCTGGACCGGTCCTCCTGGACTGAGATACACCCGACAATGTGTTCTGACTGAAAATGACACCAGTTTACCAGTTGTCTGGAAATGTCCATAGAATTAGGTTTAATGGCGGGCAGCTGGGGGTGTCAAAGCAAATGGTCATTGCAGCTTCTTGGAAGGGGATATGGAGATTGGTCTGTGGAAAGTTAGACATGTCTTTAAATATAGACAGCACCTGGGTAAAGTGCTCCGGGGGATGACTCCACTGATCGTATCCAGTGTTTCTGGAAATGCCATTCTCGAGTTGGCTTGAGGACAGGATTGGGGGCAGTCCTCAATACCTTGGCGTTCGAGCTTCTGGAAGCTCTGTGACGTAGCCAGCTAGTCTTTCAAGGAATCAGCAACCCATCCTCCTACTGCTGAATACAGAAGTTGTATGTCTGACTCCTTTTCCCTTCATCAGCCTCACTGGTTGTCCAGTGAAGTGGGTGGAGTGGTGGCTCTGAGGCTTGGGATCTATGCCGGCAACCGGAAGGTTGCTAGGTCGGACCTTGTGAGTGATTCCATGAGCAAGTCGCTTCACCTGCAGGCGCTTCGTTTTGGCCATGATGCTGATGATATACATCCAGCCCCGCAAGCAGGTCCTCCAAAAGGTTGGTGGCAGGATTGGCACTCCAGGCATCAGAAAAACACTTCGCGAGGTTGCATTCGGAATAGCGTGGCGCTGAGGTGTCCGCCACCGCTTCTCCTGCCTGAGGTGCCTCACCGTCGCCGGGTGCAACAGCGCGCTGGATCAGCACGTGCTCCTCACCTCAGATGGTTTGTCCAGTGGTGGACATTGTGGCCCAAATTAAAATCCATGATACAGATCAGTGTTTCTCAAACTAGTCCTGGGAGACCCTCAGTCCTTACAAGAAACACTATTTGTAGCATTTTAATAATAAATTACTTATTAAGATATCTAAAATCCTGTGTGTGTGTGTGCATGTGTGTGTGTGTGTGTGTGCTGGTATATACACAGGCACAGACATAAAGGCACGGAATGGTGTTTGTCCAAAAATACTTACAATGGGATACATCAAAACGTGGATCTGCCTTTCAAATTAGTGATTTGCATCCCTGGTTTTTAGCCGTTGCTTTCTGTGTGACACAAGTTCAGTGTTTTAGCAGTCAGATGGCACATCAAATTTGTTCGTTTTCTTTTTACCACATTTGCTAACAGCTTAGAAATGATCAGTTACTGTAAGTTTTTAATTCAAAATCTAGTCACTAAGTTGAAATCCACTGAGACAGATAATTGACAAAGAAGTGAGATACACAGACCGTGCTGGTATGTTATACATGTTGAGATTGCTTTGTTCCATATCGGTCTGCTTTTGATGTTACACTGTTATGGCCTCTGAACACATAGGCATTGTGTGATGGGTGTTTGCCGTCGCAGTTCGTCCTGTTGTTATAATAATAGTGTTAAGTAGTACTGTATTGCGATTCTTAGAATAACCCAGAAACGCTTATTGTGGATTCAGTCGCAACTGGTAATGATAAATTATTGTCATATCTCCACCTCTGCAGTATCCGACCTGTAGCATCTTTGCATTATGTCATAATGGATGCAGTGTAAGGTTTCCTATGACTGATAAAGATTGTTTTATCAGTATTCACTAAGGTGAATCTTTATGGATAAAACACCCCCCCCGCTAGAATGGAACATGCTTGTCGATACTGCCAACATCAGAGCCTTTTTACAGGCCATTTCTGACTGGGGGCTTCCTGATAAATAGCGGCAAACTGAATTCGCTGTTTCCCGGGAGATCAGGCTGAATTTGTAGCTCGGATAGTGTTTCCCCCTCATGCCAGAATGGTTTTGCTTGTGGTCACTTGGGTTCAGGCCGGACCAGGTCGTCCAGCATAAAACTGGCAAACGTTTCAGTACCGACAGTCTGGTTGTGAAGTGAGTTATTTGCAAAAGAAGGGGTCACATTAAGATCCCTGATATTCCCATAAAAGTGGCCAAAGAAGGAAGCAGGTCGATTTTTAAAGGATGATAATAAAATTTATTATAAATATCACATTTAAACACATTTCATTTTGAATGATTTTTTTCAGTATGGTTGAAACTGACCAGCTTCTCTGCCGGCTGGATCTCTGTAGGCTCTGTTTCGGGTGTGTTTTTGCGTCGACTTCACACCGTCTTGCACGCATCCATGGTGTCCTTTCTGAGCTGGAGGTAAGGTCGCGGAGACTTCATGTCTGAGCTGATAACTTGCCTCGTTTTCAGTTTACCCCAAGTTTGCTTGGGTTTTCAACTAGAGTGGCCTGTGTGGAAGAGAGTACCCTTGGTTATGTACCAGGGTCCAACAGCAGTACACCTGCGTTTGACTTCCTGAGCCTCTGTGCCGCCTACTGGATTATTTGCCTCCTTAGTTGTGATGGGGGTGTGCTGGTAGCTCTTCTCTAGCTTTCCTTGCAGTTAAAGCATATTCTTTTCTGAAACTCTGGTCAGTCACTGTGCCAGGACCTGGGACCTGGGCTTGGATGTTAGCATAGTTAGGAACATCTGAATGAAGCACATGAGTGTGTTTGTAAGTTTCCCTGTTAAATGCCTGAATCGGCTCTTAGGGATGATTCCTCTCTGCTGAGCATCTTGTGTGAGTTAACAGAGAACCCCGTGGCACAATCTTAGACAGCTGAGTGACACCGACAATCTTGGAACAAAGGTCACATTTTCGTTACAGTAGAACGATTAGTACCCACATTCTGCAGTGATTCCCCATGGCCATGGTCTGTAGTCTACGCTCATGTTGCTGAATGATATTATCAGCCTTTTTCTACAGTAGGTCTGAGGAATTGGACTGGTCTGTACCTAAACCAGTACCTCACAAAACTAGGTCTATTGAGTCATAGTGGTCTATAGTTATTCTCATTGAGGAAAAGGTGTCTACACTTATCCCCACTGAGTACAAGAGGCCCTTAATTATCCCCATTGAGTACAAGAGACCCTTAGTTATCTCCACTGAGTACAAGAGACCCTTAGTTATCCCCTTTGAGTACAAGAGGCTCTTAGTTATCCCCATTGAGTACAAGAGACCCTTAGTTATCCCCACTGAGTACAAGAGGCCCTTCGTTAACCCCTTTGAGTACAAGAGACCCTTAGGTATCCCCACTGAGTACAAGAGGCCCTTAGTTAACCTCACTGAGTACAAGAGGCCCTTAGTTAACCCCTTTGAGTACTACTGGTCTTTATTTAGTCCCATTGAGTTCTCTATACTTATTCCCATTGAATATGAGTGGTATTTAGTTAGCTCCATTGAGTACAGGTCATCTGTAATTGGCTCCAGTGGTCAATAATTGGTCATATTTTAATATAAAAATTTTCAGTCACTCTAATCAGTCTTTTATTCATTACAACACGCTTTATCACTGAATGTCATAACTGATAGGAGCTTGTGCTGATGTTATTGTCAGCTTTTTACTGATGGTAATGATATAGAAGGGTGTGTGTCTTTGGCAGGTCTACCGCACACCTCTGGCTAAAGCACATTTTAGTCAACATTTTAGTCTACTGAATTCCTGCTGCCTGACACTCCTCACTGCCCACCATTTCTGTCCTGTGCCCCCCCCTCCCCCAGTGTCCAGGGGGTATTAGCAGACCTCTACAGTCCCACCCAATGGCTCAATTCACACAGGAAACGGAGAATACTGTGAGAAATTTAAACTGTCGCGTAATGAGGGAAAACCCGGCTATGCCTAGATGCCAGATGCTATGCCTCTGTTCGGCCTGTGGTCATGGTCTGTGGTCCGAAGGGAAAGAAGCTGGGTTTGGGGGAATGAGTGCAGGGAGGCTTTGACCTGAGAATGGCAGAGTGTGGCCTGAGGGCCACAGCCCTGTTGGCCCTCAGAGTTACACTGGGAGTTGTACTCTGAATGGCAATGCTGTTTACTCATTTCCGTGCAGTAGTCATTTGAGCAGCGATGGTCACGCTCAGATGAGGAGATGTTTATGAGATATGAAGGGTATCGTTTGAATATGTTTATATGTGGGGTTTCTGCTGTGACTTTTGATTTGCATTATTCTGAAATGTGTCATCTGTCAATTTTCTGTGCTAATGAGTCACGATCAAATACCTAAACCTGCGCAACCAGATAAGAGAGATACAGTGTTTGCCTGGAATGCGCAGAATGTAGGACAGGCTGGAGATTTCCAGGAAGCACAAGCTGAACAGGGTAGAGGGCAGTAAGGCCCAGAGAGGAGCAGGAGGTTGGACGGAACACCTCATAGAACCTCCGGCAAGAATGCACTCAAACCTGTGTCAGATTGCTTTTACATGTATGAGATTTCCGTTAGCAAGATGTCTGAAAGACAGGCTGTTTGATAGTGTCCTGCATGGCCACAGCAATGACAGGATAAGACTGAAAGCTTCTCATTGGCTAATGTGTCCTTATGGCTATATCAGCAGGCAAATCATGACCTCATGTTATGTAATTGTCAAGTTGTTGTGGTGAAATCAGGTATATTTATGAAAAACTTCAGTTCCGCTTAAACAAAGATCAATAGAGACCCCTGCTTTTGTGATGATTTGTAGGCTGGTTTTGTGAGGGCTGGCCTTTCTTCCCCAGTCCTGGCATAGACTATATACCAGGGGTACCCAACCCGTTGGTTGATCTTGGCTCAGTTCCAGGTCGATTGCAGGAGATGATTCATAAATAATGCTTTATTTCATTGGTAACCAACCCAAATTATCGAGCCCACTGTCCCACCGGTATCAATACACTGAAACCCGCAAGCTCAACCCACCTAGATCAGGTGTGACTAACCCACCCCAGTCAACAGTGCCCCCTGGCTTTAGGAGGACCAGCCAGAAAATTGCAGAAGTGAGATTTTTTTCTGCTTAAAGGCTTCTCTACCATCCAATAGCCTAGAATGCTTTGCACATTCTTTTAGTTGATATCCGGGCTTCTGGATTAATCAAAGTCGAAAGTGACATAAAAATTAGAAGAATAATACAGTATAAGTTCACAGCAGTCAGGGATCCAGCTATAGTTCATTTTATAGTCATGTTTTATAAGGAGGTGGTGTTAAAGTTTGTGTTAAAATTTCCTGAGTAGGATAAATGATGCAGGTGGGATTTCAGCTTTCTGCTTCTTTTTTACTTAAGTAAAATTTGACCAAAAATATTTTAACCAAGTTAGTTCCAAAAGGAGATCTTTCAGGTATAGTCTGTGTGTAATTGGTGGCAGATGCCATTTGGCTGGAGAAACATTCCCAGCTCTTCGGTTTGTTTCTTTACCTCAGATCTTAAAGAACAATTAAATGTGTCATTTCCTCTCCGCATGGTGAAGCAGATAAGTCCATTATTATAAATCCATCCATCCATCCATCCATCTTCTGCCAATTATCATGACTTTCTGTGCGTGTTGAGTGTCATACAGCTGTCTGAAGGTGCAACTAAGACCAGGCTCCAGTGCTATCCAGGGTCCGATCACGGGGGCAGCAGTCTAAGCAGGGATGCCCAGACCTCCCTCTCCCCAGCCACCTCCTCCAGCTCCTCTGGGAGAATCCCAAGGCGTTCCCAGGCCAGCCACGAGATCCCCCCAGTGTGTCCTAGATAAAATATACTAATTTGATAGAAAAGATGAAAATGTTCATTTAACAATGTTTTAATTCAGCATTTTTGTTTCAGCTTTCAGTTTGATATGTGGTGGCTTAGAGTACAATCAGACCTAGTACTGTGTCTCTGGTTCCCAGGATATATGAGAATATGACGGTGAATTAACTCACCATGATGTGTAGCCTTTTGCTGGAGAACTGAATGTTTTACAAAAAAAATTGCTGTGTTTTTTTAAATAAAAAAATATGTCAGATATGTATTTTGGCCAAGATAAATCATTGTAAAATATCTCTAAGGGACAGAGTTGTTTTTAAAATACAGTAAGTTGTACTAAATAAAATGTAGCATACATACATGATATAGCAAAACTCATGTTGGGCAAATTGCAGTTGTGTCAGTGTTACTCTGGACATGATATTTTGCCTTAATGTAATTAGTTTACACGGTTTGTCAAGAATTACAATTCTTCATTAAAATGAATGCATATGCCAGGCCGTTTTTATGTTTGCATGAACACTTGACTGTGAGGTGCGCTACCTTTACATGTTTGTACCATATGTGCTGCTTTTGCACTTTGTCTGTTCTGCCCTGTGTGTGCAGTATGCATGTGACATATGTTCATCTGTGCTCTATGTATTTTGCTGCAAGTATTATCTCTCGGGATTGATGAAGTGCATTTTATGTTTTCACACAAGCTCTGGTTTCTGTTTTATCTCACAGTAACCGGTCCTTACTGAGTAATCATGCTGCTTACTTACACGCGGTGTTACTGGGAATTCTGGAAGACCAGCCAGGAAGTGAAACAATGGGCAGCTTTACCGCTTGAGTGGGTCTCGTGTAGCATGCTGGTTCGTGCGCTGGTCTGGCGACCTTCACAGGCACGCTAGCAGGTCACTGTTTGATCCATGTATGCAAGCTGGAAACTATGTGATGACTGGTCCGGTTCTCTGGTGAAGTCTTCATCTCCGCTGTCTTTGCCCCCATTCCTGACATCTTTTAGTCAGATCCCAGGGGCCATGTTGTGTGGTCCAAGCAGAGATGTCACATGTGTCACCCTACGCCAAATGCCCCCGATTCCTGGGTGGTATTTCTTTTTGATGTGTGGTGTCTGGCGACAGTAAGTGACGATTGTTTGCCAGGGAAAAGCACCTGTTAAACCCAGACTCAGGTCCCCCCCTCCCCTCCGAGCACCATGAAAAGAGGGGGTGGGTGCCCAGGTCTAATTTAACCCCCCCCCCCAACCCCTGGGGAGTCTTGTTTCGCTCTCAAGGCACAAATCATGCCAGTCAGCCATCATCGATTGCAGAAAAAGCTTCTTTTGGTCATTAAAAATGCAAGTGAGTGTGTACATGCATTATTTATTTATACAAAAAATGACACATGTTTTTGAAATGTTCTTATTGTTTCTAACAAACCTAAAAACACAAGAAAGGAATGTTGTTGTTAGTGGCAGGTGTTTAGTACTTTATTTTTCATTGATGTTTTGTCATTGTTGCTCCCAAAAGGCCAAGATCCCTCTGAAATTTGAGAGGGGGCATTTTAATGACCTTGGTAATGACTCAGAATCCCTCCCTATCCCTTTTTATCTTGGTCAGCGCTGGTGGGGTGTGACCCATGTTTCCTTGTCAGAGAGATTTGCAGAGACACGTCAGAGTGTTATTGGTGCCTCAGCATTGAAGCCGTTTAATATAAAGACATATTAAATTTGGTAGTTCGATTAAATTGGTGTATTTCAACCAGCACGGAAACGGCTGTGTCCCCCCCTTAGGAATCTCACCGAGGGGTGATTTCTCTCACTGCACAGTGACTGTGCTGCAGACATACACATGGGGATTTAAGGACACTGCGAATACATTCATGGGGGATTTCAAAGGCATCAATATTGACACGTACCTCAATATTAATTACAGATTTCTGGTGACTCCCAGGGATGGATCCCAGTTTCTGCTCTTTACATAGAGTATATTTAGTGTTTTCTGTACGTCTGTGTCTGTATGTGATAAAGACCTGTTATTTTGACATTGTGGGGACCGTTTTTCAGGTCCTCACAAAGATCTGTGAATGTAATCAGAAAACTAAAAATGTATTTAGTTTGACTACTTATGGTTCAGGTTAGGGCTGGGTTGGTTATCATGGGTTACGGTCATCGTGTTGGGATTAGAGTTTTCCTCATCAAAATGAATGGAGAGTCCCCACAAAGATATAATTAGAAACGTGTATGTGTGTGTGTGTGTGTGTGTGTGTGTGTGTGGGAGGGGGGGGATGCATATGTGCAAACTTCTGCAGCAAAGGAAGTCTGCAGGAAGTGAGCAGGGGAGCGTGGGCTTGTTGTGTGACGCAGCACATCCCAGTTCTTGACCAGAGATTCCCATTTCCTTCCTTTGCCCCCAGGAGAGGCAGAATTCCTCTGGCTTAATCAAGCAGCCTGGGCTTCTCTCTCAACATGTCCATTCCTCACATTCCCCCAGTCGTCATTTCTACACCTGTTATCTTAGGGCTGCAGAATTTTTGGACACCTTTTCCTGAGGGTGGCGCTTGTGACTCACCTCACTTTCATTCTCAGACTAGGATCAATAATTAGCAATGAGAGACTAAGAGGGTAATATCCCCCTGATTTATTTTGGATGGTGGTCAGTCATTTGTGGTCCTGTGAGCAATGGTCCTGTGTCTGAGTTTGGTCTGGAGAAGAAGACACCTTCAGATCTGATGGTTTACAGCCCAAATCTGAAGCAAATACAAATCATGCCCTGTAGGTGGCGCCTGTGTGGAGCCTTTAAAGGTCTGAGTGTAATTCTCATTGACCTAAATGATCTATTCGACTTTTGGGTAACAACAGCGAGATTCCTATTGAGTCCCACATCAAAGTATTGAAAGAGAGAAGACTTTGAACCTCTTTAGTTAGCCAGACACAAATAATGTGACAAAGAAATCATTGTAAGGGCTTTTTACCAGGACAGTAATGTTTAATTCAATAAAAGGGATTTTTGTGTTGTTTGTAGACAGTTTTGGGAAAACAGGAAGCACTGAATAGCAGCAAGGGTCACATTCTGGCATGGAGTTTCCCGCCAGGCTGCTGTTATTTTGGACAGGGGACATTACGGCATAATGTTCCAGGCATAATTAGTTTCCAATCTTCTTCATATCGAAGCGAGGTCTTCTCCTGTCCAGTCTGGACAAAACAAAGTGGCCCAACCAGGGCAGAATCATATAACCGGGTCGTTGATTTTGTAGTGCAAATCCTTAGTTTTATGATTAAATCATTCTTATATATTTTTGAAATTAAGGAATCATCTCAAGACCACAACCCAAAATATTAAAAAGTAATAAAAAGAAAGTGGATCAAGTGTCTGGTTATTAACTGGTTTTAATGATGACAGAGCACTTTAAAATCCGGGAAACCCAGAGTCTGTTTTAGTGTGGGTGGGCTTGCTGATGCATACGATGACTGTCAAATGAATGACAATGAGAAGTGGTAGGAGAAGTGGCTGGTAGCTTCTGGGACGGCGTTGCTCTTATCAGTGTCAAATCTGCATCACTGGAGATACATGGATATTTCATATAATGGTTTTACCTACATCACTAGAACCACCAAAAAACAGAAATTCTTAAATCTCATTCTAATTCTAGATTCTTAAATCGAGTTCTACAGTAATTCTAAGCATTATTGGAAATTCTGAGAGAAGACCATCTCCCAAGAGAATTAGGAGTTTTGTAACTAATGATTTTCCGACACTGTTTGTTCTGTTACTGGATGATGATTTTTACCACGATATGGTGTTATTTATGCCTGATGACTGTGCAGATCTCTTCGGCCAAAGGCGGGATTCGAGTGGATTAAATTAGGACTGTTCTTCAGTGGATCTTGAATAGGACGTGACTGAACGGAGGCGTTCGAGGGTCGGTGGGGGGGTCATGCAGATGTGAGGGTGTGGCCCTTGTGGGGCACATGGAGGGCAGGGTGTGAGCGCATTAACAGCCTTAATTCTACGCCATTCTACAGACTAACTGCACCACTCAGACATCCCCGTCCATCAAACCATCGTGCATGGCCTGCATTTAGGTACTGCTCTTTCACGTTAGGACACTAGGTTCCTGTATAGGCCAGTGTGGTGCCATCACCATCATCGGTGCTGCACATCACATTGCCATCACCATCATCGGTGCTGCACATCACATTACCAGCATCATTATCGTCATCATCGCTGTCGTTACCGTGACTATTGTAACTGTGCGATCATCACTATCAACATAAACACCAGCCTTCTCATCATTACATCGTCATAAATGGTAAATGGACTGCATTTATATAGTGCTTTTTTTCCAAAGCGCTTTACAATATATACCTCACATTCACCCATCCACACTCTCATTCACACACCGGTGGCAGAGGCTGCCATGCGAGGTGCCAACCTGCTCACTGGGAGCAATTAGGGGTTCAGTGTCTTGCTCAAGGGCACTTTGATGGGGTCAGGAGGAATCAGGGCTCGACCCTGCAACCCTCCGGTTGCCGAACGCTAGCACTACCTCCTGCGCCATCATCATCAGCATCATACAAACGTCCAGCTCATCAGGGACTCCATTCCTGGGATTTCACAAAAAAAGGAGGTAATAAAAGAGAGAGAGAGAGCTTTATAGAGAGGTTGGTTCAAACTGAAAATGAAGGATGGGGGATTAAGACCGCGGGCGTAGTGAGTGACAGGCTGGCTTTGGCACGGGAGGGATGCGGTATTGGTTTCAGTCTTTCTCATGTGCACGTCTGACTGCTTTCCAGGTCCGCCTCACTCCTAGCCTCCGCCAAGGGCAGCAGCTAATTATCAGCTCCATATGAGCCAGATTCTTGTTTCCCAGTAGTGCCTGGCTGTCTGCCCAGTGTGTTTTATCTGGTTCTCAGCTTTTACGTCTCCATCCTTTCCCTGCAGTCTTTTCTTCTTTTCTCTTTACTTCTTTCATGTCCCCC
>JAODKF010000147.1:6771105-6784866 GCA_026779585.1 Mormyrus proboscirostris | reverse complement strand
CCCCCCCCCCCACCCACAAGCTTCTCCCCCTAAATATCACCCAGACCCTCCATGCTGTGTCCTTGGCTGCTGCTCAGCGCGATGGCAGTTCGCTCTCTCTCTCACGGTGGTGTCATTTTGAGTTGGCTTTGTCTCTTTAAGCCGGTGTTGGCCGCACCTTCTGTGTCCTGGCCTACTGGCCATTTCCTGTGCTCCCTTTCACGGCAGCATTGTTTGGATTGAGGGTTCGCTGGTTTTGGAGTGGCTGGGGTGTGTGTGCGTGTGCGTGTGCGTGTGCATGTTTGTGTGTGTGTGTGTGGGGGGGTGAACAGGCGTGCTTTGGGCGAAGGGTGATTCATGCGGATGTTTGCTCCCTATGCCAGTCACAATGAACGGCAGCTGAGTGAGATCAATGTGGAATCCGGTCCTCTCGCGACCGTCGAGCGGAACAGAACAGCCAACACTGACTCATCTCCCACCTTCCTTTTTAGATGGTGAAAATTAAACATCAGATGTTTTAATTATGGAGCTGGTTCAGGTTTTTTTATGTTCTTTTGCCTTGTACTGTGCCGTACTGACGATGTTGGGGAAGATGGTGGCGCAGGAGGTAGTGCGTTCGGCAACCGGAGGGTTGCTGGTTCGAGCCCTGATTCCTCCTGACCCCATCAAAGTGTCCTTGAGCAAGACACTGAACCCCTAATTACTCCCGGTGAGCAGGTTGGCTATCTTGCATGGTAGCCTCCGCCACCGGTGTGTGGATGGGTGAATGTGAGGCATGTATTGTAAAGCGCTTTCATACTTTTCAGCTATATAAATGCAGTCCATTTACCATATGTTGCTGAAATTGCATGTACAACAACCAAGTGGTATTTTGAAGTCTTTTTTTGTAGAAAATGCTGTCCTTGTAACTGTCAGCATGCGAATAGCAGCATGTGATGGAGACAGAGAAAGGGAAGAACATCCGGCCTCAGGGTCAAAGTAGATACTGGGCAGTCGCCAGAATGAGAACAGAACATCCTGCCTTGAGGGATGAGCGTAAGATTGCCAGTGGTGCCCTGAGGATGAGAATATATTACATGTCCAGGTATGATAACGCTGATATTACTTTATCTATGGCAGGAAAGGCGGCTTTTAAAAGCAGGTCCTTTTAAGGAGTAGATGGTACCCAATTTATTTAAACCTTACTTTGGAAAATGATATCTTTGAAGGTTTTCCACTGTGCAAATCATTATCAGCTTGCCAGCAGTCGCAGATTAAAGCAATGTTTTTTTTTTTTTTTTTTAACGTTCGATTGGCTCTCAGTTCACAGCATGGACTGGCGCCAGAGGTGAGATAGCCTTGTCAACTTGGGGGGGTCTCACAAGGCCTCATGGGAAAACAGCTCTCAGGATACTGCTACTGTGAAGTCCGCTTCTTCTCAGTGCAACATTTTCCTGGTGGATTTGAGTGGATATACTTCTCTTGCTCTACCCTGAACTCATGCCGCTCTTATCGCAGAAAAGTGGAGTGGTGGCTCTGAGGCTAGGGGTCTATGCCAGCAATCAGAAGGTTGTTGGTTTGAATCCTGTGAATTCTGGGAGTGATCAAACTCTTTTTGGCCCTTGAGGGGTCTGTGCCACCAATCGGAAGGTCGCTGATTTGAATACTGGGAATGATCCTACTTCATTGGGCCCTTGAGCAAGACCCTTAACCTGCAGTTGCTTTGCTCTGGGTATGATGTGAATCTACATCCAGTCCTGCAAGGAAGTCCTTTAACTTACAGGGTAAATTTGAAGGCTGGTGGCCGGATTGTCACTCCAGCCACTGGGGAAAAACTTGCACTGGTCCATTCAGACTGGTGTGGTGCTGAGGTGTCGCCTGCTGCAGAGCTGCAGTCAGGTTCTCATGCCTGAGGTGGTTTTGTCGTGTGGTGGGTGTGGCAATGTGCTGTAATCAGTGCATGCCCCTTACCTCACTCTCTCTCTCTTATCACAGTCAGTCTCCCCCAGGACAGACCTTTGTCCAAATTCTTCTACTGTCAACAAACTACCATGCGACCGCAAAGTACTTAAACATTTCTGCAGATAGAAATGATACGGTGTGTATTCGCTTAATTACATATTCATAAACATTCTAAAAAGCATACTGAAATAAATACGCAGATTGATGTTTCCTTTTCTTCAGGGACTGGTGTTTAAGAGGGCTGTTTTCTGAGGGTTGTTTGAGTCATTCATCCTCGAAAGCCTTTGTTAATGCCCATTAAGCCCCTAAATGTTTTTTTTGTGCTCGGTGATTGACGTTGACTTGCATTCTGTCATTAATCATTCACCGCTTCAGGTGTGGCTGCACTTGTTCTGCGGTGCTGTGATAATAAAATCTCCCTGCATTGTGTGGAGGGCCTCTCAGTGGCGAGCTGCCCGTCCCGCCCGCTGTAACGTGAGCGTCTGTCTGTTTTTATTAGTTATATAACCAAACTCGCAAGGCGTATCGGGGTAAGCCGCCTGCTGAGAGGTGTGGCAGCTCTGCGCCGCCTGGGACTCGGACCCGTCGACTCCAGCCGTGGATTCCAGCGTTGCTGCTTTATTTGATTTGCTGGTGTGGCCCCAGGTGGTTCTTCCAGCCTCTCCTGTCACCCGGTCCTGGCTGAACATGTGGGACGTGTGACGCAGGGTGGTTCCTCTTCCCATGATAATTTCATCCTGACGACCATTGCTATCCTCCCCTCTCACCGTCACCCACTACGTGTCTCCCCCCTCACCAGCTGACAAATACTTACCAAGGGGACCCCCCCCCAAAAGACCTCTTCCACAGTTTGGTGTCCACCCAAAAATTCCAAATGCCCACCTGGTAATGCCACTGGTTCTGTAATTTGAAGCCCTTCTCTCTCACCATCATCGAAGCGTCAGTCTCCCCGTGTAGTTCTGGCCTTCACATTCGCACGTGTAAGTGACACCGACACGGTAATCGCATTGTCATTTACGTTTGTGTGATCCTCAGTTCGCCCCGGCACATTCGAGGGGGGTGTTTCTCTGCCTGCATGGAAGAGACAGGATTTCACCTTCATGGGACTGTGGAAACTTAATACCTGTTTTGTGCCTCGGGTGAGGTGAGTTTAAAGTCTCAAACACGATACCTGGCTTTCACATGGTACGACCAGGGGCCCGGGTCGCCGTCTCGTGGGAGACCCAGTAATGCCCGGGGTTCCACCGCTGCCCCGGAGCCTGGTGCTCATCTCTCCTCCGGCTCCTGACCCGTACCAGGATCTGAGGAAGGTGGGGAAGAATCCCATTCTCTGAGACTGCCAGGCGTGACGTGTGTTGGATCAGAGAAAGAAAGAGAGAGAGAGGGAGGGAGAGAGAGGGAGACAGAGAGACCGAGAGAGTGAGATAGGGGCCAAAGCTTAGGGAAGCTTTTCCCAGCAGTTCCAAAGTCCTCTTTTACCCTGGAACATGGATTACAGCTTCTCAGATAAAGGTACCGTAAGGCGACCATTAATTTGCTAAATTCAGAAGTTTGGTTGGGGGGGGCGTGTGCAAAACCAGCGTCTTGGGAATAACAGCCATGTTCTGCAGAGGGGGGGCGACAGGTTAGGGAGCAGAACTAATGCACTACAGGTGCCTGGGTATCAGAGGCTGAGGGAGAGTGGGACGGCTGAGCGGTACACTAGCCGCTTGGGAGACTGAAAGGAGCACAGCTTTAGTCGGAGGACAGGGCAGCTCTGAGGGGACGCGGAGGGGCGGAGTTTATCACATGGTCACAGTAGTTACCGCACCTGTCGTCAAAAAACAATGCAGCGTTATTGAGTGCTTAAGATGTGGCGTTTTTGAAATATGCTTTTTATGCCTTTGCTTTGTACTCCTTTCGAGCTATTATTTAGATACTGTTTGAATGGAAATAGATTTATTTAATCCTCAGATACACAGTATTGACTTGAAAGCTTGGATCAGGTTATTTGCATATATCTTTTAGAGTGGCTACCAAGTCTGCACTGCGGAGTTCCTGCATGCCGCGTTTCGCGATACCAGCCCAAGTGTGTCAGGCACTGGAGGCTCACTGTCACATTTCAACACCACTTGGATGGGTCTATCCACATAAGCGGCTAGCTGTGAAATGCATTTGTTCATTTCTTTTGACTCAATAATCAACTGAGTGATTATAACATGAGAGCTGTTCGCACTGCGTTTACTGCTATGATTTCCACTGTATTTCTCGCTGTACTACTCACTGCACTTTATGATCTTCATTGCACTTTTACTGCACCCCTCACTGCATCCAGCACCGATGCAGCAGAGGTGCTTACCCCATCAAAATTTACATCCTAGGTTGCTTTTTCAGTCAGTATGGCAACGATTCTTTATATGGATTTTGAGAGTGTTAAGCTTACAAATGAAGAAACTGTAAAACATATTTCTTCCCTGATCAACCTCATCACCGATACGCTTCACTGTAAAAAATGGCATATTATGTAAGGGTCCACAAAGGTTACAGCAGATTATTCTGCTTTCTTCTGTGTATCTGCTGGACAAACATAAGCTTGTGGTTCAGTGGGCTGAGCCTCTGTGCTTGTGATGAGAAGGTTGCTGGTTGATGCCTGACCTCTGCGCGTCTGCGGACCCTTCAGCCAGGCCCTTAACCCCCACTTTCCTGGGCACTGCAACAAGTGGCTGCCTTTTGCTGCCAAGTTTGCTCTCACATACAAAGAGTAAGTCGGGGGAGGCATAAATTGAATTTCCCCATAGTGGTCAATAAAGCATCAATTCAATTATTTTTATTAAAAAAAAAACTTCCCATGTAGTGCATTATGCTTGATCTATCTAGCTGCTTAAAAGACAGCATAGTACAGTATATAACCTGTAGGTACAAAAGCTGTGTTTGATGATGTTAATGTAGCCTGTTTGCTGTATTTTAAGATCTTGCTATATAATAAGATCCCTTTTACATTTTAGTATTCTATATTGCACCATGCGTGCAGTTCAGACAGGGATTGGCAGTGGTTCAGACATATTCAGTCCATGGTTCTGATTTAGTTGTTAGCAATGTTAGCAATGAATTCCGTTATGTTGTATAATAGCATTTTACTTTCTTACTACTGTATCTTCTTCAGTATAAGAAGCCGCACCGTGGTGATGAAGGCCATGATCTTTAAGTGCAATGTGAGCGCAGAGCAGGGGGGGGACTGGGAATGGGGGCGGGCAACCAGGCTAAGTGTGAGGACACAAACCCATAAAGGGCCTTTGGAGTAGGATGCAAGACCCCCTCCAGTTTGAGGAAACCAAAGGCTGTGTGCTGACAGTGAGATGGCCATGCTGCAGTGTGGCCACTGGAACCTGTTTTAGTGTGATAGAACTTAGCAGTTTATTGTTGGCATAGTTAGGGTAGTACCAGAAACTGCCACCCATATCACGAATCAAAGTGTACTTAATGGGCTGAGGCAGGGATTTTAGAGTGAGCACCAAACCAGATCCGGCCAGCACTGCGCTTCTCACAGTTTGCTTTTGGTGAATTGTGGTTCATTAATGCCTCACCATTTTTGCACATTTTTGTTGTTTTACACAAGATACCTTAGGCTACTGCAGCAGTTAACAGTTGCGTTCTTGGACTTTATCTTATAAGCTGCCAGTGAAAAGCAAAGCAGCATTCACGTCCAGGGGCATGGCTATAAATGTAAGCATTTCTCTGCGATCTCACTCCCACAAAGTGCTTGTTCCCATGGTAACACAGAAGCACCTGGAAGATCAGGCTCCCGGTGAAATGACACAGAATGCTGATGTCTCAGATCTGCCGAACTTGGCAGCTGATGCTCTGTTTAATTCGTCTTTTGGATCTGGCAACAGCTGATGGAGAGTTTGTTTTCGCCTGTTTGGTGTTGGTGCTTTCGGAGCATATTCCCAAGCTGTTCATTTACAAATTGGCAGCACGTTTGCAGAATGTCACTTGCCACTTGTTGGAAAGCGATGGAAAGTGTTGCAAACTCATTCTGTTCCCAGCGACGTTACGGCCTGGCTGCTCAGCCCAGACCTCCTCAAAAATGTGAGGCTTCTGGAGCTTCTGTTCATGATACGCAGCGGCCTGGATCAAAGCGTACAGATGTTTCGCAGATGGTAGGTGCCGCTCTGTTGGTGCGGTGCTTGGCTGGGTGAGGCGGCCGTTCAAAGGGCTGCATCTCTTGTGAGACACACAACACCTGTATCGTGTTTCACTGCTTCTCGGGGATTCCACAGGCCTGGTGCTTTACTGCCAGTTTATTGGTTCGCACGAGAAATATAGGACCTGAAACACATAATCCCTGGAAAAGTGGGTTCAAACAAAGAGTTTATAATTTAAAATGGGACTTCATGCCACTCCTCCAGGTGTCCACCTACATGTTCATCTTGAATGTAAACTAAAGCAACACACTGTGCAGACACAGGTGAGCCTGGAGACTAGACTCACGGTTCTGGATGTTTAAACTTGATTTACTTTTGCCCTTCTCAGAAAGCTAATGAACAAAGTAAAACATAAAATGACACCTTGTTCCAGTGTTAAATACAAGACCCCAGGTTATATCAAAGTTAGATTGTCTTGGGTGTGATCATGAAATCGCTTATTCAATACTTAATATCTTCACTCTGATATTGTCATTGTCTGAGCGAGAAGATTTATTGATGATTTTTAGTTTGATGATGCTTAAAAAGACACGGTCTCACACATCGTGAACGTCAGATCAAGTTAAAGAAGCTATATTCTTAAACCCAAGAATGATACAGAGATCACAAAGCGCATGGCGGCTTAGTGTCACTTATTGGCAGTTCAATACGGGAAAGAATACCTGTCTAGTCACCCCAATGACGTCACCCAGCAGTACTCAAGCGCGCGAGCCTAGACGAACTGCGGAATCCTCGTGCGACAGCGGTCATCGCGAGCTGGGGTTCACGTGTTCATATTTTAGCCGTTTAGCTTAGCTGGTCAGCTGCGGTCGGGCAGGACTGGTGCCGTATCCATAAGTTTTCCGTCACCCAGCTCCCTGTTTTTTTCTGCAGTTAAGTATGAGGCATAAGCAGTTACCATACTGTCGAAAAATCATCGGAGAAACCCAGAAGTACCCGACACAGTACCGGTTATTCCAGTTATAACCAGTACTGCCCAGTTAGGGAATCCCTAATCTCCCCAAGTTCCTTCCAGTGGGGTACAAGGCATAAAATTAAACTTTATGCCTGTCTATTTTATTCACCGCGCTGTCAGATTAAAGGGGTGGGGTAACGGGATTTTATTTGACAGTCCGGATTGGCCAGCTTGACTATTTAGTGTATTCCTTACTGCCTTAATTTAGTCACGGTTTATTTGTGGCTTCATGTTTACCAGAAGGACAGGGCTGCACAGTCAGTATCAGTGGAATAAAGGTACAGAAATAGCAAGCTGCAGCTTACCAATGTAATTCAGGTGGCATGGGTGGCCTGGTTTACTGATGTCCGATAATTTGAAACCCTAAGTATCGTTTAACTTTGGTTTCCGTTTTATTTTTTTTTATTTAATCGTTTTTCCACTAGGTGGTGCTATTCGAAAGGAAACCGGAAATCAGTTTGCTTTCATGTTTTTTGCTTAACAGTTAGGAAGTTGTTGATATTATGTGATGTATGTTATGTTATGTCCAACTATTACTGAATCAATAAATATTTATCACCAGCCCAATTTTTAGAAAATAACTCATTCACAGACCAAAAGGTGGAAGGTTCAGACTCAGAAAATGTAGACCAAGGATTTGTTTTAACCAACTAGCTGAGTAATCTGTGACTATTTCTCGTTATACTCAACTGGCTGGTTGAGACAAAATCTTGGTCTGGATTTGTACTTTCTGGACCTGAACTTGCCACCTCTGCGCAGATCTCATAATGCAGAAAAGCCAAAAAAACCTAACCGGATACTTTCTGTTTTTGTTTTTCAGGTAAGTTCCAACCTGAACTGCTGCTGCTCAGGCTAAAGAGGCCAGTTTTCCAGTGGATGACGGCCACTCAGACACACACACAGGAAAGGGAAGGAGGTTGTGGAACTGTGGGTACGAGGCGGATGAGGAGCGACTGCTGTTGGTTCACACATCCGCTGGTTGTTTTGTCTTTTTTCACATCTGAAATTCCCTTCCCTTTCTCTGCTAGTCCTGTGCAATGAAAGTAGTCAAATGTCTCATTTGCAAAAAGTGGTACAAACCATTAATTGGACCTATGCTGATCTCATGTCAGATCAGCCTCACACTGTTCAGTAATATCATTTTTGTGCCAAAGCATAGTTAACTGCTATTTAATTCAGGGAGGTGACGCCACCTCTTTAAAATGTGCCCCTGTATTATTTATCTGAGAGCTGTCTCTTGTGTAATGGACTGGTAAAAAAGTTTATGCAGGTTAAACAGGCACACGGGGCCAAGTGTTAATATGCACTAAGGCTGCGGTTTCACCGTTCTGCTCAAAGAAGCAGCCAGAAGGTCTCAGACCGTGGCAGAGGCTCCTTTATAAGTGAAATAACAACAGTGAAATGGTACACCAGTACCCGGTACTGGATGAATGGTTATATAAGATTAAATCTTCACAATAAAAAGAGTTCACGCTGGATCCACTTACAGATAACGTGACTCACCTGCATTAACCACGCCTGAGAACACCTTCAGCAAATAGAGAAGTGGGACAGGATGACCAGGACAGCAGCTGTCATGCAGATCGCAGACCTGCCCCAGACACACCCTAAATGACTCCCTCTTTGCCTGATTTCTCAGGACAACAGACCATTCTTCAACTCGTGACCGCAGTAGTTTTGATTGAGTGAATTATTACTTCTCCACCCAAACCTGCTGGCGCTAATTATTTTTTTGGAAACAACACCACAACAATGTTTTTGTGCAGTGCTGAACTTCTGGCTTTATGGCAGAAAAATATGATAAACAAGGAAAATATGGAAGAGTGATTTATGATTGTCATTTGGAGGGCGATGGCCTTCAGATGGTTGTTATTGATTTATCTAAATCTGTTTGAGTTATGCCGTCTCTGGATTTCATTGAGAAGTCAGTTATGAGGTGATGGGTATGCTGATCACCTTTCCCCATTTTCTCCTGGGCTTCTTTAGAGAAGGGTAGTTCCTGGAAGCAGCTGCTTTAGTTCCTGTTTGATGTTTGCTCTGTTTACCTGCTGATGGTTTGATTGCAGTAATGATGAGTCGCGTGAGCCTGCCCACCTCAGCATACCCGTCCATGCTTTAGTCATGAACTCAGAGGCGATTCCAAAGCCTGCGGGCCTCTGGTCACAGAGACCCTAATTGTTTTCTGCTTGTTACACTGAACATGAGGAACAGTTATTTCTGAAACGGGGGCCCTTGTTGTTCTTAGCTGAGACTGAGGAACATATTGGTCTCTCACGCGTTTCCTCACCAGAAGCTGTCTTCCCTCGCATTGTTCAGTATCTGCTCAATTGGGCTGGGCCGGTAGCATTTTATGGCAGTCTTTGTACATGGCCATCTCTCTCTGTTTGAGCTGGCGGTCAGTCAAGATGCCGTTTTCATAAGCTGCAGTTTTGTGGTTCAAAACAGGAAGTGAAATCACGGGACTCCAGACCGCAGCTCTGGGAGAAAGACACATGGGGTCTTGCAGACATATCCTGCCAACTAGGGGCATTCCCTACCCCCCATCCATACCTCCCCCCTCTACTGTCTGCATGGGACAGACGGATGCCCACCCTGAGAATCTGCCCCAGAGTGTTAGGCAGCGTCAGCCCTGTCGTCTTCTTCTCTTTGATCCCTCACAGGTTTCAGTGAGGTGAGTCAGAGTCAGTACCGCTTCCTTTCATCAAACTTCAGGTACCATGCACTGAATCCTGTCCTGAAGGTAGACTGATACCCCTACAGATCCCATTCTAAAATCTGGCTTTTGGCTTTTGCTTGGGAGGGTGGGGTCCTGTGGTTTGCGAATTGCCTGTCCTCATGGGCTTTTGAGGCTTTTCAGGAAGCCCCTGTTGTTTGTAGCCGGTGCGGGGGACTTGCTGTAATGTATCCCAGAGGTGGAGAGCGTGAACAGTAGCTGATTTCCAGGCTTGTACTAGTGGTGATTGTGGATTGGTGGAGTGTGAACACTGGGCTTTGATTTGAGGTGCGTTTATCCACTCATCCATGAACAGCTGTTTACTCCCCATGGCCTTTCAGTGTCAAAGGCATGATTGGGGATAAAAGAGGTTTTTTTTTTTTTAACAGGCGGTGTGAACTCTAGGGTTTATCGAGAGGGCAGCGCTTTTCATATGACTTCTGAGCTTTAGCTTGGCTGCCAAGTTCACTGGAAGCAGAGGGGGCCCCACTCCATTGTGTCCAGCGATGGGTTGATGATCCAAGTGCATTGTGGGTGCTTGGTGTGTTGTGGGCAAGCCTGCAGCATTGTTACATGGCTGCGAGGCATGGCTGGTCTTTGCGTTGCCGCGGTGAGGTCCTCTGTGGGCCTTGTTGACGTATGGGGCTGGTTGTGAACCGTTTCTGTGGAGTAATAAAGCCTCACACTGCTGTGAGTGAACTACATCACAAATCAGTGCTGCGTCCTGGAGGTCAGAAGATAAATATGAGGAGGATCAACATTGACTGTTTACTCAGCAGAAATTGTGTGGTTAAGGATGTGAGGGTCGTTGGTTCACTTGCCAGGAAGGAGCCCTGCCATTTTCACAAGAAAAATGCTTTATCCACAATGAGTCTCCCAGAGGAGGTTGAATGCTATTCATTCCTTTGGATAAATGCTTTGGCTAGGTTACTCGATCTCTCATCTGCTTGTTGTGCTGCTGAAAAACATACTGATGCAGAACAATACCTAAAGAAAGTAAAGAAACGCAAATGGTTTCACACTGATAAAGAAATATGACCTGATCCCTGCTTTTTAATCGACTGATATTCTAATTTACAAACGAGAGGAGGCCATTCGGCCCATCAAGCTACAAGCTGATTCATATGGGCCATCCGGAATGCCTATTCTCCACACCGTAGTTTAAGGGATTTTTTTTTGAATCAGCTGTTTGCTTTGTCCCTACTGGAGTGAGACAGGTCATTTCTTAAATGGGTAATGAAAGTATAAATATTGAATGGCATGTTCAGGAAGCCTGCGATGGGCTGGCCCCCTGTCCAGGGTTGTTCCCTGCCTCGTGCCCATTGCTTCCGGGATAGGCTCCGGACCCCCCCTGACCCAATATAATTGGAAAATGAATGAATGAATGAATGTTCAGGAAGCTGCTCTGTAGAGGACTGGCTTTGCTGTCCTTGACCTACAGACCCCTGAAATGCAGGTTTTGCTCAGTGTTACTGCTTTAAAGGGTCAATGATTGGGCCAGACATGCTGGATTTATGCTATCCTTGTAGATATGGGTGTCCAGATCAGCTTGACTGACGTTCCTAGGAGATGATTTCGCTAGTTTCTTGTGAAGCCCTTCTGTGCATGTGAGGCTTGCTGTTTCTCACTGATACGGGTGGCGCAGTCATACCAGGTCCGTGCAAAACGACAGAAGTGCTGAGTTACAGTTCACCACACAGTTTAATGTCACACTCATTGCATTTACTTATTTATCAGACCCTTTCATGCAAAGTGTATATTTTTGAGAGCGAGCAGGTGCTTCTGGAGCAATTGGGGGTTAAGGATCTTCTTCAGGGACCCAGTGGTGACACCACTCTGTCAGCCCTGTGATTTTAACCAGCCCACTTCTGCCCGGTAACCTGCTGAGCCACACGCTGCCCTCCATGCCAGCACATAACACCGAAATGCCTGTAGTTCTAACTGCCGGAACCGGGGACCTTTAGATCTTCAGTCTAGCTCTCCTCACTCCTCCATTATCATGAGCTCACATTTCCTTATAGTATCCAGCCACACATACTTTTATCATCTTTAATCTCAACCGTCTTTAATCTCACTAGGAGTTTGTTAAATAAGTGTTTACTTATCTCTGCTTCTTACTGCATGACTTCTTTTTTCATGCCTTCTGACACAGATATGAAAGTATTGTTTCACAAAGATTTGACAGAGCACACAGTGTTCTCAGATGAGGTGTGTGTGGTCATGTGTATATTACAGTCTGATTAAAATCTGTTATTTTGACCTTGTGGGGATTTTTTTTTTCTGTCCCCACAAAGGGAAACCCAATTTTATGAAATTTTGTGAATGCAATCAAAAAAACTGATAAAGTATTGTATTTTGTTTGGGTACTTCTGTGTAAGGGTTAAGGCTGTTAGTTGGAATTAGGGTTAGTTCCACAGACATGAATGGAGAGTCTCTGCAAACATGTAGATACCTAATCTCAATCTCTTAGTATCACGCTGCGCGAGCGGCGAGCAGGCAAGGGAGGAGACATCAGCCAGGTTGTCGAAGAAATGGGGTTTATTAGACGTACGGACGGACGGGACGGACGGAGGGACGGACGGACAGGACGGACAGCATAGACTGGACGTGTACTCACAGATGGGAATTGACGACAATGACAGATCTGGGGCAGACTGACCGAGACGTGGACTAAATACACGAGACAAGCAGAGTCTAACGAGCAACAGGTGGGAACAATCAGGCATAAACACCTTGATGTCCGAACAGCTGAGTCACTTAATGTCTTCAAAAAACGTCTCAAGACACACCTTTTCCTGAAATACCTAAATTAGCACTTCTGGAACTAAACTCTGAGCTCTTTATTTAAAAAAAAAAAAAAAACACAAACAGTTTAATTTTACAATTAGTGGACACGCTGTAAAGCTGATTTCTGGGCGACTCCCTCATGCAGTGTAGACAACAGCAGCCTCTAACAACTCTGGATTAATCTAAGGATTATTTTGCTGACTATGCCGACATTATTTTCACCCACAATTCGATAAGCAATTTAGTGGTAAATATTAGTGAGCTGCGTACTGTGATGCCCAAAAGTTAGTAATGCATATAAATTCGGTGTGTCTTTATGCTCATTACATTCTGCAATCGGAGCAGGCCACATGTGACTGTTCGCTAAGTCATGGAAGCGATGAAGTCAAGAAAGGGACAGATCAGCAACCACAACGTCTTTTTAAAAAGGAGATATTGTGGATAAACAATGAAAAAAAATGTTGTTGTTGTGGTGCTGCCTTTTGCTGATTAAAGTCCAACACATTTTTTGCAAATACTGAATAGCTTTAATTTTTATTTCAGTTCATAGACTATTTTCTTTTATTTCGGGTCAGTTTTTGTATCAGTATTATGATTTCATGATTATTACACTGGTCCCATCAAGCCCAATGAGATGCAACACACTCTGGTACTCTCTTTGGCATCTACAAGGACAAAAGATATTAAAACGCTCTCTGTACTAATTCTAATTTAATAAATATGAACAGACAGTACTTAAGGTGGTTTTGCTTATTCTGGTGGCCCAGAATAGCACCTTAGTGTGTTTTCTTTTCCGGTGCATAGCCCTGGTGATCAGGTAGTGTAGTTTCGAGCTTTTCACAGTGCAAAAGCACCTTTTTAATTTGTGATAATGTGAAATACTCCCATAATTACATAGTGATATTAAAGGAAAATATTTGTTATAATGAACTGAAGCATTTTAGAAACCATAATGGTAATTTTATTAAAATGATAATAATAAAAAAAAACGATGCATCGATTTAAAATATTGATGTTGATGCATTTTGAGCATCATTTTCACAGCAGCCCCAGTGTGGACACAGTGCAGCACTCTGTATGCCAGTGGTTCTCAACCTTTTTTTGCAGTGGGCCGCACTATGTCCTAGTTCAAGTCTCACGGGCCGCATATTATTTACATATGACGTCATCAACGCTCAATAACCAGATATTATGCATCTTAA
>JAODKF010000147.1:6746560-6767538 GCA_026779585.1 Mormyrus proboscirostris | reverse complement strand
TGGGGGGGGGTGGGGGGCAGGAGGCGGGTCCCCGTGGGAATCAGTGGTGCAGGATTTTCGTGGTCACATAGCTTGCTGCAGAGACCCGCAAGAAGCCGCAGTGATGTCAGGTGCAGGGGCTGTGGGGGACCTTCTGGGAGACCGTTTCTGGCGCAGCAGCAGGAAAGGTAGGTGCCTTCCGCTCATCCTTGACCGGCCAAGGAATCCTGGGGAGTCAGCGGCAAGAAAACCCCCTCCTGTTTTGGATAGGATCTTTCGATTAATAAACACGTGCTGATGTGAGACTAGGAGGCTCTGTTGCTTAGTGAGACTTTAGCTTGGATCTGTCATGGAATCATACCTTTTATATACCTGCATTTCTTCTCTGTGGGAAGGAAATAAAAAACAGTGTCTGCAGTATCAGCCCTGAAAGTGGGATTTGTCACGGAAAGTCAGATTGGAAGCAGATTGCTTCTATTCAAGGCAGTAATTACTAATTGAATTCAGTGGAGCTCAAGTTTTAACTTTTCAGCTGGGTCTCCAGCTTGGCTGGGCTTGTGCAGATATACTGCTCCCTCTGGACGGGAATGGAAGACTACATCGAATTCCCTCCGACCGCAAATGAGCTCTTTTTCTCAGGTTGTTCATGGCTCAGAGATTGTGAACACAGTTTATCAAAAATCCTTCACAAGACGTTGGCTTTTCTCTGGGGGGGGCAGTGGCGTGGAAGGGCCTTCCGGAGCCTGTAAGGGTCAGTGCTCGTGTGATGTCAGTGTACTGTGCTAGCCCTAATCCTGCCTGCAGAGCTTTATCGCACACAGTTTCCCATAAATCAAGTGCTTAATTTTCCTTCTGGAATCTCCTGGAACATGGTGGTAGTGTGGGAAATAGTTAACGTCCTCAGTAAAGATTTGCAGCTTGAACTGGAGGAGGGTATTTTGTGCTTTCTTTTTTTTTTTTTTTTTTTTTTTATTTTAAATAAACACATATTAAGATGGGTAAAATGTTTGAGTAAACAGATATATATTTCATTTTAAAGAGATTTCTTGAGTATTGTAAAGCTACTGTGATTCTGGAATCTTCTGATTCCTGCCTTCCCTGTCCAGCCTGCACTGTGATCTGGTGAAATCCCACCCACCACCTGCAGGGGGAGCCGACAGAGCCCCTGAGTGGTAGGTTACATAGAGCAGGCCAGCACAGGCATGATTGGGAGCAGGCATAAAACAGGGATTAGGCCCAGACAGTGGGGATAACAGGCTGCGACTTCCTCCTGAATATAGTTGATAACTCGTTTGAGCCGCATTAACTGAGTTGACCATTTTGTGTCCCGTACTTGTGAGTGACTTTTATATTTTTTTATTTCTGAAGAAGTTGCCTGTCTGTATGTTTGCTGCCTGCAGGCGAGGGGCTGGAACAAGCACTCAAACGCGGCAGGCCAGTGTGACGGGCCAGCGTTTGTGTCGGCTCTGTCTAAATGATGCAGCCCTGTGTTTGCTCTGCACACGCACACAGTCAGCATGCTCTGTACAGACCCCCCCCCCCCCCCCCACTCACACAGGCACAGCCCCCCACAGCATTCAGGCTGCTCTGGCTCACTCTGTGCCTTCATGTGAGGATGTGCTGTGGGGTTAACGCCTTTCCTGGGATGCATTTCTGGAATTTTGCTGTCAAACACATTTAGTGTCACGTTTAGTATATACTGAGCAGTTTACACACACAAAGACAGGGAGGGGCCCCTTTGGAGGGGATCTGCTGGATGGCTTCTCTAATCGGAGACTCCTGTATGAGTCACGGCCTGGTGCCTGGGAGGGGTGGGGGGGGCTGCCCACCCAAATTGGGGCTGCTGGTTAAGCCGCGGCTCCGTGCCCGAAGCCTTCAGTCCGCCGCTCCCTTATTACGTAACTGCCGCCGTAGAATTTCCTGTCTGCCGTCGGTCCCCAGGGCCTCTCCGCCAAAATGGTAGTTCAAGAGCCTGGGATCTGCCGGCTTGTGCGAACACACCCACAGGAGCTCGGAGCTCGGAGCTCACTGTCCGTAATTCCAGGGAAAAGGCGTAGCCCAGCTGTCACAGTGTGTGTCGAAAACACACCAGGCGACGGCGTGCCATTGCTGCTGACCCTGCTTTAAGGACCTGACAGTGTGAAAGTCAGTTTAACCTACTGTATAATGACTCATATAACTACATATAACTAACCATATAACTGCTTTTAAATCTGGAGTATTGCTTTAATAAATGGAAAGCATTAATTATGTACATTATTGTAATTTTAATCCTTTCTAAATGATTCTGCCTTAGAAACTATTTTTTAAATTTAGTTCTGGGGGTTTACAGTTTATAGCCTTTGCCTTCTGAGCAGTTTAGCATAGTTTCTGAAATAAACACTCTGAAATTAAAACTTCCTTTAAATAATTTGACTTTGAGACCCAAGGCTGGAGGAAGGCATGGTTGTCATGTGACTTCCTGCCCCAGCATGAGAACAAGTGCCAGGGAGTAACCAAACACTACCACAGTTGGGACCCCACTGAGGCTGGGGCTTTCCGGGGCTTTCCGGGTGCACAGTGATAGGACCACCTCGCTGAATCAGCGTTTTCCCGGACTTGACAACTGGAGAGCTCAACTTTCAGGGAATACCAGGTTAAAGTGACTGGATTCCTTATGCATGGGTACTCACTATCTCTGTGTAAGTACTCACAGTGCCCCTATGTAGTTACACACTGTCCATTTGTTGAGTTAATCAGTGAGTACTCTATGTAAGTACTCACTATATCTGTGGAGCTACTCTCAGTTTGCAGTTACACAGAATCCCCACATGTAGTTACAGTACATGTATATAGTCACTTGCAGTCTCTCATTCCTGGATGTAGTTCGGTTACTTAGTGTCTCTATGAGTACATACTCTGAGTCAGTCTGTGTATTCTGTGGATCTTAATGCCACCTTATGCAGACACCATATTTTGTCTGAACAGCCTGCCATACCCAATCTTGTTTGAATGCTATTTGAAAGCCAAAGTGTCAGGCTGTGTCTGCCTATAGGTGCATGAACAGGGAAACACAATACAGTAGCTCTTCATGTCAGCAAGCAAAAATAAGGCTTGGCTAGTTGATTTTGGGGTAAATCATAGTGTTTTTACTATGTATTTTACTATATATTTTACTACTAGTCATCTAATTTATTAAGTTGCTTATTAATTTCAGTTATTAAAACTCACGTTCCTTTGTGTGAACTGTTAAGTCTTGTGCTATTGCAATAACTTAGCTACAATAACAGATTTCTCGTGGTGTCCTGTGACTCTTCTCTCGGCCTTCATTTATAGCAACCTGGTCCTCGGGGCAAAAACGTGACAGGGAGCTGGGAATGAGCAAGAACGTGGACTGTTTGGGGGTCTCCGGATTGCGAAACACTGGTTCATGGTCATCAGCTCTCCTGGGGCGTGGCATGAGAATCATCAGATTACCGTGGGGTGAGGTTTGAGGAACCTCTTTGTGTCACGAATGACCTTCTCATGAGTGTCCTCCAGCAGGTATACACATTCGGCTACAGCTGTGCTGCAGGGTCTTACGTGATCTGCAGTAAAGATACAAGGCTGACACTGGCTAAGGGGAAGAACTGGGCAGTTCCAAATGTCTGTGAGCTTCAAGAGAAAGAACAATTCTAAAGTGTCATTCCTAAACATTCGGAGGACTGTGCATCTTAAATAATCTGGGATTTTTGTGGGAAAACGGCCTTGAATTTTTAAATATTCTTTAAAATGGCTCATGCTAAAGAGTTTGGTCTGGAGAGCCTCCAAGCCCTCAGTCGGGAATAACACTGTGCTATTTTACAACAACGGCCCGTCTGTACTTCCACACTTCTGTGTATCCTGACCCGAGAGTAAACAATACTCGTAGTGTGGAGCCTTTCATTTCTGTTTCCCCCTGTGCTAACAAAGAGGACGTAACCCACCGTGTTTTAAAGGCAGGTCCTGAAAGCCTCCCCACATAATTAATGCCCATCGCACTTACGTCAGCTCGATGGCGGTGTGTCTTGTTTCGATTATGAGCGGCTTGCTGGAGGACACATGCCAGCAGTTGTTCTACTGTTGAAGGCAAAGTCAGTTCTGGAGGCCCTGTTCAGGAACATATTTATTCCACATTTCCAGTACGCCGGTACTTATGCAAAACATCTGTGGCCCGTAACGTGGGCGCATTGTGGCTCAGCCCGCGGCGGCTCGCTGATAGGAGCCTTGGGCCTGCCTGCTGCTACCTCTTATTATCGCCTTGTTTGTTTGCTTGCTGGATACTTTTTAATCTCCTGTGTTTCTTCTGTTGCTCTACTTCTTGTAAATACTTAGTCGAAAATACCTGGGCTGGAAGACAAAGGGAGGAATGTGCGTTATTTACAGCAGCTGGATAGGTGTCAGTGACAGACTTCAGCATGTGGAGGGGAGCTTGGTGCTGCCTGATCACTTACTGTGCGTTTAGTATTCTAGGCGCCTTCTCATTTATTTTGAGCTATTGGGCAGTTTGTGGTGACCACTGTGACCAGCTGCAGCTCCTCTGGGGCAGGTCTGCTTTCACCATGGTCCCCTCTATACTGACCCAAGGCCTTAGGTCATAAGATAGCTATAGGTTTTATCAAGCTATACGATTTGATATTTTACTATAAGGAAAAGTTCTTAAAGGATGTAAAAGCGGTTGCTTTAACAACATGTGTTTAGTCGCATGTTGATGCTAACCTTAACACTATGTTCTGCTCTTGCTAACTCTGCAGGTTCTAGTTGTGGCTTGCTGAACCATGCCAGAATGACAAATATCTCCATTACACAACACCGCCCCTCCAGAACATTGTGTCGAAGCAAAACAGATAACCATGCATCCAGGAAATGCATTGGTAATTCAGTTTCGACTTGAATAATTGTCTCAGGAGTATCTTAGGCTTAGGCTTTGCGGTGCCAAATATATTAAGCATGAGAGTTGGACAGCAACCAATTAGCTTAGACAAACGCCAGAAAAGAATAGTAGTAATACAGATGTCTGATATTAAAAAAGAGAAGGAGATTGCATAGATGCAGCCCAGAAAGCCTTCTACTGTATTATTAACCTGCATTCTGTTCTCCGTTGGGGTCAGGCCCTCTATCTGCTAGCAGGCTCATGCTTCACCATCCTGGGCTTGCCAGTTCTATGGGCTGTTAGCCTGGTACTTTGGAGCAGCAATGAAATGTGAGGCTGTGCATGGCCAGGTTCTTGAGCTGTACACCTCAGCCAGCATGGCAGACTACAGTATGACATATAGTAGCTAAGGGATAAAGATGCATACTGTATGTATCCTTCCGGAAGGTTTTTTTGTGGCTATGATCTGACATTAGCTGATACCAATATTAGTACATTAATATTGTCATTCATATTATGGTTGTGACTTGGGACGTGCCTGTATGATGGCAGACAGCTGACTGTTGTGAAATACATGACCCTGTGATATTTGAATGTGAAAGCTCTCTCTGGGTGCCCATAGATTTTGTAGTTTTTTCACTAGACCTTCAAGGTTCTATGACCTTGTTTGGCCATGTTGTAGTGGTTGTTTGACCCTGTAGTTTTTTGACTATGCTGTAGTGATTGTGTGACCCTGTAGTTCTTTGACGGTACTGTAGTGATTGTGTGATTCAGGATGTCTTTGACCATACTGTAGTGGTTATATGACACTGTAGTTTTTTGACTATACTGTAGTGATTGTGTGCAGGGAGGGTGATTTGAAGGTGCTGTGCTTTGAATGTGCTATTGACTGTGTTCTCTTGACTGAGCATAGTCATTTGGAGGTTAAAACACAGGCGGCCATGCTGCTCCTCTGTTAGCCTTCTCATAGTGCTCTGAAAGGCTGTGTGGTTCTGGACTGTGAGCCATTCCTCACGTTCACTGCAACTTGTCAGTGTGTCGCCATGCCAATCGGCCATATCGCGCACAGGCATGCCCACACGCACACAAAGTGACAGATGTATAGAGGAAAAGTCACACAATCTGTGAGAGGGAAACATGAAACCACCCAGGGAATGCTGACAGATATAAGGCACAACTTTATATAGCTGGGGGCTTGCAGTTATTTCTCTTCTAAGGAGATGTGGGGTTTAAAGAGTGTTTGTCCATATTTAGTACTGGACAGTGGTGCTTACAGACCCTTGCGTCATTTAATGAGTTTTCGATCCATAACCTCACTGTTGGAATACTGACACTGAGGCACATTAAACTGAGTTGTATGACTCTTGGTTTATTATTAAGTCTGTAAGGATTAATTGTACCTCTACTCCACTAGTTGGCTACTAATTCACCTGAAGTCACTTTAAGAAATGTCTGAACTGACATTTTGTGTGGAAAATTTGTTTATTTTAAAACATTTGTGTAAATGTAGAGAATGTGCATGGAGGGTGAATATCTTCAGGTGTTGGGGCCCAGCAGGCAGACTCTGTGACGTACTGTACTTACTGACTTTCAAGGGAGTCAGGAGCACATCACTGTCGAGTGAAAGTCATCTGTTCACCTCCACAGGAATGATACCCAACCAGCCCTCCCATCTTGGGGCTTCCAAACCCTTTGTCCACCAAGCCTCGGGGGGAAATTTGAGAATTGCCAAAGGTGAAGCCAAAAATACAAGAGGCATGAGTGTCGGGTCTGGCACTGCATTCCTGGCTTGCCCACTCCCACTCGCCACATTATTTTAAGGCAGGTTTGCTGAGGACTGATGTCACCTGATATGAAGAGTGTAAACCGTACTGGGCGTGGGCTACCCTGCCTCTGATTGCCTAGGTTGGCGTTTCTAGGTGACCCCCTTGTGTACTTTCTGTCCAGTGATTGATGTGTGATGAGATGTAAAATGCAAAAACACATGCAGCCATCTGAGCAGTGTGTTTTCTGGAAGGCCCAGAAGTCTGGAAGGCCCAGAAGTCTTCCCAGCTCTTATGCTTCAGAACATGCAGTATGAATTTCTTCAGTACAGCGTCCTGGGTGCACAGGCGTGTAAGGTATTTTTAGTCAGAATGCCCTTTTAGAAGCTGAGTGACTGTAGTAATGCACTGGAAGCAGAGCAGGTAAGCTAAAGGCTTACGTCGCCTTCTCGGGACCCAGCCCCGCTCTCGGTTGGGCTTGCCTCACCTTTAACAACATGTAGCCATTTCTAATCTTTTTTGGTTTAGCCACACGTGCAGAGGTGTCTCACTCGCTCTCTCGCTCTGCCGCTCGTCCATTCATTCACCCCCCCTCCCATCTTGAGTTATTTTTCCATGCTGTCTCTTCCGCGACTGAGAGAGAGGGTGGGCGGGGCTGTGCACTGGGCTGTGTGTCACTGCCGCCGCTGTAGACCAGAGCCTGCTCACTTCCAGGCTGGACTGACTGAGGACTGATTTCTGTCTCGAACAGACAGTTTTCTCTTCGTCTATGAAAGAATTGTCTGCCGATCTCTGAAAACCACAGGGACCAGGAACGTGAGATTAATGTGAATAGAGGTGACAGCATTTTCTCTTTCTTTTTTGTTTTACTTTGTTTGACTAACCGGAGAGCACGTGGCAGCTGGTCCTGCTGTTGGGCCCGTCTTATAGGCAGTGAGGTCATTCAGCTCTTGTAGTGGGCGTAGCTGTTTAATTCGGCGCAGAGTAGGAGAAGCAGCAGGGATCACCATGGTAGCTGGGATGTTAATGCCGCTGGAGGACCTGAGGAAGATTTACGAGCTCCTGTTTCGTGATGGTGTCATGGTGGCCAAGAAGGACAAGTCTCCGGAAAGCAGGCACCCGGAGCTACAGGGGCGCATCACCAACCTGCAGGTAATTCGGGCTATGGGCTCACTTAAGTCCCGGGGATTCGTGAAGGAGACCTTTGCTTGGAGACACTACTACTGGTACCTCACAAACGAGGGGATCGCATACCTACGTGACTACCTGCGGCTGCCCCCTGAGATCGTGCCTGCATCCCTGCAGAGGGTGCGTCGGCAGGCGGCCACCTTGGAGGTGGCGCATAGGAAGGCTCAGGTCCAGACCTTGGAGGGACCCACCTCCTATGTCACTAAACCTGCCCCCCAGACTCGTGCTGAGGGCCAAGAGATGCTGGCCGAGCGGCAGGCCTACCGGCACAGGAGGACGGAAGCCACAGAGGAGGGGAATCTGAGAACTGAGGGGGTGGCTCGATCCCGAGGCCATCCCCTGGCTGTTGAGCCCAGAAAGCCTGGTGCATCCTGGGACAAGAACAAGCCCTTCTCAAAGGATAGACATGTGACTCTCAAAGAAGAGTCTGTGATGGAGAAGAGTCAGGTGAATAGAGTCTCGATGAACAAGATGATTCTGCCTGATGCCAAGGCCACAAAGTCGTCTGCAGCAGTGAGGGTCATTGCTATGGACCAACAGGGCCCAAAATTCGCACCCATAAGAGATGCTGCACCCAAACCAATGCTCCCATCAACACTGGTGGAAACGGTGACTGTCAGACCAATGGAAGCCGCAGTGACAATGTGTACAGCAAAAGCCCCTGTGGTTAACAAGGTGGTCGAAGAGGATCTTGTGAAAGCCGTCGCTGGGAACATCTCCACAAACCCAAGTCCACCTCCTGAACCTATAGCCAGTAAACCTGCCATACAGTCACCAAGGAAGGAATCTTCGGCTCCTAAGGTGGTTAGTATGGTAAAGGAACAGAATACCGGAGCAGCCTCACCAAAAATGCCGGGCGACAGTGCCATGGCCAAGTCGGCACTTCCTGCAGGTACCCTTCCTGTCCCTGCTGAAAAGATGAAAGACGAGGTGCGTGAGATGGCCTTAGTCACAAAAGTGACACATGAGGTTATGAAAACACCAGGCCATGCCAAGGCCACGCCACAGATGGCCGTAGAGAAGGCGCAACGGCAGGAAGCCCAACCGACTCCGGAGACAACCCAAACCAAAGAATCTGTACAGGGTGAGGATTTAGCCATCACAAAGATATTGGTTACCGGAGCCACTTTATCCGAAGGAAGTGCCACTTGTGAGCTAGTGCCCCTATCCTCGACAGCCATGGTGCTGCCCTCTCGCAAGTCGAAGAAGAAGAAAAAGTCAGAAAAGGCCTCTGAGATGAAATCGACCGAGGAGACCGTGACGCCTTCTCTGGGTGACGTCACCCCTAAATCAAAGCCACCAGCGGTCCTGAACGATCAGGCCGACGTTCCCGTTAAGGCTGCCATTCCTGCTGGGAACTCTCTTCCCACTGAAGTTGCTGTTCCCAAGACGGCCAGGAAGGATGCAGTGCAGAAGATAGAGGCAGTGACAGTGGATCTGGGGGGTCGGAAACCTAACCTAAGCGATAGTCCAGTGCAAGAAGCACTGCTCTCGCGGATGGTAGAAACTGTCCCACCAGACAGGACTAAAGTTAGCAAAGCTAGTAAGCAACAAACAGCAGGGTCGAGCGAGGCCCCTCAGTCACCCAGAGCTGAAAGCGGAGTGGCTGCGCAAGCCCCTGCTGCAGCGGGGGAGGATGTTCCCCATCCAGGGAGCGCGAGCAGAGACGCTCGGCAGGCAATGTCAGAGAGCAGCGCTGCAAAGCAGAACGCAGCTGCAGCTGTACGAGCTGATCTCTCTGCCCCAGCAGACAAAGGGAAGGCGGAGCCTGCAGAGCTGCATGCTGAAAAACCCAAGCAGGAGGTCCCAAAAACTTCTCCAGCTACAAATCCACGAGGAGCAGCGTCAGAGGCAACAAGCGCTGACAGCAGCACTGGAGCGACACAGGCAGCGTATCGGATTAGCACGCACGCACAGCACAGCCCTGTGGCTGAGGAGCACGAGCAGCCCCCAGTCGAGAGGGACACCCAGACTACAGAGCCCACGTCCCTCAGTGAGGCGGCCATGAGGAAGAAGATTGTGGTTGTGGAGGAGGTAATTGAGGAGGTGAAGCACGTTGGGTCACCAGGAACTGAGGCACCCAATGCCTCTGGAGGTGCTGCGGAACACGACACAGGGTCCAGCACCGCCCTGCGAGCCAACGCCCCCAAGGGCAACTTGGACCGCAGACCTGACGTTTGGGTAGACGACGTGGAGGAGAAGACTTGGCCAAACTTTGTGGAAGGTGAGAGAATATCTCCATTAGGCTTTCTGTCTTCCTGTCCCACGTTTGTGATGTCACAGCCGTTGCTAAGTTTCCTCTCTGTGTTTGTGGGAGGTTCAAGGTGAACCCAGCCATAGCGGCAGCATGAATAGTGTGCTTGTTCCTGGCAAGAATTGCTTGCAGTGGAATTTGAAATGTTCTTGTCTATTCTTGATGTTTTGGCTTGAGGAGGAAAATTACTTTAAGCTTTTTCTTGCATGAACATTTAGCAAGTTTGCAAATGTGCTCTTTGTTTTGGAATTTTGTATTTACAGGGATGTTCTAAACACACCTGGGAATTAGCAATTCTTGCCACTATTATTCTTTTTAATATGTTTTTTTAGTTATGGCCATTTTGTGAAAGAATCGTTAGCCATTAGCCTGCTTGTTCCTGTTGCACTCTGGAGCAACACGTCTGTAGACACAGCCCCAAGTCCTGGGCGTGGAACAGTTCCTTCACGGTTAGCGCATGCTGCAGGCATTTACGACACTGCACGCCTGTACTTTCCGCTGTCCACGGGAGTCACGGGACGGAGCGAGCGAATCTCGGTTCCGCGGTTTCTGGCTTGCCTCCAGTGAGGTCTGATAAATGTGGGGCTCTCTGCCTTCTGTAGGGGTGGCCTGTCAGGCTACGCACTCCCGTCAGAGCTGCTGGAAAGCTATGCATGTCTCATCTCTCCCATATTGCGTAACAGAAACCCAGGATTGTTTGAAAGTCTTTCAGAAATGCTCACCCTAAACCAATCCTTCTTGATAGTAAGTTATATTTAATTGATTTGTATTAGGTACTGTTTTTGTGTATTCCTCCCCTATAGCTTTTTAAATCTTTGAGAAGACTGTACTTGTGAGATTCTCTGTCCATTTGGTTCACAAATTTGTGCCCACAGCTATTTTCTTTTTTTTTTTGCATATGCTCAGATCCCAATCTGCTGTGGTCTGAAATAGCACGGTGGGGGGGGGAGGGGGAGTGGGACCCTGAGGAGAGCTGCAGTCAGTGTCCGTGGGACATGGGAAGCAGGTGTTGGTGTCTGTGTGAAGTGATGACCTCCATCAGGATCTCGCATAACACACCTCATGTGTCAGACGACGCGCCCCCTCCAAGCTCGCATTCTGAGCGCGCACGCTCAGCTCTCATCTGATAACGGCATTCCAAAAACCTTCATAACATTTTTCGGATAACTGCAGTTGTTTTTCACGCCTAACTTAACTCAATGCATCATTGAACATTGTATCCACTGGTGGACCTGAATTTTGTACAGAACACAAAGCTGTAATAGAATTATAATTGCCAGTCGGTAATATTTTATTCTTGAGGTTGTCTTGGTCCCTCTTATGAACTTTTCAAATGATAATCATGTAAACAGTGATGGAGTGTTATCAAAGGCACTATTAAAAAGGTGCAGACCTAATGCAAGCCACGTGTTCAGATCACGCCCAGGAATTCACAACCCAGGAGGTGGGAGACTCACTACTGCCACCTGCTGGAGAGCTTCTGGTGTTGTTCGCTCTCTGAGCAAGTAACCATGCAGGTCGTTAAACACTCCCAGATTTCACCTCTTATTTCACCTTTTATTTTTATCTGATGGTTTGAAATTTGACACACCTGGGAAAAAAAATATGTACAGTATACATTCACCAGCTTACTTACCAAAATGTGTAAACAAGACAATAAACTAGGTGTTCACATCAGGATTGTGAGGGCTGTCAGTTATCCTGAAACCAGTTATAATGCTGTTACACATTTTCATATAAAACATTTAAAAAAAAACATTTTGCCATTTTCATTCCATTCGTTTTAGGTAAAGGGGATTGTGTCTGGTTTACCAGTCCCCTCTGGATGAAATCTGAGAGGTGTATCTGAACCTGACCTTTAAAAAAAACACTCCACCAGGTGTGTGTGCTAACATTAGTGTGTGTTGTCCCCTCCCTGCAATAAACCTGCTAACGGAGTTGAGCAAGACAGCAAATCTGCAAACACAAGGTCTATCTGCGGCCGTATAGTGAGGCCTGAACATCGTTTGGTGGCTGACCGGGAGAAAAGGCTGTATAATTTAATCCCAGGAGGTGTATATTTCTTATACTCTGAAGTCCTGCAGATAGGGCTGACCTTTTTAAAGACACTGTGTGGGCAGTATTGGCTTATAACTGAATCATTGAAATGGTGCAGACACAAAAATGAAAAACCATGTAAAAGTTTGGCTACCAGATTGTTTCGTCACAAACCTTCTTGCGGGTTGTTTGTCAGGACCGAGAACCACAGTTATCAGTCATTCTGGTGTGAAAACAGAGTCACACCTGCATTATAACAGGGGAATCATTGTAGCAATGTAGAAAAAAGTACAGCACGGTGAGAAAGTATAGTTTTGGGATTGCCAGGAGACATGTGGCTCTCTGAAGGGTCACCTTCATCACGCTGTCTCGTCTCCAGCTGGCTGACTGGAAGGAAACTTATAGCACAGTGGACTTTATTTACAGCTACTAACATAATGTAGGAACTGTGAGACGGTCCGCATCAGATTCCAGGAGCTCTGTCAAATCATGCGGCGCTCGAATGAATTATCCCAGTGGGACCTGTGGGATAGCATCACTAACAGCTAGCTGTCCTAAGGATCATTCAATTAAATTCAGTTTATTTTTGTAGAGCACCCTTTCCGAAATCGGTACCCCAAAGCCCTTTAATTAGAATGGAAAAAGTAAGAGGAGAGAAAGAGGGGAGAAAATATGGACTTCTGTGGTGACTATAAGCCGAGAAAAGCGTGTGGGCCCCATCTCTTGGCCTCCAACTGCAAGCCCTCTTCAGGGCCCCATTCGCCGCGGTGTTGCCTCTTTGGACACTTTCACACCAGGTACTGTGTGAATCCTCACATGAGCTTTACATCTGCTGCTTTTGCATTCTCTGAGACGATCATAATCATCTTCATCCTTGATGTTAAAAAAACTCCTAGACATGTTTAGGAGAATTTTTTTAATTTTTTAGCATTATACACACTACAATATGTATTACAACAAAATCACAGTGTGATTTTCAAAAACATTTCCAGGACAATGTTGTCCTAGCAGCTTTATCATACAAAACACTTAATATGTCATCCTGATTTTGTTGTATCTTGTTGTTGGTTCTTCCGACCACATTGCTGTTTTTAGCTTAGGTCTCTCCATGTGTCCATGCATCCATTATTATTTCTTTAAATTTTTTTTTGCTTTGTTTATCGATTTTTGAGTTTGCATCTCTTTTCAAGAGAGCAGCTGTATTGTGTTTCAGATTCAGACTATTTGCATAGCCAGTCAACAAAGAAACTCAGCTGGTTTAGCACTTTAGGTACTGGAACTTTCGGTGCTGGCACTCGACCAGGACTGTACCAAAACGACAGTACCTGGTGCAGTGGAAAATTGTCCTGTCTGTGAGGTGAATGTAGCGCCCAGGCAGAAAGGAGTGGAGTGAACCTGAGGCATCGCTGCTGGAGCAGCCGGGCCTGTCATGTGCTCTGCCTCGCACCAATCACCTTTGTTTCTCACCCATGACCTTTCTGGTTTTCCCGGGAGCCCCATTCCTCACTCCGTAGGGGGATAATTACCGTACCAACGGAATGTTGCCCCAGAGTCAATGCCCCCCCCCACATTCCACGGCACTGTCTTTAAGGTGGGTCATCTCGCTTGCTCTCTGTGCAGGGGTTTGAGCACAGATTCTGTGCTGCGTTTTCTTGAGGTCTTTTTCTAGGAAGCATGTAATTACACAGGGCCACAATTAAGCTTTCCCCCCACATTAACATTTTTGGGGATAAAACTGCCCTTGGTTTAATGGAATTCCCTTTGATAAATTCCCATCGCAAGGTCTCAGGCTGCAGCTTATTTTAGAATACTGTTTAGTATATTTACTGAATTGTATGGTGTCCATAGAAACAGCTTTAGAAGCCACATGTGATATATAGTCCCTTGCCTATAGCTGCAGTGTGATATATTTAGGTTCAATTATAACAACCATGGGGACCCAGAACCAACAAAGGAGCACGGTGATGGCGTCCTGGGGCTCCAGCCAGCCCCTCCAGCGTTTATTCACTCAGACGTGGGATTCCTGGCCTCTGCGTCATAGACCGCCTGTGTATGGGGGTTTTTCCACTGTGGAAAACTTTGGTTTGAATCAGTTTCACATGATCTGCCTCGTACCCTGTTTTATCTTTTTCATGGTTTTAAAATCAGTTTTATTCAATGGTCTGTTTTTTGTTTTGATTGCAATGGGTGTTACTGTGGAAAAGGATGCGGGTATGACTGCGGTGACTACTCCAGTGTAGCTGAGCTTTGTCATGCATGAGAGAATGTTCTGGATCCGCCCGGGGTCTGCTGGTCCCTGATAAATTCCGTAGTAGGCCCGGTGTTTTCCATGTTGTACCTGCTCATTCTGGGCAGCTCAGCACCATTTTCTTCTTCTTCCTCTGCTTTCTGCGCACAAGATTCCCTCCCTTCATGCAGCTCTTGTTCTGGGAACTTCATCGTAATTATGAGCAATGTTGACAACTTGATACAGATGTGAGGAGCCAACGGCTTCTTTAAATAGCACGAGTCATCCGGCCGCTATCCTTCGTCGGCGATCAGTGTGTCTGAAAGATGCGTGCCGCCGGTGTACTTTGATTAAAAGTGATGTGTAAACACAGGGTTGGTAGAGGCCGGTTTAAGCTGCATCTGCCAAATGGTGACGGACATTTACCAAGTGGGCCTTTGGATCATTAATGCCCCCCCACCACATGGGAGTCAGGTTGCAGACAGTTGTGTCCCAGTCCCGTGACGTGAGCTCACACAACCCTCAGGTCCGCCCCCTACGTTTTAAATGGTCTGGTCGGCTGGTCCGGGCTTCAGAATCCCGACTGCCTTGCTGCTTCCATCAGCTTCTAAGTGTGGTCATATGACCAGCACCCCTTTTGATATTTATATCCACTTAAACTCTAATACCCTGCCGTCCCCCACTCTCCCCACCCTTGCCCCTCCAACCCCTCACCCAAAGCCTTCTGGGGAAGCTGACGTACTCAGACAGGAGGTATGGGCTATCAAAATTAAGAAGGCAAACAACACGAAGTAGAGTCTGAGCAAAGAGCCGCGCGTCCTGTGCTCGTCGCCCTCAGCCGCCCTCCATCTAGATGAAGATCATACCTGGTAGGTGTCCACGCATGTCTACTGCCCGTTCCCGCGGGTAGCCGAGGTCCGGCCGTGCCGTTCGCCGAGAAGAGGGGGTGGGGCGGACAGACGTGGTGGCTGAGTGCGACCTTTCCAGTGAGCCGGCCCGCATTCTTTTCCATTTTTAAACCTGTCCACACTATGCCCGGCTTAAATTACGTTTTATTGCCGTGACATGTTTTTTTTTCCCCCGTTTCTTTATTCGATGCTTTCGTGACAGTCACCATCCTCTGTACGCCGGACATTTGCATGGGCAAGAGTGATTTTTCATTCGTGGTAACACAAGCTGCCTTTATGTTCTTCAGTCCTCCATGTATGCCCTGTGGGATGCTGCCTCTGCTCTGTAGATGCGTGGTGAGAGATTGACACACCTGGATAAATGTATTATAGAAAATGAATGTATGGACAATATATATTTAAATTTTTATTGATGATTTTAGTCTTTTTGATGGACATGCAAACTGGCGCTGCCCTTAATTTTAATCCCTCTATCTTCTAACCACATATCTTGCTCAGTGTCTCATGGGGACCTGGACTCTGTCACAGGCAGAATAGGCAATGACGCAGCACTACACCCTGGGTGTAATGCCGGTTCTCGATTGTAATACGTAGTAGTATTACTGTTGTTGTTGTCGGTAATAGTGAGTATCGACCCTTAGTTAGGATTGCCAGGAGTTGACAAAGCGTGACTCACGCTGGCATCGGTGCCATTCCGCAGCTTTGACGGAGTGCCGTCAAAGGAAATGCCAGCAGCTGGACTCACCGGCCGAACTGGCTACATGTTCTGTTTCTGCGAAAGAAAACATGAGCTTAAAACGAGAAAGCATCCATCGCTAAAAGGAATAGCCGGGTGTTCACAGTGAGTCCGTTCCAAACGTGTGTGATGCCGCACGACGAGAATGAGGAACCTGGCGTCCGGCTGTGATGCTTGGTCTGTATGTCATCCCGTTGTAGAAAGTGGCCTTTAGCAGGAAAGATGTCTTTGATGAAGGAAACCTTTGTCAAATCTTACCGCTAGTGTAGGCATCACTCCGGACCATGTGAACACGAACAACAGCACCAATGGGATAGAGGGAAGAGGAGAAGGCAGAAAAACAGACAGGGGAATGAAGGAATGGCCTTTCTGGTTGTATAAAACAGAGAGGTACTGTAGGCCTGGGGAAGGACTAGAAGGGCAGAGGGAGAGTGAAGAGCAAATTGCCCTTGGCGACAAGGAAGTGGAGACTTCCCATTTGCTGGGCTTTCTTGATGACAGGGACTGATCCGCCCATCCTATTTTGAGTTTGCCCCCCCCCCTTCAGCCGGTGCCCTCCCACCTGTCGCTCGCGTCTTATTGTGGTCCGAATGCTGACGAGCTCCTCGGAGAGCGTTTTCCCAACCCTGGTGCTTCTGGGTCACGTCGTCAGCCTGGTGGCCGCGTGGCACTGGTGGGAGCAGCAGAGGCAGCGGAGTGACGGTAAGGCCGTGCCCGCGGAGTGAGGGTAAGGCCGTGCCCGCGGAGTGACGGTAAGGCCGTGCCCGCGGAGTGACGGTAAGGCCGTGCCCGCGGAGTGAGGAAGAGGTGCTCTGGGTGGCGTGGTAGCTGGTGCTCGCTTGTTGGCGGGGAGACTCCGCTCTGCCTGCTGCACGTCCTGCTTCAGACACCGATGCTGCTTTGGTATGCTGTCCCTCCCTTCCCCCGCACCCCACGCTGTATGTGGGTGGGGAAGCGATCCCTTTACATGCCAGTGCATTTTGCCAGTTGTGGGACGTTTGTGCTCAGTTGCTCTGTTCCATCCTATTGATGAAACTCCTGGTTTCTGAATCTGATTTGGTCTATCAGAGCACTGAAGTATTTATTTTGATCTCTAGATTGCTTTTAGAGAGCAAGGAGGGGGCGTTTCTAGCCATTGAAAAATGTCAGAGGCTAAGCCAAGTTTAACTGGGGCTTGACTTTTTTCCTTTGAAGGCACCGGGGGTAAAATACTCAGGATGAAACTTATAATACTCTGGGCTGTAGTTCTGAGGGATCAGACTTAACAACGCCCATGTAGCAAGGCACATGTTTACATTATTACATGAACAAATGACACTTCTCTACCAGGAGAATTGCTGGAGTGCTCAATAAATGGGTGCACTCACAGTTATGAAGAGGTCACCCTGAAGACAGGTTCCGTCCTGAGCCATGTTCTCAGAATGGTCACCCTGAAGACAGGTTCCGTCCTGAGCCATGTTCTCAGAATTTATGGATTTCTGTGGCTGATTCTAATCCGTGGTGTCGGGATATATAAAGGTTACTGTACATGTATCTTCTCTTCGTCTTCACTTTGTGTAGATCGCTGTTGCTGTATCCAATCATAATATAAAGGTTACAGTGGGCAAACGCTGTTGACCTTGTTATGATCTGTTGGTGTATATTATTCACGTTTTTACCAAAGTATAAAGGTTTTCCTTGGTGCATCCACTCTGGGTGGAATGAATTATGAAGGATACAGTGATTGTATCATGTCCCAGTTTTAAGCAGAGGTAGAAATGGTTGACCTTTTCAACAAAGGCAGCCAACCTCTTTTTCCAGGTCTGTTGGATCCCCCTGGCATCAATAAAACCACAGTTGTTCCTATTGATAGTCACCCTGTGGCCTGATCCTCCCTCACCTTCAGATCCAAAAGGCTCACAGTTAGAATGTTTCATTCCCAGAAGGGACGGCAGTCACAAAGACAAAAGTACCTAAACTGGTTCGTTCTAATAAGCGTTACGGCGTAGAAAGAACAACTATAGATAAAACCTTAAGCTCTGAATGATATTTGAATATTTATATAAATGCCTGTTTGATAAGGCCTCGGCAACTTGACGGCCGTCCCATACTTACCTCTGGTTCCCCCCCCTCCAATCCTAACCCCCTGACATGTCAGCCTTGCGTGTTCCTACCTAGGGGGCCCGTGGGAGGCAGAGGGCACCCATCGATAACGAACCTAAATTTAGGTCGGCTGACTTGTTAAGTGAAGCATGTTCCATGTTGTTGCCCTTGAGTCCTAAAAGCTTTGTTGCCATGGTATCCTTGAAAACGTTATTTAGTAGCGAAGATTATGAGCCCAGAGCATACAAGTGAAGAGTTAATGCTGAAGTCCCTGCAGGTAATTCATTGTCTTCCCGAACACAATCCAGCTGTCTGCACACAGCTGTTGCTCATCAGCAACTCTAGGAACCCAATAATAGGCTTCATCCTACTGGCCCTGAACATCAGCTTGGGTCATGTGACTTCTGGGAACGATTAATTGACCATGGTACCCGGCCTCTGCCAAATGACAGTCTGAGGATTTTCTTTACATGTGGGAACCCTGCTTTTTAAAAGTGAGGACTTTTGTTTTTTGATTCCATGCTTGTTTACATGTGCTTCCCGGTCTCACTGGCAGCCAGTGCAACATCTGCTACTGTAACCAGGGTACGGTTTAGGGGAGCAGTGCATCTGTCTTGTTATGACAATGGCAGGAGGAGTCACAGCAGACACTGAAATATAATCATCCTTTGCCAGATGACCCATTTCCATATTGTTCCTGGTGCTGAATCTCAGAACACTTCCTCTGGTTTTACTGGGCCAGGCTGAGGTTTAGACCCCACTTTTAGGATGCAGTGGTGACTCCCGTCAGATGTTTGCTTCCCAGGAGACAGTGTAAACTCACAGGCGTTTGCAGCGGAGAAGAAGCTGCCCTACACTTCTACAGACAGGCAGCATCAAATCAAATCAAATCACTTTTATTGTCACGTCACTTGTCACCAGTACACAGGTGCTATACATGTGAGTGAAATGCTTGTGTGCAAAGCATCTCGAAGCAGCTGTAGTGTTACACGAATTAACAAACAAAATATAAGTATAAATATATAACACATAAGACATTTGACAAATCTGTGTACCTGTGATTTGCAAAACATCGCCACCTGTTTGTGGCTGTGCTGAAACTTCTTGTGGGGACAATGACGGTTTCTGGATATTCCTGCAGCATTACTGATTCAGCACCATTGTTGAGAAACGTTCATCCATGATATTGTTATCTTCTTACAGGTAGGTATGACATTCTGTCATTGCCATTTCTGCATAAGTAAGTTAATATGGATGGATCATTATCTATAGGCCGCTATCAAGAAAAACTGGAAAAGTACAACTTATAAACAAAGCACGCCAGACACCTGTGTTTGTCAGGTCTGATTTCCGTTTGAGCTTGTGAGGCCCCAGCTGTGTCCGTTGGTAAGATACAGTAATAACGCTGGGTGGTGTGGGGGCCCCATCCGGGCTCAGCTCCATCACCCTGTCATCATAAGGGGCCTTTGAGCAGCATAAAATGCTTGGATCTGTTGAAACCACAAAGGTGAAAGTCTGTAAGTGGATGTGAGTCTCAGTCAGCTCTGTGTTTCAGGGGCCGCAGAAATACATAAAGATGAGGTCTCTCATTTGCATTGGCACTGTTGGAGGATTTCACAAATTAACTCAGTGATGCCCCCTATAGGCAAATGCCTGGAACAGCAGGCCCTAGACTGAATTGTTATATCCAGGCATTAACTGTAGTGCTTCACCGCTACTCAGCAACTGTTGTTAGGAGCCAAAGACAGAGCTGGACAAGCCTCAGTATATCCCCACCCCCCGAACCTTGTCACTCCTCCCCACATGCTGCATCTGTGCCTTTTTTACTGCCTTTGTCACTTGGGTTTTTGTCTGCCTGCTGACTTTTGTCTGCAGTTGGCCGCACTCTTCATATGGGCTGGAGGCAAATGAAATTCAAATTGCTCTCCTGCTTTTGAAAGCTGATATCTACACCCTGTTAGCCAGCTCAAAATCAGACGGCGCGTAGGACGATGTCTTACGTCACAGCGCTCTCAGAACTCGCCTGTCCATTTGACCCGATGCTGGGGAGGGTTCCCTGTCAGTGGAAAGGACCAGAAATGATCACATAGATGAGATTTAGTGTTTCGTCCTTCTCGTATAGTGAGGGTGCTCTGATAAGCATGCTGAACTCATTCAGTTATTTGGGGGTCAGATTTAGTCCAGTGTTTCTCAGCTCGGTTTGTTTCTTCTTCCTTCCAGCTCCCGGAAGGGAGGAAAAGGCTGGACAGTCTTGGGGTCCCCGAGGACCAGGATGAGAAGCACTGTTTTAGTCTATTGTGTCCCACGCATAAGCACATACTGTTGATGACCCTGTTATCTGCATTTTCATCACTGTGTTTTTGTCCACATGGAACATGTTAAAACTTGTTGGAGTAAAGTTAGACTGCCACTTTTAAGACGTGTGTTATATAAAATAACAGAATATAATAAAACAGGGTAAAAAACATATAAGATAGGGTTTAAAAGAAGATTGGGCACAATTATAATATAATTATCGCTGTGAGTGTGAGCACTCAGCCTAAGCAGTCTGAAAACTTGAACTGTAAGGTGATTACTTTGGCTTGTACTTGATAAGGAACAGTTCTTTCATTTTCACTAAAGGGGAGAAAGGGGAAGGTACTTTCAGTAAAGAGGAAAGGGTAGGGCTTTGCTATCAGTGTAAATGTACTGCCTGCAATTGGAGGAGCAGACGTGCTCTGGTTGAGAAGAGCATGTCCCAGGGAAGGCCAGATTGAGCCTGTGACGATGGCCACCGGTGTCCCTGAAGCTCACAGCAGGGACCTGCTCCACTGTGGCTGGGAGGATGGCTACAGGCGGGGCAGCTGTATGTGCAATGTGGACTGGAGAGAAAGGAGACATGTTCTGCATGCCAGGATGTGCTGCGCAGGTGAGCGGTGGAGGCGGGGCGGGGGG
>JAODKF010000147.1:6719199-6731418 GCA_026779585.1 Mormyrus proboscirostris | reverse complement strand
CCCCCCCACGCATAAGGTGCAAGGCTGGGGCACGTGGGGAGTTTCCTCTGTCAGTAACAAGGTAAATTTGTTAACGGGCTATTGAGCTTACGTTTGACTAAGTAAAGCTATGATGATGTCTGGGTACTGAATGACCAGGTACCACTTTACAATCAGGCTCCCCTTTGCCACTTGTAAATGGTAGTAACTCATTAATGGAAAGAAAATTGTGATAACTTGTTTAAAATAGTCTATTCATAATTTACAAAGTGTTACAACCTAATTAATGACCACATTATAAACCATTCATAAACTCTTTATGTGTTTAATTGTAAAGTGGCACCAGTGAGCGTGATGGTGACCCCAGTGGCAGTGGGCTGATCCTTGGGGGAATGTGACTCAGGCTGTTACCAACTCCCCCCTGAGTGTGTTCATCTCCTCCTGCCCACTGTGGGCAGCTGTCACAAGCTGCTGGCAGACAGACTCCGGCTTCTTGGCCGGAGTGGGGTCTCCAAGGTGCCGGGGTCCTCTCTTTCCTCCAGGCACTTCTCAGAATCAACAGCAGGTGTCATAGCGGTTATGGAGCTGGATAAAGTTGTCGATTTACAGTAAGGAGGAGTCACTTTTATTTAAGAATATCTTTAAAAAATCTTTAAATAACTTCCTATTTAAAGGTGATGATAAAAGCTCAATTATTGTCTGTATAAAAGCAAAGAAACAAATGAAGTATCATACTAATCAGTCAAAAAAATGCTTCATATCTATTCATTTACTCCCTTGGTTAATTAAAATTATTCATATATTGAATCATTCTTAAGAAGTGAAGCACAAGTTTAAAAGTACATGAAGTGAGCATTTAAGCTCTGACTGTAGACATTACGAAATGCTTTGTTAAATGCAAAAGCCCCAGGGACAAGGCAGCATTAGAGTGGTGCTGCAGGAAACGTATGGGACACATCGTAAAGGGTGTGGCCCACCCTGAGTGTTCAACACTAGTAGTGTGGCGACCTCTAGTGGGTAATCTTTACACCACACTTTGGTGTGACCACCAGCAAGTAACACTGCATCATTGCTCCTTGTGAGGCTACCTGTCAGTGGCAGTACTGCAGTAAGACAACCTGAAATGAGATGCTGAGTTCACCTCCCCGATCCTTCCCTGTCAAAGTTTCTATGCCTCTTCTCTCTTAGAAGTGCATTTTTGTGGTTTTGCGATGTCATATTGTCCCACAGCACAGAGTGTTTCTGGGTAGAATCCCTGGGGTGTCATTTTTCTCTCCATAAATTTGACTTTCTGCCAGCATTGTCAGAGATAGCCGCATGAGCGATGGTAGCAGGCCGTGATACCAGAAGGATAGCGAGAACTGAGCTTTCTGCTGTCGTGTCATTAATATGTTGTCGTTTGGCGGTTTAAACAGACCAGATGGACCATAGATCTCCCTGAAATCTGTCCTGGGCTCTGGAGTTTCAGTCAATGTCAGTGACTCCCGTTGGTGCAATAATTCCAGGGAACCTGCCTGTTCACACTGAACATACATACAGTGCACGGAATTTCAAACAAACAAACAAATAAATAGTAAATGTGTGTACATGTGTGTACATGTGTGTACATATGTATGCTTGCATATACTGTGCAAATGTCATGTACAGCCAAATTTTTTATTCGATATGATGGCTCTGCAAAGAGATGCCTTTGAATCTGTTTTGTCTAAGTGATGCATTGGCCCCTCCCACCCCCTTTCTGTAGTGTCTGATTCCCTGTGCGGTCTCTCTCTGTCATTAACTCTCCATCGCTTCTGTTCTCTACTCCTTGTCTCTCAGCACTGGCGAGCAGAGGTAGGTGTTTTAGGCCTGGTGGGCCAAGTCCTGACCTGCATGCTGACCCCTGCCTTGCTGAATCCCCCCCTCCACCCCCCTAAGCCTCCCCACTGCCACGCCCTTATTCACTGAAGTTCCAGTTGAAACTACTGCATTTCTGTAATTAAATCCCTGATGCCAGCCTTTGTACCATATGTACATGCTGTTCTTCTTGGCATTAAAGCTTTGGTGGAGAAGCGCCCGTGTCACGCCCACCCGTTCGTTTGAACATCTGACTGTCTCTGGTTACCTCCCGTCAGCTGGCACACAGGTGCCTTGAAGTCTGAGGTGTAGGAATTTTCCAGCCTTTTTCCAAGTGCAGGATAACTTTCCTACATTTCCATGATGAAATTGTCCATACTCGTAGCTTCCAGTCATGGAACAAATCAACATTTAGCAGAACAGCTGTAACAATATTATTAATAGATATTTTTAGGTGATCTGGTCGTACTATCAAGGGGTCTATAAATGTTCCAGGCCTCAGACCAATAATAGCACCATTCCCATGGCAACCAATAAAGCTTGCTCACTCCCTCCCCCACCCCCACACAGGTTTTTTCCACGTCGGGGGTACACATCTCGTGTGTGGGTTTGGTCACATGTCCTTGCTGGGATGAGTAGGCTCTGTGTGGCTGGGTTCATGTGCCACAGTCCTCAGCACCAGCTCATCCTTAACCAGTCACATCACATCACATTCATTTGCTGCTCCTGTCTGCAAACTGTTTTGTGTATTAGATTAATTGCAAGAATAAGTGTCTTCAAGCAGCAATAAGCAAGACTAGTGTCTTCAAACAAGTGCACTCCACACTTCTGCTGATGGTTTATCCAGTGCTGCTGTGTCATGCTGCTTCTGAATGAGAATCTGTAGCCCAAATCCACTCCACTGCTTGGTGAAATACTCTGGGGATTCTGAGGACAAGTAACGGCCTAGTTATCCTGAGACATGGGAGTCATTTTCATTCAGCCAGCTCACACGCAGCCAAGGAAATTTATATGACTAATTCTGAGGTATATTTTTATTGCTGTATGAAAAGAACGAGGACAGGCAACGCTAGATTAACTAAATAAAGACAGCAATCATAAGAAGCAGCCTCTCAGCAGAATAATCGCCCAGCTGGGTCAGTCAGCCATCTCTCCAGCCATACCTGCAGATCCGGAACTTTCTGGAAGCTGGCATGTAGGGCTGCATGTGGCTGTACGTGCATTTCTCGTGGTGCCGATTAGCCTGCAGCTTGGGGTGTTCCTAGAAAGGAATTTGATCAGTATTTTCATACCACTCCTCCCAGGGTATTTTATCAAGCTCTCACAGGAGTCCTGTCTCACCTGTCAAGGGGGCTGCAGCTGCCGCTGCTGCAGTCGCTGCCCTACTGCAAAGGCAGTGTGCTGGGTGTGGTCAAAGTTGGCTGGGTGTAGTCAAGACTGGATGGGTGTGGTCAAAGTTGTGCACTCACTTACTGACCATAGCCTGTAGAGAGGTATCAATTTAGACTATTTATACACATATTCAAGGATTCTTTTTTGTTTTCTTTTGTTTCAAGTAATATTTTAGAGAGGTGAAAGCTTACATTTTTGCTTTCTGCTGGAGTGATTTATTTCAGTCACAATTTAGCACAAAAGGTAATTTATTCAGCTGTCAGATGTCAGTATGTGGCTGGGATTCACCCCCAACAGGCCCAGCACCTCTCCTTTAAGATAAAGGCCCAGCACTTCTCCTCATTGCCTGGACGTAACCTCGACCCTTTTCCCTCCCATAGGCACAATGTCAGGTGACCGACTTGTACGAAGACCTCCGCGATGGGCACAACCTCATCACCCTGCTGGAGGTTCTCTCGGGCAAGACACTGGTGAGTGCGGATGGCTGCTGATGTGAGGGAGACCTGAGCCCTGCTTCTGCAGCTGCCTGCCTATTACCCCGGCCCTGTCCCCCAGCTGGCCCACCCCGTGTTCTGCCCCTCTCTCCTCTCTACTGCGTCAGCTGTCTAAAATGTGCAAAATTGCTTTCTTTAATACCTTAATATTACTCATCATAGTTAGAAGATACCTAGTAAATGACTACATCACAAAATAAAGAGAACCACAAATAGTGTAGCATATACGGAAAATAATGTAACTGTGAGGGTACCAGTTCATGTTCCTAAAAGGTGCTGTTGGACCCTAGAGTGTGTTACTTTCATTGCTGCAGTGGAATACCTATATCCTACCCAATAGCCAACTGTAAAGTTTCAATTTAGGATAAGAGGTTTGGCTAGTATTTTAATAATACTAAATTACAGCATGCTATTTCACATTTCCATCTATCCATCCATCCATCCATCCATCCATCCATCCATCATTTTATTTTCTAATGGCTTATCTTCGTCAGGGTCACAGGGGACTCCCTGGACAGGATGCCAATCCATCACAGGGCTTATTGCACATTTGCAGCTTTGGAGAACATCACTGAACAATCTGTTTATTGAAACGTAGTTTCCATAAGGGACCAAACTGTGATTGTCACGGTAACCACAGTGTAGTTGGCCGTGCCCCAGCCATGTTGATAGCCATAACTCATTAACATCATTCATGCTTTTTTCTGTGAACTATCTGTACCTGTTTGACTCCTCCTTTTCCTTTTTACCTCCCGTGTGCTGACCTCTTCCCTGACCTTTGCCCTTTCACCCTTGCCTCCTCCTTTGCTCTGCTCTGGCTGGGGTAGCCGAGGGAGCGGGACGTTGTCAGGAACTTGCGGTTGGTGAGTGGGTCTGATCTCGGGCACCTTCTTGACGTGGCATGGGGTCACTCCCATTGGCTGCGCTGTGCATGATGTCACTTCCTGTTTTTTCCCTTTTTAATGGTGGACAAGCTGGCGTTGCTTCTGAAGCTGCTTTGACTTGGTGCCGGTTTAAGATAAAGCGACTTTATTTAAGCAGAAGGGCAACATCCTGAAAAATAACAGCGTTTTCCTCAGTAAAGGAAATGCACGTCAAGTCAGTGTCCAGCATTTTTCATGTCAAGTCAGTGTCCAGCATAAAACATATAAATATACTGGAGTATTCTGTTGCTGCCATGTTATAGAATTAGACTAATGCTATTTTCATACACAAATTTCATGTTTCTTCCCAAAATTTGTAAGACATTGGCAGATTTGCCCGACATTGTGAAAAGATGTGACATCATTCAGAGAAAGCCGGACTAACTTTTAATAAAATACATAACTTACAAAATACTTAAACAAATCATATATTTAGCTGAAGCGGAGCATGTTTGATGTGTCTCTCTCCTGTTTCTGTTGGTCTCTGATGGGTTTTGTAAGGTTAGATTTAAAGGTGATGTCTGTCAGTTTGGTCCGTTCTGTCTGTCTGTGGACGCTGTGCTTCATGTAGGCAAACTTCTCGTTTGTGGTTATTTTGGTGCAATCTGTTGAATGTCCGTTCCCATTATGAACAATTTTCACTGCTGGTGGCGAGGTCTCGACTTCGGTGTTGGTTGGAGTTTGGAATCTAGTTGTCCCAGCGGCTTTCCACAGTCTCTCGCATACATTGCCTGATTTTCACTCAGGTCCTCTCTCCTAGCTATCTGTTCAGGACCCACATTGACGTCTCCCTGGAGCTGTCACATCCTGTCCTTGTACCTCTAAGCCTGCCTCCATTTCCTCTTCCTTCCTCTCCTCCAGCCCCGGGAGAAAGGACGAATGCGGTTCCACAAGCTTCAGAATGTACAGATAGCGCTGGACTTCCTGAGACAAAAGCAGGTAAGATGGGGTCAAGTCTGTGCTGGATCTATCCAAGCCCCTTGTCGCCAATATAACATAAAATTTTAGTTTTATCCACTCAGGAAAGACTAAGAAGAAGCAAACCTTCTCCACAGTATCTGCCAAGAAAGTTTCCATGTGCAACTTTAAGAGCGCATTACTAACCCAAATTACGTCATTCTCTTATCACGTCAGGTGTTTATTATGCAATAATATCATCCGAAGAGCTGCGTTTAAGAAGTGTGGGTTATCTTAAGGTTCTTAGCAGGAATGAACTTGGTCCTGTGACACTGCAGTGGTCAGTCGCATTTACACGAAGGTCACCACCACAAAGCATGCCCTCTTTAGAATTTGCCGAAAAATCAGTGGAAATTTAATTCTAAAATGCTCTTCTTGTCTGTCTGCTGTCATCCAGGTCAAGTTGGTGAACATCCGAAATGATGACATCGCCGACGGAAACCCTAAGCTCACGCTGGGGCTGATATGGACCATAATCCTCCACTTCCAGGTGTCCGGTTCTGTCAGTATCATGTTCCCATACCATTCCCTTTCTCTCTGCTTCAATCCAATCAAATCAAAATTAAATCTCCTCTTTTTCAAATTGGTGGAGGCCTTTGCACTGTCTCTAAAATATTGCTTATAATCATGTTTTTAATTCTCTTTAATAATCTTTTTGGTTTAATATTAAACTTGGAAGATAATAGCAGACATTTTACAGAATCTGAATCTTTTGGGAACCGTAAATTCCCAAACTGGGAACTGGAAATTTGTGGTGCTTGGGTAAAAAAAAACAGAGGAGGACCAGCACCTGAACATATGCTGATCACAGTGTGTGGGAGCTGAGTTTCTAAAGCTTTCTTGGAGCAGAGGAAATGGCTGGTGATGGGTTTTATGGGCAGAATTCCACCACCCTGTCTGTGAACTGACACACCCCCACCACCCTGTCTGTGAGCTGACACACCCCCACTACCCTGTCTGTGAGCTGACACACCCCCACTACCCTGTCTGTGAGCTGACACACCCCTACTACCCTTTGTGTGAGCTGACACATCCCCACCATCCTTTCTGTGAGCTGATACACCCCACCACTCTGTCTGTGAGCTGACACGCCCCCCACCACCCTGTCTGTGAGCTGACACAGTCCCACCACCAAATCTATGAGCTGACACACCACCACTACCCTTTCTGTGATCTAACACGCCCCCACCACCCTGTCTGTGAGTTGACACAGTCCCACTACCCTTTCTGTAAGCTGAAACTCCCTTGTTGAAGGGCTGTCAGTATTGGAATAACACAGAGGAATAGCTACATGTCACAGTATTCAGAGTAGTGACACAGCAAACACCCATATCTTTTTAAATGATCATTTACGTATTTGTATACCTGGAGCACTTTATGTCCAGATCAAAGGTATATCAGAACTCCCACCAGCATCCTCACAGTCACAATTCTAGGTCCTTTAACTACCACACCCCCTTCTGACTGATCTTTTATCCAACCCCTCACAACTCATGTCTACAGATTTGTCTGTTTAAATATATATATCTAGTTAACTCAGGTTGCCCGAGGATGTGCATGCACTGCGGGCGCGTCTCCACCTGAACATGGCTTAGATGACAAAACAATTTTTGTGCCAGTGGTAGCAGTTATAATGTCTGGTTTCTCTTGTGGAGACAAAGCATGAGGGCGGAGGCCAGGGCCACAGGGTGGTGTGTTTTGGGGGGGGATGAGTCAGTGGGGATTTGTGGTGGGGAGTAGTTGGGATGGGTTGGGGCTGGATTTGCTTCAGTGGCCCTGACCTTGGTGGCCTCAGATTGGAGGGCAGAGGTGGGCTGCGGGTGACAATCTAGACCGCTGACCCGTATGATCCTCTTTCTAAATGTGTGCAACAAACATGGATGCATCTCGTTATCCGAGAAAAGGGTGTGTGTGAGGGCCAATCTGTGTCCAGCTTTGTTGGCGCCATCAATGTCTGCCACAAATGTGACCCCCCCCAACCCTCCCCCTCGCAGATCTCCGACATCCAGGTGAACGGCCAGTCAGAAGACATGACGGCCAAGGAGAAGCTGCTGCTGTGGTCTCAGCGCATGGTGGATGGATACCAGGGCCTCCGCTGTGACAACTTCACCACCAGTTGGAGGGATGGCAAGCTGTTCAATGCAGTCATCCACAGACACAAGTGAGTGCTGGCCTGGTCTATGCAGGGGTAGGGGGGGAGCCTTCCTCAGGTGCTCATGCTAAGGGGCAGGGCTTCGGTCATTATTAATGCGAATCGGCAGCCGGGCCCTCATAACATTCACTTGGTGGATTCCCGAAGAGAAAACCTTGGAGGATTGCGGCTGGATCCCGTAACGGGTTTACGGGGCTCGGTTTTTGGTGGCACTTCCGCGTGCAACGTCGCTGATGCGCCTTCACCGCCGCAGCAGTGCTGCGCTCGGGACAGCGAGCAGAAGCATGTGATGTGGAGGCTCATTGTGGGTGGGGCTTCGGTCGTTATGAGGTAGCGGGACAGGACTGGAATGGGATCAGCACGCTGCTGAAAATAAACGGGGAAAACAAAGGAGGTTTTAAACGGGCATAGGGAGGAGGCCGTAGGAGTCGGGGACAAAGAAACCACAACAGGCGGGAACTGGGTTTGCTGGGCTTACTGGGCTGAAACAAAACAGAGCACACTGACTTATAGAAATTAATGGAATAACCTGGGTCACCTGACCTGACTGAGTCCCAAGAGGACCCGAGGTCACACCTCATTCTCGAACTTGCATTGTCTCGCCGTGCCTTTGCTGACCCGCACCGTCAGCCCAGGTAATGGACCTGTACCCTGGCGGGACTGAATGTGCTTTACCTGAGTCTGCTCCTCAGGCTCACTGCAGATGCTTCATCCACTGGGTTTCCGGATTAGGTGGGTAGAGATAATGGGAACCGGGTTGGGTTGCAGTTCCTTAGGGGTTGCAGGGGGGGCTTTCTGTGTCTTTTGTAAGTCATTCAGTCCAGGCACATGCAGGAAGTCGGAGGCGTACACGTCGTCAGCTGCAGGTCTTTCTGCTCTTGACTCAACTTGTCCCTAAATTCATTCTTTTCATTGGACATTTCATTTATTTTCAGACGGAATTCATGGCCTAAGGGCCTCATATCTGAAAGGGGAACCGCCCCTGTTTCAAAGATGAGCTGGCACATACTAACCAGGGCTAAGAGCATGGGAATTAGTATTAATATTATTATTGTCATTGTTATTAGTAACCATAACAGTATCATTACACAGAATGGCCTCTTATTGCAATGTGTTGTTTTCCAACAGCAAGTTGGTTTCTGTTGGCCCTGAAAAGTGAGGCACTGACCATAATCTAAAGACTGAAATGGACTCTTCATGATTTAGAGATATACATCCACACCGACATCCACGCAGACAACTACACAGACATCCACACAGACAACTACACAGACATTGACGCAGACAACTACACAGACATCCACACAGACAACTACACAGACATTGACGCAGACAACTACACAGACATCCACGCAGACAACTACGCAGACATCCGTGCAGGCATCCACGCAGACAACTACACAAACATCCACGTAGACAACCACACAGACATCCAATCAGACATCCACATGGACATCCACGCAGACAACTACACAGACATCCATGCAGACAACTACACAGACATCCACGCAGACATCCACACAGACATCCACACAGACATCCACGCAGACAACTACACAGATATCCGCACAGACAACTAGACAGAATTCCACGCAGACAACCACGCAGACATCCACGCAGACATCCGTGCAGACATCCATGTAGACATCCACGCGGACAACTACACAGGCATCCACATAGACAACCACACAGACATCCAATCAGACATCCACATGGACATCCACGCAAATATCCACACAGACATCCACGCAGACATTCACACGGACATCCACACAGACATCCACATGGACATCCACACAGACAACTACACAGTCATCCACATGGACACCCACACGGACAACTGCATGGACATCCACGCAGACAACTACACAGACATCCACGCAGACAACTAAACAGACATCCACGCAGACATCCACATGGACATTCATACGAATATCCACGCAGACAACTAGACAGACATCCACACGGACATCTACGTGGACATCCACACAAACATCTACGCAGACATCTGCGCAGACATCCATGCAGACATTTGTACTCAGTTTGCGGGCAGTGGGCTGGCTTGGCTTGGGTGATGTGTCGTGGAAAGAATTCAGCCTGATCGGAATAATAGACAGCCACCTCTGATTGTCCTGCTGAGTGGTTTTCATAAGGGCTGGGCTGGACAGTGAAAGGGTGAGAAGAGAGCAGGAAAGCAAGAATAGAGGCAAGGTGTGGCATATGGCAATGAGTCATTAGGGAGAGGAAAAAAGGAGCTTCCCTCGGGGCAGGCAATTCAAGACGCTGGCATGTACCTGCAAAGATAGGTACGCCCACCTGGCCTGCTGTCAGGCACCACAATCCAGCCCAGCAGCACAAAGCTGGGCTTTTAGAAGCAGATGTGAGCTTGGGAGCTCTCGCACTTATACACCAGCCATCAACTCACCGTACGCTCGTTTGGTCTGTAAACATCCAGGAAAAGGTTTTGCGGTGGATTTTTGCATTTGGAATTTCTGCCTTCGGATATCTTTGTCTTTCTGGCTGTTCTACCCAGTCAAATAGAAGTGGCATGTTGAGGTTATGTTCATTCTTTGCTTAGGAAGTCTTTCTCCTGCGGAAACTGGTGAGGGGAGTTTGTTTACAGAGGCACTGACGTGGAGCGCGATCGGTCTATTGACAATGTCTGTCAGCCAATAGGAGCCCGCACTCTTCACGAAGAAGCGCTTGGCTTGCAGCGGAGGAAGCCTCGGCATGTAGATCATGGTGAATCATTCAATGGGACGATCTTAGTAGACACGTCAAGCTTGAACACACCTGTGGCGGACCCTAAATAAACATCAGGAGGGCATGATCCACATGGAAGGAGGCGTTTAGGAGTAAACTGCTCTGTGTCTTACCTGTGACCTTCCCCCCGGTGGAGGACCGACCCTTCCCAGCAGCCACCATGTTTCAGAGCCTGAAGAGGAAGCTGACTCCCAGGGAGCGGCGGCGGGGTAGCTCTGCAGGCTCCAGCAGCGACCTGGAGGACCGCGTGGTCATGCTCTGCGAGGACGTCCCCTCGGAGAGCTCTTGTGACTCGGGTCATAGCTCCCAGGGTGCGGGGGGCCACTCGGGTGGGGATTCCCCCCGGATGGAGCACAGGAATGAAAGGAGCCCCCGGGGGAATGGGCCATCCAGCAGCCTCGAGAAGACCGAGAGGCGGCAGTACTACAAGGCCTGCTCCACGGAGCGAGAAAACGGCAGCAATGCCGGCTACTACTCCGTGTGCTCAACTCTGCGCGTCAAGGAATTGTACGACCCTCCAGTTCCTTTTTGGCTGCCTCAGTGGTCAGGGGATTAAGGCGCTCCGCCTTTCTTAGCTGACGTGGGTGCAGTTGCAGTGCCCCCCTTTGTGCTAATGTTATGTTTCCAAGCTTTTGCACTATGCTGGTTTTTAGCCTTATTGTGTGTACTTAATATAAGCAATATCACTGATGAGATTAAGCTTAAAGTGTGAAATTTTATGGAGCCTGACTTGATTCAGTGGCTGTGTCTGCACTATAGAGGAGCTCTGCTTCATGTAAATGCACGTTTGTCTAAATGGATGTCAGACGTCCATGACACCTGAGAGACGAAGGCTTGCTGATGCCCTTGCCGGCCACATTGTGCCAGATTCCCCACTAGGTTGATAACTGGGAACATCTGACTTCCCACAGTGCTTCCTTGCAGTAAGGGCCAGATGTCCAGGCAGATTTATGGATGATGAATATCTGGTGTTGGCTGCTATGAAAGATTTATCCCTGTGGATATGTGAGCTACCCCCTGCTGATCCTGGGCTTTGGCTGCCTAAGATGTTTTTTTTGTTTGTTTGTTTATGATGTAGATATTGAGAAAAACAACCATCCTACTCGAGGAAGTTGGCCAGACCTGCTTAATGTACTTCGGCTATGGGAAAATAATTTTTGTTGAATATATTTTTGTTTATTTTGTGGAGTTACTATTTTTGTGAGATTACTCAAACACCAGAAATGCTCATACACTTATAATTAGGCTTTAAATTGAATGTTGATACTGAGTGCATCACTCGGGATTTTCATTGTGCATGATCTTTTGTAATTGAAGAAAATTGAATGAAGTGGTTTCCTGCTTGGTGCGGGGACGCCACTCCACATCTGACAAGATCTAACCGGTTTGTTGTTGAGGCTCTAACCAGTGATGTCATACGTCCCACCCCCTCCCCACAGGCCCATGCTTATCGACATGAGCAAAGTGTACCGGCAGACCAACCTGCAGAACCTGGAGCAGGCCTTCAGTGTGGCGGAGAACAGCCTAGGGGTCACACGCCTGCTGGACCCCGAGGGTGAGGCGACGCCTGCCGTGTCATGAGCCCCTGCGTGTCTGATTGGACGTGCGAATGCTGCTTGTTTGTTATGCTTATGGTTGTACCCAATCTCCATTCACGTAGCCAGACGTTGTGTATTTTGTATTTACTGTAAAGCCGTGTTTCATTTAACAGTGACCCCCCCCC
>JAODKF010000147.1:6690326-6714327 GCA_026779585.1 Mormyrus proboscirostris | reverse complement strand
GGGTGGGCAGGTTTGGAGTGGCTTCATTTAATGTATTGATCTGTTGTTCAGCTAATTAAAAAATCAGTTGTCCTCCAAAGAGGGGGGGTTCTGAGGTGTAACTGTCTTGTTGATTTTTATGATTTGTTATGGGGAAACATTGCAGGTACTACATATTTGGTTTAACAGAATTTCCATATTACTGCACCAGTGGAGGTATCTGTGTTAACATCACCCCCGGTGATGGTATCTGTGCTGACGTCGCCCCCTGGGGTGTTCACAGGTTAGAGCGTCTTCAGCGTATCGTCAGCAAAGTCCAAATGGAGTCTGGTGTTTGTGAGGAGCAGCTGAACCAGGTGGAGAGCCTTTTGCAGGCGGTGAGTCGCTGGCGAGCCCCAGATGCAGAGCTGTGTAGGGCAACTGAGGCTAAGGCAGTGGCTGCTCCACACAAAGGGGCAGGAACACAGATTTACTTATTTCTATAGAGAGGGGTACTTAATTATTAATTAGCTTTATTAGTGTACCATTATTGGTTTGTTTGTCATTAATTAGCTTGGTTAGTAACCACCGTGTTTGGCGTGCTATCAGGACATCCGTCTGCTGAACATGGGCAAGCCAGCTAAAAACATGGTGGAGCTGGAGAAGGACCTGGACAAGGCGGACCACATGATTCGCCTGCTCTTCAATGATGTACAGCTGCTGAAGGATGGGCACCACCTGCAGGCCGAGCAGATGTACAGGAGGTGAGGGCACTCAGTCATAAGTGGGAGTAATCATTAATTTAATATTAATATTTTAAATATTAATAATAAAAGAATAATCATATTCTTTGCTGTTATTAATTAATCATGCATATAGCATTAAGGGTCTGTCACCCTTCTGTGGATGTAGGATCTTCTCTGAATGCGTGTAGAATGCAGTTGCCTAGACTGGAGATAACAGTTCTCTGATGCTCTCTGCTCATCCCCAGGGTGTACCATCTGCACGAGCGGCTGGTGAACCTGCGCACTGAGTACAACCTGAGGTTCCGTTCCAGTGTGACCGCCACCCAGGTGCCCGTCACCCTGCAGCAGAGCGTTGTGAAGGGCAGACCCGAGCTGGACGAGGTCACCCTGCGCTACATCCAGGACCTGCTGGCCTGGGTGGAGGAGAACCAGAGGCGCGTGGACTCAGCTGGCTGGGGTGCGGACTTGCCCTCCGTGGAGTCGCAGCTGGGCAGCCACCGAGGACTGCACCAGACCGTGGAGGACTTCCGCTCAAAGATCGAGCGGGCTCGTGCTGATGAGGTGCGGGAAAGGGTCTGACCAGCAGGGGAACCATTAGGCTCACTATGGGAGGAAGGTCGTGCTTCTGTGTTCAGCAGCTGTTCGGAGGTTTTTAATCAATGATCTGAATGGTTGTGAGAATATCCACATGGCCTGGATTTCCAGATTAATTAAGTGGAATCAAAATTATCCTACTGAGCAGAAACATTCTTTTGGGTGGATCACTGATAATGGCTGTCTGGTTCTTCAGTGCCAAGTGCCTCAACTTACTGTCCACCATCACTGTGTCTTCCCTGCAGAGCCAGCTGTCTCCAGTCAGCAAAGGAACCTACAGGGAGTACCTGGGCAAACTGGACCTCCTGTACGCCAAGCTGCTGGTGGGCACCGCCGAGAATCACTCCCCAATCTGCTTATTTCTGCGGCACTCAAAATCCAGATTTGGTCAAAGGGACTTTAAATTAGCCTAGATTCTGTGGAGTGGGTCACCATAGAGAGAGATTTGCTGGGGTTCTAGTGGCACTGAGATAATAGCTCTTCTCTCCGCATATAACATGAATGATGAAGTCTGCAACCAAGGAGGAGGCTTAAGTACCCTTCTTTACGTTGGCAGAACTCGTCCAAGTCCCGCCTTCGCAACCTGGACCAGCTCCATGTCTTCGTCAGCGCTGCCACCAAGGAGCTGATGTGGCTGAATGACAAGGAGGAGGAGGAGGTGAATTTCGATTGGAGTGACCGCAATACCAACATGACCGCCAAGAAAGACAACTACTCGGTACGTCAAAAAGCCAATCTAGTGACAGAAAGCTGAAAGACTTGATCTTACGTTTATGGGACAGCAGAGGTTTTACAGGGTCAGATGAGACATAACGATATGTAGCTGTCAAGGAGCCAACTTAGGTACAAGTTGCTAGGTGAATCTTATACTGATTAATCAGAAAAAAATACAAGGTAGGTTTGTTAAGTAGCGCGATACAATCACTGCTTAAATCCTCATTTTTTAATGAGAACTGCTAACATGTCATTAAGTGGACAAACTCAGATGCAACATGCAATTAACACATAAGTGTCTCTCAGAGGGAAAATAGGAAGTGCAAAAGCATGGAAGGTGTCTACTGGTACCAAGAAAACCACTTCACAATGGAACAGGTTAATGGTAGATGGGGAATCAGTAAGAGTCAGTGGTAGGAGATTGATTGAGGGACAAATATTGATGTATTCCTGAAAGAATATATATTTAATCTATTCTGGACTTTTTTCCTAGTCAGTAACAAATATGAAAACTGAATCAACAATGAATATTTCCTCATTCGGCATTGTGGATGGAGTGAGGGGCTGGGTCTTTATGGTGAATGTCCCTCTTTGGACTCAGGGTCTGATGCGTGAGCTGGAGCTGAGGGAGAAGAAGGTGAATGAGATCCAGACCACTGGAGACAGGCTGCTGAAAGATGGCCACCCAGGCAGAAAGACTGTGGAGGTGAGAAGGAATGATGACTTTTCATACCTGAAAGAAAGAAAGAAAGAAAGAAAGAAAGAAAGAACAATCATTGTTGAACTACAAATCCCAAAATCCTCGATGTCCCCTCTTTTCTGGCCAGGCTTTCACAGCTGCCTTGCAGACTCAGTGGAGCTGGATCCTTCAGCTGTGCTGCTGCATCGAAGCTCACCTCAAGGAGAATACCGCTTACTACCAGGTTGGATCACATACTACATTGCTTTCTTAAAAAATGAAGCAGAATTGAGAAGCAAAACTACTAAAACAAATTTGCTCAGGGACCAGGAAACATTTAAGTAGAAGTCTTGTACTGATATTTATGATTCTTTTGAATTGTATCACTTTGTGTGTAGATGACAAGGTTGCTTGTCTCTCTGTGCACTGAACGATATTCTTCATCCTCTCCCCAATCCGTGCAGTTCTTTGCTGATGTGAAGGAAGCAGAGGAGAGGCTGGCAAAGACGCAGGAAGCTATGAAGAAGAAGTACACCTGCGACCGGTCTGTGACAGTGACACGGCTGGAGGACCTACTGCTAGATGCTGTGGTGCGCTCCACCTCCGCATGGCAGCCATACCGTCGTACGTCACTGTCATGGCAGCCGGCTGACGTTATGCCCATTCGCCCCTTTCTCAAATGCAGGAGGAGAAGGAGCAGCTAAACGAGTTTAAGACTCATCTGGCCGGGCTGAACAAACGAGCCAGGACCGTGATCCAGCTGAAGCCACGTAACCCCAGCACCCCTGTCAAGGGCAGGCTACCTGTCCAGGCTGTGTGTGACTTCAAACAGATGGAGGTGGGTGGAGCATCATTAGTCAGGTCAAACATTCCCAGGGCTCCATCAGCCACGATGCTACTTGTCACCCTGTTTGAGCCCTGATAGTTCAACCTAATTAAATATGAAAGTCGTTTTGAATATTCATATGTAAATGTCGTCTCTTATAGTGACTAAATCCTCAAGCTATATTTGTATGATGGATTTGGAGTCAGTCTTACTGATAGCCAGTGTTCCGCTTGGTTCCCAGGCCTGAGTGTCACTGGTTGAAAGTGTAGGCAAAGCCCTTTGTGAGCTGTTCGTGTAAATAGCAAAGCGACCCTTGTGAAATGGCGGCCCTTGTGTTTGCCTGTCCACAGATCACAGTCCATAAAGGCGACGAGTGTCAGCTGCTGAACAACTCGCAGCCCTACAAATGGAAAGTGCAGAGTGGCTCTGGGGACGAGGCGGTGGTCCCATCCGTCTGCTTCATTGTCCCGCCACCCAACAAGGAGGCTGTGGACAGCATCTGCAGGTTCGTGCTCGTTAGTGCGAGGCAGGTAATTCAGGTTCAGGAAGTAAAAATCCAGACCAGCTGAGTCCAAAGAGTCACAGTCACAGAGTACTGAACTGGTTGGTTGAAACAAAATCTTGGTCTGGAGTTTTACTCTCTGGAGCTGAACCATCTGCCTCTGCTATTAAGACTGAATTTATATGTGTAATATCAGAACAGTTTTGCTGGCTTGCCGCAGATGTATAAATGAAGTTTGAATCACCAAATAGGCACCAGAACTAGGTGATAAAGATAATCTAAATGCTGAGATTTAAGCAGAGAGGAGCTGTGAGTCATTGCTCCGGCTCGTCCTTCCAGCTTGGATGCCAGCTACCAGAGGCTGCAGACCCTGTGGCAGAGTCTGCACATCGACATGAGGAGTATGCTAGCCTGGCAGTACCTCGTGAGGGACATGCAGCAGATCCACTCCTGGAACATCACCATGGTGAGACTCTTCCTCCAGCCCAAAGCCTGCGCCGGTTTTAGAATGTATCAGAACCAGATCCAGGATGTAATGGTATTTGTTCTGGGATGTGTTCCACAGTTTTGGAACATATTTAGGAAGCAGTTCAGTTCATCAAAATGTACTTTAATATGTCATGTGCTCTCTGTGTGCTAATAGCTAGAGGCAACAACAGCTTCCTAAGTACAGCTCCTCTGCAGTACTGTCTTCTATAGTCCCTAATTCATTTATACTCCTTATGCTTCTTTGAAATAAATTATTCATGAAAAGATGTTGTACTGTTTCAGGTAACAGAAGGTGTTTTTTCTTTTGCATAAAAATGGAATTCATAGGTTTTGTATTTTCGTAATTTCAGTCCATGAAAAGAAGGAATCAATGTGTAGGTAATAAGAATGTTTTTCTCCCAAATGGGGTATCAGATCTCATGGAGGATTGTGAAGCTCAGCTGGTCAAGATCTGATGATTCACCTCTCCTCTCCTGTCCTCCATTTCTTCTCCTTCTCTCCCCCACCTCCCTCCAGTTTAAGAGCATGAAACCCGAGGAGTACCGACTGATTCTGAGGAACCTGGAGCTGCACTACCAGGACTTTATGAGGGACAGCCAGGACTCGCAGATGTTCGGAGCTGATGACCGAATGCAGATTGAGGCTGATTTCAACAAGGCCTCGCGCTACTATGACAGTTTGCTTCGCAGTGTGGAGAAAGGTGTGTGTCCTGAGCCTGTATTCTAATAGCTAAAAATATGCCTCTAAGGTATGAAGTATTTGGCTCAGGGTGTAATGGAGCATGTGTTACAGATCACTTACTGTACATTTATTTCTTTACACATTTGTCCACATAACATACAAGAGAGGCAGGTAATAGATGAGTGCTGAGTAACGGTTAAATCCCCCTTTCAGGCTCAGAGGTCAGGCAGAATGGTGAGTTCCCTATAAATGGCTTTAGTTTGCTGACACAGGCGTTGGGCAGCTGTGCCTGTTTGTGACAGAGCACACGTTCCCTTGTTTGTGTCTCTCCTTCCAGTTCACATGCTTCTGCTACACACAGGAAGCATTGGACGAGTCACATGGTTTGCTGTTCTTGCACGCAATTGGTGGATGTTAGAAGAGGCTTTAGTGGCTGCACTGGCTGACAGAGCGTGAGACTTTTTTAGGCTCGTGGGTTGTGTTCCAAAAAAGAGAGACACCCCCAACAAAAAAAAAAACAAATAAGGGGGCGACCGATCTGTGCTAAACCAGTAAGGCTGACCACCTAGTCCCAAGAGATGGTGGTACAAATAATGTCTCTCCTGATGCTCGGAAATCCTTGGTTTGCATAAAAGTGCTTTGCCCCTCACCATCTTCTCCTCCGTTCTCTTAATGATGGAGGGCATGTGGAGAATGTCTCAGACCATGCCTGACCCTCTGTGACCCTCATTTGCTGCCCCCACACAGGAGAGCAGAATGAGTTGACATGCCGGACTTACATCACCCAGCTGAAGGACCTGCGTCTACAGCTGGAGGGCTGTGAGACCCGTACCGTGGCTCGTATCCGCCAGCCTGTGGACAAGGAGCCGCTGAGGGACTGTGCCCAGCGTACAACTGAGCAAAAGGTACGGTGCCCCCTAGTGGCCGTCCTCTCTTATGCCTCTTTAATGCTGTTAATTCACAAAGGCTTGTCTTTCACAGTAAAATCCTGTAATCATCGCAGTAGTCACTGTACCAAAGGAACAGAGAACCATTAGGGGATAACAGTAACAATCATAGATCTAAACCTGTTTTTCATTCAGTTCATTTATGGAAAATTGAGGAATAACCCGTAAGAACTGGGCATTAAACTGAAAAGTACATTAGTATATGCTAAATCAAAAAACATTAAATCTCAAGTTTCCCGACATTTTTATATTATTTGTACGCATTATGATGAAAGAATTTGACTTTGACTTGAATCTTCTAATAAATTTTCTCTGCACATTTGATGCTGTTACTCCATTTCGTCTTTGCTTCTCATATACCATTTTTCTTTGTATCCCAGAAAGTCCAGACGGAGCTGGATGGCATCAAAAAGAACCTGGGCAAGGTGTCTCAGGATGCAGATGTCCTACTGGCATCGCCAGAGCAGTCCAACTCGACACCAGTGCTGAGATCAGAACTGGACCTCACCCTACAGAAGATGGACCAGGTCTATAGTTTGTCCTCCATATACCTGGAGAAGTGAGTATCACTAGAGCTGTGACGCCATTTTTAAGCTTGTTCTGTTTTAGATGTTTGGCAGTATATGCACCAGCCAGGAAGCTACACTGGACTTAATCCGTGACAGGTCCATCAGCCTCAGCTAAAGACCCCTCCCATTGTTTTCTTCTCATGTGCAGACTGAAGACCATCGACGTGGTGATCCGCAGCACACAAGGCACCGAGGACGTGCTGAAGAAGTATGAGGACCAGCTACGCAATGTCTCTAAAGTGCCAATGGACGTCAAGGAGGTGGAGATGCATCGCTCCCAGCTGAAGGTATGCGTTCATGGGCCAAGGCATGGCAGCCTGGCCTGTAGCTACCATTTATCGGCTTCAATCATGCTTCTTATAAAGTTAAAAGCAGTCAGATGAAGAGAAGAAGGGAATGCAAAGAGTTTCTGTATGTGTATTGCGCAGGTAGTGAATTATTTGTAGTCTTTGGAAGGGATTTGGTCATGGATGAGTTGCAGCATCAATCTCCATTGCAAATTCATTTTGCTGTGAATGACCTAGAGAGACTCACCATGCATTACAAAAGCATGAATAGAAGTAATGGTCTGTAAAATAAAAATGACAGTGTATGGCATGTAAGTGTCATCTAAGGACGCAGTGCTGGTGGATCTGAATCAAGCTGAAATGAGCTGTGTGATTGAGTATGTGTCTGTCCTGTGTGAATGGGACTGGTGTTCCATTCACGACGTGTCCTGCCCTGCATTCACTTCTCAGGAGCTCCGTGCCCTAGCTGGGAAAGTGTTTCTTGAACAGAATAACAGATGGATGAATAACATTCTTGCCCCTCTGGTGTAGAAATTACGCGGGGATGCAGAGGCTGAGCAGCCCGCCTTTGACACCTTGGAGTCCGAGCTGCGCAAAGCCACGGCTGTGAGCGAGCGACTGTCGCGACTACACAGCGAGCGCGATGTGGAGCTGGACCACTACCGCCACCTGCTGGCTAGCCTACAGGAGCGCTGGCAGGCCATGTTTGCCCAGGCAGATCTGCGGCAACGTGACCTGGAGCAGCTCGGTCGTCAGCTGGGCTACTACCGGCAGAGCTACGACTGGCTGATCCGCTGGATAGCCGACGCCAAGCAGCGGCAGGAGAACATCCAGGCTGTGCCCATCACCGACAGCAAGGTCCTGAAGGAGCAGCTGGCCCAGGAGAAGGTGCGCTTGGCCTCTCTTTGCTGCATGTGCCTTTGGGCTCAGATCATGTGTACTGGCCAGTTAGCTTTAAATCACCACATGTGATTTCGTTTGATTCTATTTGAAACAGAAACTCCTGGAAGAGATCGAGAAAAACAAAGACAAAGTTGACGAGTGCCATAAGTACGCCAAGACCTATATTGACACTATCAAGGTAAGAATAATGTGACAGGTAAACTAAAAACACCCGCGTTCTCTCCCTCGCGCGATGCTGCTGTATGGAGTATGACCATGACTGTGTTTCACAGGATTATGAGCTGCAGCTAGTGACCTACAGGGCCATTGCGGAGCCATTGTCTCCAATGAAGAAACCCAAGATGGACTCTGCTTCTGACAATATTATCCAGGAGGTAAGAACCTGGGTCTATATAGATTTACTCAGATTATAAAACTGTTCATGTTTCTGGTTCTACCCTTTGTCTTCTGCAATCACAATGTATCCGCAAGAAAAGCAGCTGGCCCGGAATCTGAAGTGTACAGTCCCATAGAAGTAAATCACATCTGTTTGTTTGTCCTAATCTGATAGTACGTGACGCTAAGGACACGGTACAGCGAGCTCATGACTCTGACCAGCCAGTACATCAAGTTCATCACGGACACACAGCGGCGCCTGGAGAGCGAGGAGGTGCGTGACCCTCTACATGCCTGTTCTCTCGGTTTGGTCTGCGGGATGGTCGGGCTTTCCTCTGCCTCATGGTTTGGTTTGGGCTTCCCGGGTGTTGGTGTGGCGGTGGGGCACATGGCCGACAGCAGGTGGGGGGCACTGTTTTTCCAGCATGTAGCCTGACTGAGCTATAACAAAAGCGAATCCGGGCTGAGGATTTCTCCCATGGTGCTCAGATGTTTCCTCAGAAGATCATGTGCATGATCAGCAGAGCGAGCTGGAGGAAATTTAACGTCTGCGTGGCATTTTAGCATTTTCTGTTTTATATACATGCGTTTGACCTTGTTTGCCTTGAATAACCCAAAACCGAATTAAAAGCTTAATGCTTAATTAAGGCATTCATCATAAACTGCAGGCTGCAACTCGAGTCCTACAGAAGTGTACCTTTTGCTAATATGTTGTAGATTTGGTTGTGAGCCTGCTAAGTATCCTTTACTGACAATATTTTCAAGCTCCAGATGTAATAAATTACATTAAACTCTTTAGTTTTAGTTTATAAGCTTTGTTCTATTGTCTGATGTTTGTGTCATTTAGTTATGGTTGAAGTTGCTGCCCAACTGAATCAACCCTATGCTGACCTATTTTATAGCATTATGGTCCAGCTAAAATGAAGCTGCTTTTCTTTGAGTAAAAATGCTAAACTGTCAAAGGCAGAGGTTTATAAAAATCAAAACTTCATTTAAGTAGCACACAGTGTCGAGTAGTAATTGGTATAATTTTGATGAAGCAGAATGATGCCAGATTGGTTTGAAACCATCATGCCACCTACAGTATGAAGGACTGGAGTGGCCGACCCTGGTCTCACTCTGTCGAGGAAGCTGATTTGCATTTAGTAGCCATGCTGCGATATCCATAGTTCCTCCTTCTTTAGCTGTAAGCCAGTCATCGTGTGCATTTTCAGAATAAACAGCTGTATCCGATTCTGTGCTCTGAGCTACTGAGTATGTTTCAGGCTGATAATCCCTCCCCTCAACCTTTTCTTAACTACTTAACACAATTTTCTTTATCCCGTTCTTTCTAATCCTATCTTCTTGCCTTTTTTGCTTCTCTACACTGCTTGCCAGTGCTTTGTCATGATGAATGCTTGTCTTGTTTGGGCGCTAAAGAGGTAAATGATTCCAAAGCAATTTCTCTATCTCCATGCCACACCCTCATTTAACACCCAGCACGCTGATCTCAGGGGTAGCCTGCATAAACCTTAAAAGAACAAAGTAGCCGTCCTGTAAGAATGCAAAATGCTTAGGCTACCGCCTGCTTGCCTCATGTGTCTGACATCCCATACTGCTGTGCTCGCTGTGTGTCTGGCAGTGCGCTCTGCATCTTTTTCGAACCCGTGTCCCTCTGCCTTAGGATGGTGCTTTGCTCTCACACGTACTGTAGACCCAGGACACACGAGAGCAACATGTTTAGGACAAAAGCTTCAGCACCCATTGTTTTTCCAGCACATGTCTTCCTCTATGTTTGTCTTGTTCTTGTTTTACTCGCTGCTTCGCTCCTGTGCCCTTTCGTACCAGTCAGATTATCACGTGCAGCCTGGGCTCTTCATTTACTGCTCATCTCAGAAGTGGCACACCACAGGCGCGGTTTACACCAGTCCGATCGATCCGTTATTTTTTCTCCCATCTGCTGTTGCTGTATGATCAGAATGTTTTAAGATGGATGTGGGGTCTCTGTTGCACACATCCCAGCCTTTAACTCCAATCTGTATGTGTGTCAGTTTCTTTTCTTTATTAATGACAAATAATGAAACACCTACTTCCTGTCCTGAGGGAAAATCTGCCATATTTCAATGAATATCCAGGTCAAAATTATAGCAAGGACACTGCAGAAAGCGATTCTGTTTTCATTGCACCTCTTTAATCACAGCGCAATATTTTTAGCTAAACCGCTGACACGAGCTTGAAGATATGTGGAGAAATGAAAGCCTCTCTGTGCATCTTGCCATTCTAGATTCCAAGTGCTGTGAAGTAATGTCTGTCTCTGTCTTCCATACATTACCTAAATGCAACATGGTCTTGAGTGTCTTATCTAGAAGTCTGACATGTCTTCATATACTAAGTTTCTTCTAGCATGTATAAACCAACACTTGCCTGTCTATATAATCTAATAATTTACCAGCTTACACATGCATGTGTTTGTTATCAGTCCATCAGTCTAACATTTAACCCATTGTTCTCTAATTCATTTTTCTTTACCATTTGCTTCCACTAATACAGAAAGCTGCTGAGAAACTTAAGGAGGAAGAGAGGAGAAAAATGGCGGAGATGCAGGCTGAGTTAGAGAAGCAGAAGCAATTAGCTGAGGCTCATGCAAAAGCCATCGCCAAGGCGGAGAAAGAGGCCCAGGAGTTAAAGCTTCAGATGCAAGAGGAGGTCAGCAAGAGGGAGGTTGTTGCTGTGGATGCGGAGAAGCAGAAGCTGAACATCCAGCAGCAACTGCATGAGCTAAGGAACCTCTCGGAGCAGCAGATCAAGCTCAAGAGCCAACAGGTGGATGATGCCCTGCAGAGCCGCACAAAGGTTGAGGAGGAGATACGCATCATTAGACTCCAGCTGGATACAACCATGAGGCAGAAGACTACGGCTGAGACAGAGCTCCAGCAACTTCGCGACCGAGCGGACGATGCGGAGCGCCTGCGGAAGGCTGCTCAGGAAGAAGCAGAGAAACTCCGCAAGCAGGTCAATGAGGAGTCCCAGAAGAAGCGCAAGGCAGAGGACGAGCTGAAGCTAAAGTCAGAAGCAGAAAGAGAGGCCGCCAGGCAAAAGCAAAAGGCCCTGGATGAACTGAACAGGCTGAGGATGCAGGCTGAAGAAGCAGAGCGGCAAATGAAACAAGCAGAGGTGGAAAAAGAAAGGCAGATCAAGCTGGCCCAAGATGCCGCACAGAAGAGTGCTACTGCTGAGCTTCAGAGCAAACGCATGTCTTTCGTCGAGAAGACGACAAAACTCGAGGAATCACTTAAACAGGAGCACACCACTGTCATCCAGCTGCAAGGGGAGGCGCAACGTCTCAAGAGACAGCAAGAGGAAGCCGACAAAGCCAGGGAGGAAGCGGAGAAAGAGCTGGAAAAGTGGAGACAGAATGCCAACGAAGCGCTCCGCTTGAGGCTCCAGGCTGAGGAGGAGGCTCACAAGAAGAGCAGGGCTCAGGAGGAGGCGGAGAAGCAGAAGGAGGAGGCTGAGCGTGAAGCTAAGAGGAGAGCCAAGGCAGAGGAGTCTGCACTGAAGCAGAAGGAGATGGCTGAACAAGAACTGGAGAAACAGCGCAAGCTGGCTGAAGGCACAGCCCAGCAGAAACTTTCCGCTGAACAAGAGCTGATCCGCCTGAGAGCCGACTTTGACCATGCTGAACAGCAAAGGTCAGTGCTCGAGGACGAACTCTATCGTCTTAAAAATGAAGTCAGTGCTGCTGAACAACAGAGAAAGCAGCTCGAGGACGAGCTCTCCAAAATGAGGAGTGAAATGGAAATTCTTCTGCAGCTGAAGGCCAAGGCTGAGAAGGAGACCATGTCCAACACTGAAAAGAGCAAGCAGCTCCTTGAAGCCGAGGCGACAAAGATGAGGGATCTGGCGGAGGAGGCATCCAAACTGCGGGCTATTGCTGAAGAAGCAAAGAGACAACGGCAAATTGCTGAAGAGGAAGCTGCCAGGCAGAGAGCAGAAGCTGAGAGAATCCTGAAAGAGAAACTAGCTGCCATCAATGAGGCTACTCGACTTAAAACCGAGGCTGAAATCGCCCTCAAAGAGAAGGAGGCAGAGAACGAGAGACTGAGAAGACAAGCTGAAGATGAAACTTATCAAAGAAAGGCTCTCGAGGACCAAGCAACTCAGCACAAGCAAGATATTGAGGAAAAGATTAACCATCTGAAAAAGTCCTCTGACACTGAATTAGAAAGGCAGAAACAAATCGTAGAAGAAACCCTCAAACAAAGGAGGGTTGTGGAGGAGGAGATCCGTATCCTTAAACTTAATTTTGAGAAAGCCTCTTCTGGTAAGCTAGACTTGGAACTGGAGCTGAACAAACTGAAGAACATTGCCGAAGAAACTCAACAAAGCAAGATCCAGACGGAGAAGGAGGCCGAGAAGCTTCGCAAGCTGGTCCTGGAAGAGGAAAACAGAAGGAAGGAAGCTGAAGAGAAAGTAAGAAAGATCGCTGCTGCCGAAGAAGAAGCTGCACGCCAACGTAAGCTAGCACAAGAGGAAGTGGAGCGCTTAAAGAAGAGAGCGACTGAAGCTCACAAGCAAAAGGAGGAAGCTGACAAAGAAGCTGAGAAGCAGATCATTTTGGCCAAAGAGGCTGCACAGAAGTGCAATGCAGCAGAACAACAGGTCCAAAGTGTGCTTGTTCAGCAGAAGGAGGACAGCCTAGTTCAGAACAAGCTGAAGGAGGAGTTTGAAAAAGCCAGGAAGCTTGCCCAAAAAGCAGAGGAGGCCAAGGAGAAAGCTGAAAGGGAAGCTGCTCTCCTTCGCCAGCAGGCAGAGGATGCGGAGCGCCAGAAGCAAGCTGCTGAGGCAGAAGCTGCTAAACAGGCTAAAGCACAGGAGGATGCGGAGCGAATGAGAAAGGAGGCTGAACTCGAGGCGGTTAAACGAGGCCAAGCTGAGGCAGCAGCTGTGAAACAAAAAGAGCATGCAGATGCTGAGATGGCAAAACACAAACAGATTGCAGAGCAGACACTAAAACAAAAGTCTCAAGTCGAACAGGAACTGACTAAGGTCAAGCTGCAGCTGGATGAGACAGACAAGCAAAAGTCTTTCTTGGATGAAGAGCTTCATCGCCTCAAAGATGAGGTCACTGACGCAATGAAGCAGAAGGCCCAGGTGGAGGATGAGCTGTTCAAAGTCAAAATCCAGATGGAAGAACTGGTCAAACTGAAGCTCAGAATTGAGGAGGAAAACCAGCGCCTGATCAAAAGAGACAAGGACAACACTGAGAAGTTTTTGGCCGAGGAAGCAGAGAATATGAAGAAGCTGGCAGAAAAAGCTGCTCGACTCAGCGTAGAGGCCCAGGAGGCTGCCCGTATGAGGCAGATTGCAGAGTCTGATCTTGCCCAGCAGAGGGCACTTGCAGAGAAGATGATGAAGGAGAAAATGCAAGCCATCCAAGAGGCCTCAAAACTGAGAGCTGAGGCAGAGATGCTCCAGAAACAAAAGGACCTGGCTCAGGAACAGGCTCAGAAACTGTTGGAGGACAAGCAGCTGATGCAACAGCGCTTACAGGAGGAGACCGAGGGCTTTCAGAAATCCCTAGAAGCTGAACGCAAGCGACAGCTGATGATCACCGCTGAGGCCGAAGAACTAAAACTCAGGGTGACTTTGCTGAGCGACGCACAGTCAAAAGCAGAGGAGGAAGCCAAAAAGTTCAAGAAGCAGGCGGATGACATCAGCACTCGTCTGCATGAGACCGAGCTGTTGAATAAAGAAAAGTTCCATGTCGTAGAAAAACTAGAAGTCCAAAGACTGCAGAGTAGCAAAGAAGCTGATGAGCTACGAAAAGCCATTGCTGAGCTTGAAAAAGAAAAGGATAAACTGAAAAGGGAGGCTGCAGAGTTACAAAATAAGTCAAAGGAGGTATTATTTCCAGAATTTTATTATAAGTGCCATTTATGCTCTTTTAACAGTCTTTCCTACTAACTTAACTATGACTGATGAAGTTCACTGTAACATTCGGTACATTCTACATAAGCTTTATATTATAATGGAAATACTTTTTAAGTACTGAATATTCAAGCTTTTTATATAAAATAAATTGTGTTCACTATCGAATTAATGCTCATTATTGACCAACTTGTCCATCTTACCCCCCCATATCAACAGGTATTTTGCCATAGTTATGCTTTAATTAAAGAATTATTTTTTTCCTTTTTTTTGCAGATGGTTAATGCTCAGCAGGAACAAATTGAACATGAGATGATAATCCTTCAGAAGACTTTCACAACAGAGAAGGAGATGTTGCTCCAAAAAGAGAAGCTTATTGAAGAGGAGAAAAAGAGGCTAGAAAAACAGTTTGAAGAAGAAGTTAAAAAAGCAAAAACCCTCAAGGATGAACAGGAGCATCAAAGAAAAGCAATGGAGGAGGAGAAGAGAAAACTTCAGAAGAACTTGGATGCTGCTCTCAAGAAGCAAACAGATGCAGAAGAAGAAATGCGCAATAAGCAGAAGGAGATGAAGGAGCTTGAAAAGAAGCGGTTAGAGCAGGAGAATCTGCTGGCTGAGGAGAACAAGAACCTCCGTGAAAAACTGCAAAAGCTTCAGGTTACTCAGAAACCAGCAGTAGCACATACAAGGGAGATTGAAATCCAAACAGAATTTGTCCCTGAAACAGAACTGGTTTTTGCAACATCAGTGGGAACATCAAAGGAGATTTTCAATGGCCAGAGTGGCAGTGATGATGTGGACAGGAATGGAGTCTCACCCCTGGCATTCGATGGAATCCGGGAGAAGGTCCCTGCAAACAGGCTATATGACATTGGCTTGCTGAGCAAAAAGGACTTTGATAAGTTAAATAAGGGAAAAATTACTGTGCAGGAGCTCAGCCAGGATGAAACTCTGAGGAAGTACCTTAGAGGTACCAACTGCATTGGAGGGGTCTTAGTCAAACCTAACCAAAAGATGAGCATCTATCAAGCTATGAAGGAGAACAAAATCACCCCTGGCACTGCACTGGTACTTCTGGAAGCTCAGGCAGCCTCTGGGTATATGATTGACCCAGTCAAGAATAAGCAGCTTACTGTCAATGAAGCTGTAAAGGAGGGACTAATTGGGCCTGAACTGCATAATAATATGCTCTCCGCTGAACGAGCAGTCACTGGTTACAAGGACCCATATACTGGTGGAAAAATCTCCCTCTTTGAAGCCATGAAAAAAGGTTTGATTGTGGAAAAACATGGCATTAGACTGCTTGAAGCTCAATTAGCTACTGGTGGAATTATTGACCCAGTTCATAGCCACCGTGTGCCTACTGAGACAGCCTACAAGCAAGGTCAATTTGATGAACAGTTGAACAAAATTCTGTTAGATCCTACAGATGACACAAAAGGCTTCTTTGATCCAAACACTAAGGAAAATCTGACCTACTTACAGCTTTTGGAAAGGTGCACAGGAGACCCAGAAACTGGCCTGCTACTACTACCCATTACAGAGAAGGCTGCTTTAAGTGACAGAACATACACTGATGAGGAAACAAAAGATGTCTTCAGCAAGACCACTGTATCAGTTCCATTTGGAAGGTTCAAGGGAAAGAACATCACCATTTGGGAAATTATCAACTCCGAGTATTTCACTGAAGATCAAAGGAAAGATCTAATCCGACAATACAGGACAGGGAAAATCACTGTGGAAAAAATCATCAAGATTGTTATTACTGTGGTAGAAGACAAAGAGAAAAAGAAAGAAATTGAATTTGATGGACTCAGGGGGCCTGTTCCTGCTACTGAACTTCTGGATTGCAAGATCATTGACAAAGACTTATACAACAAACTTCACAAGGGCAACAAGTCAGTTAAAGAAGTTTCTGAGCTGGAGCCAGTAAAGAAAGCCCTGAAAGGTGCTAACGGCATAGCTGGAGTGTTCATTGAGTCCACAAAGGAGAAGATGCCATTCTATCAAGCCATGAAAAAAGATATTTTGAGTCCAGGCCCTGCTTTAAATCTCTTGGAGGCACAAGCTGGAACTGGGTTTATCATTGATCCAGTGAAAAATCAAAAGTTAACTGTTGATGAAGCTGTAAAAGAGGGCCTTGTTGGCCCTGAGCTACATGAAAAGTTGCGATCTGCAGAGAGAGCTGTCACTGGCTACAAAGATCCCTACACCGGAAAAACTGTTTCTTTATTTGAAGCAATGAAGAAGGAACTCATTATCAGGGACCAAGGCATTCGTTTGCTGGAAGCTCAGCTGGCCACTGGTGGCATCATTGACCCGGTGAAAAGTTATCGTATCCCACATGATGTTGCCTGCAAGCGGGGATATTTTGATGATGAAATAAACCAGATTCTGAGCAACCCAACTGATGACACAAAGGGCTTTTTTGACCCCAACACCCAGGAAAATGTCACATACTTACAGCTCCAGGAAAGGTGCATCACTGACAAGGAGACTGGTCTTCAGCTTCTGCCTCTGTCCGAGAAAGCCATCAATGCAAAAGACTTTCAGTCTTACACAGATGTACAAACTAAAGAGGCTTTCAACCAGGCAAGCATAGAAATGTCATCTGGACCATTCAAGGGAAGAAAAGTAACTATATGGGAGCTCATCAACTCTGAGTATCTAACAGAGGAACAGAGACTTGAGCTGATCAGGCAATATAAATCTGGCAAGGTGACAATTGAAAAAATCATTAAGATTGTCATCACCATCATCGATGAGAAGGAAACAAAGAAAAATGAACAGGTCACGTTCAAGGGACTCAGAGGTACTGTCCCAGCTAGATCGTTGCTTGACTCCCAGATAATTGATAAAACTACATTTGAAAAGCTGCAGCAAGGCAAAGCATTCCCAAAAGATGTTGCTGAATTCGACAAAGTTAAAAGCTATTTGCAGGGCACTGACTGCATTGCTGGTATCTACATTGAACCAACCAAAGAAAAGATGAGCATTTACCAAGCAATGAAGAAGAAACTGCTAAGACACAACACAGGCCTTGTACTTCTTGAAGCGCAAGCAGCTACTGGATTTATTGTGGATCCAATCACAAATCAGCTGTTGACTGTGGATGAGGCTGTAAAGGCAGGCACCGTTGGCCCTGAGCTTCATGAAAAACTTCTTTCAGCTGAAAAAGCCGTAACTGGTTACAATGACCCCTACACAGGTAACAAGATCTCCCTCTTCCAAGCTATGCAGAAAGACTTCATCTTGAAGGAGCATGCTGTGCCTCTTCTCCAAGCTCAGATTGCTACTGGAGGAATCATTGATCCTGTCAATAGTCACAGGGTGCCTATGGAGGTAGCCTATGAGCGTGGCTATCTCAGCAAACCGATGTTTAAGATTCTGTCCGAGCCAACAAATGACACCAAGGCATTCTCTGACCCCAACACAGAGGAAAGTGTCACTTACAAACAGCTAAAGGAGAAGTGCATGAGAGATCCCGGAACAGGATTCTGTTTATTACGCCTTTCAAAACCAGAGTCCCCCACAGTGGTAGAGAGGACTTACCTGTACACTGAGGAACAAACTCAGAAGGACTTAGCTGACACTAAAGTAGATATCCCACTTGGAGGTCATTCTGGACAGTCAATGTCTCTGTGGGATATCATGAACTCAGATATGCTCCCTGAAGAAGAACGACTTAAACTCCTTGAAGAATATCGGTCTGGAAAAATCACAAAGGAACGAATGATCATCATAATTATAGAAATAATTGAGCAAAGGGAAATCATCAGGGGTGGGCATACTGCATCTTGCGACGTAATCAGACGAAGAGTTACCATTGAGGAACTATACAACGCTCACATTATTGACTTGGAGACTTACAATCTGCTGAAGCAAGAGAAAATAACCATTCGAGAAGTCATGGAAATGCAGACAGTGAAACAATATCTTTTTGGCACTGGTAGCATTGCTGGGGTGTTGTCTGATGCCTCCAACCGAATCAGCATTTATCAGGCTATGAAGAGAGGACTAATCAGACCTGAAATTGCTGTTAGTTTTCTGGAAGCTCAAGCAGCAACAGGGTTTATGATTGATCCAGTCAGAAATGAAATGTTAACTGTTGATGAGGCTGTCCGCAAAGGTGTTGTGGGTCCAGAGCTCCATGACAAACTTCTCTCCGCTGAGAGAGCTGTCACTGGTTATAAGGATCCTTACAGTGGTAAAATTATCTCTCTGTTCCAAGCAATGAAAAAAGACCTGCTTCCTGAGGACTATGCCCTAAAACTGCTGGAAGCACAGGTAGCCACAGGTGGCCTCGTGGATCCAGAATTCTACTTCCATCTTCCCACTGATGTTGCCATGCAGCGTGGATACATTAATAAAGAAATCAATGAAAAGCTTTCAGGAGATGTTAAGGGTTATACTGACCCTGTCACAGATGAGAAACTATCATATGCCCAACTGCTTAAGAGGTGCAAGATTGACAAGGGAACTGGATTGCGAATGCTGTCACTGGCAGACAGAAGATTACTGTTCAAGGGTCTTAGGAAGCAGATCACTATCGAAGAATTGATACGCTCCCAGATCATTGACCAAAAGACAGTCACAGAATTAAATGAAGGCCTTGTTACAATTGAGGAGGTCAGCAAGGGGCTCCAGAAATATCTTGAAGGCACAAGTTGTATTGCTGGTGTATTTATTGAATCTACAAAGGAACGTTTGTCTGTTTATCAAGCAATGAAAAAGAATTTGATCAGGCCCGGAACTGCTTTTGAACTGCTGGAGGCTCAGGCAGCCACAGGATATGTCATTGACCCAATTAAGGCCCTAAAGCTAACTGTAAATGAAGCTGCCAGGATGGGAATTGTGGGACCAGAGTTCAGAGACAAACTTCTCTCTGCCGAGCGTGCTGTTACAGGCTACAGAGACCCATATACAGGAAAGACTATCTCTTTATTCCAGGCTATGAAAAAAGGTCTCATTTTGAAAGATCATGGAATTCGCCTTCTGGAAGCTCAGATTGCCACTGGCGGCATCATTGATCCAGAGGAAAGTCATCGACTTCCAGTAGAGGTGGCCTACAACCGTGGCCTCTTTGATGAAGAGATGAATGAAATCCTCTCTGATCCATCTGATGACACCAAGGGATTCTTTGACCCAAATACTGAGGAGAACCTCACCTACTTAGGGCTGATGGAGAGGTGCATTACAGACCCAGAAACAGGCCTCGTTCTCCTGCTACTGAAGGACAAGAAGCGAGAGAGGAAGACATCATCCAAGTCATCTGTTCGCAAACGCAGAGTAGTCATTGTGGATCCTGAGTCTGGCAAAGAGATGTCTGTATATGAGGCATACCGCAAAGGACTTATTGACCATCAGACCTACCTGGAACTTGCAGAGCAGGAATGTGAATGGGAGGAAATCACCACTACCTCCTCTGATGGGACTGTGAAATCCATGATCATTGACAGAAGGTCTGGACGACAATATGACATAGATGATGCTATTTCAAGAGGCCTCATTGATCAGTCTGCTATGGATCAGTATCGTTCTGGCACTCTTTCCATCACAGAATTTGCTGACATGTTGTCTGGTACCATGAGTGGATTCCGATCCCGTTCATCCTCATTCGGATCCACTTCTTCCTATCCCATGAGTCCACTCCCATCCATCAAGACCCCAACAACAGTATGGAATGATCCAACTGAGGAAACAGGCCCAGTGGCTGGAATCCTGGATACAGACACTTTAGAGAAGGTGTCCATAACTGAAGCTATGCATCGAAACATTTTAGACAACATCTCTGGTCAAAGACTACTGGAAGCCCAAGCATGTACTGGTGGTATCATTGATCCCACCACAGGGGAGACATTCTCTGTTGCTGATGCAGTGAGCAAAGACCTTGTTGATAAGATAATGGTTGATCGCCTCAACCTGGCTCAGAAAGCTTTCAATGGATTTGAAGATCCTAGAACCAAGACTAAAATGTCTGCTGCTCAGGCCTTGAAAAAAGGATGGCTTTATTATGAAGCTGGCCAGCGTTTCCTTGAGGTCCAGTACCTCACTGGAGGATTAATTGAACCTGATGTTTCTGGTAGAGTCTCACTAGATGAAGCTATCAAAAAGGGTACTTTGGACGCACGTACTGCCCAGAAGCTGCGAGACGTGAGCAGCTATAACAAATACCTGACCTGTCCCAAAACCAAACTGAAGATTTCCTACAAAGATGCCTTGGACAGAAGCATGGTTGAAGAGGGATCTGGTTTGCGTCTTCTGGAGGCATGCTCGCAGTCCAGCAAAGGCCTCTATAGCCCCTACAATGCCAGTGGTGCTGGGTCAGCTGTGGGTTCCCGGAGTGGATCAAGAACTGGGTCTAGACAAGGCTCAAGGCGAGGAAGCTTTGATGCTACTGGCTCTGGTTTCACCATGAACTTCTCGTCCTCCTCCTACAGCTCTTCATCCTACAGCCGCCGATACTAAGCCAAGCCATTGCATTAGTTATCATGAACAAGGCCTTGCTGATTTGAGGAACAACTAACCTTTGCAACAATGCTTACAATGCACTTGTCAGCTTCATCATTTATAGGAAAAATATTCTGCTCTGCATGTGGTTGCGTTAAATCATATTGCATTAATGCTGGATATAGTTACATATAAATATCTCACTTAATTCAGTGTATATTCAAAATGATTCTTTTAGGGCTTATTTTATATTCTGAGAATCTAATTTCTATGATTCTGTTTATTTGTGCAACAAAGTGCATATTTGTAAGATTCTTGATTCTCATTTAATATGTTTTGAATTGCTCAGTTTAACACTTTGTTGATGTCAAGTAACACTATTTCGTGTTGTATATTATGATTAACACTACATATAAGGAATTTTCCAGTTATATCCGATATAATTCTGACAGAAGAATATAAAAACAAAAGTATTTTTTCATGTTGTTTTCTGGTTTTAGTTTGAGAGACGTGTTCATGGGACATGCCAACACAGAATTAAAAATGATGCTGTTTACCCGAATTAAAAATATATATATGGCTTTATACTCTGTACATGTATAGATATTTGATCAGAGATATTTTATAGGGTGAAAGCTTTCCAGCAAAACATAATAAATGATTAGCTTGCTGTCTGCAGAGCAGAATAAAGATAACAAATTTTATCACTGGAATAAAAATGCTTCAAGATGCCACAATGGAAAGTCTTTTTGTTTGTTCAACCATCCTGCATTGCATAGATCAGTATAATCATTTTCCGGCTCAAAACATCTGCATTAATACTCGCCACAGACCCCCAGCACCTCCAAGACACCTCAGATGAATGGGACACTCCAGCAAATATTTTTGACCGAAACTATTACTTTTCTGGCATGGTCCACCCTATCCACCCTCAAAAACTTTGTGTCAAGAAATCCTAAATGGTATCAGCTGAAGATTTTGAGATGACCTCAGAAGAGTCCTGACTCCACCAAAAGTGAAGCTTCCGGTACCTACATGCACCAACACTGAGAGTCATGCATAAGTCACCGTAAGTGACTCCGGCCCACGTCAGCCTGTTCACGCTTTACCCTGTCCCGTTCTCTCCTCCATATTTTTCTTCAGTCTTTCCTCAGTTTGTCCTCCTCCATCATCTCGGCTGATCTTTTTAAACACAGCAGTGTTTTGCTCCTTTGGATTTAATAGTAGGCTAGCCTGCTTCTCTTTCATCCAGATTCACTTGTGTTAGCCCCTGATAATAGTTTACAAGCTTTGGTTAGTGGTACGGTAAATTTCAGGATCACATGTGTTTCCATGGTTACCGCCTCCTGTGCCAGAGAGACCCCTATGGATTAGTGCATGGATGTATTCATATGGAATCCTTACATTTTATTAACTGAATGTTAATACACTTTTATTTGCCATTTACAAAAATACAAATACAAGTACCTATTTACTCCTTATTTTGTTTGAAATATTGTTCATAAGTACCAATAATATTTATATATTATATACGGTAATAATGTTTTGAACACTAAAGTGACTTTAGTATTCTATTAAGGATTTAATAAATATTATATTACTGACAAAATCCTAAAAATGCACTTTCTGTCAGGTCTTCCAGGATCACAGCCAGGATTGGCCACTGTATTAGTCGATGGGACTGCATGCCGTTTCACCCTTACAGTGATTGGTTGGTTATTAACTGTTGTGCATTTTTTCTTTTTAACAGAACAGCACTGGGCACAAAGGTGGAGGCATTGGAGGCATTGGTGGAACTGATCAACATCTTAGCAGGAAAACTCAAAAGTCTTCCTGTCAAGATATCCAGGTAACTGCTTGTTGGTTTACTTGTACAGTTTGATAATTATTTATATATATATATATGGAAAACTGTTTCTGTGTAAAAGTAGAGGTGAGTAAATTTAATTTAATTAAATGCCCCATCAGTTTATTCCCTAAATCCTTGGGTTACACTCAGCCTTTCCCCACATTTTCATTTGTTTTGTTTCAGTTCTGTTCATGTCATTAATTTCTGTTTGTAGATCACCCTCCAGTGCTCTTACACCTTCACCTCATCTCCCACACATGGAGAGCCAATGTTGCTGATGCTCTGAGGTCATCCTGAAACCATTGGCTGCTGTGCTCCCTTCACCCACCAATCAAAAGAGACCTTTATATAGGGATCAACTTCAGAAAGTAACCTCCAGTCCAGTACTAGCCAGCATTGTTTAAGTGCCTTATGTTTTCATTTTTGCTACATAACGTATGAATAAAGAAGTTAAGGTGCTAATTGAGGTTTACAGCATTTATGGCTAGCAGCTCTCCACCACAAACACATTATAAAACAAGTACTGATATCGCAAGGGGTGGATCTGCTAAAGTATACTGAAAAACTCAGTGTCAACAACACACTTCTGTCTCTAAAATTTTACTGATTAAACATAAAAAATGAGTTAGAAAAAGGGGTTTTCAAACATTACATGACAGTACAGTTTATTAAGGCAGTTGTTTTTAATTCTGTGTATATTCAAACACAATTCAGAACAGTTTTCTCTGAAACATTTTTGGTGTGTAATAATTTCTAATGATGTCATGCTTTACCTGCTGTTTCACTGATTCTTTTCTTCTGTACCTCTTATTTTGCCATCAATGTTCTGTTGTTCTTTGAAAGTACTTGACTGTAAATCATGTTTTATTTTCCATCTTTTTCAGTATATATATATATATCTATATATCTGTATTTTTGTTGTTCTGCATGCTGTACTAACCCAGAGACACAGATACAATACAAAGATGAGCAAATACGTTTTCTCAACAGTTCAATTCTGTAGTTTAAAAGTAGTTTAAGGATTAAAGACAAATGTTGTATCAAACTGATTTTGCCAATGAAAGAAAGTTTGCATTGCAAGGCATGACTTAAAGATGTACGTTTTGAGGATAACACTATATTTTAATGTAAATAAACGTCTTACAAAGCAGATTTGCTTGTACTCTGATCATTATCAGAGGGAGGGGCGCAGAAAGGAAAATACACAGTTTAAAATACAGCAGAAGCTTGGAACTCAAACGCCTTTTAACTCAACGAACTCGGACATTGAATGGGGGCTGTTGAATTTTTTTCTACTTGCACCTCGACCGAAATCTTGGAACTTAACCGTTCCTGGATCAAACTTGTGTGGGCCGAGATGCGTTCAACCCTAGCGATTCGGACCTTGAACAAGTCGGTTGAGAAAAATCTAACTGCAAATTTGACCATAAACTCTGAACACAACTAAACAAATCAGACCTGCTAAAACCTGTACAGATCGAGACGCGTCTCTGATGGACTGAAACAAAGCTGAACGGACCTA
>JAODKF010000147.1:6665088-6677028 GCA_026779585.1 Mormyrus proboscirostris | reverse complement strand
CGCGGGGGGGGGGGGGGGGGAGGGGTGGGTCCAGAGGAAAGTTGAACATTGTTTGGCTGGAACTCTGGGCAACAGAACAGCATGGCCTACGGATGAAAATTGGACCGCAGACAGGACGCTCCATGCAGGCGTGGATTTCTCACTCTGAACTCGTTAGCACAGACATATGGATGATTTGTTTGCCTTTTGTGCTCCAGAGTGCCGGTGAGTACATACAACTTTCCCACATGTTATGGGAAGCCTTGGACAGGCACACGCAGGTACAGCTGGGCCCAGAAAGCTTCCTCTGGCTCCTTTCAGATAGCTCACCTCAGACCAGCAACTCTGAATACTTGACTGTCTCGTATCATAAGCACGTCTACAGATGATGGTTCAGAACACCAAGTTTGTGGGACGTTTACTACCTAATTTGTTAGGGTAGGTGTTCTGATAACCTAAAACAACAACAGCAAGAACAACAGTATTATTAATAACACTACCATAATCATTATCATCATCATCAAGAATCATAATAACAATAAAAATTGGATTAGAATGTAGAATAATTGCATTGAAGATACCGTTCTAAGGAATTGAGTTAAAATAATAACCTAAAGACTAATTTGTATCTTTATAAAAGATACCTAGAATGAGCATAAAAATGGCTGTACCATCACTGTGTGCTGTGTAAGCATTCAGCATCCTGAACCCAGTGTTATTCGGAAACCTCAGTCACCATTGAATTCTGTTCTGTTGGATTCTATCAGATAAAGGAGCAGTTCAATGCAGAGCTATCATATTATCACAAACAAAAGACCCTTTCACGGAGATAAACTCTATATGGAATAAGTTCTGCTTTCACTGATCTCACTCTTGACCTTAGAGCTATTTCAGGACTTGTTGACTGTAATAACTGCGACAATTTGACCATAAATATAAATCACACCTACACTTAAACAAGCAACTCAGCCCGATATTGTGTGAAAGGAGTGACTGTGAAGAGGAAGGACGGCTGGTCTCAAGAGTCAGCGTGTGAGCTAATCAGAAAGGGTGGGGATTACATTGTCGTACGGGCGGAGAAATGGAAAGGTAAGCATAATGGACGGAGGGTTATGATCGGTTAATGCACGGGACTATTGTGGTTAAGGCCATTACTGCATTTTTGGTGTGGGAGCCCAGCAGAAGGTCATTTGGGCACAGTGAACGTGGTACACCTGGTAAGAGAGCAGCAGTGCATGCTGGGTAAAGGTGAGGAAGACACAGGTGAGAAGGGCAGGCGGAACTGCGGTCAAACTGACAAGGGTGAGGTTTCTATCCTATATGGGTCAGGCGGTAATCTGGTTGCAGACAGCTTGACAACTTATTGGCCAATGAATTAATTTCATTTAATGAATTAATTTTTGCCTGTGACTGACCTCAAATTAGTAGGTAGAGAGAAAATGATACGCCGTTCTGGGGATGGATGTTGGGGTTTTTATGCATTAGTGCCATGTGGGGTTCTGTTGCATGTCAGTTTGTTTGTCCCCACCGCCACTTCAGAGCATCGAATCGATGATCGGGTCACGGCACCCTCTGTAGGCACAGTGTGAGGATGTGATTCGTGTTACTGTGCCAATGAAACTGAGCAACCAAACAACTTCAGTGATGTTCAGTCTCCTTCTCATGGCGTCTGACCCTGCCTAAGGTGACTTTAACGGACGAGCTGCATCCAGCCTGTTTCATTCAGAGTCTTCAAGATGACTTCAATGGAAATTTAATTTTGTGATTGACATTCATCTTTCCACATGGTCTTCATTTACGTGATGCATTTATCTAACTAGAGATGAGTTACATTTTCATATGTGCGCATTCAGAGATTTGAATCCACGTGCTGCTCTATTTGTTGTGCTACAGGAGCACCTAGTTTTAAGTCTGAACTTCAATGAGAATTCCCATCATTGCTTTTTATGTAAAGTGATATAGTGCTAAAATAATCAGTGGAAATATTAGAAGAATTCCATTATAAGTCATGTGTGTGGGTGTTGGTGTGTCACCAGCCATCCTGCCTGGGGTATCCCTGCCCTGGTGTTCCATGCTCCCTACAATTGGATCACTGCAAGCTTGCACTGGATAAGGTGGATGAATTTATTCATTTGTTGTACTAGTGGCCATTTCGAGAAGTTTGGGGTACCCCAGGGCTTGAGCTTTGATGTCGTCAATCCAATACAATATGGTTGTCCTCGCTGTGACAAGATCACTTCATGAGATGATTCAGTCAGCTAGGCTAGTAAAGAAGTGTTTTGTTTTTAGTAGCCGGTGGTCATCTTGCCTTTTCCATCACCATTACCATTACAATGTTCATCTCAGATACAGATGTACAGTGCCAATCAAAAGATTGAACACACCAAGCTGCCTACAAAGGAGAGTGATAGTATCGCATCACATGACCTGGCCACCTGACCTAAAGATGGCTTTGGAAGAGTTTGACCAGAGAGTGAAGGAAAAGCGGCCAATGAGCACTCAGCATATATGTGGGACCTCCTTCAGGACGGCTGGAAAAGCATCCCAGGAGGCCACCTCATGGAACTGGGGTAGAGGAGACAGTAGGGTCAGCCAGTCCCTGGAGTGACTGGGGTTAAGGGCCTCGCTCAAGGGCCCGATTGTGGGATCAATCTGTCAACCATGGAATTTGAACCGGCAACTTTCTGAGTCCACTGCCTCCTATCCCAACATACTTTTTTGGACAGTGCATAATTCCATATATCTTAATTTATAGTTTTGTTTTCTTTATATTTACTCAAAAATGTAGTACTATTAAACCTCTCTATGTCCAAACTTTTGACCGGTACTGTATTTGAGGCTATCTGCCCTCCATAGCCACCCTACCCCGTGCACCTGTCTTATCTGTTACATCTCTTCTTCTTCCGAATAAGCATTGACAAACAAAGATATCATCCCAGACCTCGTCAGTTTCCATACGGTGACAGTTGTCCAGAATTTGATCAACGTTAACCATAACCCTACTACCACCCCTAAGCCTTCACAACTCGCCCAAAGTGTGGAAGGCAAACTTGCTGTTTTAAGATGAGCATAGCCACAGGTCAGAATCAGCTTCATATATCAAGTACTTTGCATGTTAAACGGGTAATCAAAGGATTTTATGGATATACATTTTGTTCATAAGTAAGCATAAACGTGGCATCGTGTGGATGCACAGGAAATGAGTAATGGCAGGTCAGAGCGTGGGGTCCCTCGCACTTACATTGGAAATAGCCATTAATTTAATGACAAAAACACCACATTTGATTAAGCCAAACCTGGGGTAATTACAATACTGAAAGTGTGATACTTTCCACAAGGTGCAGAAGGGCAAGAATGTGGTTGTTGTTTTGGTAGCTGTTAATGTTATGCACACTGCATGATAGAGTGAGGAAACTCTGAAATTCAAATATATGTGGCCTAATTATCTGTGGGGAAACGTGATGCTTAGCAGATGGTCTGAATAGTCAGACCTGCAGATGACCTGTGTCATTTTTCGTCTTCCACGTCAGTCTGTCACGTTTGTGGTGTGAGCGAATGGTTGTGTCATTGACAATGTAGAGAAACTAAAGAAAGTCTGAGCCCTCTAAAATAACGTTTGTGAAGGTCGTGCGTTGAGTAGAGACATATTCATGAGCATATAAACTAAACTGTGGAACTTCAAGCTGAAGAAAATGAGGCACCATCACTCATCTTCCCAACATGCAATCAGATTAGTATCTAAATTAGGTCAATAATTACTAATAATAACTTGCATTTTGCGAACCCGTGTTCACCCAAGGGTGAAAGCACATTCGTGTGACACCTACCCCAGAAATGCTACTGGATCTCGAGGGGTGACTTTCTCAAATTAGGCCTGCATTGACGGATGGTGACCCGCACTGACCTCTGCTGGCTGAGTGGCAGTCAGGGACAGTGCTTTCTGCCCTCTTACCCCAACGTGGGCCTCTTTCCGTCACAGACAATGGGATTGGCAGCTGACCCCTCATTGGCAAAAAACAAGCCATTTCTCTTAGGGAACTTCAAAAACTCAGCTAAATATCCAAGGCATCTAGGCTGCAGATCTTTATTCCAGCGGCTGAAGGTTCCGAACCACGAGTGGAATGTTGGAAGGTGGCGATTATTCTGGGCAGAAGCGTTTTGGTGCTGTTTGCCCACACACGCCGCAGTCCTGCGGAAGAGCCGCAGCTTGCCGCAGACAATGCGGCCCCAGTGATGCTGCTACATGGTACAGTGGCCAGGACTTTTCTTTGTGAGCCCCGGCTCTCGGAAATGAAGCTGCGTTTTATGCCTGTCATATTCGATCAGGCGCTAAATGGCGTCCTGGCTCCGGCTGGGGACCAGCGCTGGCCCGGAACAGGGGCCTCGGCTGCCAGGAGGACCAGTGGGTATCCTGGATGATTCCTCCCCTCCCTCTTTTGCCGGGGGGCTGTCGACGGCCATGCAGGTCCTGCAGCTCCAGCACCAAGAACGGTGAAGGCCTGTGCTGAACTTTTTGTCTTCACCCACCTTGGATGTAACCAAATCTAACCAGATCCAACCAGATCCCGCTGGTGCCTGTTGCTTTCTGAGGTCATTTTTCATCACCAGGAAAATAGATCAGTCCATTTGAGACTTTTTAAAAACACACTTATAGTTCACTTGCTGGCAAAATGTAAAACAAGGTGGTTCCCCTCAGACTGATCATATGAGTTTTTAGGGACCATAGTGAAATATTACCAGTGTTTCTTGGATGCATGTTGGAATGTGCACATTTATTTGAAGCTTCTGGAAACTTTGAAAAAATGCATTACTAATGTTATGCGTGGTGTTTTTTTTACTTTTATTGTCGTATTACTGACATTTTATTAACATTAGCATGTCAGTAAATGAAATGAATATCAAATGTATGTATGACAAACTTCTCTCACGTGGTCCAAAGTGAGGGTGTGACGGGGGGGGGATGGCGGGTGGATCCCCTGACGGGTGTTGGGTTTATCAACAGCGCCCTTGTCTTGTTTTTAGGCAGTAAACAGGCCCCTTCCTTGTCTTGTTTTTAGGCAGTAAACAGGCCCCTTGCATGCATGACCCAGGGCTCGTCTCACTCTGCGCACCTCACTAGCTCAGTAGAGACATGGGAAACCTCATCAGCCGGCCCAGCTGTCTGGGTCAGAAGTCCAAGCAGGTCAAATCTGAGGAGCTAGACCAACCAAAGCACAGGAAGGAGCATCTCCCCAAGAAGGAGCCCCAACAGCCAGACACGCCAGCCACACAGAGCCCAGTCTTAGAAAGACCACAGAGCACCTGTTTGCCCTTGAGCAATACCCGGCCAGGCACCCCTTCCCCAGCCAAAACACCTCTCAACGGGACCCTGACTAAGGGGCTCAGAAGGCCACCCCCAGGACAGCAGGTGAAGGGGATTGAGGAGAGGCCACTGGTTTTCCAGAGAAGGAACTCTGGAAGCCCCTGGTCATGGAGAACACTCTCTTCTCGGGAGGTGACGGAGGTAACGGAAGTGACGGAGACCATCGTGACTGAGATTGTGGAGGTGACCGAGTTTCCATCCGGGGACAAAGGGGGCGACCCGGTGGTCACCAGGACTGTACGCGTCCTTACCGGAGCAGCTGAGGAACTTACTGAGGTCAATACGCCACCAGCATCCAAACCTTGTAGATGCACTAGAAATGTGTAGCCCAGCAGGAAGAAAAAGTCAAAACTGATCACTACCATTTGTGTCGCCCGTAAGGCCAAATGCATTCTTACCAAGAGGCTTAAATTGTTTCACAATGCTCACATTGTCTGTCTTACAGCTACAAAGCGACGGACACTCCAGCTCAGACCAGGAATCTAGTGTAGACAGATGGACTGCTCTTAACAAGAAGGTCAGACCTTTACTTATAATGCCTATGGTCCATTTACCACTAAAATAAACACCTGGTCCAAAACATTGATGCCACTGAACAATATTTACCCAAAAAAAGCAGCAATGCATCAAGATATTAAGTACAGTTCAAATGTGTTGATTATGACACAAGGACTGAATGTACCTTTCTGTACTTTTCTTTCTCTGGCTGCAGAGTTTGCGGGCTTTGGCTGCCAAAGATGACTTTGAGGACTCCGAGACCTTTCATCAGGCCCTTGAGGCACTGCTAACATGGGAATCTGAGATAGAAGAGCTGATAGCCAATCAAAAGCCGCCTTCTTCAGAAGTTAAGGTGTTGAAGGCACAGCTTCAGGAGCAGAAGGTATTTCCTAGGGAAGCAGAAGCATAAAACAATGCTCATTTCCACACACATTTCACATTGCAGATTGTGTCAGATTGTGCTTTCAGGTTGGAACTGGTAGAAGAAGGTTCACATATCTTGTTCTCAAAATGTCAGTCTTTTTCCTTCAGAGGTGTAATTATTGTTATTGTGGCTCCCTAGGTGAGTTGAAACCTGCCTTCAGAACCACAAAGCTGTAAAGCCAATGTTTTTCGCATAGCAATACAACAAATTGTGATGTGATGATTATAGTAATGGCTGTACATGGCTCCCAGTTGGGCTTTAACTCATGGGTAATATAGTGCTGAATATTTTCAAGTTATATATTTTTGGTATATTGTTATTGTTATTGTACTTAGTTACTAACATAATTGCATTGATTTTAATCCAAGCACAGCAGACTTCATTCAATAATACTTCATGAATAAAATATATATTGCAAATATTCTGAAATTAAAGTTATACATGGTGCATACACTATTTTTTAATACTTCTTGATGCTGAAGGCAGCAAAGTTCATGTTACACACTTTTATAGACTTTTCATATTCAGGCTACATCAGCTGATCTTCATGTACAAATGTTGGCAAAAGCACAAAGTGGAGTTTCCAGGGTAAAACCAAGCAGGGTTCTGTTTCTTATCATGTTCTGTAATAGTACACCAGTGCTCACGTTGCCGTGGGAAAATCCCAAAATCCCTTTCACAAATGTAAATGCCAAGGTTATTCCTTGATGGGATGCAACCAAAACCGTAGGGTTAAGCTGAGGTTGCCTCAACTAAGGCTTATTCATCTTTTTGTGCCAGTGAGGATAAAGTTACTGCACGGATACCTTTCCCTGATTCACTACTGTATTTTCTCTGAGCCAGCAGAAACATTAGAACGATGAATGTAAAGGATTTGAATTTGAAAACAAACTGACACTCTTTTGTGTTCCCTAGCTCTTACAGCGCCTCCTAGAGGACAGGAGGCCCAGTGTGGAGTCAATGGTGAAACAGGGGCCACAACTAGCTAAGGTATTCCAGAGTGCGGAGAGGGAGTCAGCAGCAAGTCAGATATGCAGCCTGCAGGAAAAATGGAAGGCGTTACTCCAACAGGCAGAGAGCAGGTATCCAGTTCTTACTTGTTGGCTTATTTTAAATCATGGCTGTTTGAACGCAAATCCGCAGCTTAGTGGCAAAAAAAGAAAACATGCCACAGGTTATAAAATGTAGTCTGAACAAATTCTCAGCTTCAGAACTTCCACTACAATGCATACAGTATTTGGATGCGAGCTGCTTTTCTGTGTAAGTGCCTTAGAGCACCCATCATAATAAGATGTAACAGGATTACAGATAGAATGGAAAGCAATTAACATTGTAAGAGCCAAATTGGGAGTATAAGAGTCCCCCTGGTGTGGGTTGTGACCTAACGCCCCGAGGCCCTTGTTATTGAGTTTTCGCTGTGCCCGAAACGACAGGCGAGGGGGGCTGGAGCAGATCCTGCCAAGAGCACAGCGGTTCCAGGAGAGCACAGACACCTTCCAGCACTGGCTCATGGCTGCTGAGCAGAGCCTGTCAGAGCTACGCTCCGCTGAGAGGGGGATGGGTCGCATCCCGGAGGCTGCTGCACGTGCCAAGGTACAACAGCACAACCGGTGGAGGGAGGTGTGCAGATAAACAGGACAGACAAAGGATGAAACCAGAACCACCATCAAGTATGGAATTTATACAGCTATGTGGCTGGCACATGGATCTGTCACTTGGGCCTGTGGCCTTCTAATCGGAAGGTTGTGGGTTCAAATCCAGTGGTTGTCTTTGTCTCTTTGAGCAAGCTGCTTAATCCCAGTTACTCCGGGGACTGGTTAACCCTGCTTTCATCAATGTATGTGGGTAAAAGCATCTGCCAAATAACTGTCAATGTAATATGTGTCTTTATATTAATAAAATCTGAGTAGGCTAAACCTCTGTGCCTGTGACCAGAAGGTCGCTGGTTTGAGCCCAGCCTCAGCACATCTGCAGGTCCTTGAGCAGGTTCCTTAACCCCCAGTTCCCTGTGTGCTGCTGTGGGTGCCTCTCACCTACAGAGAAGGAGGCATATAGAGAACAAAAAAGTATCTATTATTATGTATTTGTATTATATCTTTTAATACAGGGTGGCACAGTAAGACGTCTGATTGCCTGCAGAGCTGGTGCTCTCAATCTCACCCCTGCGCTGTGTTGTGGAGTTTGCGTGTTCTCCCTGTGTTGTACGGGTCTCATTCCAGTCGCCTGCTTTTCTCTCGCAGTCTAAAGCCATGCAGTTAGGTCAATTGGCTTCTCTAAATTGCCCATTGTGTGTGTATGGTTGCCTTAACGTACTGGCATCCTGCCGTCTGCTCTGTGCTGCCTAGAATGGGCTCCAAAGCCCCCCCAGGATGCCAGTCAGGGAGACTCACTGGAAGATGGATGGCTGGCTATAGTCTGGCAACGCTTCAGCCAGAGGTGGCGTGAAGAGAGCACTATAATGAACGAACTTGGCTTGTGATCATGCGGTTATTGTACTGCATCGTATGGCCAGTGTGTAAATTCCTCTATCTGCATTGCTCATGTTAGTTGACTACCTTCTCGAATCTCCAGGCTGCAATTGAAGAAATAACATCTAAAGGGGCTGACCTTGAGGACGTTCGACAGAGAGGCCACAAGCTCATGGAGAAGATTTCAGGTGGGTCAGTGGAAATCGCCTACAGTACCTGCTACCATTTGGAAATGGCCTACCTGCTACCATTTGGAAATGGCCTACCTGCTACCATTTCCAAATAAATGCCGATAGCCAGCTGTTCCAAAACGACACATCAGGCTAGGGCCTCTGCGACCAGTTATATATAAAATTTTGAGCACACCCCAAAATAATTTAACATATAGCAAAAACAGTATTTCTTGCTGCGTTATGTATCTGGGCAGCCCAGCTCAGAGCTCAGTAAAATAACTATTTGTAGATAGTATAAGGTCAGTATGTTTTTGGGTAAATAAAACCAGAGGAGTAGTGATAGTAATGTGTCTCCCAGCAGAGGAGGAGTCCCAGTTAGTCCAAGAGAAGGCCGACAGCCTGAGAATCAGGTACTCCGTGCTCAGCCTGAGTGGGGCCGACGTCCTGCAGCGCCTGGAACAGGCCCTGGAAGCTTCTCAGCGCTGCACCTCCAGCCAGGAGGAGCTGCATCTGTGGCTGGGGAGGATGGAGCGGGAGCTGCTGGGTGCGGGGGGCCAGCCCCTGCCTGGGGAGGGCGTCCTCTGTGCCACAGAGAGGCTTCGGGTGAGATACCTAATTATGGATGGGCTACGAAGATTCACGATGCACCATGTTCAGACGAATACCTGCTTTACTGGATTTGTGTGATGGTTACATTCAGTTATTTTGTATGAAAGTACAGCGTCTCGTTCTGGATAGCAGGGAGTGTCTTGGCGAGTTTGGATGCTGTGTCTGTATTCTCAGTCAGCAGAGTGATTTCACCCTTGAGCAAGACCCTTAATCGCACCAGGGATTGTATGACCCCGTTTTTCTCACAAATGTTTGTTCCTTTGGATAAACGCATCTAATGAATTATTAGTCAGCTCACCCACCGTTCTTCGTACGTTACTGACAATATGTGAAATGCTTGTTGGTGTGGTGGACCAGCTTGATGGAGATTCTTGTCATGCTGCTATAGCTGGAGCAAGCGGTGGAAAAGGAGCTGGCCTGGTTTGAAGACACCGCTTGCAAGCTGGCGGAGTTGAGCAACATCAGCCTCGATCCCGACGTCATCTGCACTCAGCTGTATGACCAAAAGGTGGAGTTACAAACAGCCAGTGATTCCATCTTCACGTTTCGGTTAAGGAAGGTGCCTGTGTCAGCGATGAGACACAGAGTGGGAAAGAAAACTTTAATCAAATGATTGATAAATACAGAGTATTGTGAAATGTTCTTGATTCTTGTGTTACCTGCATTCAGATTCTCGCTGTGGAGATAATGCAGCACAGGTTTAACATCGAGAAGATGATGAAGGTCTTGGAAATCCTGCAGAGCTACAGCGAAGAGGGTGAAAACGAGAACCTACAGGTGGGGACATGATATTCACGTCGTAACAAAGACTTTACAACATTTCCACAGAATCACTGTCACCAGCCCAGCCCTCTAAAGAGCTCAATCGCAAATATGCAGAGTTTAATAATTGTATGTGGTTATACTGTCATGTAATGCAATAATAATATAAATAAATAAAAAAATTTAAAAATAAATGACGTTGATCGACATTCATACAGCACATCATGTCGTTGTTGACCAATGAAAAACATGTATATCCAAAAATCATTTTCTCAGAAACTACTTTACAAAATAAATATAAAACAATGTGATGAGATTCCCTTAGCACCACTAATATAAACCTATTATTACAAACTCGTCAGTGAACAGATAAAAATGTGAAATGGACTGTCAGCAAGGTAAATGTGTTAGTGTCAACAAGATTCAAACACAAATAACAACAATGCTAGTTAGCTAGCTACCTAGCCAATGGTTATTAACTTGTTAAAATTAGTCATACGAAGTAATCCAATGACCCTCATGAATATAAATGTTAACTAGTACAAGCATAAATATCAGGTAAATAGCTAACTTCATAAAACTTTTCATTGATCATTTAGGTGTCAGGAGGTATCAATAGGCAGAGGATAATAAGGATAAAATTACAATCATTAAAAGCGGACATACGGTACTCAGTTTTCATTAGAAAGTCATGATGTGTATAAGCCATATATCAGTGTTTTGAGTTTCTCCCTGTCCTGTTTTCGCAGTCACAGCTCGACACTCTGCAGGAGAAATGCCAGGCCGTATCGACCACACGCTCCCACGAGGTGCTGCAGTTGGAGCATGCTCAGGCGCTCCTGCTCCAGTTCTCCGAGACCTACGCGGAGGTGTCGCCGTGGTTACAGGAGACCCAGGGTCTGGTCAGCCAGCTCTCGCTGGAGGCGACCGGCTATGAGGCTTTCCGGGAGCTGCAGGAGCGTGTGCAGGTCAGGCTCCTTCCCTCCAAGCCCCTGCAGAATCAGGCGCCAAGACTAAACACTCTGCAACAGAAAGTTCTTACAACTGCAGGCCAGAGAGGATAGTTCACTGATTTGATCAAACTAGAGTGATGAAACCCTTGTTATATACCTGATAGTATTCAACTGGGTCAACCAGGATCATCAGATTGAATGAATTTATTTGATATTGTGCAATTGGTCTTCAACAAGGTCCTTGACCCCAACTTCTCGAGGGACCCTGGCTGACTCCAATCTTTCACCAGAAGCTTTCCTTATTTATGTCGCTTTGAACAAAAGTGTCTGTTAACTGTAAATGTAGAAAAACAAAAACAAAACTGTCTATTGCATTGATTATAATAATAGCATAGTATGGTGTAGAACGTCATCTTGTTTTATTTTTTATTTTTATTTTAAAGTGCTTAAAATGTATTTTTATTACCTGTTCAGTGCTGGAATGTTTTACTGGGTTACTCAGTGACAGCATGTTTCACTGGGTTACTCAGTGACGGCATGTTTTACTGGGTTACTCAGTGACAGCATGTTTCACTGGGTTACTCAGTGACGGCATGTTTCACTGGGTTACTCAGTGCTGGCATGTTTTACTGGGTTACTCAGTGCTGGGCAGTTTCACTGGGCTACTCAGTGCCAGCATGTTTTACTGAGTTACTCAGTGTTAGCATGTTTT
>JAODKF010000147.1:6627607-6657493 GCA_026779585.1 Mormyrus proboscirostris | reverse complement strand
CTCAGCAGGGAAACCCAGACTTCCCTCTCCCCGGCCACTTCCTCCAGCTCCTCTGGGGGGATCCCGAGGCGTTCCCATGCCAGCCGAGAGCTCCTATGCTGAACCACGATCAGATTTCCCAGCCCCAATTCTAAAATTAACCTATATAAATGGGTCTTGGGGCTGTAAATACTTACATAATACTATTGAATACTCAACTGATGCAAGAAGCCAAACCATACATGCTTAATTTAAAATTCACTGGCACATCCAATCAGATTTGTGCAATAGGGATTGATTGGCATATACTGCAAAGTGCATTGCACACTTCATCATAGCACTAATTTAAACTTATACTTCATATAGGGTTGTGACTCAGCTGGCATGGTAAAAATTGTTACTGTTCTAGGCTTTAATCACTCAGAAAAAGAGAAAGTCACCAGTAGCCAGTGCCCCGCTGGACAAAGCCACATTTCACTGCAAATAAGAACTTAGTGTACAGTACACAGACATAAGCAACCTTGCACGCTGGTGTGGTGACGGTTTCTCAGGCCTCTTCTCAGACATAGGGACCCGAATCACACAGGAGGAGCAGTGAGTATCAAACAGGGAGGCAGAGACCTCACACACATTCTAGCTTGCAACCTAATTTTAACGAAGAAGTTAGGCACACAGTAATCTGATTTTTAATAAATCCCTAAATCATAACTACTGATGTAAAATTCCATGGTATGTTCTCCACACCTCCATCCAACAAAATACCAGTAAATTTTTGGAGAATAGGAGGAATTTTGACTAGTTTTTATTGTATTACTCTTAATTTGTTAATGTTAAATTGTGTTTTTTGTTCTGAGTACCAATGTATACTTACAACCCAGAGAAAGAGCTTTAAATATTTATTTTGACTGCCTAAGACTTCTGGACATTGCTGTATGTGTCTCTTTTGTGAGAGGTTTGAGTCCTAACCAGTTTAAGAGAAGCTGAAATATTGTGGTCTTGTGGTCTCTCTGACCAGGCTAAGTTGACTGAGGGACTGAGTCTGGCGAAGGAGTTTCATAGCACCGTCCAGGACTTGCTGACCAAGATGGCGCAATGTGAGGAGGCCATCAGTGCTCTGCAGACACCCAGCTTCCTCCTGGACACAGTCTGTGCTCAGCTGCAGGACCACAGGGTGAGTCAGGGCTTGCCGCTTTGGAGATGGGTATCCAGACCAGGAAGTGGCTCAGTAAGTGCAGGTCAGATGGCAGGTTAGGCTGTGTGGGCTATTAGCCTACAATAGAGATGTGTTTGAGATTAGGGGTTTTCCCATAAAAGTGAACGGGAAGTCCCAACAAAGATATGAATACAAACATGTCTATGTGTGTGTGCTGGGTTAGACGTTGGTGAGTGAGGTGCAGGCCTACGGCGAGAAGAAAGCCACAGTGGAGAGCGCGGCATTACGGCTGAAGGAGCTCAGCAGGAAGGAGGAGGGTAACGTGGTGCAGAACTTGGTGGTAACTGTGCAGGCCCGCTATGAGAAGCTCCAGCAACGTGTGGGTGAGAGGGCCGCCTCGCTGGAGGAGGTCAAGAAGCAAGCCAAGCAGGTAGTGTTTCTCACAGCCCGTTCTCCATCCATGTGGATCTTACTCTTGAAGAGCTGCTGTAGTGAAACTCTCAATGAATCATTGTGTGGCTTGCAGTTCAACGAGTCATGGCGCCTCCTGGTGGACTGGATGGTGGAAGTGGAGCAGACACTGGATACACATAAAGAGATTGCCGTGTCCCATGAAGAGATAAAGCAGCAGCTGACGGAGCAGAAGGTTGTCCACTCAGCCTGGGCCTGTGAACTGAAGGCCTTCTGATTCGTAGCATGTGTCTGCTAACTGCTGGTCAGGAAATGCAGCAGCTTTGAGCAAACAGTGATATTCATTTAAATCTGGACATTGAATAAGATACAGCCTGCTGGCATCTGAGACCGAAGAGGCATCATCATCTACACATACATTTTATCAAATTCATTTCTACATTTTGAAATCTATAAAACTAAATTATGTGTCCACACCAAAAACCAATGATCTCCTCAGAAAATAATTCTAGGCGCATTCTAGCCCCATGCTTAAATTCCTCATGTCTATGCATGTACCCAGGAATTCCAGAAGCTTCTGAGGCTTAAGAGGCCCATGTATGAGGCCACCCTGAAGAGGGGACGGGCTCTGCTCGAGAAATCCCAAAGCCCCGAGGACAGACAGCAGCTGGCGGACCTTGTGTCTGAGCTCCGAGACTCATGGGATACCATCAATGGAAAGTCCATGGAGAGGTCAGGTCAATGAGAAGGTCTTAGTGGACCGTCCATTTTTGAAACTGAATAATAAACACACACACACACACATATATATATATATATATATATATACAGCAATATATATTAATATACTGATAGATATATTTTTTTTACTTTCAGGCAACACAAGCTGGAAGAAGCACTATTGTTTTCAGGCAGATTCACAGACGCCCTTCAGGCGCTGATGGACTGGTTGTTTAGGGCTGAGCCGCAGCTGGCGGAGGACATGCCTGTTGGAGGAGAAAAGGACTTGGTCAACAATCTTATAGACAAGCATAAGGTACCATGTTATCTGATTATTTTGTGGACATTTTTGTGGCAGTGCGAGAAATGAATTAGCAGAAGCTAATTGGACCTCATGTGCTCAGGTAGTAAAACCCATTCCTGTGGTAATACAGGTGTTTCAGAAGGAGCTGGGTAAGAGAGCGGGTTGTATTAAGACTCTGAAGCGTTCCGTGAGGGACCTGACTAAAAGCAGCATGGCGGACAGCCGTTGGCTACTCGAGCAAATGGAGGAGCTTGATGGACGTTGGGAGACAATTTGCAAGCTTTCCGTATCCAAGCAGGCAAGGTTGGAGGACGCCCTCCGACAGGTGGGCCTTGGTCCAAGAATTCCGGCAGAAGGGATGACAGTATCAGACAGTATCAAGAGGGTAAGGGGGGCATCTGTGCTCTTTATGATACAAAAATCCTGTAATATACCTCCACAGGCAGAGGAGTTTGACCGCTTGGTACACTCCTTTCTGGAGCGTCTCTCCGACGTGGAGAGGACTTTGAAGTACGGGCCCATCCCGGAGGAAGAGGAGGCCCTGCTGGTTTTCCACAAGCAGCACCAGGTGCGGGAGTGAGGCTGCGGTCACGAGCCCCAAAAGAATATCACTGTGCCTAGCAAATGCCTTTGTCCATAGTGACTTAAATACAGGTATATGCCTCAATCCATTAACATACTGAACGACCTACTTCAATAATTCAGGGCATAATAACATAGAACAGGGATGGAACTTGCGACCTTTCCATTGTATGTCAATGCTGGAGGAACTTGTGCTTCCCTCTGTCTATACAGGAGTCGATGAACTCACTGCAGTGCCAGGAGATAGAGATCGATAGCATCCGTGCCCTTGGGGAGGAGATCCTATCAGCCTGCCACCCTGACTCTGTCATTACTATCAAATCCTGGATCAGTGTCACTAAGACCCGCCTGGAAGAGGTGGGCTGGGCCACAACTCCTGAAGCAAACTGCCTGGGCCTTTTAGCTTAGCATCTCACCGGGCCTCTTAGCATTGACGGTGCTTTTTAAGTGTTATAACTGTGGCTCTTTAAGTGTTACATCTCTTCTAAACACTTAGCATAACATCAGATCTCTTCCCATGGTGTATCCTCTGCGCCCTTTGGCATCTGCTCTCTCGCCTAAGGCTCTATTTTCACACATGTAGCTTAGCATCCCTTCTGTCGCCTTCCCTTAAAATCTCCTTTAGCATAGCAAAGCTTCTCAACCAGTCCTCTTAGCTTAGAAGGTAGTTACACGGCATACAATTTCATATATATTCAGCAAAAAGTCTAAAGAAATCAGAATGTCCTGGGACAGGGGTTTGGCTGTCGCTTCTCTTAGGAGTTCGTGATAGCAAACTTTTAGTCAAAGGTTCAGCATATTTTCCTTTGGCTACAGGTGCAAGCATGGGCTCAACAGCAGGGAGAACGACTCCGAAGCGGCTTGTCGGCACTGGAGGCCGAGCGGGAGGAGGTGCAGCGGCTGCTTGACTGGATCTCCTCGGCTGAGGAGTCACTGGCCCTGAGGGACCAGGAGGGGCTTCCAGAAAGCATGGAGAGCACAGAGGAGCTCATAGCTCAGCATGAGGTAGGAATCCCCCGGGGAATTAAAAAAGACGATGAAGGGGAACGCTTTTGTCACCCTGTGTGCTTAGTCTCAGGAACCCTGAATTATCTACCCACCCTGCAGAAGGTAACGGGAGGAGATCTCTCAGCATGACTGATTTTGTGGACCTTAGATTGCCTGAAAGGGTTTTGGCATTAAGGGTATTTTCATTGCTTATTAATGTCTTATTATAAATGAGCTGATAAAGCCAGCATGTGAAGCAGAGTGATTCATTGCGTACTTGTGTCTTTAAAATTATTCATTCAGTTTAACTGAACCAAATGGCATCAAGCTAATTCAATAAGTCTTTTTTTTTGTCCTTCCTAGATCTTCATGGATGAGCTGAATCAAAAGGTTCCTGAGGTTGAGAGTGCCATAAAATCATGCAAAATGAAGATGGTACCAAAACAACTCATGTCCCCAAGCCGTAAAACCCCCACAAGTTAGTGAGCTGCACCCTTTACTGTTTCATTAAATACGCATTTGCATATCCGCCTCGATTTTACATATATTATTACATATATTATCATTTTATATCCAGGGGTGGCAAATTTGTAAGGCATGCCAAGAGAGGTATCTCACAACTGAAAGGTGAATATGGGCAGTGTGTCTGACACTGATTGGCCGTTTGATTTCAGAGAGGAAGGGCTCCCAGAAGCTTCAGCCGCCAACAACTTTGCCCTTGGAGAACATGGAACCTCAAAATCCCAAGCTGTGCCAGTTGGTCAGCCACTGGAAGCAGCTGTGGCTCGTGGCGTTGGCCCGACAAAGCCGACTTCTGGAGCACCAGCAAAAGCTGCGAGAGGTGACCTCTTCTTAAGCTCTTTCTCAGTGCCAATGTGCAGTCTCTCTCCAGTAAGCCATTTACTGTAGGTCCGTTCATTGATGATAATGCACTGGTACAGTTTAACAGATCCTACAACTGCTGAATTTTCAGGGCTAAGATATTTAAGCTGCTTGTTTCAGCCCCCTTTCATTATTTAGGAGGATGTCGCGTCTCCTCAGTGTCATCATGTGCCTGTCATGCCCTGTTCGTCTGATCCTCCCATGTGCCACCCCCCCCCCCCCCCCCGCATTTACCTCGTGTGGAATCCCCGTGTTTTCAGCTGTGTCTAGCTTTTATTAATTAGTCCTGTATATTTAAGTCCGCGTTCACAGCGTCTGTGCTACTTCCTTGGACGCTAGCCGTAACAGCTCCATAGCTAAGACTGATAAGAGGAGCGTCACTAGATGCTATTTCAGTAATTCTATGACCGCCATCAACCTCTGCCCTCTTTTACATCTCTAGCCTTACATTTGAGATAAAACTGAACGAGTATTTAATAAACAAAAAATAATCTGTATGTAACATTTTAGTCTGGTCTATCGCAGCATCAGAACAGCACTTATTCTAAATTATCTTAGAGTTAACACAGATATGTTCAACTTATCTATTATTTTCATGCTCTTGCTCCTCTTTACCTTACTGATATGATGCTTTGATATTATCATTAGAGAGCAGTATTCTGGTCATTCCTTTAACCCAATGCTAGATTTTTTTCCCGACCTGGTCCTTGTGGTCACCTGGACAGTCCACATTTTTGCTTCCTTCCAGCTCCCTGCCAGACATTTTGGTCAAAGCAAAAACATGGACTGTCTGGGAAACACTGCTTTAGGGAATCAGCTTTATGTTTCTATGGGCCCAAGCTGTGGAATTCCTTCCCAGATTACGTGACAGCTATAGATTCACTGGCAACTTTTTTATACAGTATTTGTTTAATTTTTTTCAATTTTATTTATTCCTTATTCATTTATTTAATTTTTTGTCTTTTATTTTCCCTGCAAAAAAGACCAAACAACAAATAAATATTTTGTTAATGTTTTTTATTAATAGTAAACTATTCAGCAAATTCTTTATCTATCTTTCTTTTATAGTGCTTTCTGTTTCTTCCCTGTCGGTTGTGTTTCTGGACAGATGGAAGCCTTCGCCAGCTTTGACTTCGAGGTCTGGAGGAAGCGGTACACTCAGTGGATCAGCCACCTGAAATCCCGCATCCTGGACGTTTTCCGGGGCATTGACAAGGACCAGGATGGCCGTATCACTCAGAAGGCCTTCATTAACAGTGTGCTTGCCTCCAGTGAGCTTCTGCTGATACAAAACGTTCACTATTCATCTCCCCATCACATTCCCAAATCATCCCAACAATATCTTCACTAGTCATTTGACTTGTCATATTTATTTACCAAACCTTTAGCTAGCACATCAGCAGTTCTCCATTATAAATATGCAACATTTCTTAAAATGGCCGACTTCTCCCGCTTTTCAGAATTCCCCACAAATTCTCTTGAGATGGCTGCAGTTGCTAATATCTTCGACATCAATGGAGATGGCTACATTGATTACTACGAGTTCGTAAGCACGCTCCACCCCAGCAGAGACCCATACCGCAGGACACTGGATGCAGACCAGATCAATGAAGAGGTGAATTTGTTGACTGCATGTCACTCAGAATTTGTAGACTGCATGTCAATTTTCTATGTTATTTTGGGTGATTGTTGCTCTAATCCTAAATGTCCCAGAGAAAGGTGTTGATAGTTCATTTGGGGTCTGGCAGGATGCTTTGCAGTTAGTGACTGTCCCTTTCTCGTCCCCCAGGTGAGTCGGCAGGTGTCCCAGTGTAACTGTCCCAAGAGATTCCAGGTGGAGCAGATCAGCGCCAATCGTTACCGGGTACGGAAGCACTCAGGCGGCTCACTTGCATGCATTGAATTTTAGAATAAACTGAACGCAGCTGATCCAGTCAAACTACTGTATAGTCTGACTACAGAACTGAAGGATTCAGCTTGTGATTGTGGGGGGAGGTGCACACTGCTCAGCTCTTTCTTTTGGCTGCAGTTTGGGGACTCGCAGCAGCTGAGGATGGTCCGGATTCTGCGTAGCACCCTGATGGTGCGTGTGGGCGGAGGCTGGACCGCACTGGATGAGTTTCTGGTTAAGAATGATCCTTGTAGAGGTAAGGGGTACAACCTTGAGAGGAAATATTTTGCAGAGTGTTCAGCATGCATAGCTTTTAGTTAGCTTTATGTTTTCCGGACTTAGTTTTTTTTTGATCGTTTTTCTTAAAGGAGCCTTGTCAACATTATTTATTGACATTTAATGTAACAAATCCATTCCTTTATTCATTTCCATTTTTCCTCCCCTGTGGCATTTCTCAGCCCTGTAACCTATAAAACATGGACAAAATAACGCTTCATGAACCATTTGTTGTATTTTTTCAGTCCACTAGATGGTACTCTCTGTTCACAAGGGCAGAAAGCATGCCACAAATTTAAGAGCACCACCATGGGGTAAAAAATACCAACAGCAAATGAATCTTGAAGCATCATTTTGTCCATCACTTCTATCAACCATAGTGTCTTCTCTCATGCGCTTTAGTGAAAGGGAGAACCAACCTGAAGATAAAGGAGAAATACCTCACCTCTGGCTCGTTCAGCACATCCCGCAAGGGTAACAGCACGTCCAAGCCGCTGGGTGTCAGCCGCTCCAATTCTAGCTTGAGCCTGTACAGCACGGCCTCAGCACCCAGCAGCCCCCTCACACGCAAGGTATGCTACACGCAGCCGATCAGGAGCAAGGTATGCTACACGCAGCCAATCAGGAGCAAGGTATGCTACACGCAGCCAATCAGGAGCAAGGTATTCTCCCCTCTTCTTAAGCAAAGTAGCATCCCCTAACCCCCCCCACCCCATGCTGCAGCCAGCAGTGATTGGTGACTGTAAAGTTGCATGATACATGGATCTCACATTATTCTGTGCCTGAGTCAAGCTACTGTTTGCAATATATTTATTAACGATTTATTTATTCTGTGGCGGTTATGATGAAACACAGATATGCCATCACTATATGGCCTTGATCTGACTTTTGCTTTTATTGTTAATAGTAACAGTAGGAGCAGGAATATTGTCCCTCTGTCCCTGCAGTCTGTCCTGCGGAGGAGCCTCTCAGGAGATCGCTGCAGCAGACCCCGAAGCTCCATTGCAGCTCTGGGACCCGAGCTGCAGTTTGCTTCCCCTGGGGACGATGCATCTCCATCTCCACCTGGTGGCAGTGGTGAGGCTGCTGACATGGACCCTCTCAGCGTGCCAGTAAACAACCAGGGGCATCGCAGGATACCCTGGCAGATTCAGTAGAGGCCCAACCCATTATAGGAGCCCAAAATCACCCTTCCTCCACTCACCAAATTGTGCCGTACAGGAACCGTATTGAAAGTAGCAGGGCATTATTCCAGCAGGTCATTTTTCTGGAATTCCATATCCTTGCACCTATAAAAATGAAGTTTGATGCATTCCAGTGCTCGGTTTCTAAAATAAACCCAGGCAACTGACCTAAACACAGTAGAACTGTCTTTAGAGGAATTTAGAGAGTGAAGGAAAAGTGGGCAATGAGCACTCAGCATATATATGTGGGACCTCCTTCAGGACGGCTGGAAAAGCATCCCAGGAGGCCACCTCATGGAACTGGGGTAGAGGAGACAGTAGGGGCAGCCAGTCCCCGGAGCGATTGCCCAATGGTGGTGTCACGACTTGGGGTAGACATGGAGCGCAGAAATATGAATTCGAGTCCAAAATAAGGGAACGCTGGGTTTATTAGGAAACACGGGACATCAAAGTACACGCAACGTCAATGACCGGACTGGGGAAATAAACTGAAACGTGGACTTAATACATTGAACTAATGACAGCAACAGGAAAGAGCTGGTGAACATGGGGAATCCACACAGGGTAGATGAGGGGGCGTGACACACGGGAGGGTAGGATGCGGGGGGCCTGACATGTGGGATCATTCTGCCGACCACGGGATTTAAACTGGCAGCCTTCTGAGCTCCAACCCACAGAGATGCCCCCTCCACTCCAAGAATTACATTTTGTTGTTTAATATGTTTTTTGGTCGGTGCATAATTCCATATATGTTATTTTATAGTTTTGATGTCTTTATAATTACTGTAAAATATAAGCCTTTTAATGGGTGGGTCTGTTCAAACATTTGACTGGTATTGTATGTCATCAGAGAAGGCCCAGGTGCTGCCTCTGTACCCAAAGAGAGCCTTGCTTGATCCTCAGCACTCCCAGTGAGAATACTCTTAGTTTAAATGCTCTTCTAAACAATTAAATTCTATAATAAGACCCAGCTCTGATCAGTCAGGCTGTCTGTGTGTTGAAGGAAGATTGCTTTCTGCTGGATCCACAGACGAAGCAGAGAGGCCCCCTACATGAGATCCACACTCGACCCCTTCCCGAGACGCTGGAGACCAGGTCGGAGGCAGCATGCAGAGCTCTGCGGAGCTCCAGGCCATGACGCCAGACCAGCTCACCTGGAAGTCCTTGTACAGACTGACGGCAACCAGGACAAACGCAGGCCGTCATGGAGAAGCCCCCTGGAAGGGGGAGGGGACTTCAACAGAGAAGGCGGCTGTTTGTGGGGGTGGGCTAGAGGGGGTGGTCTGCTACACCTCCTCTGTAACCTTGGTCCGACAGTCAGTCTGGTCTGATGCCTGTGCTCTGATACACTGAACCTCTTTCCTGTGAGGAACTTGTTTTAGTTCTTCAGACATTGAGTAGCCCCTGCTGGGTAACCTAAAGAGAAATGGACAGATTCAGTGATATGTGTAGCATGGACAACGATGGCATGATGTGTCTGAGCTAGAGAATGTAAGCTTTATATCTATGTAGGTGTGTATGTGTTCTTGCATTTGACGTGATGTGAGAAGGTGAGGTGTATTCTGGGAAAGCGTCAGAACATGTGAACACGGTTTAGACATTCTTGACTTCTTTTCATCCATTTCTGAATCCATCCTCGATCGTCTTATCCTTCAGGCTGGAGTTTTTGCATCCAAAGTCCACCATCGTGCGATCCCTATCCTTCCCTTGATGCATGGAGTCCCCTATCGCTTCTTGACATGTATATTGTCTATTTGCATTTCCTCTTGAAATTATCAGCATATTTATGTTAAACCATCCAAGCATAAGATAAGGTCAACAGAGTTCAAAACACGTTTTGACTCGACACAGCCACATCTGATAGGCATGTAACATTTTAGGAAACTCACCTCAAGATCTCATAAACAGTGATGTTCAGGAATGCTTAAGGGCAACTCTAATACGTAAAAGATCAATAAAGACCATTTTAAGGGTTTTTTTGTTATCTGAGGGAAAATAAACAAGCAAGCATCCGTCTCTCAAAATTTTTCTGGTGCTCTAGAAATAATAACAGTGTAAATATTCCTCATTGAAATTCAAATGTAATATGAGGCCCTTCAGAGATGAATGTTGGAGCTGAAAGACCAATTTCATGGTTTGGCTTATTAAGAAAATAACCGTGCCAGTGAAAGAACAGGAATACAAAGAAATATTGTTTTCCGTGCTAATGCTACAGCATTCAGTATGAGATCACATAATAAAATAGAATATTTTGCAGTCTGTCAGATGGACGCTGGCCCTTTTCAATAGAAATATGCCAAGTTTTCAAAGGTCTTTAAAGGGCTATAATCTACATAATACAGTTTTGACGGCATTTAAGAAATTCAGCTCAACATATTTTCTGTTTCCTCAAACGCCCTTTGGCCTGAATGATGCTCCTGTCAGAAACTGAGCCGTTTCCTGCTTCCAGAAGGAAGTACAGGACACCTGGCAACCATTTCTTTTATGTGTTTACCCATAATCCTCTATTCCTGCTACTGCTAAGGCAGCACTAGCTAATGTAGAGCTCAGTTCTGACTCTAACCTAGTGTAAATGTAGAGCAATGTAACTAATTGATATATGAACATCAGTGTAAAATAAATCTTTTTGTAATAAAATGTAATAAAAAAAATCTTGTGCCTGTTTGATGGCTACAGAGTGAAATTTTTTTTGAGAGATCTTTTTTGTTCTTCATCGCAAATTTTCATTGGGAACAGAGTTTTGGAGCAAGTGTGGATATCGGCTACTCTTATTTATAGCTGATTATATACAACATATATAATGTGGTTTCCTGTCTGTCATTTCACCTGGTTGTGGAAATTTTACCATTCACTGGCAAATTGTTCATCAGCTTCATTAAAAGCCCAGCGACCTGCTGTCGCCCACAGAGCTCAGCACAAAGTAGCGGATCAGAAGCAGCTCAGGAAAATTCCTCCTGAACTTTGCAGTGAGATTCCTGCTGACCTTTCAGCTGCCTTCAAACAAGTTTTTTTTTTTAGTTCTGGGATTCTTTACTCACCATCCACTTACATATTAAACAATACCTGCATTAGTAGCTTTACTGGTAAGTTTACTGATCAGTAATAGTGAACAATTCCTCTGTGTAATATTTCTGATAGTTTGAAGTGATAGTTACATTTAGCCAATCACTAGTTGGGGGGCTGGGGGTGGTGTGATCACCCTTATGATCACTCTATCTTCTGGAGAGTGAGTGCATGGAGTCTCTGTGGAAATCTGCGCCCCTCGCGGGCAGAATACTTCAGAGATCCCATCACACAAATGCATGTTTTGTTGGGAAGAAGGGAAAAAAAACAAAGAACTGAAAAAATGCTCTGTGTGGGAAGAGGGGGGGCGAAAGGTTGTGGCACCGACAGGCAGGCGAGGCACGGAGCGGGTCCTGTGACCACCAATTACCACGGTCTGGTCATGCAGAAGCCTGATGATGACCTTAAGCCTGGAGTTTAACTTCAGCTGACATCCTCAAAGATTTCTAACTAGAAAATCTACTTGCAAAGATTCATGAGAAATGTCTGCCATTTGCAAAGAGTACAAGCCAAGCTATCTATCTATCTATCTATAGGGAGGGGAGTCCAGGGCCTATGGACACAAGGCAGGGCACACTGATAGCTCAGGAACTTCAATTAGCCTCGGCATGATTTTGGGCTGTGGGGGGCAAACCAGAGTACCCAGAGGAAAGCCCACGACAGACACGGGGAGAACATGCAAACTGACATGGAACAGAGACTCAAACCTGAGTCCCAGGGGTGTGATGCAACAGCTACCACTGCTAATCACTGCCTCACCACGCCACCCACCGAGCCAAGGTAATAAACAAATAAACTATATGCTACACAAACAGCACAGAGGCCCAGCAGGTGGCGCTGTCTTGTCACATTTCCTGGGTTCTGGGTTTGGTTCTGGGACCAGCTCACGGGAGTTTGCATGTTCTCTGCATGACCTCGTGGGTTTCTTCTGCGTTTGGGATTCCTCCTGACTTGATGACCCTGATTTGCCTTTAGAGTATAACTCATGAGGGATAAGTATGGTTTCCCTGGTTCCCTTTACGTCACCCTGACCTCTGAAAATGACTAAATGATGGTTTTGAATATTGCAGTGTATCCAGGTTTAATACAAGTATAATAACTACAATATTGTTTTAACCTGGGGCCTGTGAGCAAGAGGGTTTAAATCCCCACAACAGAACAAATAGCAGGATGTTCTGAGAAAGAAAGATAAACAGCAAAGGTACAGTTTGTTATAATGTTATGACGCAGATAAATGTCATTGGCTGTCACTGCGCGGGTTGTGGTGTGATTGGCTGGTTGCTCTGTCTGAGGAAATGCGAAGGACATCTTCTGTTTTGACTTCAGTGTCAGATGTCCTTCATATACTGGTCACCAGGTTTTCAGACACAGCATTCTTAATTTGGGGTGAAGATCATTTTGAGGCACAAATGAACTAAATATTACATTCTTTTGTTCCCTACATTTAAAAGATGATTTTCAAACAAATAGCTCTTTTTATAAATGAGCTTACACTCTTGTGTTGACCTAAGTACCAGAGAAGATTTTATTACAAGATATTATTTCCATAATACAGGGCAAAATAGTTCCACAGTGCCTATTGTGTTCCTGTCTGAAGTTACAGACGTCTGTTCAAATACCAATTGTTCATCTAACAAGCTAATCAAAATAAACTATGCACTGAATCACAGCAAATGTGTATCAATAAAGGATCACTTTCATGCTATTGCATTTTAGGGCTTATTTTCTTTGCATGCATTATCTCCCTGATCTCAGTTCACGTGAAAGCCATTCCTCTCTAGCCAGGGGATCACACGCCACTGAGCCGGACGGATCATCCCTAACCAATGAGACTCCTGCATTCTCAGGCATGAAAAATGCCCCCCGGAGGCTCTCCAGTGTTTCTGCAGACCCTCATGGAACCGGCCGTCTTGCAGTGGAACCACAAAGCATCACGAGGTCTCCGCATCTCCCTGGCCCAAGACCCCGTAAAATTCCAGGGTGGCCGTCCCTTCGCCAGCTGTCCTGGAGCATGTGAGTACCCGGCGGAGGACATGCGGATCCCTGCCATCCTACATGGAAAGACCTTACACTTCCAATCTAATAAATAATAATAATAGAATAGAATAGAATAGAAAACATGTCAGCAACACAAATATTAATCTGAACCTTATAATCAAAAGGTTGTATGTTGACCATTAAGAATACAACAGCAGCGATCAAAGTCATTTTAGCTGGGAAAATATTACAGAGAGAATGAGTCAGTGCTTTATTATGGCTTTTCTTGTGAACATTGTTTGCCTGGAGCATCACTTCCCAGCTAAGGGTTTTGTGTTGTGTGTATTGCAGGCTGGGTCCACGCCTGCTCTGAGCCTTCTGTAATGTTATATGACCACTGAACAGAGGTTACGGTATGATGTGCTGGTCAGGAGACCTTCAGATGTACTTCTGCTATACATGGGGCCAGTTTTTTCTGTGCTTGCATTTCACTGTTTTTCTGTTTGCTTGTTTCCACCGAGTATCTTTCAGGGCTGATTCTGTGCTCGCTTTGTTAGAAGGCTTAGCTGAATCGGATCGCAGCTCTGCCCTAAGGTGGGCTGGCGCGTGCCTCGTAAGTTTCCCGTTCACGTGTATGACTTGTCCACGACGCCTTCCAGATTGTTCACTGGCATGTTTAAGAATTTTGCTGGACGATTTTCTGACTCTAACTGCATTTTGAAGGTGTTCTTAACAACACAACTTTTTTTATTAAGTCATACCACAAAATAGTGCTATAATATTACGATCAGGAAAAAGCACAACAAAAAGAATAACTCAGAGAAAGTATTTTATGCTTTGGAAAACGTTTGTGGCACTTTTGCGGAACAAGTGTGTTTTTCATGTTGATATATATTTCCCCCTAGTGGAAGTTACATGAAATATGTGCACAATTACCGAACACCTCAAAATAAACTGCAGCTATGATACCTGAACGACAGTGCTGAGTGATGCGGAAGTGGCTTCTGGGTGGGATAGCTACCCTGAGTATTTTTTTTGCGATTGTAGTAATCAATAAGAGACACTAAGGATCTGAAAACGGGGCAAATGGGGGAGATACTGGAGCACCCTGAGACCATCCTCCCTACCCGAGCCTGTCGATGAAAGCATGTAGCATAATTAAATTAGTCTTTCATACTTACCAACACTAACAACTGAGTCTGACACATAGCCTTTCCCACAATCTTCTTCCTCTGAATAAGCCAGAAAGCAGATTCATTTTTGCATTGACGGTCTAACCATGATATTGAGAATGTATTTGTTTGAGGAACCTTCACATCTGTCTTGTGCAACAATCAGTGAATGACAGCTACAACAATCATTTAAAGCGAAAGTGAAGCAACCTGAATGAGAGTTTTCATTAGGGTTTTCTTCTGAGCTTGTCTGGATTTCGATTTAACACAATTAAGTGTTTTGAATTTGATATTAGAACAGTGAAGGCCTGAATTCCACAAGCCAGTTTAATTTTGGGGCATGAGAGATGAACGTTGCATGTAATAATTGTTGAAATGTTTTTGTATTTCTAAATCAGAGGTAATTGACAGAAGCAGCCACAACTGTGCATGAAAAAACATACTATTGTTCTAATATTGCTAATACTATTTATCTAAGCAGAATTGCACTTTTAAAATAGGGCAGTTTTATTCTCAACCAATTTGAGTAATGTTGTGCGAATCTGGAGTTTTGAAATCATCTACAACTGCAAAGCAAAGTGACTCAGCAATTTAGAAATCCAGTGTGGCAAAAGAATGCTTGGCCTACGCAGTGAATTCCAACATTAAAACTGGAAATAAAGCTTCCATCCTTAAATATTTTATGCATATGTGTGGGGGCGAGGATGGATGGATGTGAAGGACGACGTAGTTTTCATGCTCCTAAAATGATAAGAACAGTGTCACTATTACAGCAAGGGTGTGATTCCTGTTCTGCAGTAACCTCAAGGTCAGCAAGGAAGGGGGTGGGCTCAGTGGGAGGAGCTTGTCGTGGAAGTACGTGGTTGCTGTGGTTACGTCAGAGCCTGGCTCAGCCAATCAAGTAGCTGGGGGAGGAAGAGCATGCTCCTCTCTCTACTCAGGTGCAACATGGCCAGAGATGAGTAGGCTGGCAGGAAGCTGATGTAACAGTGAGCTCGACGGAGGAGAGCAGGCTGACGTTAGCAGAGCCCCGCTAAACAGCATGGTATGTTCCGGAGTACCGGGTCCGGCCGGATCAGGGACTGTGAATGCATGTCTGTATGTCTGTGTGTGTCTGTGAACGAGGGCCAGGCTTCTCATAGGAGCTTATGCTTCATGAACTCTGCACTGCTCACAGTGCCTTACAGTTACTCACTTTTTAATGTAGTGTTTAAATTGTGTTAACACTAATCAATGAGCCCCTTCAAACTCTCAGCCGGTGCTTATAATTTATTCTGTTTTATGTGGTCAGTCTGTCATTAAGGATTAAATTGTCTGTTTATGTCTGTCTGACTACTCAGTGACTTTGTTTATGTCACACATTTCTACACTGTAATGTAATTCGACTGCCATGTATGTGTGTGTGTGTGTGTCTATATATATATATATTTATATTTATTTTGTATATATATGTATATATATATATATTTTTTTTTTCTCTTCTTCCTGGTATAAATATCTCTAAGAGTATACATCAAGAGGAAATTATTTTCAGCTTTTGACTAATTTGCTGCTTTGTTCCTCTTTATTTGCCCGGTGGGGAAACCTCCGGTTTGTGATACTCTGTCTGCGCGAATGTGCCATGTTCATTACAATGTGACAGATCGATCTGAGGGTCAAGGGTGACCCTTCTGGTGACCCTACAGGTTCAGCAAGGTCAAAGCCAAGCTCCTCCTTGTTTCATGGACCTTGGAGAGGGTCCTGAAGAGCACCAATGTGCTGTTTTAAGTAGAACATAACTGTAATGTGCTGTTCAGGTGACACAATTTTTTGTGACATAAGTGACACACTTGATAGCTTCTCCCATCCGTGCACTATAAATAGCATAAACCAGCCCAGAGCTGGGTTCAGATATGTCACATGACTCATGGTACACATCTATATTTATTTACTAAAGCATGTATATTTCAGGGTATGTTGCATTGCCTTTGCCAGTTGTTATTTTAAGTAAAAAGTTTCACAACCATTAGGAAACAGTTCACAGAGGTGGATAGTTCAGGTTGAGAAAGTAAAAATCCAGGCCAAGATTTTGTTTCAACCAACCATTTCAGTGTAGTTACAGTCACAGAGCATTGAACTGGTTAGTTGAAACCATGTATTGGACTGGATTTGTACTTTCTGGACCTGAACTATCCACCTCTGACAGTTCGTATCCAGGTTCTGCTGGGTTAAGGTTCTTGATCAAGTGCCCAGCTGTGATATGATTCCCCTGGTTGCTGTGGTATTTGAACCTATGACCTTCCAGACACATGTACATATCCAGAGGTGGAAAGTTCAGGTTCAGGAAGTAAAAATCCATACCAAGATTTTGTTTCAACCAACCATTTGAGTCTAAAGTGTCCCAGTCACTGATCTGTTGGTTAAAACAAAATCTTGGTCAGGATTTTTATTTTCTGGACCTGAACTATCCACTTCTACACATAGCACTAACTTTTTTAGGTACATACCAAGCCTGACTACCCTCCTTAAGCAGTAGGTCGTGTGCCCCTAGCAGTTAGGATGATGGATGCAGAAATGTATAATGCTCACTTTTTCTGTGCTCCTCTTCCTTGTTTCAGACCTTCCTCTCACCTTGCCACTGGCCCTGCTCACCATGTCGTTTCGGACACACGTGCTCGCTTGCATGTTCGGCATGGGCTCCTGGGTGGCTATCAATGGCATGTGGGTGGAGCTTCCTCTCATCGTCCCCCAGATCCCTGAGAGTTGGCACCTACCCTCTTACCTGACTGTCCTCATCCAGGCGGCCAACGTGGGTCCCCTGCTGGTCACGCTGCTGCACCACTTCCGACCGGGCGTCGTAAATGAGGGGGCGGTCATCTACGCCATCGCGGCCGTGGGCTGCCTGTCCTGCCTCCTGCTGGCCTTCCTGTGGCACCACACGGTGGAGGTGGCGGGTGGCCGTCGCAGCGTGGCCCTGCTGGCGCTCACCTTCTTCCTGTCCGTGGTGGACTGTACCTCCTCCGTCACCTTCCTACCCTTCATGATGCGCCTTCAACCTCAGTACCTCACCACATACTTCATCGGGGAGGGGCTTAGTGGACTTGTGCCGGCATTGGCTGCGCTGGTCCAGGGTGTGGGTGTGGTTCACTGTCACAACGCTACGCAGAAGGACAACAGGACTTGGGCCAATGCCTCGGAAACAGGCCTCGTCCTGGAGCTGGAGGCCCGCTACCAGCCTGCCAATTTCTCAACGCAAACCTTCTTCATCTTCCTCACCGCCATGATGGTGGCATGCATGTGCGCCTTCCATCTTCTGAACCGTCACCCATCTATAAGGCAGCAGCACATGGGCAACGGATACCTGGCGGGACAAAAGGAGGAGCCGGAACTGACACTGCAGAGCCCACCGGAACCAAAACCCATGATCGCACCAGTGAACTGCCACCAGGAGGAGCTGAGGAGCGCCTTTGGCACTGGTACTTACAGCACGGCGGAGGTGCTGTTCATCTTTGTGGTCCTGGCGTGGGTGAATGCACTCACCAACACCGTCCTGCCCTCTATCCAGACATACTCTTGCCTCCCCTATGGCAACAAAGCCTATCATCTAGCGGCTGCCATGGGTGCATTAGCTAATCCTTTAGCTTGCTTCATCGCCATGTTTGTGCCCATAAGGTTAGTACACTCATTCTCTGTTGTTTCTATATGACAAAAGTATTAACTAGCTAGACAATACTAACATATAGTTATGCACGTTGTTTACTGAACACACAGAATCACTCATAAAATTTAACTGGTATCACTGTCTTAACCACAAAACCCAAATTTAGTAGCGCAGCTAGGAATGTGTCTTGCTTTGTGAACTCACAGTCACGTGGTATGAAGAACGATTAGCCACACATCGAAACTGAGGCAGTATGTTCATTAAATGCGATGATTTGCCACAAATTACAACCATATTTCCGCCTGGCACATTTGTACAGAAGATGATTAAATGATTGTATGAACATGACGCTGATGCTCGGTGACCAGCTGCCCTTCTCCTTCCCCAGGTCACTGATGCTGATGGGGTTTCTCACCCTGTCCGGCACGGGCATTGGGGCTTACATAATGTTCATAGCGGCAATGAGTCCCTGTCCGCTTCTGGTCCACAGTGCCTCAGGAACAGCCCTCATTGTGAGTCTCTCCTCATCACAGGAAATTGTGCACGGTTAATTTAGACAATAGGTGTCTCATGCCATTTTGGAAAACAGGAAATACATGAATAGAATGAAGTTAATCCTTGAAGTCTAAAGAGTTTAACAGCAGTATACACAAGGGTAAACATAAAAGTATTTTTTAACTCTGTTTCCTTTGTTGCTTATATCCTATTTTCGAAACAGGTTGCAGCCTGGATTCTCTTTGTATTAACACTATCCTATGTGAAAGTGATCATTGGGGTAATCCTGCGAGATGAAGGACATAGTGCCCTCGTGTGGTGTGGAGCAGTAGTGCAACTGGGATCTATGCTTGGAGCCTTAACAATGTTTCCCCTTGTTAGCACGCACAGTCTCTTTACATCAGGAGACCCTTGTAACACTAGATGTCCACTCTAGAGATGCAACCAACTTGTCTTTATTTTTTTTAAGTTATGGGTGGATGTGTCCAGGACAGAGTTTGTTTCTATATCTCTGTAGGTTTAAATGGTTATCATGTACATTCATATAACACATGCATCTTACCAAAATCCTGGCACCCTCTTCTGATTGTAAATCAATGGATATGAATTAGTGATGGCCAAATGATGATTCATGAACCATTTGTTGTATTTCCTGACCCCACTAGATGGTGCTCTTGGCTTGCTTTTGGGCATGCTTTGAGCCCCTTTGTTGAACAGACAGCACCATCCAGTAGGGTCAGAAAATACAGCAAGTGGTCAAAAAATACAACAAATGGTTCACGAGTCTTCATTTGGCCAGCACTAGTGTGAGTGATGTTTTATTTTGCTTTAGCCTGAAACATGCTGCACGGCCCCATCATCGGGCCAACAGAATATCTCTGGGATAAGCTGAGGCACAGAAACAGAAGACAGATCCTTCATAACTGAGCGTCAGGTGAGCACAAAAGCACCAGCTTCCCCAGATGCCCTGAAGCCACTATAAAGACCAAAGATGGGCTGAATAGCCGTGTCTCCGGACTGTTGGTGCAGTTTTGCCCATAGGGCTGTTTCATGTATACAGCCATTTATATGGACTGTCATTAAGGAGGCAGTTAGCATCATTTGGCTAATTGCATGAAACAATGTGGTGAAATTCCATTTCAGCTGCTTCGGTTATGCTGAAAATACAGCCATGCCTCTGTAATGCAATAATGGCTGACTGGTACCAAAAAAGACCACAGGCATGAGAGCAAAGGGTACAAATGATGGCGTGGTAGCGCCTCACTGTGGATGATATCACTGCAGCACTCAACCAAAAAATGGGATTATTGTATTTTTTTTTTGCATCATTTGTAAAGTGAAATTCCGAGTTAGTCTAATACACAAAGGGAGCAGTCCTCTGGAGAGCCGTCAGTCATGTGATTGTTTGACATGTTGAACATGCACGGTGACACTTTTGCACGGCGATGTGACTTGCCTTTGTGGAGTACTCCATTCTCATTACCTCAAATGTGGCTTATCCTACGATTCCAACGACGGGTGAGAGTAACTCAGGATGGCAAATGTAAGCCTGCTGTCTAAATATTGTGGAAAATGCCAAATAACGGCAAGATGCTTAGCGATGTCACTTATCCAGCATGCTGTCATGCATCCAGATGAATCACAGCACAGCTCAGCAAAGTTTGATGTTTCTAAGAGGCGGTATGGTCTTGATTAGCAATGTTTTATTTTGTATACAGTTTCATATATTTCATTTGATAATGTACAAATGTTTTGTTTATTATATAGGTCAATAAACATTTTTTACAAGTTCAAAAGGATACACATTTCCCCCAAATTAAGTAAATTATTCTTTATTTTGCCATTATCCCAAAACATAATAACCAACAGATAATCAAGAGATGTATCTTACAGAGCTTGCTGAATCATTATAGCCTGGCTTTATTTCATCAATACTCATATTTCCTGGTTTTTCATACTTGTTTTTGTTGTCTTGATAGGATTTTGGTTAATTAATAGCTGACCTTTGCACTGCTAATGGTTTCCTAATAGAATGTAGCATTGTTAGTAAACCTACTGAATAGACTCATAGTTCAGTTTGAATATTAGCCACACATGTTTAGCGGGAGTTTGTCTCTTCCAGAATTTATTAATTAAAATGAAGTTTTCGTTGAGATTTGATCCACTGCCACATGTGGAGTTGCGAACGTGCAGTGGAGGGCGTGGGGCTTGGCGCTGAGTCCTCAGTGGATTAGGTTGCTGCACTTGTGATCAGAAGGTTCCACCATTGGGCCCCTAAGAAAGGCCCTTCACCCAGCCACCCCCCTCAATTGCTCCAGGGATGGTGTGACCCTTCTTCTTCTCAGAAATGAATGCTGCTTTGAATAAGAAGTGTCTGCAAAATAAATTAAATGTAAAATCCAAAGGAACACTGCAGCAACTCTAATAAAATGAATAAACAGAATTGTCCCCTGTGGTTATTCATGCAGCCTAGATCAGGGACCATTTGTCATTTAAAAAAAGCATCATACTGTATATAGAAATAGGCAAAATATATAATATAGGTGGAACAGATGGGTTTTTTTTTAATATGTACTGCATTAAGCACTGTCTTCATACTGTTCTGCGGCAGGATGTCAAAGCCATTTAAAAAGTACGTCACAATCAATCAAAATCATGCTGCAAATGGAGTGGGAAAGTCCCCCCAAACCATGTGCCACAAATAGAAATGAGAAAAATCAGTGGAAAGCAGGACTACAAATGTTGCCATGTAAATACATTTACTCAAAAATGAAGGGTTATATCAGCAGCATCACTCATACATTTTCAGAGTTTGCCACTAGAGGTCACTCAAAACCTTGAAAAGAAATGTTTACATTAACGTTGCAAGTTTTAAATCATGGAAGATTCAATATGACTGTTTAATTACTAGCAAATCATTATAATAGCTTTATGTATTAAATATGTTAGCTTATTTTCCAGCACAGATAATCAGTATAAATAGATAATGAGCACTTAAGTGACAATCAATGAAGCTTCTGGAATGGGATGCTTCAATCAAATCAAAAGTTATTCAAACAGCAAAAACCTGCTTGGCTGTTTGGACCGAATATGTAACGAAACGTCTCTAACCTTCTAGAACGGTTCGTTCCAAAATGGCACAGTACGTGGGCTACAGAAAACAACCACATTCTAATTTTTCCGTAATTTATTCTGTCACTGAGTGCATCGGAAACACTGGTGCAAGTCATTGGTTGGACATCTGCAGTTTTCAGTCTGTATAGCTGCGTGTTCCCCCCACACCTGCACACGTCCCAGTGAGAAAAGATGGATTTGAGTCATCAACTCTTCCCCTGTGGGAATCCCACCTCCCCTGGGAAAAGCCCGGGTTCGAGGCGTCTCTGTTTCCAGTATGTGCACGGCCACAGGCCTTAATAAACTGACCTTACTCATCTGTGTAGTGCATACTGGTACCCAGCATGCTTTGCATGGCTTGCTGCATTACCTGAAAAGTGCATGCATGATTTAATGAAAACGATTTAGCCAACGCAAAAAAAAATAGGCCTTAGTGTTACCTTCAGTCCCTGGAAAGTCATGCCACCTGTTGGTGCTGACAGAGGTAACAGCACTCCACCCGCAGCCCACACTGAGTAGTATAGTAGAGTATAGTACAGCACAGCACAGTACAGTAAAATATAGTATAGTGTAGTACAATATAATACAGACCAGGGGTCTCCACCTCCTGTCTTGGAGAGCTGCTATCCAGTAAGATAGCAGCTCCTGGTATTTACTTGAGAACTAGTGTGGCTCATCAGAAGGCAGGTAGGATAGAAAACCTACTGGATAGTAACTCTCTAGGACCCTTGGTACAAACTCATCCAGCTGTTTCACATTAACATTAGTGACACATGCATGATTATAGGAGACTGACCAATCAGCACACAGCGAGACCCGTGAAATACGGGTGCTTTGTATTGAAACAGTAGTTTACCAATCTTGTCCTAGCTCAGAGTGTCCTCAGTGACATGGATTATCTGGTCATCGTACCCAAGAAGAATTTAAAAAAAAAAAAAAAAACTTCTGCAGGCCCACAGTCAGCTGGCTGCTCAAGCCCCCTGGGAACACTGACATTATAGAAAACAGAAAGTGCGGGCTTGCTAGCTAAACGCAAGGCCTACACTGTGGCCATGGGCAAAGCCAAAGTCCGTCAAGGAGTCAGTTCTCCTCCCTGGTCCGTGTGGGGCGGCAGATGGAAGGTTGCACCCACAATGCCATGCTTCCTTGGGACTAGGAACCCATGCAGATTTAGAGAAATACTGAGCATTATAAACAATCTGAAAACAGTGAAAAGGTACAGCTGACTAGCCTTACAGTACAGTGAAGGCAGCGGTGACCACTCAAAGGCTGACTAGCCTTACAGTACAGTGAAGGCAGTGGTAACCACTCAAAGGTTTCCTGATTAAACTTTTCTATGACAAATCTATAGCAGTGCTCCTCAATCTGGTCCAGTCCACATTTTTGCTCGCTCCTTGCTGCTTGTGGGTCCCTAAGGACCGGATTGGGAAACACTGATCTATAGGAAACCCCATGAACTGCTCACCGTCACAACCAGAGGAAGATCTGACATCTCTTGTTAATCTGGTGTTGTTTCATTCAGTCTAGGATGGGGTAGTCTGCCTTCTGTTGATCAAGTGGAATTTAAAACGAAGCACAGAAAACTTTAAATCAAGACCGGAAATTAAAAAATACTGTTGATTTAAAGTGAAATATCAGACAGCTGTGTGAAACACAGTATTAGGTGAATTTTGCCTGGTTTTACCAAACGCTTCCGTCCATCTCCTTTATAGAACGGCACATTTTACACGGCCAAAGGCCACGTATTTGCTGCTGGAGCCCTTCTTGTGTCATGGAAAAGCTGTTTTATTTATATGTTCGTGTTGCATCTGGGTCCGTGTTTCTGCACCTGCGGGAGAAGGCGGTACCCTCAGCTGATGGCCCCTCCCCACTGCCATCACACATGTCTTGATGATGCTGATTGGCCACCGCATCACTCATTTGTTCAAGGCCCACCCCCATTCAGGGAGGCAGCCGTGAGGATTGCGTGAACCAGCCGGTTGCTTTGCGTTTGGAAAATGCGAGCCGGTTGAAAGTTAGAAGTGATGGTCTTTTATGATTTCTTACATTTCAGACTGTCATCAAAATGTTTCTTCAAAGATACTTTTAACGTGTTTTTCAAAGTGCTGGCACCAGTTTCAATCCCTGGATGTTGTTGAAACGGTGATGCTTAAACACTTAGGGTGCAGGAGCTAGGAAACGTGAAGCAACATCCTTTTTATCAGAAGACCAGCTTGCAAAGCACTGCAGCTCTACTCAAAACAAACAGAAATCTCCTGAAATGAGTCATTACCTTTGTGTATTGAGATATTAGGACACGCTTGTCTAACAGGTAAACAATGCGATTCTGAACAGTGAGACTCCAGAGATCAATAGACTTCAAAGCCCAAAAAGCCATCTTCAGTTTTAGGAGGACAGACAGACGTGGACATCTCAGCTGAAACGCCATCCCACTGGACAAAGTCCAGTAATGCACGAGGTCAAGCAGAGGTCAGCAGCTCCTGGTCCAGCCTGTCCATTAGTAGGTTATTTAGTGTGTTATTTTGTCAGTGGGAGTGACAGACCAGCAAAAATGAATCATTATCCACCCCCCTGGCCCAGCCCCCACCCTTACGGCAATCAATAATGAAAGATCATTAAAATGAATAGATGGACCTCCCTTTCTGTCCGGTTCCTAATTGTGAGATCAGTGTCAGGGGAATGAAGACAGAGAGGGTCCAGCGCCTTAAAAGCCGTCCTCTGATTGGCATGAACTCATCTTCGGAACTGGACTGATGGCTGGCGCCCCGATTTCCCACCCCCTTATTCTCAGTTTTTAGACCTTTTAGAGGGCAATGCCAACTCAATGGCATCTCTTCACCCCAAAGCACAGAATGCTCAGTCTGTACACAAATAAAGTACAGATCAGTCTGATCAAGAGCTGCCAACCAGTGACGAAATCTGCAAAGAAAGGATGGTGGATTTCCAAGCACCTGGAGAGAAACCAGGAGAAACCTAGAGAAATTCTGGATAAATTTGGAAAGGAACCAGGAAAAAAAACAGGAGAAACCTACAGAAACCTATAGAGAGTAGAGGACACCAGATAACACCTGTAGATGAACTAGAAAAGAAACCTGAGAAAGGATATGTTGGTGCGTTCGGGGCTGCAGCTTTGTGAGTGTAAAGGCTGCAGGTGCACATAGGTGTAGGACACTGATGTGGGCAAAAGGAGTGGAACTCAGCAGGTGTGTCTTTGACTGGGCGCACGGGGGAACGTCATATACCACCAAACCGCAGAAAGGTGCCAAGACGGATCTCTGCTGCTGGACATTCAAACAAAGCACTCAGATAAAACTATTTCAGCGATATTATTGGCTTTACATGAATCTCTACATATGACAGCTTGCAAAGTGACTATGAAGTGAGGGATGCCTGTGATTTTTCTTTTTGAAATGCGAAGAATGTGCACAGGTCCTTATGAGACAGAGCACTTGAAGGTCTGGCATGGTGGAGCGATCATCTCTTTAAAGTGTCCTGCGGGGTCCAGCCGACAGGCCCCGTGTAATACAGGTACATCCACAATTTACGGTTTGCAGCTGTTCAGGGACAGCAGGGGTAAGCGCTGTGCTGCTTAAATGAATCCCCATGCTTTGCTGCCTCCAACATTGTCCCTAGTTTATGAAAGCTAATAGATGGGGCACCCTGGGGCTACGGCAGGAAAGGAAGCGAGCTCGTGAAAATCTATAGGCGGATCGTGAGCCCCAAGCCCTCAGATGTGTGGCCAAAAATGGCGGTGATGGAATGTTCCGTCACCGTGATGATGCGTCGCCAGAACGATACCCTGTCAGCCAATTAGAATTGAGAAAAAGAAAAAGCCCAGCATCCTTGATCAGCTGAAAAGATAATTAGTTCCAGGACAAGTAAGTCTTGAAATTATTTGTACTATGTTGGAAGTTCAAGCATGCATACAGTCAAAAGTGAAAAGTAACAAAGAAATGTCCACAGAGTATTTTGTGCTTTATTGCATATAGACTTTAAAGTTCAGGGTATTTGCAAACAGCATTATAATCCATCAGAGGTAATAATAACACACTTCGATATTGTTCCTTCCAGGAGAATGGGTGTGTGTTGGGGCGCGGAGGGTACAACGTGCTTTAAAGAGAAGGGCTTCTCCTGAGATGTACCCAACAGGTATCCTCATGATGACAGAAGGTTTGGAGGTGCACAGCCAACCTGACCCCCCTTCGCCCCCCAAGTGCACCTCCTGCAGGGAGGAAAGCAGCATGCACTGCGTGTAGGGGAACTCTTCAGCCTTCAGCCCGACTCAGAGAAAATATCTACCCATTTAAGCAGGCACTGTCAAAGCTCTATCTTATTTAAATGCCAACATTTCCAATGTGTATAAGGAGAGGTTAACTTGTCCCAGGTCTGAGAAGGTCAAGTGGGGAAAAAAACAGGAAAAAAAAACAACTTAAACTAAAGCAAAGCCATGTGGCCGATGAACGGAAGCTGATAAAACAGAAAACATTCAACATGCAATGGCAAATAAAGACTGGGACAAATAATTCATACTAGAATTTTACATGGAAAATTGTTCCAGTGTTCAAGGCAAATTTGCCCTGTCACTTAAACAATCATCACAAGGCAATCTGAAAGGTATACAAGGTATGAACATACATATCTGTTCATAACTTGCAGTTTAATCTGCAAAGCCTTGATGGCCAATATAACGTGATTTACCGATTAGGCCATAAGGCAAAGATAGCAATATACAACAGCCAAGGCAGAGATAGGCCTGTAGAGCATGGATCTGTAAATCTTTGGGCCACATCAAATTCTTGTCTTCACAGTAATGTGCAAACATGATTAATATGGTATTTTCTTTTTAAATATCTCAGCATTGTTCCTTGAAGATGTGACGTACTGTATGCAGTAAACACAATATACATTACCTCTCCAGATTCCCATAAATATTTCATATTCAAGAGGAAGTACATTTCACCTTAGGTCCAACTAGGCTGGAGTGGCAGTTACAGTTTTGCCTAGAAGAGACTTGGAATGATGAACACAGTATCTATACTCGTGATCACCTACACATAACCATGCTATGACATAATCTATGGGCGGACACTTCATTCCTGTGTATTAGTTAGCCATTCAATGTACTGTATGCTAAAATATGATCAACAATACAACAACATGCTCCAGAAAGACAATATATATATATATATATATACACACATACCTAATGCACAATAATCACTTTAGACATTGAAGAAAATCCAACTTGACGTGTCCTGGGGCATTTCGGTCGGTGAGATGGACATCTGTCAAGTGTGAGCTCACTATCTAAAGTGCATACATTCTTTGAGATGTATCACAATCATCCATAACATCCAAGGTTTGAAGCTGCGGCAATAATTTCACCAAAAGTAGAATCCTTTGGTTTATCAAAATCCATTATTGCCAGCTTTAGTAATTTTTCCCCTCCAGAAGAAAAAGGCAGGAAAAACTGATATTAATAGATATATCAAAAGATACGGCAATTAACTTATTTACATGCTCTGTGACTTGCATTAAGTACTACAAAATGGCTGAGTGGGGAACCCTGAAGGAGCATTTCTAATGAGAGAGACTCTGGTGATTTCCAGGCAGGTGTCTCTCGGTCTGGACCTGCACAGGCACTGGGAATAGCAACTATTCTACCACACTAAACAATTAGTCTGAGAACACGAGTATGTCAATGAGTTTACACTGCATATCTCTCATAAATGAAAAAACGTGCATCTTGTGTCTTTGGCTGCAGCTGAGTCCCGTAACGATTAACGGTCGTCATCACAGAAGGTCTAGCCTGTAATTTTGGTTTCCTGCTAACCTGAGCTTGTGCGGATTCTATGATTGTATATGCCGTCTGATGAAATCTGAAAGGTGTTCTGATTGGCTGTGTGAAGGTAAAATTGCTAGGGGTTGACTGCTCAGCAAAGGCATGGCTAAGGCCATACATTTGAGGTACATTTTGCACATATAAACATACAAAGCACATCAGACATACATCTGTAGCAAGGGAACATCACAACAAAGGCAATTTAGGTGAACCCTACACAGCTTTTCTCCAGTAAACGTTAGAACTCAACCATCGATAATAATAAAAAAATCATATAAAATAACAGGCTTCTGTCTGGTTTGCTGGTGGAATAAGGCACTTCTTTGGCTAACTGTTTCTGTGAGGAAACTTTAGCCAAATAAAGCCAGGTGATGTTTAAGTCCTACACTCTGCACTGCCGTTGTGATGGAGAAATGATATTTTCTGGAAACTGGGTTTGTTGAAGTCTTTTTAAGGCAGATCATTTGGTTTTCTAGTCTTTTGTGGTTTTCTTTTTCCTGTTTAAATATGAATTTCAGTCAATGTCATTTTCAAAAGCAGGATCTCCTTGGAAACTGTGCAGGCCCGGTCATGGTCCTGTTGGGCTGCTGGGTCCCTCGGTCGTCATGGAATGAGAGGGAGAGAAGGGCATCTTCAGGATCCAGCGCATCATCAGTGTGACCCATATATCTGACACGCGATTCCTTTCCCTTGTCCTCTGCTTCCTGTGTCTGGATTGGTGGTGGTAAAAGTTCAAAGGTCACAGACTATGAGGCCACCACTAATGGTCTACGCATGGCTGTGCACTGAGATGCTGGAAAGGTCGTTCCTGATGATTTCATTAACTGTGGAGACAGGACAGAAAACGTCAGTCTTAACATACAACCAAGACCTTCTAAATGTTTATTTATGTAACTGTATGAATAAGCATCTTCAAAGCAAAGGGAAATAACAACTGGTCAACTGGCACAAGAACCTTTTATGGGGAACTGTACTCTAATTGCTACCAGTTACTCACCTTGGCTATAGTCCTTCCCACATTATTATTAACAGACTTGATTTTGATTATGACTTGCTTGCAGTGACATCATTCCTTCACCAATGTGAAATATAAATACCTGACAGGTCACCTAACCACCATGTGTCAATGTCACACCCAGACTGAAAGCATCAGGCAGCGTTGATAACACAAGGCCACTAATATGACAGTGACGTTCTGTACTGTGTAGGGAGAAACTAACCAAGCGTGTTCTCTACAGGCAGACTGCTGACAGGGAGCCCCCATGTGCTCTGAGGGGGGAAAATGCATGTAATATAAAGCAAGGGAAACCCACGAGACTATCCCCTGCCCCGTGCCCCGACCCGGAGACGCCGGCCGCTGTCCCACCTTCCTGCCCCAGGGGCCAGCTAGCTGGGCCCCAGGGACCCCCTGATAAGTGACACAGAGCACAGCAATGCCCCCCCCCCATTCCAGCTGGCCCCTAGACACACAGCATGTTCCAATGACTGGCACACTGAGGTTTCAAAACCCAGACATGCCTATTTAAAAGAGTTTTCCACTCTTTTTTTGACCTTTCTTTGACCATAAGTTGTGAAAAGTTATACTCTCAAGCTTTTAATAATATGAAAGCTGCTGTCTGTTTACTGCAAAATGGTAAGATCATCTGCAGAAATGGAAACAGTACATTGATTTTTTTTTCATGTTACATGTCTTTAATGAGTTTAATACAAACTGTTTCCATGTTTGCGATGCTCAACTGTTCGATGCAAATGGACTCTTGCCATTCGGTACATGACATAATCTGATATTATTCTTTTTAATTTTATTTTGGTCGTTCCACATGGTACGGGATGGGCCTTGTGGTGAGGGAGTTAAGCTCAGTTTGGGAAAGCTTCAGCTGATGGTGTCGTCGTACCTGAAGTGGTCACATCATGCTGCATGTGACCAGACAGGCAGAGAGTCAAAATGCAGCACTGCAAATACCAACATAATGCAGCACTGCAAATACCAACATAATGCAGCACTGCAAATACCAACATAATAAACAGAAAGCACAGCCAGCCTGGCTGGACAGTTCTGTCGCATGGAACCAGCTGTGTTGTGAGGCCTGGATTATGCAGTGACTCTGGCTGCAGTTTCGTCTCTGGCTGGCAAACACGTGCATACATGTCACATCTGTATGCACGGCCGCACGTGTGTGGGGGGGGGGGGGGGGGGCACGTGTTTTTTTTTTT
>JAODKF010000147.1:6609288-6624580 GCA_026779585.1 Mormyrus proboscirostris | reverse complement strand
CAGTTAGGCCAACAGTATGAGGCGAAGAGCTGGGTGGGGATCGGTGTCCTTGGCTTTGGATAAACTGATGCGTCAATTAAGGCATGGTTCATCTTTTCAATCAGACAATCTTACAGTCTTACACTATTGCAGTTTCGTCTCTTCATACATCTTTCAGAATCTTAGTTCCCAACTCGACATATGAAGTTTTATGTTGAGGAAGTCACTCCAGAATTCTGTCATTTGCATGGTGAATGGCCAGCATGGGTATTAGGTCATTTAGCAGACATCCTTAACAAAACAATGAAAAGGGTATTATTTCATGTACACAATTCTTACAGCAAAAATTAAGAAATGAAGGAAAGAGGTTAGTCTCTCTGATTGTCAAAGTAGCTCTTTTTTAATTAAAAGAAAAGTTTAATTCCTGGTGAGGGACATTACTGCTTCACTAGACCACCTATACCAATTGCTGTGCGGCTGAGAGCAGACAGCGTATCAAGTTAGCAGCAGAGCAGCAAAGTGAATTACGCTGCAGGCAGAGGCCCTGTGGCTTTGGGAGCCAGACCAGTCCCTGGTGCGGGGAGACTCTGTGCCGTTATCTCCGGCATGCCAGTAACTGAATTCCTGAATTTGCCGAGAAACATTTACTGACGAGCAGCTCGCCCACTTTCACAATCCAAATAAATCCAAGCACCACCAGGACACATCAGTACTATACACACTCAGCCTGTTTCTCACACTAAGCACACAGGGCTCCTTTCCTGACTGTCAAAGGCACATGAAGGCGCTGAAAGAAACTCAACTCAACCACACTTCAAGGCCTGATCCATTTTAACACATGACAGACAAATTTCAGTACAGGTGTGAGTTTCTATGATGCAACCCATTATTCTATATGGCTACAGCCTGGAAAGGCACAAGTTAAGCCTAGTCTCCTACTTGTTGTTAGTTATTCATGTCTTGTCTTGAGTAGTTTGATTCTTTGGGAACTAAGTACTATTCTATAGATTGTATAAAGATTGGTCCAATAAAACATGCAAATCAGTGACAGAATTCCTCAAAATTTATGCTTGTTTTTAACCCTGTTGTGATGAGAGCACGATCCAAAATGGCATGACACAGGTTATATATATGCTTGTGTTTTTTATACCTAATTTAAAGCCCAGACATCAGACTAAGAGGAAGCTTGGCTCTCAGTTTAAAGCTGTATGAGGACAATTGAATTTCCTGATACATATTACTTTTTGTTTCCCCACAATATCAAATCTGCTCTCAGTTTCAGCATAAATGCTTTATGGACAATTTGCAGCCACCCACGTGTATCTTAAAATGATCAGAGGGGAAGGGCGCTACCACCATGCTTATCATATTCCGTTTCACTGAATCTGAACGAGACGCTTCCCTGAAGAAATTCAAAGAAGTGTCTGCGTTTCGGGTTTATGAACGCTTATTTTATTATCACTGTTAGTCACATTCAGCAGTTTTATCAGTATATTGATTTTGAATAGCTGGATGTTTCCTGATTACATTCTGGCTAACTACTCAGTTCAAGTCCACAAGGCGCACAGAAACAATTAAATTAAACAACTGCACAGAAGAAGTTTAAGACAGGACTTTTGCATGGATTTTCAGAGGCATCTGGAACCTTATCATTAAACATCACAAGATTAAACTTTCTGTTTCAATAATGGGTTTGTATTATCATTGTTAGATTGATCCATCCATGTTCTGTAACCACTTACCTTATTCAGGGGCAAAGCAGGGGACAACCCAGGACGGGGCGCCAAGCCAACCCAGGGCACAGTCACACAACCATTCATGGCAGGGGACAACCCAGGACGGGGCGCCAAGCCAACGCAGGGCACAGTCACACAACCATTCATGGCAGGGGACAACCCAGGACGGGACGCCAAGCCAACGCAGGGCACAGTCACACAACCATTCATGGCAGGGGACAACCCAGGACGGGGCGCCAAGCCAACGCAGGGCACAGTCACACAACCATTCATGGCAGGGGACAACCCAGGACGGGACGCCAAGCCAACGCAGGGCACAGTCACACAACCATTCATGGCAGGGGACAACCCAGGACGGGGCGCCAAGCCAACCCAGGGCACAGTCACACAACCATTCTTGGCAGGGGACAACCCAGGACGGGGCACCAAGCCAACGCAGGGCACAGTCACACAACCATTCATGGCTGGGGACAACCCAGGACGGGGCGCCAAGCCAACGCAGGGCACAGTCACACACCATTCACTCACACAGGCAGACCACACCTATGGACAATTTGGTAACACCAATTAACCTCAGCATGTTTTTGGACTGTGGGGGGAAACAAGAGTACCCAGAGGAAACCCCACAATTACACGAGAATAACATGCTAACTCTGCGCACGGAGGCACGGCAGAGACTCAAACCCTGGTCTCAGAGGTGTGAGGCAACAGTGTCTCCCCCCTCATTGTTAAAACTTTTTAGGAATATGTCGTGCATTTGAGGATTTTAACTGCTCATTTAAAAGATAATTGAAAATGGCAACGTACATGTTTGCCATCTGGCTTATTTCCACCAAGTGATGCTTCACTTCTTGCAGATGATTTCTGCTCAGCATCCTTTCATTAAGTCAGAGCAGTGAGCGAGTGCGAGTACGCAAGGTGTGCGAGTACGCAAGGTGTGCGAGTATGCAAGGTGAGCTTTAGAAGTGGATGGCCAGAACGACCAGATGTTTGAGTAAAGTTCTCAGCTGATGTTAATCTCAAAATAAAATTGCCGCAAAGTCTGCCCTGATCTAGAGAACCCAGACACGCAACACAGAAAACACAGAAATGAGAATACAGAGTCTGTCAGGATGTGGTGCTCTCCACTGGCTGGGATTTACTGATATTTCACAACTAGTATTTTCAAGCGATAAAACACTTAACAGGGAGAAAGTTCAGAATCAACAAATGAAGCTATCACAAATCTATTTTTGTCCTTTTAAAAATAATAACATCAACCAAAACCGTGACTTGGCATGCTCCTTTAGCATGTATTTTTGTGCATAAATTAGTAGTAGTTATTTGTATGTGAATCATGCTATGACAGTTCTTGGTCATTTCACAGGGTAGAATTACTCATCCAGAGAGTTTCTCTCCTGGCACCAGTGATAACAGAAAACGGTGATGTTCCAAAGCCTGGTACTTTATGCCGGCATCCACCCCCACACCAGCCAACCACAGGGGCATGGATCCGAAAGCAGGCTGCATATGAACGGAAGATGCTGTTAACTCTCTCTACAAAACAAACAAATGAAATCGAATCCTTTCCACTTTAGACTCTCCCTGTTTAACCTTGCTGTGGCAAAGAATCCCCCCCCCAACACCCTCACTTCCTTCTGGGCCCTTGGGGAAAGAACTGTTGAGAGGTACTACACCCTGAGGAGAAGCCTCCAGGTGTTTACGTGGCGTGCCAGCCTCCCCAGGGCCCCAATCACGACGGCTGTCCGATTTACGGGATGCTCACGTGGCACAGAGCACCTGACCCCTGAGAAACATCCAAGCAAACGACAGGTCAGAAAGGGTTGTGCACGCTTATCCGTGGGGCTGTCATTAACCACTATTTTTCTATTGATTAATCTATCGATTATGGTATCGATTGGTCCATGAATCTAAACAAATAATTTTCCTCCAGATAAACAACTTGACCAGTTAATTTGATATATATTTAATTTTATTGTGACTACAACAAACTGCATGCTGTTACAGGGTGTTTCCGCTCTATATGAACATTATTTTCACCCATAATTAAATAAACAGATTAGATTTAGTATGCTAAAAATATTAATGAGATGCGTATTGTTAGTAAGTTAGTAATCTGTATGAATTTGGCACATCCTCATGCTTAATAAAATCATTTACGGGAGCATGCCACGAGCGGCACAAGTGGTAAACACTGAAATCATGCTGAAGAAAGATCTTTTAAAAGAGGAGATACTGTTGTTAAACAAAGTTAAATGATATTGGTGGTGTGGAGGTACTTATGCAGATTAACGTCCAACACATTTTTTGTAAATATGGTTTTCATTTTTATTTCAGTTCACAAATTATTTCCTTTTATTTAGTGTCTGTTTTTATTTCAGTTTTAGTGCCAACAGGTCCAATGTGCACGAACGCACACTCTGGTACCGTCAATCCACATAGAATACGCCTGGATTTTAGCCTAGACATTTTCACAAACATGTATTCAATGGAGATTCTAAGGTAGCAGGCAGACGACTTCATGGCTGTGATGAGTGTTTAGCAGCTACAAGGACAAAAGATATTAAAAAGCTCTCCATACTTATGGTAATTTACCAGAAATTAATAATTAACACGGTGGTTTGCTGGTCTAGGGTGGCACCTGTGTTTTCTCTTCAGCTGCTCACGCATCGCGCTCGTGCCGCCGGCATATGCCGTCTCACTTTGCACAGCGTAAACCCTCCGTTTTGTTTTGCGATACCGTGAACTACTCCCATGATGACATAGCAGATATAACATAGATATAACATTTGTTATAATGAATTGAAGCGTTTTAGAAATCATAAAGGTAATTTTATTAAAATAATAATAAAAAGGATGCCTTAATATAAATTATAAATGTTTCAGTTCAACCTCATTGACTGTGTCGACTAATCGTGCCAGAGCCCTGCTGATCAGACGAACTGCGAGGAGCATGTGCTGGATCTCCACCCCACATTGGATCTCCACCCCACATTCCTGCTCTACCAGGCTCTTGTCTGTATATCAACACATCAAACTTGACTGCCTTCCTCAATCCTGAGGCATTGTCTGCCTTCATATCAGAACTCTCCGATGACTCTGAAAGGTACATCACGTACTTAACCTGTCACTTTCCTTTTTATTACTTCTTTCTTAATTCCCTTCAGTCTCTAACACAAAAATATCTTGTGACTAGATTGGCAGATGTGTCACTCAAAAGGCGGCGATGATTACATTCATTTAGCCTGGTGGACTGATCATACTTTAGAGCCAAACGATCGAGAGACTGTGAATTGAGCAGCAGCTCGCAACATGAAAACACATGTAGAGACATATTGAAACAATCACTTCTTTGAAGGAGACTAGGGTTTGGGTTTTCTTTTTTTTTGCAAGGAATCCTCCGAGTTAAAATTTGGCTGCTCATCTGCTCCTCCCAGGATTTATGACATCATCATTTGTGCTCAAGCGCTTTAAATCACCCGCAGGTAGTCAGTCGTAAAACGGAATTTCAAAAAGCCGCTCTACGTCCAGCGCTTACCTCATGGCAGTCTTATCAGCGGCATCTATCATATGCGATACACCTCCAAGTGCCTCTCTAGCACCTTTAGACGAATAAATAATCATACAAAAGGCTTGCGGATTTGCTGTGCCTCTCCACCGGACCCAGCAGAGTGGCGCTGGTGAATCTACTGTCCAGGACCATGGCTTCAGCGTGTTTCTGAATAGTGAGAATGTCTGTCTCTGAAGTTCACAGATCCTGAATGACAAGGCAATATGGAAGAATAGCCCTACACTGTGCCATGTTACATAAAACCTCATACCTGTGTTTATATTACGATATCATCATATGTCTACACAACAGGCCATTTCAGGATGGCTAACTCTGACTGGGACTGTTGAATATGGTTTATAAGATATAGGTTAATTGTGCCCTGTTTATTAGAATTAGAAGCAAATCCTGTTGGTATCTGGTATCTGTTGGTATCTATATCTGATTGTGTCCAGCACCTCATAAACTCAATCTGACCTTGTGCAGATAAGATCTGCTGATCCAGCAGGAATTTGCCTTAGCGTAACCTTCAAGAAGCGTAGTCCTGGGTTCCTGGTCAATTCCATTAAGCCACAAAAGTCCGCACCTGTAGTGACCCCGCCCACCTTACGACCAGTGGCACCTCCTCCCAGCTCTGACCATGTGCTGCATCTGGCTCAGACTGAATGACTCTGGAGGGCGGTTAACCTCCCCGCATCTGGTGGCTCTGAAATATCCATTCACTGGATCTGGGCCCCCCGATCGGGCCTCCGAGTGCACACATCAATGGACGATGTCATCTATAAATCAGCCCGGCCCACAGTCCGAAAGAGCCGACCCGCCTCATCATCAGCAGCTTCAAGGCATAAGAAACGGCACGCGGCATGACGTCGCCAACACGGTGAGTGGCTGCTGCACTCCGCCTCATTTTACTGTCAGGGAAAGACTCCAGTATGGCACCCAAGTGCATTTCACAGAGAATGGTATAAACCAGCTTTGGAAATGAACTGGAAATAAAAGCAGCGCAGCAGAAATGTCAGCACTCCAGTCTTTCTCCATGCAGATTGCTGTCCCACAGTATATATTAAGGAATGTTTGATCCCCCCAAGTAAATGTACCCAGAACCTAGTGTCAAGCCCAACCCACAGCTGCAGCCCTTTGGAGGTCCGATGGCCCTTGGGTTCTTTTGTGTACCCGGCTGGTTTTCTTCCTTGCTATCCCAAAATAAAATCCCTGTCAGAGGCAGACATTTCAGGTCCAGAAAGTAAAAATCCAAACAAAAAAATTTTGTTGGTTGAAACAAAATCCTGGTTTGGATTTTTACTTTCTGGACCTGAAATGTCCGCCTCTGATCCCTGTTCATTTTTCCCTTCCTTGAGTCATACTTGGGGCAGCTCTTAGATTGGAAACATAAACCACTGCGCAACAACCTGCTTGTGACAATGAACTACATTAAATGTAAACTTATGATTTAATTAAAACAATCACTGACGGAAGCACAGGATGATGGTAACATACATGTTCAGGGCTGTGATTTACTCTGTAGTGAGTAAAACTGCTGTCCACCAATCAGCTACCAGAATAGGAGACCACTCTGTAGTGAGTAAAACTGCAGTCCACCAATCAGCTACTAGAATAGGAGACCACTCTGTAGTGAGTAGAACTACTGTCCACCAATCAGCTACCAGAGTAGGAGACCACTCTGTAGTGAGTAGAATTGCTGTCCACCAATCAGCTACAGGGGACAGCTGTGTAGATTAGTGAGCCTGCTGTCCAACACCAGCCTGGCATGCTATTTGTCCTTCAGCAGATCTGATTGCTGTCGGCCAAAAGGAAACAGCTCCTGCAAAGTAGGAGTCTGCCAAAGGCTGACAGGAGAAAAAAAAAACAAAGAGTGAAGAACTAAAGATAATAAAGCAGTTAGAAAGACCATCGGCTGAAATTTTCACTTTTACCTGTCTGCCAATGTACACAGCAATTCAGGGCATGACTTGTGTGACTTGGGCTCAGCAGTGAAGGGGAGGCGTGCTGAGGTCTACAGGCTGGTGACAGCAGCTACTGTGAGGTGGGGGGAGTCTTTAAAGGACAGAAATAGCGAACAGCCTTCGCTGTTGATATCCATCACTACGGCATCTGCTACAACGTGCTAACGCGATTCATAATGGAAAAAGCAAAAACAGGGTTCTACCCTACGCTGGATGAAAAACAAAGACTGGCCTCCAGTGATTTAGGGAGTATGAACTTTACCACTTAACCGACAGTAAAAATAAAATCTGGTTTGTTGATGCACTTAACAATGGACAGAAGAGCAGAAGCAAAGCACTCATAGTCCATAAATGTCTACTCAATGCTAGTCAGATGGTCACTTATTCACATTGAAGGTAACATTTTAAAAGCACCATGTACTGTAATGATGCAGTGAAAAGTGCCTTCTGAGTCTGAGCAGAGTCACTTGCAACTCAACGGCTTGGGCAGATTAATACAAACATGAGCAGATGCTTTTTCAGGATGGTGGCTGGTCCAACTTAAAGACCATGCTAAATCTCCTCTCAAACTGACTCCTACATCAGGCCAATTTCACAGCTGCAAAACACTGTTAAAAGTGCCCTGAAACTGATCCTGCAATGGTCCTGCATTAGCACTATAATTTATTATGTCAAATATATTTTGTCAAGTGTTTTCTAAAGAAAAAAAAAAGAATCTCCATTCACGTTCTCTGAATCCCCTATATCTTTCAGCCTATTTATTTATGCATTCAGACACCTGGCGCTTGGATCCAGTCGCCATTAAAAATTCAGCTGTGACTTTCTTTCAGGCCTGTATGAGTAACGGGTGTTAGCGGACACCCAAGACAGCGGTGCTGTTTACGGGGTGTCAGCAGCCGCCACAGAGGACGAGACGACTGCAAGTAAAACCAGCTGTGCACCTTTGAGACCTTGCGGTTATTCCCCAGGAAAACACAGGGCTCATCCGTCATCTTTATGCTCCTCCTGCGGATGGCGGTGAAGACCCACATCGAGCTGATTCGACGCGTCGGGTTGGGATACGCGGCTCTCCGTAAGAGAACCGCGGTTCTCCGGGGCTGACCTCCAGCCAACTAGCTGGTGTTTTAATTGTCTGCCTTCTGTGGCCCAGAACATTTGGGTTTTAGACAACTGACTGGATAAAGATTGCGGCTAGGAGTTCAGAGACAATGGGCCACAGCATTACAAAAAGCATTAAGCATCCACCCCATGCCTCTGCCTTGAACGACAACGCATAACAGTGGTAGCACTGGAAAAAAGCATTAAAAACAATTATGACCGAGGAGAGGACCACCACAGTCAGGGCTGTCCATATATATACAGTTTAGGTAAAAGACAAGCAAGAGATTGAGAAGACTTTAGTTTGTCATCCCAGGAAAATGGAAAGTATCACCCTGGACAGTGGGTGGGCGGAGCCTGGTGTGGTGGGTCTCAGAGTGACAGAACGTAGTACCAGCCCTTCACTGAATAAATAAGGGTACATTGAGACTCCGTGTCATGGTAGTCATACAGATGTGGTCACTAGCCTTCAAAGCCTGGCAGGTCCCCCACCATCGTTCAGCATTTAACGGCACGAGTTCCGCCAACCCAGTGGTGTGCGGCATGGCTTCATTAGGAACAAATGCTCTCATGATGACGAGCTCACGGCAGCGATGATGACCTGATTTCCTTGCATTCTTTCACAAATACGTAAAGACTCCTAAAAGAGGAGAAATCTGGCTTCGAATCTAATTGCAACTGGGCTTCACGCTAGAAAAAAACCCCAATATATTTAGATAGGTTAGAAGTTACTCAGCCGATAGATTCCTTCGCCATGACAAAAGGTGCGATGATGTAACGGCTGAAGTTAGATGAGTCCGTTTTGTGGACACGCCATCGTCAAGCGCCAAGGGCCAAAACGCTAACCGGATAATGGCCCCAGAGTGTCTGATACCTTGCCTAACAGCACACAGCCATGACCCCACTGCAGGTCTGCTTTTCACTGAGGGGAGAGCGTAACACAGTTAGCCATGAAAGCTAATAGCTCTGTTCAGTCGTTTCTCAACATGTCATGGGCTGAAAGAAAAGGAAAGCCCTTCTGGACAAACAAAAAAAACAGCAGCAGCAGCAGCAGCGAATGTGCTTAACTGAATTGATCTAGGCCACAGCGTGAGTACTCTGCCCCGGAGGTGAGGTTTAAATATCAGAGCAGGCCACACCGAAAGCATCACATGGGCCATTTAGACACACGGCCGTCAACCTGCCCCGGGAGCCACCTAATTACGCTCTGCGGGTGGGGCCTACAAATGTGTGAAGTGCTGCAAGTTCAGACACGTCGACGTGCTGCGGGCGGCCAACATCCAGCCCTCTAATTGCTTATTTCATACTTTTTATTTGGTTCCAAGTTTTGCTAATTGCATCTCGACGTTGTCTCTTGCTCCAAACAACAATAACAATAATTTTTTATTATCATTTGTTACATGAACAACAATACGATGAATGACTCAGGCGGTGATAAATCATAAGAAGTCTCTTGATCACAGTGCGTTTTTATTTCCAAAGACCATAAGAACCACCACCAAATCTACTCCATCTGGTGGTTGCATTCATACATCTCCTCACAGCCACCCTCATGCTGTACAACCGTCGTCCGAACCCCCAAAATGATCCATTGCATCCATATTATTTTTTCCAATAATTCAAAAATTCCTAAAAGCCCTTATTATTTTTTTTTCTCAGTGAGTTCCAGGAAAACACAATGCCAGACACTAAAACGCAAGGCTGATGGCTAAAATCTATACCGTCTCTAAAAATCATAAATTATAAAAACCCCATTGATTTTTAATTGTACTTTTCTTATTCAAACCTGTCGGTCAGCCGCCAGCCCCAGGCAGACTGCGGTCGTGACGCTGCACTTAACCAATGGCGCGTCTCAGCTCCGGGAGGCCGGGCGGGCAGGTTTTCTGCAGGCCCGTCCGCTCAGGGACGCACCCCGAGGTCGCATTCTGAGTGTAGTAAAAGCACGCGCTCTGACCACGGGGCATTAACCCCCCCACTGCGCCGTGCCCACCCCCCGGCTGCGGGCTCGAGGGCCTCCAAAGCCGCCGACTCGGCATCTCTGCACCGGCGCTTCATCATTACTGGGTTTGCGTGGAGACCCGGGCCGTCGGATGAAGGCCAAGGAGCGTAAGAGTTTCCATGAGGAAAAAACCGCACACGAGCGATGATGGGGACTCAGGACAGGGAACCTCCGAAAGCTTTAGCAGAAGCGGTTGTCGTGATAATGGAGACAGAAAGGGAGCGAGGCGGGGTGGAAAAGACAGACAAAGCCTGTGTTAAATTGGGACTTTCTGTCTGCTTTTTTAATAAAAAATAATAAAAAAAAAAAGCTTAGAAAAATGTGCTGCGTGCTCTTTACAGGGTGAACCCAGCTCTCAGCTTCACTCCGGTTACGTAACAGACTTTAATTTGGGGAGGAAAATAACCAGATGTGGATTTTCTTTTCAGAATAAAAAAAGGACACAGGAAGGTGTTGTCTGTGTGTCGGGCCGTCAGGAACACAAAGCGCACACATGTGAGAGGGGCTCCCAGTGAATAGGGCTTTACTGTGTTCGAGTACAGCTGCTACAGATCTGCCTCCCTTGTTGCACGACGGCGCTTGATGATGTCACTCCTCACGCCCTGGGCCTAATGAGGGGAGACGGGGCCGGCAGGGGAGGGATTTCACCCACAGCTCAGTGCTGCCGCGGCACCCCGACACACAAAGGGGTCCTTCATTACTGTTCATGGCTCTACTCGCAAGGGGTTTCTGCCTGAGTGTTCAAATGGTGTTGGTGGGGGGGGGGAGGGTGCTTGACATGAAAAAGGGACATAACGATACCATTCCCTCGTCTGGCCCCCTTCCACTTCAAAGCAGGAATGCTGCACTCCTGGGATTTTTCTCAACGGATGAATAGATTTTGTTTTACCGAATGAGTATTTTATCTCTATGATTATTTCATTATGCTTTATGTGCCAATATAGATGAGTAATTGTGCTAAATTCATTGGGGGGGGGGGGGGGGGGGGTGCGGTTCCAAAGCACAGGGGTACTTTGTTGAGGTCCCACCTTCACCATGTGACTGCTGGAGCGCTCCCTGCTCTCATGCTGAATGACAGGTGTGCAGAACGTCACCCCGCACCTCTGCTCCTGCCCTGTCACACGTCACCCCTGCCTTCTTGTGCCTGTCCACCCAGCACACGCCAAAGCACCATCCCCCCACCGCACAAACACATGCGCTTACAGAATTCACGGTGAATGTGCACTGATTTTTAGAGCTTCCTGTTGTGCCCTTGCACTTTGGGCAAAGGCTATATAGCCTCTTAGATGAAAATACCTCTCGAGGTTTATCCTGGGGGGAAGACGGGGGATACTTTGGTCAGTCTGGAAGAAGGACTAGCGGCCCACACCTCTCCTTGTTTCTTCAGGATGGGTGGTGGGATGGGATAGAGGGTCACCCTGCTTCATCCCCCAAATGCCTTCAAAGGATGCAGTTACCGCGGCACATTTAGCGGGCCTCTGTGAGCCGACCGCAGGTGCTTATTCAGAAATCAGATGCGGGGAGAGTACTGCCGTTGAGGTCATTTAGTGTCCGTCACCAATCAATACGCATTCCAGCAGAATACCTAATGTAGGCTTAATTATGCGCTGAGTTCATTTGTCTGCTGGCCTGGAGAGATCAGGCCTCCTAAAGTGACAGCAGAATGGGTATCACTGCGAGGTAACCAGGTTACTCAGCTTGGGCTTGAATCGCTTATAAACGAGCATTACGCAAATTTGGAATATTTTCATATTGTATCAACTTGCGTATCAATTGCCAAGTAAAACGATCTCTTAACAACCCTCTTATGCTGTGTGCCATATTCATTATGCCGGAGTCCTGTAGATATCCTCCGATGAGCCAAACGCTGCCTGCCGTGGCCTTCATGGTGTCCCCGAGCAGGTCTACATGATTCCCCGAGCAGGTCTACATGATGGGCCCCTTCCCACGACTCATCCCAAGTCACATAGAGGTTTCACGGCCAATCCTGAGAAGTGCGTCGAGGGTATGAGCTCCAGCCTCGTGCAGCCAGTGCGGGAAGGCCTGCAGATCACACATTCGCTACGTCTGACTGACGACAGGCGCTCGGACTCCATTTACTTTTTGGGTGAGGAGTGAATGTCTCTTCAGGAAAAAGGTTTCTGCTGACAGTTGCACTTCAATGACACCTTCTCTGAGTAATCGCCCCCCCCATAATTTGTAAGCTCTGCACGCATTGTGTCGCCGGTTGTTACTCTTCAAACCCGAGATGTTTACATTCAGAATGAACAAAGGGCTTGCAGGATGGCTGACGTCCTGCTGTTGAGTAGGGACACACTTGGTGCTCCGGTCGGGGGCATTTAACTTTGACACTCTGGCGTAGAACCACACATCCTTTGGGCACCAGAGGAGAGCATTGTTGGTTTTACATGTTCCCTCAAGTACCATTTTGATGATTTAAACAAGGCTGAGGCCTGCCAGGGCAGTCCCAGGTGTATGGAGTGCCAACCTCACAAACATGCATACCCAGGGTATCAGTGCTGGGGAGTGGGGACCAGGATGGCCTCTGGGGCAGCACACAGGGGCTTTGGGGGAGGAATCCAGCCACACTACAGCAACCCTCCAAGCCCCCCCATACCTCTGTAGTAGCTCCTTTACCACAGCTCATCCACTCCCCCCTTGCTCTCAGTGACAAAGAAGTGGTTATTCCTTTCTAAACGATAAGCTAGTTATTAGCGTTTATTACTACAATTACTATTAACTGTAATTAAGTCCGGTGTCCTGGAAGACCAATAAAAACATTAAAGGAAACGCTATTGTACACCACATGTATCCGTCTCACAAGGAGTCTGGGGTCTCCCCCAGCCCCTCCCATGTGGGGGGCCGCCCCACAGAGGGACGTGCAGACCGATTCCAGACAAGCTTTTCGTCATACTTTAGACTCACTTTTATCTGCCCCCCTCCATTAAATCATATTTATGGAATAAAATCGATGATGTTAAAACACTATGGCAGTGCCCGCAACGCCGCGTAATGAGTTACGGAGCCCCGTCCTCTGCAGAGCGTACAGCACGCTGTGCGCACTTAATAAAAAGCCCATGATGGGGGCTGGGGGGGGCGTGTCTCTCCATTATTAGGTGATATGTAACAGAAGAGGTTACAGGAAGCCATTAACACAGGCTGGAATTACAAACATACTTCAAACTCCTTTTCTAACACTGGGGAACAGGGCAGACTGGATCGATTCCTGCTGAACATCTGAAGAAGGGCGTGAGGGGTCACTGGGTGATGTTCAGCTACAGGCATACGGCAGGACATGCTGTGACTGACTGTGTGGCAGGAACAGCACATTATTGAGCTTACCTGCGCTGGTCTGGACTGAGCGTGATCTGTGACTCCTGCGTATGTCACATGACTGCACAACTCAATCGGCTCTAAAATCTCAAAGTCTGTTTACAAGACCTAAGAAATGAAGCTTACCGGAGCCCGGGTGGCTGAGGCCTGCGGTCCGTATCAGGCAACCACAATATGGGCATGGGCAGGTTATCTGCGACTCCACACACAGGACACCAGAGGCAGCCATCCATGTTTTGGGGGGGTAAAGGCTCTCAGCTGCTGTGCCAGCCTCGCCCACACGATGGACAGAAACATTCCTCTGATTCCTATAGCTCGCTGCCTCCCTGTCGTCAAGGCCAACGGATCTACAACCCGGACAAACGCGGCCCGCGGGCTCAGACGCCCGCCGGTCCCCGGGGCTTGACCTGCATACACGCGCCATCTGGACAGGGAGTCGGGCTGCCACTGAGGCCACGCCCTCCGATGCCGCAGGTCAGACGCAGCGGAGGGGCGAGGGATCCGCAGGGGTGGGATGCAGGTGCTGTGAGTCGAGGCAGAGGAATGTAAGTGTGGCTAAAAGGTATCCATTGGTGAAAGGGCGTGGGCCCCGGAAGGCTCTGCCACCCAGACCATTAATCTCGTCTCGCCCCGCCTTCAGTCAAAGATCACCAAGCTCTGGTTTTTAATGACCCCTCCTCTACTGACACTCACACCCTGCCTCCCGACATGTGGCCCGATACACAGTGCAAGGGGGACCTGCACACGGGTCGAGCACGATACCGTGACGGGTGATGCGGCTCCGCGATGAGGCCGCAAAGTGGCACGCAATAACAGGCAGGAGGCAGAAGGGGTCGAGGCGCCCGCTGGCGAAGCCCAGTGAAGCAACAGCGTGGCGCACAACGCTGCAGGCCCGCGTCAACAGCCTTCCCGTCTTCTTATATTATGGAACACTGAAGCATGTGACGTCTTCTCTGGGACAGGCCTCGGGGGGGTTAAGTGTATACAGCAATCTAGGGAGGCCCGTCCTGACAGACAGAAGCAATCGAGGCAGCAGCTCACGCGAAAAGGCGCTAGCATTCTCAGGGCGGGAGCTGCGTGCTGATCTCATCCGGCACGGAGCCTATGCACCTGCCCGCTAACAGCAAGCTACGTGGGGTGATTCGCATTTAGCTTATTTTCACCCATGAAGCATGACCACCTGATTCAGCACTGAGCAGAGAGCCTGTTCCAGGAATCACGGGGCCCGTAGTGGGGGACACCCTGTATGGGGCGCCAGACCACCGTGGGCATAAGGTAAATAAACAACTCTATAATTTAAATGGGTCCCTAATGGTATCGGGCATAGGATTCGCAAACAATCCATCGTTCCCTCCGCGGCTGTGTTCTTCTGAAAAGGGGGAGCCTTTCAGCGAGCCATGAGTCGGTGGCCCACGGTGACGCACGGGGAGGGGGGCAGGTTTCTGAGTGGTGCCATAATGCCAGTGACACCCCTGGGCGCACACACAGGTGCTTGATTGAGGGGAGGGGCTCAGGCTACTCTAGCTCACTTCTCCCTCTCCCCACTTGTGTCTAACTTTAGCGTTTTTCCGCTGCTCTGCACCCCTGACCTATTGCAAATCAGCGTGTTGTTATTTCCTAATCATTCTGCAGT
>JAODKF010000147.1:6548689-6571241 GCA_026779585.1 Mormyrus proboscirostris | reverse complement strand
CTGGATTTGTACTCTCTGGACCTGAAATCTCCACCTCAGGTGTTTACATCATAATTAGCCGGAAGTTACCCCTTAGATTAATAGGGCCCCACTGGCTGAACATCAAATCCAGCAATCCCCCCACGGAAACTGCAATTAACTAACAAATCAGCCATTGCAGAGAGGAAAAAAAAACTGTGAATTTTACGAAAACAGAATACCCCTGTCTGTGCATTCCATTGATGTCCAAGGTTTATAAATGACCATAAAATTGTAAAATAGAATAATCCAAGAGCTGTTAGAAACCAGTGAACTGTTTGTGTTATCACATTTCTGGATTCAGCTGGCATTCATCCGTGAACAGCAGAGCAGGAAGGTTTACAGGACAGAGTCAGATGGCTTACCTGAACCACCGGGTGGCCACCAGATAGGGCTTTGACGGCGCCACGGCTGCCCTCCGTCTCATAGTGGGCCCGGTGGTGTGACTTGGGCTGCATCTCTATCTGCAGGCTGTATGGACCGGAGCAGGAGGGTAGCTGCCAGTCCAGTGCGGGGAGGGATGGACTGTGGAGGATAGAGTAGGCAAAAGGAGTGAGAAGATGGAGAGGAGAAGTGAACAACAGGAGAGAGAGAGAGAGAGAGAGAGAGAGAGATAGATAGATAGATAGTAAAATAACTGCCAGCTTGTGCTATTACAGTTAGAAATACTGCAATACACAAAGAGTATAGAAATACATAATTAGTCATATGGCAAATTCTGTCATACGATGACTTACAATTCAGATGCACTGAGTAGAAATAACTTTATAGCAAGAATAAACATTGCACTTGCGCAATTCTTTTATCTCTATCCTCTCATTCTAATTTCAGTTCCTGACATATTGTAACAGGAAAAATGGAAGAACTGGAAGAAAAGCAAAAATTAAGAAATATTAATATAAAAAATATATGAAAGTGGAAGTTTTGTTAAGGTTTGTCATAATAAAAATACTACTGTGCTGGAGATCTGTTTTGTGACATAAAACAGAACATGAAAAGACTTCTCTGTAATCCGTCTGGACATTTGAGTGTTTTTTGACCCAAAATGAACCAATTTCCTGCCGTCTTTATGACCATAGTCAAATCATTACATCACATTGGCAGTATAAATGGTTGCCTTGGCAGCATCAGGCAATGCAAAAGCTCCTCCCCTCCCTGGCTCAACCCCTCCCGCCTACTTGTCAGCATCACTTCCTGTCTGAGGTTATCTTCATCAAACACTTGATTTCCTACAGGAAAGTGTGCCGGTGGCAGAAAAGCTCAACATAATCGAGAGGCAAAGAAAAATTTTAAAAAAACTTGTGCAATAAAGTAAGAAATTTATGCCAATGAAGTTAGTGTGTGCATGTGTTTGTGTGCGTTTCTACAGCAACTGCTGCAAAATATATCACCCCTCCCTGAAAATTTGATTTATGAAATGTTCTGAACTTCAAAGAAAATCCTGTCTGTGACTGTGGCATTTGTCCCCTGAGTATAAAACGGCATTACAATAAGATAAGCAAACACGGATATTTTTAGAAAGTGAAAAAAGACTCATTCTTGGATCCGTTCTCGGCTGTGGGAAGTGTGGGGTGGATCTTGAATTTGATATATAAAATAAATTGTGTGAAGAAGCAAACAGCCCTCCACTTAACACTGTACACTCATGGTATAACATGCAAAAGCGCCACCCTGAATGTCACAGCTGCTTTCTTTTAATATAAACTTGCTTTGATTTTTGTCCTAAAGCTAAGAACACACTTGATTGCCATATGGATAAACAGTTTGACTCCTCTTTCTGCCTGTGCACAAATATGCATCCAGAGCCAGACGCAGGCATGCGAGCAGTAACATATAAATGCACATACACGCAGGACCATGTGTGCATGCCTACCTGATGTAGGGTTTAGACTTTGACCAAGAGTAGGAATACTGGGGCACATCAAGAAACCCTCCACTGTAGTTCTCTTTCTTGAAGGGCAGCCGAGGGCTTGGGTAGTCTTCTTGAGGTTCGCCCAGGATTAGCTCCTCCCCTCCAGACTCCACCTTCAAACTCATGCCTGGGCCAGACTCCTGGTTGGTCCTCCTAGCCTTGAGAGGGATGCCCTCTGAAATGTCACCGGTGCCATCGGTGCTTAGAGCGTTGATGGCCGCGACAATGGCCGAGTTGGTGTACCGGTTGGTGTCCGGTGGCCAGGCGTCATCCCCGGCGCCGAGGCGAGGCGAGCCCTGCGGAGAAGGCGTGGCCGAGCGCGAGGCACGCCTACAGGGAGCGACGCCCCCTGAGCCACTGAAGCTGTATTTGCGCTTTCCTCCACAAGGCGAGGTGGGGCGGGGAGAAGTAGCGGGCGATTGGCGAGGCGAGCCACCACCCAGGGCGCAAGAGGCTAGCGAGGAGGGGCCCTTGGGGGAAACGCACGGCGACTGCCAGGGCGAGGTGGCCGGCGAGTTGTCGTAGTTGTAAGAGAAGCCCGACTCATAGGAGGAAGCTTCAGAGTGGCAGCTCCGGGACGACAGGCTACTGGCGGGGCTCAAGCCACTTGGATCACGGTAGCCCTCGGTGGTAGGCAGTGTCAACATCACTGCTGAGCTCAGCTGCCTGGCCACCGGCACCCGACTCTCCTTCACGTCGTCCTCTGCCAGCTGCCCGTAGGCCGTGATCTCGATGCGAGGGCTTTCCAGAGCCGGGCCGCCATTGGGCCGCAGGCCAGGAGACAGGTAGTAGCCAGAGACGCCGGTGTCTTCCAGCAACCCGTAGGTTGCCTGGTGGCAGGAGGACACAGAGATTACAGGACTGGGTGCCAGGCCATGGAACTGGGAAGACAGGCATGGATTCCCTACACTGAGAGGCAGGGACATGCTGGCATTTGGGGGATAGCTGAAAGCATCTGAAAAAAAAAAGAAGGGGGGGGGGGTTGTTAAATCCACACACACGCCAGAATGTTTTCATTGTTATTTATTTAAGAATGTCAAGTACTACCCTGTATGAGTTTTCCAGTTGTAGTGGATTTCCACCAAAGTGGGTCATATTCTGTTGGGTTATTTGAGGGTCATGACACATATACCACCCTGTCTCCACAGTGGGTTTTTTTACCTGATAAAATGCTTAAGACTTGCAAAGATTTTACTTGAGTGATTTGAATAAAGGAAAGAATTTTTACTATAGTATCAGTACTATATTTAACTGCATGCTGAGTATATTGTTCAATGTGCAGCAAATGAAAAAAAAAACATGTGAAACCTCACTACATTTTTGGAAGAGCAATAATCAGCATATCAGTAGATGATATGGAAACATAATCGGAAACATATATTTTTAAAAACGCCAAAACCGAGTTCAAATGGTTTTCCTTCACAACAAATTATTATATTGTTATATTGATTTGAATTTCTGAATAAGGATCAGGTTTAACATTACTACACTGTGCTGAATTATGAATATACTTCGTCTCAGTGTTCTAAAGTTTTCAAACTTCAGGAGTAAACTTTCACCGCCTTTTTATAACCACCCAGTGACAAACCACAAAATACGGGGGCAGGCGGTCTAAAATTAGTCTAATCTTGTGACTCTCAGTTTCCACTTTTGTTTGAGTTGAAACACAAGGCGTGCTATTTCGTCTTCGTAATAAAATAAAAAATGAACATTAAAAAGTGGTATAAAAAGGCAGGACTGTCAAACGCCTGGTTCTGCTGCCCGGAGCGGATCCTTCTGTCACGCTGAAGTTAAACTGATACGTAAACGGTACCACCTGAGACAGCCCCGATATTCAGCATTTAGAAAAACAAACAAATCTTTATTTTAATAGATGTTATACATTATCATGTACACATGTATATATTTTTGTATACTGTATAATGTTTTATTGCTATATGTTTCAGGTTATCTCCTCCTCTTATACCGTCCTTTTTGCTGCCGCAACAATGCAAACTTCCCATCTGTTTGATTAATAAAGGCTGACTTATCGTATCTGTATTATAATAATAATAAAGGCTGACTTATCATATCTGTATTATAATAATAATAAACGCTGGCTTATTAGGCTGGTTCCCGTTGGCGGGCAGCACACCTCGCGCTCGCGCCCCGGTAAGGGTTTAAATCCCCGCGCACGCTTCCCCCAGCAAACGGCCGTCACTCTCTCGTCAGGCGCTGCCACATTATTAGCAGCCGGAGGGTGCTGTGCCCCAAACGGCCCCTCTACAGACCTTTACTCCTCGCAGGGTCCTCCTCTTGGCTGTATTCGAACAGAAAGTTAAAGTCAAATTCTGGTTCCTCATTGTCGGAGGTCATCTTTTAAAACTGAAGACTGTAAACGATGCCTTTTTTATTTCTTTCTTTCCTCCGCTTCACTTGACCCGACGGCACAGCACGGTTCGGCTCTACAGTGCGCTCCCTCCGGAGATCCGGTCCGTTACGCCGCAGCGGAGTCACAGCCGGACCGGCCTTCACGCGCTTGGCGGGCCGCTCCTGCTATCCTTGGCCCTTCGGGGTGACGTACACACCCACGCGCGTGGCGTGACTTTCACTCGCACGTGTATCCTATCCCCCCCCCCCCCCTCCACACACACACACACACACACACACACACACACCCCATCGAGCGTCTGCGTTTCCGGGTCTGAGACACCCAAGAAAGGCGAGGCGCTGCGTCTGCCAACGTGCTCTAGTAACAGACGAAGAGATATTTTAGACAAGTCAAAAGTGATGGATTTATGTAGTTGGAACAGAAGATGGGAATAAACTGAAACGTGTAGGTAAACTTGCACCAGAGATATTTAATAATAAAACATCACTGCTGCATACGATAATAGCGACAAGGAAACCAAGAGCGCTTTAACCAGCCCCGCTTGATGGGTGTGCTTCTGTTTTAAGAGCCCCCATGTAAACGCATGTTTAAGATAGCAGGTCTCCAGCATCCGACTTATGATTGATGAATTCGGTTTTTTTTCCACCACGTCACTGTTTTGCATCTTGTACTCACTGTAGTTACCCGAGCCAAAACACTTCAAGAATAACCCTCGTACAAATATAGAGCGACAGCGCTGGAACACTTTGACAGACACGTCTGCGGGAACCTCGTAAGTGAAATGCCCTTGGAGCCCGTGTGGAGTTGAGGGAAACTAATCACAGGTTGTGGCTGTCTCCTTGTGGTCCAGTCACTCGTCACCACAGAGGCAGAGGGAAGGAGAAAGTTGAAGGGGCTCAGCATCCCGCTGGCGTCAGCATGGTGGAAATACCGGGTGGAGGGCTGCACCCACCGGCGAATCCAGCAGCGCTGCCACGACTTGCGTCTGTTATCGATTATGGCACAACTTCTTTGTAGATGATTAGTTATTTTTCGCTCGACGCCTCGGTAAATAAAGAGACGGTTGGATGAGATACAACGATTGTAGTGGACTCATGTTTACAAATAAATGCCCCTGTTTGCCACCCCATTCTGAATATAATATATAGGAACAGTATTATCTTTTGGTGAGATTTTATAAGTGCACATGTGAGTCCATATTATTATTATTATTATTATTATTATTATTATTATTAACAGGAGCATAGACACAGCAACAATAACAGTAGTACTATTACTGTTTATTTATTAACACAAATACACACGGATCTAACATCATCATTTCCATCACATTTTGCTCCCTCGTATAGGATTTTTTAAAAATGTGTTATACACCTGTAGCATCTACACGTTTTGCGAATTCTGTATGGTGCCCAGTACAAATTATACCGGGTAGGTAGTGCTGTAACGTTATGGCTATATAACTCATCTTTATTTTTGACACAATCGGTTGCATCAATACCAACTGTTGGCCAGTTTAGTGTTTACAGATGGTACTGTAGAAAGCATGGTTCATAGGCTGGGGCTCCTGAAGCACCTCCCCCGTAGTTTCATCCCCTTCCCGATTGGTCAACTTGTAAGTGCAGGCGCGAATGAAACAAGACCTTCTGTCACAAGGGAGTATTCGCTTAGTGATTATTATTGCATGCATTCGTGTGCTTCCATTATACGGCCGGACAACGCACACTAATTGTTTATTTACTTTTCATGCGGTAGTTTTGCACAAGTCAGTGACACCCGTATGGTTTGAGTTCAGAGTATTCGTTGCATTTATAGTAGTGATCATGGTAGGGTCTGAAGCACAAACCCTTCGCACAGCAGCCTTTAAACAGAAGTACACACTGGTATCTCGACTTAAGACTTAAGACGCGGCTTCACAGCACAGTCCCTGTAGCCTAATCAGCCTTCATCTATATGTATAAGACACACAATAGCAGTTACCTGGAAATTACATTGCATTGCAAAGTACAAAAAAGCTAGAAAACCGGACTCGGCAACCCGGTAATATCGAGTTCCACGGCCACTGATATATTTGCTTAACAGTATAACAACTTTCAACCTGTCACTTATAGATCACGAGCTAGGAAAACCACAATCGGAGAGAGAATACGATAACACAGAGAAGCATGGGCTAAAAAGCTGATTACCTTCTTCGGCCGACTTCATGTTGGCGGTCAGAGACGAGAGAAAGCGCAATCCCGTTTCCTTCCCCACAGCCTGCGGAGCAAGTGGTCCGAAGTTGAACTTGGAGGAGACTCGCAGACAGCGATTATCCTGCATTCAATTAGCGGCAGGTTGGCGTTTTTCGCAGGCGAAGATGTCGATATTAAAAAGTAATTTCTGATATCAAAAAAATGAAAAAACAAATGACACCATTTATCCTGCTACAAATTAAGAAATAAAACCTTAATTCTGCAAAATCTGGATAAAGTGAATGTAAAACGCCTTTGTCTACACTGTTACAGTGGCAGATTATTTAAAGCACTTTGTGACAGCAGAGCGATACTTTCATATAGAATGCAAAGAGAATTTGGCAGTAGGTGAAAAGTTAGATTTATTCTAAATGAAAAGTGACCGCTCCCGCTCCTGAGAAGGATTGGCTCGGTGTTTTTTCTCTCTGTCTGGTAATATTGTCATTCAGATTTCAAGTGACTCTGGGTTTGCGTGACGCAGAGCTTGTCAAGGAGGTAGACGGCTGCCTTTTTAAAGCTGGAAAACACCTCCGACGAGCAGATCCGCCCCTTTCCAGCAGTGACGCTGGGCTCGGCTTCGGACGCGGAGAGCCGAGGTTGTGCGACGCTCGCTGCGCTGGGATTCCAGATGCAGACGTGGGAGCGGGGCGGGCGGAGCGCCAGTTTGTCTATTTACTTTGGTTATTTGAAACGTTTCACTGCTTTGTTTATCTTGTTCACCCGTTTGTTTATGCCGAGATTGGCATGCTTAAATAAACATATGACCTTGTTAATTAACTAAGCTTACAAACAAAAAGTCCAGTATCACACAATGCACATAGACAATATAATCATCTGTAATTTTATGGGACAATAATATTGTTAGGACAAACACAATGCGGGGATCACTATCAGTCACAAGATTTCTGTTCAGCTTTTTTCCAATATTTGGCCGTTTTATAATATATGACGCAGTTCTACATTTATTTTTTAAAAAGCTGCAGGATGGAGGTTTGTTTTTTTTTATAAGGAAACAATTTTCCCTTTTGTAAAATCTTGCTTTGTTAAAAATCTTGTGCAATGAGCGCCCAACAATAGACCGACTGACGCCAGCTCAGAGCTGAGAAGTTGTAGCTTAGAAACGCTGTATTATAAGTTATATGTAATATATAAGGGTCGATCGGACTATGAATTTATAATTAGTCCGTTTGAATGATCAGCAAAATACTTCGTAAAGAAAATGAGCGAGTAACAAAGGTATTTGCCGCAAGAATCTTAAGAGCAGCTGGCAGATGTAATCATCGAATATAACTAATCATCACCAGATTTCAGAATCAATTGAGAACAAATTAAGCAGGCTTTAGCGCTGGGAATTCAGTCCTTAACCCATGAATCGTCTTCTCGGCTTTGCGCTGCATGCGTTTGTACTTAAACCAAGATCTCCTTCATGGCCAAGCTGCACTGACCATATCACCGTTGCCATTCTGAGTGCTCTGTGACATTGTATTTCTAAATGGGTCTTTCAAATTACCATATTTCCTCATTGTTACCAACAAATCTAATTGATATTTTGTTTATTGTTGCTTGCTAAATATTTCTTTCGGACCTAGAGGCTGGTTTGTATGAATTAACGCGTGCTTTTACTATAGGCCTATATTTTAACAATTGAAAAATGCAATATGTGTCGTACAGAACAATTCATGTACAGTTAAGTTCCAGTGAGCCCTGTTATCGGTGCAGATGGTTCAGATTGAGAGCATCTGTTTTTAAAAGAGGCTAAGAGTAAACAAGCATTCAGGCTGCAGCTTTCACTCAACCTTTGGTTTAGCAAGAGTTAGAGTCACACTGATTCACACCCAGGTAAACTTAAGCCGGGAGTATGTAGTTGGAGAAAAGTGAGTGGAGTCCCCCGCGGTCGCCAGTGTTACTCAGACCTTAGCTGTGCAAATCAATTTAGTGGCACCAAATATTGCTATATTACACTATAACTGCTACATACACTTGGGACAAAGAGGGATGCTGATCCAGTCACCATTATTTACTCAGAGTTGTTACTAACCAGAATCAGGCTCACGCAGATTTAAGATACTACAGTCGGATGGCCCCTTTGCAGGGTATGACTCAAATAATAATACAGATTACTATGTATTAAGACAAATTCCATTGTATTTATATAAACGGCAAAAGCAAACTTTAAAAGTAGCCCTATATCTGTACATTTTCATACAAGAGACAAGTGATTTCTGCCATCCATACATTCCACTTTATTTAGTTGTTTTTTTAAAGAACATTATATCAGTTATGTTATGATAAATTGTTACAATATACCGGTAGGTTAATAGGGGTAATTGTATACTGTACCTATCCAAGATCCGGAAATTGAATGTTTTTTTTTTCTTTTCCTAATACGCCTGCTGCAAATACAGCACATTGCTTTTAAAGTTATTTCCATATGATTGCAATTATAAAGACATCGTAGGACTTTAAAGAAGTGTGCATTTAGGTTATTGAACGTCCAGGCGTTTGTGCCAGTTCTTGTATAACTCCCCATCGTTGAATCACAGCGTAGAAATCTCTCCGTAGTCACTGGCTTACGGTTTCTCTACAGAACACAGGCTGTGATGACTGTTAACTTGAATGACCATAACGACTGTTTTTGTAAGCATTGCGGTTCGAAAACGATCTAGTCTAATCTTGAACAAGGTGCCTGGCGTGACTTGGTTTTCTCAGTCATTTAAAATGGCAATTAATGTTCTTGGTAATTATTATTAATGATAACTGCAGAAGCTTCTGGTTCAGAGGCAATGGTAAAAAATAATAATAAATAAACAAATAGTGTTATGTACATAGAAATCACAATATTGCTGATTTGCTAGCCTCATGTTTCCATTCTGCCTGATAGTTCTCCCCTTTTCACGTACTTATTTGAACTTTTTGAGTATGGCGGCTCTCTGGCTAAACCTGCGACCCCAAGCGTCAAGCTGAGGCTCAGTTCCTAGATCTCGCTCACTCTGCCCGTGTCCAGGTAAGTACCCTGATTTCCCAGACCAATCCAAAGACACATGGCTTAGCTGAATTGGTGTTTTTCAATTGTCAGGACATTCTCTGTGTCATGGTGATGTTAGTTATGGACTGGCATCCTGTGCTGGGTGTGTCACACTTCCTAGAATATGCTCCACGCTCAGCGCAGCCCTGAATTAGATAAGCAGTTATAGAAATTGATGTATCTCTTTTGATCCAAAGTGACTTACAATTACAGTGATGCCCCAGCCTATCGCGGAAGTTACGTTCCCGACCCATCGGCTATAGGTGGAAATCCACAATATAGAAAGACCATATAAATAAACATTTTTAAAATATAGTTTAAACCTTAAAATACCCCTCCAACATGCTTTAAACACATGCAAACTAATTTAAAAAAATAACTTTGTAAACACATATGGTATGTGGATGTTGGGCTAAGGATATTAGTAACATAATAAATCACAATAATAATATTTGATGTATATATATACACATCACAGAGAACTGTGATGCATTCTGGAAAAATCCGCGATATAGCGGGGGCACGATAGCTGAACCGCGATATAAGGGGGGATCACCGTATATCCGTTTGTGCACCTGAATCTTATACTGAACCTGACTTGCCTCACTAACTTGTTCAAGTACTTTGAACCAAATACTTTTGGGTTATGTGTCCATTTTTTTTTTCTACTACACTGCCAGTGGCTATTTTTTTAAATATTATTCTCCAAGCGTTAATGACTTTGGATTGTTAATGATTATTTTTAATGGCATGTAATTCTTGGCCTTGTGGAAAATGGCTGCCATGTGTAGCCAGCTAGCTTGTGTGGTGCCAAGAATATCTGCCGATTCCTCAAAATCTGATTGGGCAGCAGCTGGAGGATGGCGCACACAGGCCTACTGGGATTCATGGGCGACATATTCTGAATGATTTTTTGAAATGCTTGTAGTAGGCAAATAGTCCTTCTGCAGCAATGAAATCAGGCCTTTCCAGTCACTGTGACAAGGACCAGAGGTTCCACATTCCGTTAGCATCCTACGACTGCGCTTTCTACCTAAGCGCTTATATTCTTTGTTTATTTGAGTTGAATATAATGTGTTGGTGTCACGTTACGTGATGTTAGCCTGTAGCAGACGCTTTTATCTAAAGTGTCCCATACGTTTCACACTCTCATTGTAGCCTGTGAGGCTTTTCACTGTGTACTTTCAGAAACTTCTCCCTTCGGCCGCCCCCAAGGTGCCACCTCCAAACCTGCAGCCCTTGTTGTGTCTGATGTTCAGGATCCCCTGCTGAAGGACCATTAACCCATAACCGCTACCAGTTAATGTGGATTTTCACTGCGGAGGTCTGTACCAGAAGATTACATGCGGAGGTCGGTACCAGGAGATTACATGCGGAGGTCTGTACCAGAAGATTACATGCGTGAACAGTTTTTTGTGCCAGGACTCAGCAGTAGGTCTTAAGGCTTCAGCGGCAGCACTGGTTACTGAGTCCTCCATTCCAACTGCCCTCACTGTAGCTGCAATCTTCCTTCCTCTGCGATACCACTGTATTGACTGAGCGCGGGTTTGAAAACAGATTTCTCACAATCAAGCACCAAATGACCAAATATTTAGTGTCTACAACTGGCTGAGTTACAGAAAGTGAAACGCAATAAAAAATATCATTTACAAGAACGGACCGTTCAGTGCTACAAAGTCCTGCTTAAAAGCTAAGTGATGTTTTAAACTAATAAATTATTCAGTCTTCTTCAGGTTTCACAGATGTACGTTTCCTCTTTAGTTGTATGGGATGCTTTTTCTGGTGTTTTCTTCTATAATCTACTATGCAGATATTTTATGGGAAAATCTTCAAGTTTAACACTTCAGTCATGCTCGCTTCACTGTAAAGATCATTTCCACCAGAATTCTCTTCATGTTCTTTGCAGAGATTTTTTTAGGGCTGTTTGTCTGCTCATTGCTGAACAGTAACACAACAAAATTAAGAGTATAATTAGCACTTATGAGGTCAAAAGTTTATGCCCTTAATTAATATCTAGTATTTTTTTTTCTTAGGTGGGTGGCTGATTATTAACTCAGAACACCATCACTAATTTTTAGGTCAGACAGTAGGCCTGCAGAAATCATTAAGTCCTGTGGTGGGTGAGAGACTGGTGTGTCATCACATACACTCTCGCCTTAGACTCTGAGTCATGGGGCGAAAGTGCGGACCCCGAAGCCCTTGGGCCGAGAATGCACAGGCACATGTCGCTGGTAACTCACACTCTCCGTTTCCCAACGGCCCACCCATCAGGTTTCACCACGTGTGGGACATTATCCAAGCGCTCCGACGGGGGACGGCCCTCTAGACGGGAGGCTTGCCGTGAAGCGGAGCCCAACTTCACGGCAATTTTCAGCTTTGGAGCAGATTATATTTTATTTAATTCCTTTGAAAAGTTTATTAGTTTGGTATTGTTGCGAATTGAGTAATGATATGCTGTTATGAAACGGAATGGTTTCACTTGCCTGCCTTGTGATTGTCACATCAAGCTCTATTATAATGATTTAAACCATGGGGGGTTTGCCAAGTCCTTTTTACAGCCATGCCTCAGTCAGGCTGAAGTGCTTTAAAAAGCCTTTTATGCCGGCTCTGGGACCAAGGTGGCAGGGGTTGGGGAGAGGTTCTGGGTTGGGCAGCTGCCCCAGCTTTTACTTACCGGTGGAGAACTCATGAAGAACTGCCTTGAGTCTTGAACTGCACATCAACACTAACGACCCTATAGCATTCCTCTGGCACGACCCTATAGTACTCCTATAACACTCCTCTGGCACGACCCTATAACACTCCTCTGGCACGACCCTATAGCACTCCTCTGGCACGACCCTATAGCACTCCTCTGGCACGACCCTATAGTACTCCTATAACACTCCTCTGGCACGACCCTATAGCACTCCTATAGCACTCCTCTGGCACGACCCTATAGTACTCCTATAACACTCCTCTAGCACGACCCTATAGCACTCCTCTAGCACTCCTCTGGCACGACCATATAGCACTCCTATAGCACTCCTCTGGAAGTTTCACAGGAAAATCCTAATATATTTATCAAAGTGTGAAGGCTAATCTGTCACGTTTCAGGAGTCACAGCCATGGAAATTCGTAACGGGAGTTTGCTTTTCAGGCTCGTCGCCTTTGTCTGCCCACGGAGTTCCTCCGTTTCGCTTCCTGAGCTTTTTCTTCCAGAGACTCGGGTGTGCTGCTGTATCAAGCTTTTCCTGGAGAACAGCAGACGTGAAACCAAAGAGAAGACCGCCTTCTGATTCTGCTGGGGAATGATCTTGGTTAAGCTGTAGCCTGAGAGGCGTGAGGTCACACTGTAGCCTTAAGAGCAACGCACCCCCAATTCTGTAACCCCCCCACCATACCACCCTTTGTGTTCAGCTATAATTAATTAGCATATTCTGGCTGGTCCTGATGTTAATGCTGATGTTGATGCTGCCAAATTGCCCATAGGTGTGCATGTGTGGGGGAAGGGTGTGTGACTGTGCCCTGCGATGGGTTGGTGCCCCATCCTGGGTTGTTCCCTGCTTTGCATCCCTAGCCTCCAGGATAGGCTCCCGACCCACCATGACCCTGAATAGTATAAGTAAATGGATGGATGGATGGATGGATGGATAGATGGATGGAATGATGGATGGATGGATGTCTGGCCCCGGGTTATGGCAGAGCCTGCCGCCTGTGGAAAGCACTGGGAAGCAGGAACACCAGGATTCGTCCAATCAAATCATTCGCACATAATAATTCTGTTTTATTATGCATGCGACAGCACGGTCCGTCTGAAGTGTGAGGGGTGACGCTTAAATAACACTATCATTCATCCTACTGGCAAACACCTTCTCCAAGCAGATCAGACATCGTGGGTCTCTGACGTTCTTTCCGAAACAACTTACTAATAGGAGCAGTTACTGGAACTTGATCCCCACAGTAAAACTAGATCGAGTTGATGCATTCGTCACTTTTTTCCTTCATTATTTTTTTCAGTGATGTGGATGGTGCAGTGATGGCTGCTGGGGGCGAGACCTGAGCTGTGTGGAGGCCAGTGATCCAGAGATGTGACAGGGCAGGGCGGCGTAGGGGGACTCATGGGGAGGTCAAACCCGCTACAATTCCCCTGGAATGGGATCGAGCGGCTTAACGTGAGCCCTGACAGGTCATTGGTGCCGCTGTTCACTTAGCAGAGAAATGGTGGATCTTTATGTCGTTTCCAACATTTAGACACGGAAAATCGAGATGTGAGGCTTTATCGCACTGTCTGTGAGTTTATTTAAGTAATTCAGGAGGGACACACTTTGATTTTTGACCCGTTTTACAATGGTTTCCTTTCTGCTGTGCTGTAGAGCAGTCAAAAATAACCGCGGCGTGGCGTCCAGTAAAAGGGTTTCCTTCAGATTAAACAGCGAGTCTGGCCACTATCAGGCGAGGACAGGATCAGCAGAGGCAGCGTGAAACACAATATCCCGCTGTGTTCGTGCGCGGCTGGGAGGGTCCCTCAGCATGAGGGCTTTCCTGTTCCCAGGCTTCCGCTCACTGTGCTCAGCGACGGAATCCCCTCTCCCGCTTCCTGGAGTGCTACAGCCGGTTGCCGGGTGACCCTGGAACTTTGCCAGCGAGGTTTCCAAGGCGGCGGCAATCCCACTGGGGGGACCCCGGGGCTAGGGAGTCAAGTGCGGCGGCTCCCTGCCGCAGGGGTCGCCGTGGCCAACCCGATTCTGCTGTGCCAATTTGCCGCCATTTTTATTATCCTTCCAGAAAACTTAAATTGACAAAGAGCCGCGTCCTCCAAGCTCTCTATCTGCCCCCGGCGCTGGCAGACAGGACGTGAGGGTCACCGCCTGCGCCTGCCTTCCTGACCGTCTGTCTGTTGTTGTTGATAAATAAGAGCTAGGTGATGCTCACACGGAAAGAAAAATAAGCCATGTGTCGGCCCACCAGAGGGAACTTCGGTAAAGGCCCGGAAGACAACGCAGCTGCGTTTTATGACTCAGGTCATATTATGGATCCCTTTTATTTTTTTAATTCGGCCTTGTCAGTCATCACATGAGGAGAGATCGTGGCGCAATTTTGCGATAAAGGCCAGACAGACGGTAACATTTCATTAAGCTGCAGGAACTGAATGGAACTAAATGGTGCTTAGAATTCTCCAATCTGTCGGCTTCTCCATTTGTGGAGATCTGGGGTTTCCCTACGCGCTCACGCAAATAATTCAGTAAAATTTACCGTGATTTTGCGTCTTAAAAGAATTTGCACAATCATCTCATAACGGGGCTGGGGTCAAACCCATAACCCTTGAAGTAGGATGCGACCACATCCCTATTGGTTCAGTCACATGTCACATGAGTTCGTTCACTTTATTTCGATCAGAGGTACAGTCGAGGTTAAACATCATCCGAGATCTTGGTCACCATGTCAAATCCTCGATCCTCCCTGGCGTGACACATGTGTCTGCTGCATTTGGCCCCCGGCGACCTCTGTGTGCCAACTTTCACCCCGTTCCACCATCGCCGACGCCCCGATTGCTCAAGCTAGGCTGGCCTGGCCCATCGTTGGCACACGGCATCCCCTCTAACAGAACTCTGTCTCCATGATGCCACACCCCATCTTTGTCATTTTTTGTAGGATGCGACATTTGGGGCCATGATCTTTAATAATAATAATAGATACTTTATTGATGGGAAAATGCCATATTGGGGGGAATTTCTCTTTATGCCAATTTGCTCTCTGTAGGTGAGAGCAAGCTGCCTATGACCATCGGCCACCCACAACAACGTCCAGGGAGCCAAGGCCCCCACCCAGGGACCCGAAGATGTCCCGAGGCTGGGCTCGAACTGATGACCTTCTGATCACAAGCACAAAGGCTTAGCCCACGGATTTGTGTGTCAAAACCTACACAATACCCACCATGTGTTTTCTCTGACTGAAAGGAGAAAATGCTTTTCTGAGCAGAGGTGGACAGTTAAGAAAGTACAAATCCAGACCAAGATTTTGTTTCAAACAACCAGTTGCGCGCTGACTGACTGTGACTCTTTATGCTCAACTGGTTGGCTGGAACAAAATCTTGCTCTGTATTTTCACTTTCTGAACCTATCCACTGATTCTTAGACAATTATTGTGAATGAAAGATCAGAAATATAAGAAGGAATCACATAAGAAGAGAAGCACATTGCAGACTCCACACTGCACCATCTGTGTGCTGAAGAAAAATACTGTTGCAAAATCATTGGCAGGAATAAACTAAAATCACAAGTGTGACACGATGATGTATTAGAGGGATCTGTTTCACTGTTTGGCCTCCTGGTTCTGCTCACTCCCCCTCTCTGATTGCGTGTTTCCTGCGTCGTCAGACTTTAACTGAGGTTTTTGCCCCAGCCGGGGCAGGCGTGAGGCACCAGGAAGGCTGGACCGCTGAATGCAGTTGCTAGGTTACCGGGAGCCTTGCATCGCAGTGACTGTGATGGATTCCAATCCAGCTGGAGGAGAAATGTCTTTACGAAATGCACCTTCTTCACACACACACACACACACACACACACACACACACACACACACACTCACGCTGCCCACACTCACTCCTCACAGTGTACATGTCACTGTGACTCAGCATCACATTCCATTCCATGACCAGCCCCCAAAATGCAGACACATCATGCGATACACTCTTTCTCTTCCAGAGACTCACACCATTCATTACCTGCCCCGGTCATCTTGGGGACTTCCCACATACACAGCATAAAGGACACAAACAGCTGCCTTGTGGCGATGATACAAAGTTAGCAAGGTCCCTACTCACGGTGCCATCAATGTTCCTCCTCCGGTCACCATTCATGGTGGGTTTCCCATTTACAGTGTGCTATATTGCCAGTATGACCGTCATGGGGTCTGTATATGAATTTACTTGATCTGCTATAGCATTCTGGGAGTCTCAAACTTTGCCCTGTGACCCCAGCTGTGTACGAAGTGCGCTACGTGATGTCAGAAAGCAAAACACCTCTATGGGCTTCAGAAGCAAAGCAGAGAAACATTTCCAGCACTGGGATAAACATAAGAATGTAATACATATTAGCATTACTAACTAAATTTTGTATTGTGCAATGTCCTGGAAAAGGTGAATAATAATATGAGGAAATGACCGTGCAGGGACAGCGTGGGGTCGGGCTTGGGGCTGGTTAGCGTTACTTCACATCTTCAGCATTTGGGGGTCAAATCTCACTTCTGCTTTGTTTGTGTTAGTGGCTTTGCATGTTCTTCCAATGTCACATGGGGTTCCTGCAGTCCAAAGACATGCGGTTAACCTAATTGGCACCTCCGATCCGTCCGTGGTGTGTTTCTGCCATGTGATGAGCCGGCGTCCCCCCCCAGGCTGGACCCCAGGCTCGTGTCTAGTGCTGCCTGGGAGAAGCTCCAGCATAAGTGGTTGGAAGATTCTTGGATAGAAATTCCCCTCTGCTGAAAAACAGAAGATGAATAATACACAAAAACATCGCTCCATTTGTGCTGACATTTACAAGATGAGCCACTAGGGTCAGCCGCGAAGAGTAATTGTCAGCCCCCCCCCTCCCCATCCTGCCGCTGCCGACCCCAGCAGGAGATAGGAGGAAAACACTGCCCACTTGACACACTACATCAGTCCTGGCCAGGGGGCTGCTCTCTGATTGCTGGTAATTCCATCTGTGCTGGTGAGCATCCAGGCTAATTTCAACAGGGCTCTCTTAAAGGCAGCGATGTGGCCAGCGGAGTGGGGTATACCACCGGAGCAGCCACTGGCTGCGGCCTTCAGAACCGACGCGTAAAGCGCCCCCTCCAAAAACAACACAGGGCCCATCTGAACGTGTTCCGCGTGACTGTTTGCTCATGCTGATAGCTGCTCACTTGTTTTTTTCCGCCCAGAGGGAACAGGCCTGGTCTGCTGTTGGCCCAGAAGCCGCGGCTGGCTAATACACGCGCGTTATCGTGGAAAGGAAAGATGCAGAATAATTTTAGCGCACGTCCGTGACACCTGTGTTAGCTGGATTGGTCATTGTGTCATTCAGGAAGATACATGCAGTACTGATTTTTAAGCTTCACCTTAATAATAATAGGCAAAATTGGTAGTTCATGTACGTTTATGTACATATTTAAAGTAGCTTTAATATTTGTTTAATCAGTAAATCCTGTTTGCGTGTTGATTTGTACGCATATGATGCAATGTAAGACGACACAATCTAAGTACCTTTACTGTCCATTCCTCTCTTTTCACTGACTGGTTTAAGAGGAAAACTTTTAAACACCTTGTTTGTAAAAGATACAGGGTTCTTTAGTGAAAGAAATCCAACTGAAAAGTTCTGTAAATGGAACCAGCATCTGAAAACTCCTAGCTAAATGGCACTATCTGCCATTGAGTCTGGGTATTAAACGGCGGCCTTCTGGTTTTGATAAGCCTTCAGTAACATCCTGAGAAGCGAAGCTCAGGAAGTGAACAAAGAGCAGGACACTGGGGCTTTGAGAGCCTGATACCGCCACTGTAACCAAGTCATGTGACAAAACGTCACCAGGACAGCTGATGTTTACACCGCTGTGCAAATTGGTGCTTCTGTCTCACCTCCACCTCATTATAAACAGGAGCTTGTTAACCTCAAAATCACAATTTTGGCTCAATTTATGCGATTACGCGTAATTCATCAAAATAAATATCTTCTTGTTGAGTCTGACATGTCTGCTACTGTCTGTTTCAATCAGATCTAACAATGGATTCACTCCATCGAAGCTATTTACAGTATTGGTATTTTAACGTCACTGTTAGGACCAGGAGTTGCTGCAGCTAGATTCAAAGTTAAGTGGTGCAGCAGATACCCTGTATGTGAAAGCAAATACCAGAGAGAAACCTGGAAAGATGGAGAAGCGGAAAACACGTTTCAGAGTACAGCATAAACAGGATATAAAGACCCCACCCTCTCCCCACGCCCCACGCAGGGCCTAGGGAGGGATGTGACTGCCTGCATCGGGCATATTTCAGTGAGGAGAGCGCTCATCCGGTGAGGAAGATAGGAACTCTGACGCTTCATGATCATTAGCTCTTGTGCACAGTGGATCTGTTGTGTTATAGTGAAAGAGGGAAGGGAGGATTTCAGACAGAGGCAGCGCCATGAGCTCGTAGCAGCAGCTTTTTAAAGGCCATCTAGGTTTTCAAAGTGCTCAGTGAAACCTTAAAAACACCTTTTTCCATCTTGGGTATTTCGCAAACCATTTAACATTCATCTGCTTTTCTGATGTTTTGGTTTTGCAAGGGTTTCCTTGCATGGCTGTGTGTGTCAGCGTGTGCGTCTATATGTGGGTGTGTGAACGAGGCGTGTGTGTACCTGTGCGTGTGGCTATCGGGGCCACTGATGTGCACGGGCCATGGTGCATAAGCGTGCACGCTGCCTCATGTGTGTGGCTGTACTTATACCTTGGACATGTGTTTGTGAATGACTGTGCTGTGTGTGTGTTTAGGGCTGCTCTTTGCCGTGTATGTGTGTGCGTGTGCATGTGAGCGCGTGCGTGTGTGCGTGTATGTGCGTGTGTGTGCGTGTATGCGCGTGTGTGTGCGTGTATGCGCGTGTGTGTGCGTGTGTGTGCGTGTATGCGCGTGTGTGTGCGTGTATGCGCGTGTGTGTGTGTGCGAGTATGCGCGTGTGTGTGCATGTGTGCGTGTATGTGCGTGTGTGCGTGTGTGTGCGTGTGTGTGTGCGTGTATGCGCGTGTGTGTGCGAGTATGCGCGTGTGTGTGCATGTGTGCATGCCTATTGATTACTCAGCAGCAGAATGCGTCACGGCTGCAGTGAAGCAGCAACAGGTGTCTGGGAATCCTTCCTGGCTGGGGCCCTCGATCCCTCGCTCGTGTACGGGGGGGGGCTCTGAATCACACACAGGCTCCCCCATCATACTGCTCGCACCCCCCCCCTGATCGAGCAGCCCCCACGTAGGTAGGGGGGGTGTCAGTCTGCCCCGTGATCGTCTGCTCAGGGAGCCACAATCGAAGGCAGCATTCCCACTACGCATGAGTAACATGTAACGATGACAGTTTATTAGCCATTTGTACATATACAGCTACATACTCATTTTCCCTTTTTCTTTCTTATTCCATCTTAGGCTTCGATGATAAACACAGACAAAGGTGACAGCAATGCATGGCATCAGAGTGCAGGGTGTTAAGGGTTAACAGCCACGCTGAAGGACCCAAAGGTGATATGATTATTCTGCCAGTCACAGGATTTTAACCAACAACCTCATCATTTCTTTCATGTCCCATACTAGTTTTCTATGCAACACACAGACAAAGGTGAGAGCCTTTCTCACAGAACCAATGGTTGATTACTATGATTACTCTGCTGGTCATGGGGTTTGAACCTGCAACCTTCTGATCCTGAGCACACAGTCCCAACTAGCGTAATTTTAAAAAGTTGTGTGCTTTATGTTTCTATATGTTTTACCACAGCTGCACTCCCAACAGACACACCTGGCCACCCTTGTCCCCCGACTCCTGCCTGCATTTATTTAGCTGAAGCTTATGGGCTTATTCTTGTCAGGAGGAATTCCCAGGCCCAGACTGAAGTAGCACACATGCTGGTGTACGCTTAGCGTGGTTTAGATGAAGCAAGGTAGCAATGACCCGCGTACAAAAAAAAAATTAATGTGACTCAGTCTCCAGAGTTACTGGAAATTGATGTGAAATGGAGCCGTCTGAGGAATCTGACATTTAAATGTACTCCCTGGGAGGCGTCTGAGAGAATTGTCTACCTCATTGTGACACAGCTGAAGATGGAAAACAGTTTGTTTAAAATGCCATATGTTACAATTCATCATGCAAATGATTCTGACTTCGTATGATATAAGGAAGGAGTGTGATTTCTGTGGTGGTGATATGTCAGGCCTGATTTGGGACCTTGTCATTTGACATGACTGTCATGTGATTTGTAGAATACTTGATATATCTGTGCATTTGGTTTTCCAGTAGAAAAGTCTGAAGATTACTCTGAGAAACTGAAAGAGGGCTGCTGGTAAGCTGAAACATAGCTTGCATTCTCTAAGCATAATACTGAAGCTGAAATGTAACAAACATATTCAGCACATTACTCTGAAGCTGAAATGTAACAAATATTTTACTCTGATATTGATATGCAACCAATATGTTCTAATCATTTATCTGAAGCCAAAGGTCAACTTACATTATTAGAATGTTACTCTGAAGCTAAAATATAATCTGCATGATCTAATCATTAGTCTAAATCATTAGTCTGAAGCTGAATCATCCGTCTGAAGCTGAATCACCAGTCTGAAGGTGAAAACGATTAAATGATTGCTCTTAAGCTGAAATACAAACCAAAAGATCAGAGTATTACTCTGACTATGAAATGCAACCTACATGATCAGTACATTGCTCTGAAGCTGACATGGGGTTAGAGAATGACTCTGAAGCTGACATGGGGTTAGAGAATGACTCTGAAGCTGAACTATGGCTCACATTTACCTTGAAGGCCTTGATATGCTGGGAGGAATTCAAATATAATATAAGCTAAGGTTTTCATGGAAATGAGCCATTAGGTCTTTGGGCCATGGAGGGCAGGGTGGGGTTGGGTTGCGTGAAACACGGCCCTGTCCACTCCACCCACTCAGCATGCAGATTTGACTGTCAAACCTGCGGAGACACAATGAGCCCCTGTGTGTTTGCGTAGTCGCTCTGCTGAGGTTCTCAGTAAGTGTCTGCCTGTAATTACCCAGCCAGCTCCCACATCTGAATGCGTCTTTTTCTTCAAGGATTGAAATCTCGCTTTGAACAACAAAATGGGCCAAGCAGCTCTCTTAGTTGTCTTCAAAGTTTACGATAATGCACGGGCTTGATAAAGGGGAGCTCCCTAGCTCATCATATCTGACAGCGCAAGTCAAACATTCATGTCGGTGTTTTTCAGAGTGATTGATCATCTGCCACTGTTATTGTCCATGGAATACAGCCATCTATCATCACTGTCCACGTCTCACTACCTGTCCACTCTCACTGTTTAAGGTCCATCACCTGGTTTCTGGTTCATTAGGAGATCTTTGGATCTCTGTTATTTCAAAGCAGGTAAGAACCGTACTGCAATATTTACAGTACTACACATATTCAGTGTTACTACTATATAGAAGATTTATGTCTAAGTGCTTCCACCTACCAATATAGCGGTGAAAACCCATTCTATAAAGACACTTAATGATCATGTCTTGCACAGAGTAGAAAGACTAGGGGTCTAATTGCTATGTCTGTAGCTACATTCCCGAGCTGTGATTTTAACGTCTTACTCCTGTGGTTATGGGTGTGCAGATATTCAGGCAAAGTAGTTTATATATTATTCATTAAGGAAGGTATGTGTCCATTCAGAAGCTCCATCGGAAACGATAATCAAAGGCACGCAGCGGCTGGGGAATGCTAGGGTAGTGTGTCTGCCCACATCAAATACAACAAGATGACCTGCTGGTGCTGGACACACACACGCATACAAGTACACACAGGCAAGACAAGCAAGACAGCCTTCAGTGTGTTAGTGTGTTTACGATCATATGTGCGCAACATTGCACACTTAGCTGGCTAAACAATGACGGATTCCCATACCTGGGGCCTTTTTTCAGAAAGCTACTTAACATTTGACAAGATACCCGGCTAAGCAAGTAATCCTGCTTTCTGAAAGAGGTCCCTTACCTACCTTTGAGTCTTGAAAACGGGGACGGTGTCGAATGCTTGAAAACAGCGATAGCTAAATCGCTGTGCAATGCTGCCACCTGTTGATCACAAACTGACAATGAACGTAAGTCGAAAGCTTAAATACAAATTCCAGTTCTATATCTTTGAATACTTGCTCAAATGATCATTTTGTATTTCAAACATCAGATAACAATTTTCAGTGTTTTCCTTTATTTTAAAATACTTTTCGACTGGGAATTGTAAAGAAAGATGGGTCATAAGTATCAGTAAACCTTAGAAGAAACCG
>JAODKF010000147.1:6518417-6528756 GCA_026779585.1 Mormyrus proboscirostris | reverse complement strand
ATATGAGGTAATCCTGTGTTATTTAAAGTCTGAGCTTTGTTGTTTTGTTGTTGTTGCTGTTTTGATGATGTCTTGTTGTTTTTGTATTATAATGAAAATGCAATAAATATAATTATAAAAAAAAAAAAAAAAAAAAAAAACTACATGAGCGGCTGCGGTTTCCTAGAGAAATGAACTGAACTCCTGAATTGAATCTTCACAAGATCAATGTACACAGAACAAAATAAAAAGCAAAACAAAAAAAAAACTCAGTCTAGTGGCTGTCAAACAGCTGTAGAATAATAACATTAGCAACCAACACGTTGAATCAGTTAAAGAATCCAATAACAAAGAATTAGAAAATTTTTAAAAATCACAAAACAAAAACGGACTAACTGCCAAGATGAAGGGTGGGCTCTATCCTGTCTGGCAGCCAAGAGGTTAATAATTCTTGTGCATGTCCCCGTACTCCAAAGCCTATTAATATTTCTCCTACATAGGAAGCTATTAATTGTAAACAGTATCTGTCACAGCCTGGACCACCCAGGTACTGAGAGTAATTACTTCAATAACTCGGCCTCTTGGTGTAAAGCGTGCCTTCATGTGCTGTGTGCATCAACTCCCTCCCTCTCATCCCTTTATAGAAATGTCTGCTACCTGTCCTGAGGCGGCATTAACCCCCCCTTTGGATGAGCGGTTTTGTTTGCCTCTGCTGGATCGTGGTTACATTTGCAGTTAATCCATTTCAGGTTTAGCTACCTCAGTTGCTGATGTGACTGGTTATTTTTGGCTGGACGATTTGCTGGTTAGCACGGAAGTTCAAATTTATAAGAATGGGATTAATCCTGAATTCTGGTGGTTAACTTGGTCGTTGCCTCTCTTTTCTCATTTAGAAATTCCCGTTAAAATAAACTGAGGTTTAAAACCACATACAGTAAAGCCACAATACCTCTCAAAAGGACTATAAGTCAATGATTTCTACAAGGAAACAGAATAGGTACAGTATGACTACAGATATATGTAGAGAATTCCTTATGGCTGTTTTAACTTTACAGGTAACATTAAAATTGTCGAAATATCAGTCAAACAGCTGTGACAGACTCATGAGGTCAACCAGGGGTGTACCTAGAAATTCTCGGCCCGACCAATTTTATAATTTTAAATATTCAGGGGCCCCTGTACAGTGTGGAGCACCCTGAATCTGCCAGTGTATTCATGCCCTTTCTGCTCCCCTTACAGTGCATTCATGCCCTTTCTGCTCCCCTTACAGTGCATTCATGCCCTTTCTGCTCCCCCGACGTCACCAGCCAGAAGAAGCAAAACCCTAAGACACAGGGGGGTGTGTCGTCAATGTCACTCGCTCCAAACGGCCTCCTGCTCACAAGCTAACTTTATAGATTTGTTACTCTGGCACCAGCAATGGGTGATGCGAGTGGCGTCTCTCTTCGTCTCGGGCCTTTGATATCTCACCACGCAGGAAAAAAATGGATATTTGCAGCTGCCAGTGGATTTTGTGAGTGAGTTTTCAGGTATCGTATCAACAGCTTGTTTAGAGGATGGATACCTTAGTAGAAAAAAGGACTCGAAAACAAAGGGGGAAGAAGAGGAGTGTAATGAGGAACGGAGAAAATGACACACGCACACACATGCACACACACACACAATCTGCAGTAATCTCCAAATAAAGACAAGGCGTTGCACCGTGTTTCACAATGATTATACTCTAAAGTACCAATTACTACGCGTCAGAAACTAGACCAAGCTGACAGTCTACAATAAAGCAAATCACTTCCAGTTGGAGGGACAGAAAATGTTAATACGAGGACAGCGAGCATCTCTGTAAAAGGAACTAGCTAATAAGGGTTAATGATGCATGTCAGGAAGCTGCAGTATGCTGGAGAAACACAGCTGGCTTCATTTTGTAAACCATTTGATATACACATCTTTCCAGTTCACAATTATCAAGCCAGGCTCAGGCCACTGGGGACAACTTAGTCCTCAGATCAGGAGATTGTCTCCTGCCCCCCAAATTGCAAGAGTAATACATTAATATAATATGCTGTCTTGCACCCTCCCCCTCCCCCCAACAGAGACACGCACACAGACTCACACATACACACGCACACACCAAACCACAGTTTCTCATTGCAGCAGTACTGTATTGCCAAAAAAATGTTATTTTGCAATATCAAGTCAAGCAGATTTAATTGTCATTTCGGTCATATGTATACAATGAAATGAAACATTGTTCCTCCTGGACCAAGGTGCACAAAAACACGATGACAGAAACAACACAGGACTACAACACAGGGCTACAACACAGGGCTACAACACAAGACTACAACACAGGGCTACAACACAGAGCTTCACAGTGAAATTTATAGAATATGTGAGTATCCTGGCCAGCTTTTTACATGAAACATATTTAATATAATTTGATTCTAAATTGCATTAATTGTGCTTTTTTCTGGAGGAAGTTCAGGAAATGTTCACAGACTCACCTACTTCGGACGTGTATTTTCCGACACAAAGAAAGACTTTGCTTAAGCCAGCTGCTAAAAGCACAACAGAAGCCCCTAACCTATAATTTTTGTCTCCTTAACCACTGCACCCCCTGCTGTCTAATGTTGTTCTGACCGATTCATTATTATTTCTGCACGGAAGGCAGAGCCTTGTTTTGTTAAATCCTTAAAGCCCTATTCTTAGGGCTGCTTGCAGAGATTGTTACGGAGAATTTATTGAAAAGACTGCCCGCTCCTTATCCCAGAGGGTGATCACGTTCGTCTTTGAGTGTTAAAGTGCGATATTAAAAAGAAAATCAAGTATCAAGTTTAATTTTGTTAAAAGGTCTACGGTATATGAACCATGAAGTTGACTTTGAGTTTCAATAAAATACAGATTTTTAATTTTGCTCCCGCTTCATAGCTTCATCAGTATGAGGACAGTGGACCTGCATTCGAGATTCAGGTCCCCCCGAAAGTCAGACTGACAGTGGTAAGATACATATCAGGCTAACGCTACAAGATACTACTAGAAGGTATCATTTAATCTGACTTTCTGAGTACAACATTAACCCAGAACTTTGAGGGAACTTTGAGCAGTACTAGCTAACTAGAAAATTATTCTTAATTATCAAGTTATCTTAATTTCAGGGGCAAGAAGATTGCCTGAGGTAAAGATACTGTTTACGGTAATTATGTGCTGATAAGTCAGTGGACAGCGACATGACGCTCATAACATTGTAGCTGCTCCCTGCTCATTTCTATGACCTGTACTGTAACTCTGTAGGATCAGCTAGAATTGGCAGATTTGATTTTATGTAGACGGCAGGAGAGAAGTTCTTGGTTTCAGTTGGTTTCAGGTGGCTTTGAATTCAACCTGCTTCGATGTCGCCTGCTGTCCTGGGATTTAAACTTCAGCTTCTCTTACAAACTCGGTCTGTCATTTGATTGAAGTCTGTTAAATTGAGGAGCGGTGAAGGAAAAATATTCATTATAGTCTTATATGATAAAGATGGAAAAAAATAACGTCACCTGATTATTGACTGTTATTCTCGTAATTTTTATTTTTTTTTTTCCCAAAAGCTGCTGACAGCTTGCAGCATAAACAGGAAGAAAAAAAACTTAAAACTTCTGGCGTGGAGAGAAATGTTGGATCAACTGGCCAATGTAGCATTTCAGTCTCACAGAATTCGAAACAGGCAAAACGACGTAAGACACATAAGATGCAGAATCTGCGTTTTTATCGCTTTGAGGAAAGAGGTCATCAAATGGCTGAGCTGCAGAGCATGCCGGAACGTAACTCCTAAAGACATCAGTCGGCCGTTGTTGTTTAGAGAAGCGCCATCCTGCTCACTCTCGAATTTAGACGGACCCAATTTAAACTAATATCTTCCTGTTTTGCTTCTCAATCCCATTATAAATATTTGACAGGAAGTATTTATCATTTGAGATACTGTATATGAAGCCCAAAGGGGTTTCCTGTACACACAAAGGTCAACGATTTTGGAGTATAAACACATGCACATACGAGAGTAAAAGCAAGCGTGCTCAACAGGCTACGACGACAATGACAAATGTCAGAAAAGTACACGCACATGCCCATTACACACACACACACACACACTCTTTTAAATGTTTGCTTTTGATTAGACAGCATAAAATATGTAAATATAAACCACACACCAAAAAGGATTTTCAGATTCGCGACCCAAAACAAAATCGCAGTTCCCTGAACCCCATCATGGCCACATGTACGCGCATACACACACACACACACACACACACACACACACACACGTACACAGCCTCCCGGTCAGAGCCTAACGTGTAACAAACCAGTCAACAGCAAAACTGAACTTATCCACAACTGTAATACTCTTTCAGATTTGGCAGTGCTAAGAACTCAATGTGTTTTGTTCAGGAGGAGGAGGCGGGGGGACCAAAGTATAGCCTGCTGTGTACCCGCCTCTCATTTCCATCGCCAGGACGCTTGAGTCGAGCGCTCTAATTACCCAGCGCTCTGACACTGTCACCTAGCCATTAGATCCAGCCCCCTCCCCCTGCACCCGCACCCGTGGCCGGCCGGGCTGTCTAAACAGCCTCTGCCGGTGGCTGCTGGGCGGTTATACGGCCACGGCGCGTCGCGCAGGTGACACTAATTATCGGCAGATGACAGCAGCCGGCCCGGCGTGTGGCAGATGGCGGCCCGCGGTCACGGCGAACGCTGGGGGTGTGCGTTCCACAACCACGGTCTCCCTTCCGCGTTCTCGCCCTCAAGGACCGAGCTCACTAACGAGTGAAGCCTGTTTTCCAGCGACAGGCTGTGAAGGTGAGGCAGCTCACCCAGGCAAGATGTCTGCCAGCGACCCCTGGGAGGGGTCCGACGGTCGGCATTGCATCTGCTGATCGGCATCCAGGCGAAGGGCTGATTAATCTCTGTCTCTGTGCTCCAACGGGAAGATTACACAAAGGGTACTGCACACGCGCGCACAAAGACTGTTACAATATTTCAGTCAGACCTGATTATGCAATGATCATCTACAAATATAAATATGTTGGGGGTATATTTTTATTTTTTATTGAAAAGCTAAATCTTTTTCCTTAAATCTGGTAAATGATGGACAAAGATTGTGTCTCTTAGGTTCAGCCATCATGTTGTCCTCTGAAATGAGCTAAATGGGAACATCCAAGGTAAACAGCAAAGGACAGCCGCAGCGCAATTTATACCACGCAAAACTGCACACCTTGCTGCTGCCACAATCACATTAAATCACTTTTTTAGTGCTAAACACAATGAATCTTGGAGAAGCATATGGTCGTGATTAAGCTGGATCAACAATGATGTCAGAGTTAACTGATTTCGGCTTAATGCTCAATTTGAAGATAAAGTAGCTGAGTGTTTCTCTCTCTCGTATTTCACACTTACACTTTGCCTGTCAGAGTGCGAGAGTGGCTACATAGGGTTAGCCTGTTAGCATTCATTGTTTTCCTGCACAAGCTCCTTAAGGTATTACATTAACAGGGTTGCCAGCTGTCATGCATCTGGAGTGACACTCACACTTTCAGACTCTCAGGCTCAGAAAAATTGTGAACTCAAAAAGTCTTACAGCAAATCTATACTATTCTTTTATAAACCTAAAATTAGCTACACCAAACGTGTTGGAGTAGTTTGCAAACCCTATACACTATTTATGAGATTACAAAACTGCATACATACATGCAGATGTGTGTGCAGACTTGTCTCAAATTGAAAATCTCACTCCAGCCCACTGACCTAAGCTGGCAACCCTATAGTAAGGTTTGTAGCTGCACAGGGTTAGCCTGTTAGCATGCTCTGCTTTTTCCAAAAAAGCTCCTCCTTCAGGTGTCATATTAAGGTGTACAGCTGAACATGGTTAGCCTGTTAGCATGCTCTGCTTATTCCATAAAATCTGCCCCTTAAGGTGTAATTGTAAAGTGTGTAGCTACACATGGTTAGCCTGTTAACATGCTCTGCTTATACCATAAAGGCTGCCCCTTAAGGTGTAATTGTAAGGTGTGTAGCTGCACAGCGTTAGCCTGTTAGCATGCTCTGCTTATTCCATAAAGGCTGCTCCTTCAGGTGTAACTGTAAGGTGTGTAGCTACACATGGTTAGCCTGTTAACATGCTCTGCTTATTCCATAAAGGCTGCCCCTTAAGGTGTAATTGTAAGGTGTGTAGCTGCACAGCGTTAGCCTGTTAGCATGCTTTGCTTATTCCATAAAGGCTGCTCCTTCAGGTGTAACTGTAAGGTGTGTAGCTGTACACAGTTAGCCTGTTAGCATGCATAGTAAAATGTCACAGAAACATGCAGTAAGATTGTATGGCAAGTGACACAAACACAATGTTGAAGAAACAGTTTAAACTATAAAAATACAATTTCAAACAGCATCAAAAACAAATGGGAGAACTTCACATGGTGGGATGCATCTTTCAGCTGGCATGTTGTTACAGATCAACCTGGAGAATTTCTTCTGAATCAAAAAGCTACGTCATGAACCTGGAATAGGACTGTGCCCAACACATTAGCCAACAAACGCTGATAATGATGGAATCCAGAAGTGTAGGTCGGCACATATATACAACAGGCATTAACATTGCAGCATTTTAGGATATTTAGGCTATAAGGTTTGTATATTAATCTTGGCCTAACTTGACAAAAACCAAGACATACAAGAAATGAACTTTCACTGGAAATGTCACCTTTAACTCCTGGGTTACTTAATTTCACTCCCGGTTAATTAAGATCTGGGAGTGACCTTTATGTCTGACAGATTCAACTTTGTCTACAAAGTCAAGGTTAAGAAACGATATGCCTGACGTGATCGATCACTGTCTGAGAGGACGGCGTGTGTGTGTGAGAGAGATGCCTACCTGGAAAATCTGATGCTGGAAGTGTTAACACTGTAGACTTACTCTGCCGGTCAAGGTTAGACCTGTCTGGTGCTGACCTTTGACCTGACCTGGAGAGTTAAGTTTCATTCATTGGTCTGGCCACTATTTACAGAAGGTTTCAAGGAGATTTTGAACAAAGCTGAACAATTCTACTGTTATGCAACAAGGAAATGCAAGAAAAAATGGTTCTTGAATCTTGTCCTACAGTGGGGTTAGGGTTACGCATTAGGGTTGGGTTGGATGCTCTGGGTGCTGAGAGAAAAAACCCTGAGAGGTGAGTCTTATGTGACTGGTAAAAAGGCTCAGGTATATGCATCTGTTGAAATCATTTTGTCTCATGTTGATGTCTGCAGTTTCTTTTTTTATAATCTCTTTGTCTGGGATTTGCCTTCAGAATTCTTTCCTGGTTTCTGTTTCACCGACAAACCGCACTTTAGGGCTCTTCCTCCACACCTCAGTCTGGAACCTTCCATCTAGTCAGCGACCCCAAGACCCACAGTAACCTGTTTCCTGCTGGGTACCGTCCAATGGACACAGGGAGTTTTGGGCAGTGGGTAGAATCATCTACATTGGGCTGTTTTATGTCTGTGTCTTTTCAGATCTTTCATGAACTCCTTGAGTCCAGTCGGCACCCTTCTATAAAACATCACCTTTTAAATAATAATACCTTCTAAATAGCTGTTTTCCAGAACCTCAGTGATGACCTGTGTGACTGAATGACTCTTTTTTTTCCCAACATTCCAGCACAATCTCATTGCTATGTACATGCAGCTCTCCATGTCCTGCTCTAGCCGAAGTGAGTCCAGCGGTGGGGTCATCCGAAGCACCTTCCGTCCATCTTGGCGAGTACACGGCCCACGGTGCACCGGCCCGGAGCGGCTCTGTGCACAGACTATGCCAGATGTTCAAATCAGGCCTGTTATTTTAGCACTTAGCGCATCCCCTTCTGCGAGCGGCTGGGTTTATTTACATTGGACGCCGCATTTAATTGCCGGCAGCTGTAACAGCACAGTTCTCTCATTAGGAGGCGGTGACGTCATCGCACGTGCGTCCATAATCTTGATGGATAAATGCCGGCAGGTCTTTTTGCTACTGGATCTGCGGCCTGTTGTTCGGGAAAAGCCCGGATTTCCCGCCAGTGTCAGGAGACGCCTGTTACTTTTTCGATAGTAGAGGAAGAGCATTTATGGAACATTGCGTTACAACACCTGCAAACTCTGTTTCCAAACTAAATATAAAGTCTGTGTGTGTGTGTGTGCGTGTGTGTGTATAAACATATATACATATTAACAGAGTAATGTAATCTTTCTTGTAGGGGCCATCTAAACAGGTGGAAATTTTGCTGGTAATATTAAACTCAAGAACTTGTGATAGATAATATGGATGGGTATTAATGTTGAACACTTCAATGGCACAGCTGAAAAGTCTTTTGTCAGCCAGAAACTAATAGGCTACACTCTCTATATCCTTAACCACTTTCATGCACCCAGCAAAAAACTGACAGACGTAGCCAGTCTGACTGTCTGGCACTTTTCAGCTGAATTACTTTTCTCAAAGTTAGTTCCTTAAACGAGATGCAGCCTGCTGGACCATAAGGACAGAAGAACCATAATGCATTGAGACCCTACACTGGATTAGCGGCTGGATAGACAGTATCTAATGCATCCCATTGCTTGTAGTGTAAGCAATGATCTCTGATACTTGAATTTATATTTCATAGCTTATCACCAGTATTACACCTGTGTTTTTCAACCTGGCCCACGGGGACCCACAGACAGTCCACATATTTACACTTACCAGGAGCCAGGATGGAACAAAAATGTGCACTGTCCGGCAGGGAGCTGGGAGGAAGCAAAAATGTGCACTGTCCGGCAGGGAGCTGGGAGGAAGCAAAAATGTGCACTGTTTGGCAGGGAGCTGGGAGGAAGCAAAAATGTGCAGTCTTGGAGTCCCCGAGGATCGTATTGTATTGAACTACACCTTCAAAGGAACATGTCATTAAGGTGTGCCGTAAGAAAACTGCAGTGTTTACATTCCAGTCACCAGTCTGAGGCTCTGTTTTGAAAGCTGACATGTGGAAAAAAAAAGCCCAAACTCTGAAAGACAAAACCGCCTTTCTCTGACCAGCCTCAGCCTCCCCCCAACTAGTGCACTTTAAAAGCAGTTCCACAAACTGTAATCGCGATCGCATATCGATGCAGGTCACCTTTCCTGCAGTCATGGAGACACCTGCGAGGGTGTTTTTATTAAGGACACAAATCGATATACTGAAGGCTTTACGGTGAATGCAGGGCGGGGTGTTATGTAATGTTACAGTGTAATTCACACTCAGACCCCCGCTTACATTCACACACAAGTAATCAAGCATGCAGGAAATATGATGAGGGGGTCATATCTGACCAGGGCTGACAATGAGGCCACAGAATGAATATGCTACATTTCTTGTTTTTGTTTTTTTTTTTAAGATAACATAGGATCATATAGGAATCTTCTTCCTGTCTATTGGCCTAGGGCAGTCACATGGTGACCCAGCCTTCATTAAATGCTCTTTGGTATTTAGGTGGGTTCAGATTCAAGGTTTGAAACTTTTGATGACAATCAGAAATTTGAATCGAGCAGTGACTGATGGGCCTCACAATGCTCTATCAGTGAGAAAGCCTTGAAACCAAAGGTGTCACCCTCATTAGCATTCACTGAGGCGGTCCGCCTGTAAAGTAAGAGAGAGGTGCATTAAAAGATCCACAACATTCGGACGTGTTTTGATCCCCATGGTAACATCATACAGGATATGTCTTGGAATAAATGGCTTTTTTTGCAGTTGTCTTACTGGGTTACTTTCATACCATTGTTAACGTTTGCTGACGTTAAAGGGATATCCTTAATTTACTAATGCAAATGGAAATATCATTAGAAAAGTATTTAAAAAAAAAAAAAAAAAAAAAAAAAACAATGCTTGGTTTTATAACAAAGAATTGTCAAATTCTTAATAAACTGCTTTGGCTGCATTTACTATAACGATTCCATATGGAAACACAGCCGTGTATTCGTCTGATTTCGAACTTCAACACCAAAGCGGGACTTCTCTCGCCATGCTCAAAGCGTGATCAGTGTCACGTGGTCTCTGTATGCCCGTGTGAGCCATGCAAAAAGTCCTCAGCCTTAATAAATATGCCTATATATATGCATAAGTATATACAGTACAGGTGAGGGTGTGAACCTGCAGATGTCGAGGAGGCCTCCCAGAGATATGTTTAGCAAAGTTGTAACCCTGAGTGACTCCAGCAGGTTTTATCACGAACGTGTTAGCTAACAGAAACGTAAATGTCATGCGGTCATGCTGTACGTACCCTTAGACCTTTGAACACAAAGAAAGCTGTTCTGAAAGGACACTGGTATCCCTGCGAGCGGATTAAATTTGTTCTGGGGGGGGGGGGGTGCCAGCTT
>JAODKF010000147.1:6498257-6509128 GCA_026779585.1 Mormyrus proboscirostris | reverse complement strand
CCCCCCCCCCCCCCCCCCCCCCCCCCCCCCCCCCCCCCCCCCCCCCCCCCTCAGGACTCCCGACATATCTGCACCAAGGGAGGTTCAACCTCGTCTGCCATCCCACACTCGCTTCCATGGCTTTGATGGGGTACCGGAAAGCAAGAGTCTGTTTCATGTAAAGATCTGAAACAAAGGGCAGAGCGGAAGTGGGCTGCTTCTTGGGGGGGGGGGGGGTCCAGAGGCAACATGGACGTTATTATCTACCCACACACCCACTAAGCCACACAGTCATGGCGTCCAGCCCACCAGCGGGACAGAGAGAAGCTGGTTCAGGGCCCCTTTCAGAGTAAAATCCAGTTCTGTTACAGAACAGTAAACGGTGATTACAGCATTCCATGGAAAGAAAAAGGCAACATTCATTCAAAAATTTAAATCTATTTCATTATTTTATGCTTTGTTCTCTTAATTTGATTTAAACATATCATTTTTATTTTCCAATTTTAAAGGCCAATAAAATAAATATTCCATAGTTCATAACATATCAATTTTATTTGACGTTGATCGTAATAAACACACATTTTTACGACGAATTATAAAAATCGTAATGATTTATAACATGTGACGAGCAGTAAGTTCAAGAGCCCTCTAAATATTTGTGAGGCAGCGGACTTCGTGGATAGCGGGTGCGAATTTCGTTTCATTTTTCTTTTCCACACTAAACCTTGAATTGCAGTTTACCAGCATAGAAAAACCGGAGATGCAGCTATTTTAATTCAGTCACGATTGAGCGACCAATGGTCTTTGTTGGAAGAACAAATAAGGGTAGGATACATGGCGCAAGACTGAAGCATTTTCTAAGAAATGTAATTTGTCTAATACTGCGGCCCATTTGACTTATAACGAATTATCGCCCGAGAACGAATCGTAATAAAACGGCACATTTAAAACTAATTACTGAAACTCTGTAGTATGGCTAATATCCGAAAAACCCGAATGCATTCTTAATATTACTTTATATAAACTTCAGTTATACGAGCATTAAAACACATTTCGTTTATATGAAGTGGCGAAACGGTTACAACAAATGAATGACTTTCAAAGGGAAAATAAATCAGATCTGGTTACTTTTACTGCGAATATATTTGTTATGTTTTTGCTCAAAATGCATCAATAAAGAAAACCGACGATGTATGCAACATTTAACATCACTCTCTCAAATATAATTTATCTGTATGATTAAATTTAGTTATTCCCAAAATGTATCTTATTTGTTCATTTAGTTATAATTCAAGTAATGTAATATATTTTTTTTCAGTGCGAACTACTAAATGTTTGTGCTACGTACAGTGTTTTTTTACTACGATAAAAATAGAACAGATTACAGCAATAACAAAATAATTCCGGAAAAGACTTGTTTTGCTTTTAAAACATGCCGGAAAAAGAAGTTTGAATTAAATCACTACGCGGATCGGTCTCTACCATTTCAGTCTATTTAATTTACGTCTACTTAAATACGGATGTTTTACAATAAAAACGAAAGAAATCATCTCTACAAATAGTTCCCAGTCGCCAAGTTTAACAAAAAGTAAACCGACTGATAGAAACAGTTTGTTGCGTAAGCGTTCTGAAAGTTGCTCACGCTGAAACGAACAAGTTAATTTAGTTTGCGAGCCGGTCAAAGTCGGAAGGGGATTTTGAAAACAATTAGTCCATCAGAGTTATCGAGAGTGTCAGCTCAGAGGAGTTTGTTTTGTTAATTGCTTGTGTTAAGCCTAATTACGATTTTGGGTGGAGCTGCCGGGACAGGACGCGGAGGTGGGGATAGGCGCTTTGCAAATGGAAACTGTAAAGTGGTATCTAGAGAAGTTCAGTGCATTGCGGACTAGCGAGAAGAACGGACGCGCAGGAGCTACAAAAAAATCGGGATACCGACGGAACTGCGCTGCTGGGAATATTAATGGAAACGCGGACAGGTACGTGCGGCGCTCATTGCACTTAAACACCACCTTCGATTACTTAATTTCACTTTCGATTATTATTTTTACAATAACAAAATATATTTTTAAAATACGGCACCATCAACTAATTTCCTGTATGCCTGTATGATTCATGAATTAGCCTAACAAGGAAAAAAGATGACTTTCTTAATTGTAGATACAGGTGTTAAATTTGTTTTTTTTTTTTTTAATGCGTTTTAAAATTGTACTTACAAAAAAAAATTGTCAGAATAATAGTGAGTAATATTGCTTTGTAACTCTAGATGACTTAGTTTGGAGGAAAAACAAAACAAAAACAAATGCCAAGGTGTGCGCAAAAAAAAACGTGCGGACCTGTAAGCATTATTTAACGCAAGATTTAGGGGCCATGATGATTTAACCTGAATTGACCAGCGGTGTATATGTCGGTCTTGTCTGCCTCTGAATGAACCTAAGTCTCTGGTTTGTTAAAGTTTATTAACTTTAAATGCAGTCGAATACGGGATTTTTTTTCTCTCTAGATCGAGGCATAATCCAATATTGTCAATAAGTCATACCTTGCTTACATCACCAAATAACCAAGTGAGATGACTTGAGTGCTTTATGAGACGCCGATCGCGCTCGGACTCCGTCCGGATCTGACACATGCTTTGCGTCTCGTACCGTTTTACCGTCATGGTCTCCTGCTGGGGTGAGTTTTGCGTTTGCCGGTTGTTGCCCCTACACGCGCCGACGGCTATGATTTACAATCGCGAGTCCTTTATATCTGCGCAATGTAACGCATACCGCAACTTGACATCTACAATAACATTATTTCAGGCTACAGCTGTCAAAGGGAGCGGGTATATCTAGTTACTTCTCTGTCTCGCGTTCAGTGTCCTTTGTTACCCTTCAAAGGGTTCCCTTAATTTTGACAGATAACGTAGGCTACTGTGAATTGCACATGTGCATTTTTTTATGGCAGTAGTATTTCGGGGTCCAAGGGTGTGATAATAAGCAACTACTGTTTCTCGAAGGTGGATCTTCTAGATGTGGTGTCTTGTTAGTCTATGTAACTGGCGGGTGAACACAATCGAAAGTCTTTATTTAGGTATAAAATATAGTGTGTGTGTGTGTGTGTGCGTGCACATAAAAACTTTCGATGCTTTCCTCTGTAAGTAGGAAGTTGTTCGTTGTATCGAATTGATGAGGGAAAAGAAATCACATACGCATAAAGTAAGAAGGTTTTTGCTAAATTCGTCTAATAGTGAAAACATTATTACAGTTCACATAGATAATTCGAAGGGCAAACGTTTTGAGTCAAATGACGGTTACTGCCGCACAAGTGCTTCTATATTGTATCTGCCGGCAATAACTTGGCGTTTTCGTCTTGAGTCTTCTCGGTTTCATACACCCGTTACTTGAATCTCCTGGGGGAGAAAAGTGCTTCTCGTTTTTACTTCAAAAATATCTCTAAAAAAATCACATTTTTTCTGCTTTTGATAACCATTTCAGGACGAAAAAGAGAGGAAGTGTAGTGCTTATTAATATTTTTTTTTATATAGAATAGTAATTTATAATCTAAGAATTTTGTTAACCAAAGAGGTTAAGGTAAGCTCCTAGCCATTAATTGTCTTGCTTTGTGGTCTTAAGATTTAATGAAGAGTCCACTTAATCACTGTTGTGCCTAATTGAGTGTGATTGGCTTGTATTGGGGCTTAAGGGGTTGTCTGGGCATAGAATTGATCAGCCACTGGTGCCAGTGTCCCCAACCCCAAACCAAACGCCTTTACCAGAGCAGCACTGAAACAAAGCGCTAGTCCAGATGGCCCATATCTAGATCTCCGTGATGAAGGTTTGAGGAAGTAGGTTGGATTGGCAGGATTAGGAGTGTGGGGGCACAGCAGTATGCGCAGTGGGGGTCCTCATATAGACTCCATTCCCCCCCATCCAGCCTTATTCCACCAGGCCAAGCGGGGAGATCATGGCCGAGTCTAACCTCTCTAATTCTCCTAATGGCTGCTTCATTGTGGGTTTATCTTATTGCAGAACAATTTTGACCCCCCCCCCCCCCCCACGATAGACAATACACACACACACACACACACTAACTTCGTCTGTGGAAGAAACTCCAGGCAAATCCAAACCTTTCCACGTGGCTTGTGGTTCGAGAAACAAATAGAGATTTTAGTGATTTAGCATTTCAAAAAAGCTTGACATTACATGTGTGTTCAAAAATCCTTAAATACGCTTCGGTTGTTTTATACGATTCCCTAGGCATCAGCTTCTGGAGGGTCCGTATAGTTATTGGTACTTTTTTTGATCCGCGCTAAAAACTCGTCTTTCCTTCAGTGTATCGCCTTTCACCTGAGAGCCAAAAGTGGGCAGTAGCTTCTACTCACCGTCAGCAGTGTCTCTACCTTCCTGGCGGAGAACAATGGGCCAGTCTTGGCATTATGGAGGCCCTCTGGGGCACTGCCCGTGCACTGGGGTCCCCCTCCCTGTGTCCTGCCCACTCCCCAAGGCAAGCAGCCCTCATGAGGACCCCTGCAGAAACAAAAAAGCAATTTAAATGTGCATTGAGAGCCTCACCCAGCTCTGCTTTATTGAGTGGGTGACCAAACAGGCCTGGGGGGGGAGTGCTGCATTTTTAAGGCCGGAATGAAAGTTGGGGGAAGTGATTGGGGGGGGGGCGCTGTACTTCACAGTGAATGCTTCCAGCTTCTGAGGGGTATAGATGAACCACATGTTGCTTTCAAAGGGAGTTCTTGTCTAGTTTCCTTTCTCTGTTGTCGGTCTCAACCCCCCCCCCCCCCATGCGATCCCGTTTTCGGTATGTGTTCCGAGCACACCCGGAACCCAAAAACAGGTGGGCTATCCTTGAGTATTCAGTTTACATGGGACTGTTCTCCCGCTTCCAGGAAGTTGTTGGCCAAAAGGCTTGCAAGTGATGCGGTTGGTGCCTGATGACTAAATTAACCGGGGGGGCTTTTGCATCCCCCTCCACCCCGTCCGTCTCCCTCCAGCCGGGCTTCTTGTTCCTTGATTTCCCCAAATTTCAGGCCTCAACACCACACCCTGCCGCTCGCTGAGCACGGCTGTCAGTCAGAGAGACGGATGTGTTTTAAGTGTGTAGAAAATGTATTTTGTCATGGTTTAACCAAAATACTGAAAGCTACTGCTCCTGTAATTAATTACTGAGCAACTATAATAGCATGTAAATCCATGAGCAAAATATATATATATATTTCTTTTTTTCTCTCATGTATTTATTTTAATTTTTTTTGTCAGTCAGTCCTGCTGTAGATGCCGGTTGAGCGTACAGTCCGGCAAGAAGCTACCTATGCATGATGAATACAGTAGCGCCTCCTTAAGGACGGGAGGAGCAGCTAATGGCAGGACTGTTAATCCCTGCCTAGCTCAGGGGTGAAATTCATTCCTGTGGCAGTTGTCATTGGAGGCTGTTGGGTGTTCTTTGTGACAGAAGTGTGGGTAAAATGGGTGTGTGTAGAATGCTGGAGGCTGTGACATTCAGGCGAAAGTACTCCGCACTTCCCGTGTTGACATTTTTTCGGTCGAAGCGCAAAGGTGACTCGAAGCTCAGAGAGTGAGTCGTACAAGAGGAGAGGAGAGGAGGGCCGGTAGTGGGAGGAGCCAGAGAATGGGGGCGGGATCAAACAGCCCTCAAGTTTGGAAAACATTCAGTCAGTCAGTCAGTGAAGCAGGAACTCTGACAACACGCACACTGGAGTAACTCCTGGGGGTTGCAAAGGCGAAGAGGCACCTGTCCCTCGTACAGACTGGGACACACACACACGCGCGCACACACACAGGACTTCCAGGTCTCACTCAGTCAGCTCTATGTGTGGATGTGCACAAGGCGTCTTAGTAAGTACGACTTTCTCTTTTCTAGTCACCGTGTTTTTCTCTAATGTGTTTTCAATACAATTTTTCAATGTGATTTTTTTTTTTTTTTTTTTTTTTAAATTTTCTTTAATTTGGTTCTGCTTATTTTCCTTAGTTTGCTTAATTCCGATCATAATATTCATAAATAATTCTTTTGGCAGTAAAAACCCTTAAGCTAAACATTTAACATTTTACTGAACAGTATCTTACTGATTGACTTCGCTAACCCTTTTTAAAGGATGTGTGACTGTTCAGAGAATGCCTGCCAGTTTCATTATTAGTCTCACATTAGACAGCTGTTGTCACATTCATTTTTGGCTGAACTTTCAAAAGAACTAAGAATTGAAGATGTGGCGTTTGTTTTATTTATTTCACCATTGTTACTGCCTGATTGCGTCTGCGTGCCATTTCTGGGCTATTAATAGCCTTAATTGTTTAATAAAATATTTAACTAGCTTGCTTAGTAGTAGTATACTAGATGGCATCACTGACTAATTGCCAGGCAGCAACCTGAGTGTTGACTGGTTCTCTGTGATCCTTGTATCCATTTCACATTGTTTCCCTGCTAAGGGGCACAGGACGTGTGTGTGACTGGCTACTTGCTGGGCTGACCGCTCTCTCGCACTGACGTGAATGAGAACTCTCCGGAAGTACTGAGTTAGGATGTTTTTTGGGGAGGGGGGGAAGTTGTGCAGCTGGTGGTGTTTTTGAAGCCTGTTTTTTGTGTCTTGGCGGTCCGTGTGGGAAGATTCCCCCCTCTCCCCCCCCACCCCAAAGGATCCCCTGCCCCTGCTTCTGGGTCAGCCTGCCGGTTCCGTCCGCCTGCTACGCCACAGCCCATTTTAGCTCCATTCATTCAGTCCCAGACGGAACTTCCTTCCCCTGTTTGTGGCACGCTCTCTCTCTCTCTCTCTCTCTCTCTCTGCACTACAGAGCGGGGCCCCTTGACGGCCCTGACCCCCACAGAGCTTTCGTGTTTTTTGGCCCCCTTCTTTCACGCAGTCCTTTTCCACACAGACTTGCAGGCATTGCCATCATGACAGACAAAGGTGGTTTGATCATGGGTTTGCAGCATTATGAAGAGAAGTCACTTTTTAAATATTTTTTTAATCTGCATGAATTTCAGTGCTGGTTTTGTGGACGATGCATTTGTTTGGTCTTTTTGTCATGCCTTCTGAAGTTCACTGGATTAAATTTTATTTACCCTTCATCTGGGTTTAAATGCCACCACGTCGGAACTGGAAATTGGGGTAAGAGGTGTCCGTGTCCTAACACTCCTAACAGACCCCCTCTCCTCCGCTCCAATTCTACTCCAGGCTGCTTCTCAGCATAACTCAGCCATGTGGACCACCGAGGGTGTTCCCAGCATCGATCGCGTTACCACAGCGGCGGATGTCCAGGATGCCGATATGACGACCTGGACCGAGGCAGAGTTTGAGGAAAAATGCACCTACATTGTGAAAGACAGCCCCATGGAGGGGAGTCCGGACAGGACCACTCTGACACGGGCCGAGGCCTCGCTGCCACGCAACCTGCTCTTCAGGCATCCCGCAGGCTCAGCTGAGGTAGGTCTCTCACTTACGGGAACAAAAATAACTCTCTCTCCAAAATATGACCAGAGATATTTTGCAGTCAGCTGGTTCAAATACAAACAGCCAAGTGTCCACTTCCAGTGTATCCTGTTCTATGCTTGTGGGAGATGCATTCAGCAAACTGTGCCCCTTGGCAACCAAGGAGCTGTCAGCGTGAACCTGCGTGTGTGTGTGTGTGTGTGTGTGCTGGGGAGGGAGGGTAGAATTACTGGGAACTGCAGTGAAACACTGAATCCTCAGCTGAGGACAGAGAGCTTCCATCCTGTGATTCATCCGTTCAGTTGGGTGCAACTCGCTGGATTCTGAGCCTCGTGTCATTTGCTTGGGGGGGCAGTTCCTGTGCGGTTGGCAATCAGCCTCGGAATGCCGGGGNNNNCTCTGGGTCTAGATGGATATTTTTTCACTTTTTCTTTCTGGGGTGGGGTTGGATATCTCACCAGGAACAATAAGCCTTTCACCTGGGGTAAGAACCAGCACCGTGAGCCGGGCGTTACTCTCCTGTACTTGTGCAGGGGATGAACTTTCATGTCTGGGGGGGGGGTGACAAATTTGGAACTTTTCTTTTAAGATATTTGAATTAGCCTGAAAATCAAATCCGTCATTATATTTATCGGCTGTGCGTGTGAGTCTGCTGGCAACAAACTGGTAACTGTGACCCTTCACGCCCATATGGGTGTAATCAGGATGTATATCGCCCCCTTCAGGAACTTAAAACATGGCCTTCTAATATGCCGCTGTAGGAAAAGAAACAGGAGACTTCTGAGTATGGTTAGTGTGTGATGAGAGAGCTGACGGGGGAAGCTTTGCTCCCATTGTTTTTGCCTGATTACAAACGGAGGTCCAACCAGCTCCCTGTGAATTATTCATCTCCCTGCTATCTTGTGGTGGGATTGGGGGTAGTGTGAGTGGTTATTACACTGAGGCGTCACACCTATAGGTGATGGGGGGGGTGGGACAGCAAGGCGACAGAGAATAGGGCAGCGTATCGGTCACACCGACTGCCTTGTGATGCATTATCTGCCTTGTGACGTACTATCTAGCTCGCTGGTGCGCCTCTTAGGACAAAAGCGTCTGTTAAATAAATTTGAACGGGAGAACAGTGATGGAAGCAGCTCGATCTGTTAATGACTGATCTAAAATAGTCGTTGATCTGAAAATGCGTGGGCTACGCCGCTTAGATTATCTAAGAGGATAGGTGGGGGGATTCCCTCATGGCTTTCAAGGGAAATCCTTGTATGTGATGTCAAAGGTGGGTTGCAGGGAAGGGTCTGCAGATTAGACCACCGGGCTGTGTGTAATCCCTGCAGAGAAGCTGCTGAGGTGGCGGATAAAGGCCCCCTGTGTTTTCCGTAAAACACCAGCCCCCCCCTTTGAAGTCCTTTATCTCCGAGATCCAAAACGCTCTGTAATTTCAGGTGTTGATTTGCCTTCTAAAGACATTCTGTTTGGGTTCTCCCCCCCCCCCGAAAATCCCATACTTGGGTTTTCACTGCGCCCTTCTGCCTGCCTTGTGGTGAACTGGTCAGGCTTTTCTGCCTTGCGTAGAAAATTCTAGAAGGACATCTGGACAGAAAGGATCAGGACCAGCAAGACGGAAATGTGTGAGTGTGTGTGTGTGTGTGTGTGTGTGTGTGTGTGTGCGTGTGCATTCTCTGATCATGGGTATTCCTGCCAGGGAGAACGGACGTAGTCATGTATTGTGTATATCTGTATTGTGACCGAGCAGATTCAGTAAAATGCTGTAAGGGACCACAGAGGCTTTCATAGATGGAAGATGAGTAGGTTTTTGGGAGGTGGAGTCTGACCTTGTGACCTCAGATGGCCTTCATTGATAGGGGGTGCTGAGTGTGTCTCTGAAGATCACAGGTGCCTTTACCTGGATCCAGTGGAGCATCTTGTGGAGAGGGAGCTTCAGTTGCTCCTCAAAGAGTGACCAGAGTCACTGGTCTGGAACCTGTTACCTTCCTCCCGCTGCTCTCCTCGGGTGTATTTTGAAATCACCGACCAGACAAGAAAGGAATCGTTCAAAGTGCCGTTGCTGTTGAACTCCTTACCTGAGGGGAGTGATGAATTGTCAGTGAACCATAGTTAAACAGCAGTATTCATCAAATGAGGACTTGGCACCCAAAGCCATAGAACTGGTTTCTGTGTTTCTTGCCATACGGGCTTTTGAATTACCGCACTTTCCTATGCGTTCCCGGCCTCTCCTTACTGGATCTGAGTGCACTTCCTCTGGGGAAATCTGTTTTTTCCGCCCCCGGTTTTTTCCCCCCGCATTGTTTTCCATTCTTTGATGAATGAGTGATGTTCACTTTTGCTGCTGGGGTGGGCAGTCTTCACTTGGTAAATGGGAGCACAGGAAGTGAGGAAGGCTTCCTTTGGGAGCGCTGGTCTGAATAAAAACTTGGCTGAGGACAGGGCACGCGCTGGCCAGTCTTCCCAAATATGGTCAGGCAGTGTCTTAGTAAATTGCAGCTGTCCTGTGGGAAAGTTCATCAGTTCTGCTGAGGAACCCAAGAGGGAACCATGTATCTTTTTAATATGAGTTTTCAGCTGAATGTTCGCTTTGAACATTAGGTTATCACAGCAGTGGTGAGGTTTGCCTGATCATGGTAGTATGCTGACTGTGATTTAATGTCCTCCTGGTTTTTTTTTCTTCTTCAGGTGATTGGAGTGGAAAGCAAAGAGTACATCCCGAAGGGAACTCGCTTTGGCCCCCTAGTGGGTCAGTGCTACACTGCAGAGACGGTGCCCAAGGACGCGAACAGGAAGTACTTCTGGAGGGTGAGTATCAAGGTCCTGCTCCCCAGTGATCTGACTCAGTCCCTCACCGCTGGATTCTGTCCGCCGCGCAGACAGATGAAACCTTTTGGGAAGTGAGATTCTGAGATGCTGACAGATGTCTGCGCCTTGACGCTCTTTAGTGAAAAACACTCGATTGGCAGTTTTGCGGCCGTGAGTTTCCAGTGGGCACCGTGCAGTTGGCAGGGGCATTCTCGATGTCACGGAGACGACGTGGAGTGGGATACGGAAACGGCTTTCACGACGAAAAACAGCGGTGTGGGAGTTTTCTTAAAAAACACGTAGAACCGCACACATGAGCATGGCTGTCGGCATGCAGAGTGCGGACACAAATATCCGCCTGCCTTTCCTCTGCTCTCTACTCCTGGGTGACGTGGTCGGCAGGGCCTGCTCCAGGCTGCCGGTAAAGAGACGCGCTCGGCCGCCTCGTGCTGACTCAGCGAGGAAGTGGCTTGGGGCTTCGAGCGTCTGCAGGCGCTGCTGGAGAGGCTGCATCGCAGCTGCGTGCTGGAGTCCCCGTGTGACAGTTTGGGCCCAGCAGGAGGTGGATGGGCAGATCAGTGTGTGTGTGTGTGTGTGTGTGTGTGTGTGTGTGTGTGTGTGTGTGTGTGTGTGTGTGTGTGTGTGTGTGTGT
>JAODKF010000147.1:6481474-6496143 GCA_026779585.1 Mormyrus proboscirostris | reverse complement strand
CCCCCCCCCCCCCCCCCCCCCGGTCTCTTTCTCGGCCTCCTTTCAGATCTACTCAAAAGGGGAGTTCCACCACTTTGTGGACGGGCTGGACGAGGACAAGAGTAACTGGATGCGCTACGTGAACCCGGCGCACACGCAGCAGGAGCAGAATCTGGCCGCTTGTCAGAGCAGCATGAACATCTACTTCTACACCATCAAGCCCATTTTGCCCCATGAGGAGCTGTTGGTGTGGTATTGCCCCGAGTTCGCCCAGCGCCTCAACTACCCGCCCTCCGGAGAGCTTATGATGCAGAAGCTCAGTAAGTACCCAGCGCTGTGCCGTCGTGATCCACGCGGCCTGTTCGGTCCTAAGCCGGTCTGTCGACTTCCAGCTTTGAGATTCACTTCTGAGTTTTCTCTTTGAGGCTCCCGCTATTGTTCATATATGACAGGATTCCCCTGCTGGATGTTTGCAGTACCCTCTCTACTTTCGGTCCCTTATCCTGTGGCGACAATCTGCCTGGTGCGAGCTTAGGCCAAAGGGCTTTGGTGGGCAGAAGGAATTTGGGAAGCAGACTGTCAGACTGTGCATTGCCTTGCCCCAGGGCAAAGTGTGATGAGTGTGTTTAAAGTAGTGTTTTCATTAGATGCATCATGGACGGAACTCAGTAATGATGGCATTTAATTACATGGTGCTTCCAGCGTAATGCTGCAGTCATTGGTAGTCGGACGTTCTTTCGACATTAAGTTGCCTAACACACTCGTTCTGTTTGTTGTAATAAAAGCCTTTGCGCCTGACGGCCGGAGACAGAGGAAAGAGTGTAGACGTGACTTTGCCTTAAGGGACAAAGAGGTCGTGTCCATTTCTGTTTCTGAGCAGTGGTGTGTAGATGGGGGTTGCAGACTCATCCCTGCCACCTGTTTGGGGCCCTTCCAAGGCTCCTTGGTCTCTGGTTGAGCTACTCCCACAATCTCTAACGGTCGTTCAGAATGTATGAGCCACAATGAGGTCCTTTACCTTGCCCTGACCCAAAGCCTCATCATAACGAAAAACAGCTCAAGGTGTCACTCCCACGCGGCGCTGGTACATGATTAAGCTTGAAGTGCTCATTGAAGTTATCGCTGACATTATGATGCTGGAATCTGCTAGATTTTCTCCACCAATACGGGCAGGCTTGTAGCTTGGGTGTTCTCGATTTTTGCTAAATGACCTTAAACATGCCCCCCCCCCCCCAGCTTTGTGTGTGATGTGGGGTGAGCTGAAGGAAACTCACAGCTTTCTGGCATGAGTCCTTCATTTATTTAGGGGGTTGGGGGACTCCTCTCCTCCATTGACTACTTGAACTTTCTGGGGTTGTGGATCTGCTGACAGATTGATATCTCACTGATCACTGACTGTTTGCTCTGTGGGAGCTCTCGGGTGGGCTAAGCACAGTAACCCAGGCGATCCAGAAGGCTGAGGTAGGTTTGTGCAGTGTTTGCTCACTGGGAGAGACAGTGAGCAAACACCCCCTACATACATTCAGGTGCCGCTTTTTACATTTAATTAGTGCTCCTCATTCAGGCTTGTTCCGGAATGTTGAGTTTTTTTGTTTTGCAGCTATGAAACGTTTGTCAGTATATGTCCTTCCTATCCAGCTCTGTCTGATCACTGATTTCATTGCGTGGGGGGGGGGGGGGGGGCTTGCGTACCTTTACAAGATGACAAAACCAGGCCGTGGGGTTTGCGCTTTCTTTTCCTCCCTCAGAAAGAGGGTATCTGTCACTTGTAAGGTTTCTATGGGTATTTAATGTAAATGAGCCTTTGTCAATAGCTCCCCGAGGTAAGCACACTCAGGATAGTATGACTTTTCATCTTGACGAATTATACAGTGAGTGCAGCTGTAGGTTAACCTTTCACTAGTAATCAGAAGGACTGCATTAACTAATCCCTCCGACTCGCCCTACTGATACTGGCTCAAAGAAGCCATTCATGATTTGGAGGGAGAGTTTAGAGACTGAGGCGACCAACAAGCCAGTCCAGTAAAATGATATTTAACTTAACTACTTAACTTAACCATTAACAATCCCTGTGGGACTCCTGCTATGTCTCTCTCCCTGGTCCCTCACGATCTGATCGAGTGGAAATGATTTGTCGAAATGTTGCCCCTCCCTTCCTGTTTCTTGGTGTATGTAAATATTCTCGAAGCTTGGAAGTATGACTCCGAGCAGACGTCCTAAATCCCAGAGGATTATATCGATTTCACTGGAGCTTAAAACTCGATGGCTGCCGAGTCGAGCTCCACGCCTCATCCCGCCTCACTCATGCTCTGCTTCGGTCCGTTCGGCTGGCAGGGAGACGAGCTTGCTGTGGTTTGGCCTCATTTGGCAATTTCACAGCGGTTTCCCCAGCCCCCCACCCCCACCCCGCTGGTCTCTGAGACAGAATCTCAGTATCTCGCCATTTTACACAGACGGACGCGTCCAGCTGTGGGGATGAATGAGCCAAGCTGTCGCTCATGAAGCCGTAGAGTGTAAAGGGCTGCGTCTGGCAGTCCGGGCGACGTGGGTAACCCAGTGTTCCCTTCCCCCACAGAACAGACCCTGATGGAGGCCAAGCGGCAGGTGGCCGAGCCGACCCCAACCCGGGACAAGGGCAAGAGGGAGCACAGCGTCTCGGAGATCCTGAAAGGGACCCCACAGGAGCCCGGCCGCCCGCTGGCCACGCGGCCCCCCCGCCCCGAGGGCTCGCCGCCCATCAAACGCAGCCCGGAACGGCCGGTCTACCCGCGCGTCATCTACCCACTGCGGCCCCATGTCCCCGGATTTAACCACGGCTACTTAGCCCACTCCCCTGGCCAGTCATCGGCCACACCCAGCCCCACAGCCCGCAGCAGCCCCGAGAGCAGCCCCCACAGCAGCCCGGGGCTCACGCCCCTGACGCCTCCCTCGCAGGAGCAGAGGGAGGGGCTCCTTCTTACTCCCACTATATATAGCCGCAGTTTTGGACATTACCCTGCCTACCCCTCTCCCAGTCATCTTTCAGCCGCTTTCTATTCCAATCCCCACTATTCTCGCTACCTATTGCCACACTACCAAATGGGATGCAATGCAATCAATGGAACTCCAGGGGGCAGCATATTCCCTCACATGTACCCTCTTTACAGCAATATTCTCCCCGGGGGCGGCCGTACGCCCCACATGCCCCTGCCTTCTAGCATCCTGCCCCTCGACGGCGCTCGTCGTTTCGTGCTCTCTATGCCTGACCCCCCACACCGGGACGTCTTACTGCCGGCGCCCAACAGCGCCTTCTCTGCGGCCGCTTCCCTGAAGGACACGTCCCCCTGCGCCCCCAGCAGTGGGTCCCCTACGGCCGGCGCAGCGGCCACCACCGACTGCCTGCCCACCAAACCCACGCCAGCACTGCAGGCCGCTGCCCGCGCCAACGAGGAAGCGATCAACCTCAGCAAAATGAAGCGCAGTAGCACTGGCTACAAAGCACTGCCGTACCCCCTGAAGAAGCAGAACGGCAAGATTAAGTACGAGTGCAACGTCTGCAGCAAGACCTTTGGACAGCTCTCCAACTTGAAGGTGATTTTTTTTTTTTTTTTTTACCTGCGTTGAGTAATTGTGTACCACAGTGTTTCCCAACCCAGTCTAGGTTTAGAAACACTGGTCTACTGAAGAAATATTTCCATAATATACAGAGCTCAGAAAATGTGATGATGTTGTAACCCAGTGTACTCGGTTTGCAGGTGCACCTGAGAGTTCACAGCGGTGAGAGACCCTTCAAGTGTCAGACCTGCAGTAAAGGTTTCACCCAACTGGCCCATCTCCAGAAGCACTACCTGGTCCACACAGGTGAAAAGCCACACGAGTGCCAGGTAAGCAGATGTCATCCTTTTGCCCATCTGTATCCACATTTGCCTGCAGATATCTCCATTTACCATGTCTGTCCATCGTCCCCGTACCTGCATGCGCTCTGCCATCGTGGGCGTTTTCTCTGATCTTTTTGCCGTTTGGGCTCCAGGTGTGTCACAAGCGCTTCAGCAGCACCAGCAACCTGAAGACTCACCAGCGCCTGCATTCAGGTGAGAAGCCTTACCAGTGCAAGCTGTGTCCAGCCAAGTTCACGCAGTTCGTCCACCTGAAACTGCACAAGCGCCTTCACACCCGTGACCGCCCCCACACCTGCCCACACTGTCACCGTAGCTACATCCACCTGTGTAGCCTCAAGGTCCACCTCAAGGGCCACTGTACGGCTGCCCCATCCCCAACGGGACGCCCCCTCGACCAGCTCAGCCGCATCAATGAGGAGATTGAGCGGTTCGATCTCAGCGACAATGCAGACCGCCTGGAGGAGATGGACACTGTCAACGTGGAAAACGTGGTGGAAAAACAGATCCTTGGCATGATATGGCGGGAGATGGACCTTAAGGCTTCCTACCACAAGGGCAGTTCCAGTGAGCTGCTGTCCCCTGGGTATGGCCTCTATGAACCTGGTAGCGAGGCCTCGGTTATCAAGTTGCGTTGTGGGAGCCCTCTGTCTCTCCTCCCGGTCAAAGTAAAACAGGAATCTCTGGAACCCATGAACCCTTGAAGCCCACCATGATGACCTTCACTGAAGGAACTGTGACACATAAACTGACTGTGCTTGTTGAGAGCCAGGAAACTCAGAGCAATCAGTGTACATAGTCTCCTTTTTGTTAACAAGGCCTTGGCTGCTCTTTCAGGGACTTTTCTACTCAGGGCTTAAGAAAAGGCATTGCCTCCGACTACTCTTGGTCTTGTATTTCTTACAATGTTAGACAATCGTCCTTTCACTATTGTTTTCATTATTTCAGTTATCTGGTTCAGTTATGATGTATTATTAATTTATTATGCAATTTGACATTGTCAATAGCAAGATTTGGAAATATTGTTTACAATGACTGGGTAACTCATTGTAATTTGTGTTTTTTTATGTTTTCTGTCTGTGGCCATTCTTTTGTAGATATTTTCTCTCGTCTTAGATTGCTTAGATCATTGAAAGAGATCTGGATGAATCAGTATTCAGGGTTTGTTTGTATTTTTTTTTTCCCCCTCGATTAGATTGACTTGTTTTGCATTGCCAAATGTAGACATTTGAAATGCTGAACTATGGGATGATTTAATGTAAAAGTTCTGCTCTTGTCTTGCGTAGTTGCCCCGTACGTAAGGTTTTCTTAGTAATTGTATTTCTGTTGAATCCTAGTTGTATTTAATTGAAACGAGGGCATTTTTGTATATTTTCGACAACAGTTACCTCAGTGTACGTGTCCAGATGGAAGAGAGCGGCTGTAATATTTATTGCTTTGCTACTTGAAGGTGAGGAAAGAAACCAAAATGAAAAAGATAAATGTAGCATATCAGCTGAAAAGCTGGGGATTCTTTATTTATAGTCAGTCATTGATATATTTTGTCGATACCAAAATAAGAATTTGATGTAAAGCCTAATTGAGTTTTTGGATTTGAAGCTAGTCACCAAAATTTAACTTGGTTTTGTTTCAAGCACCCCCCCCCCTCCCAAAACAAAAAAAAATCTTAATTTGGGGTGAGGGGTGGGGGGTAAGAACTCTGTGTACATATTGTGTTCCTGGATTGTGATCTGTTCTGTAGAAACTGTTCCACGTTTGTTTTCTGTTCATCATGCTGTTGTGAGTAGTACAGACCAAAGCACTCCAGCCACCCTTACTGGTTTTTCTGCAGGTGTTTTTCTCATACACAATTTGGGATTTTTTTAAAAAATATATACAGTATATATATATAAAATTATATCATTTTTAAGACTTGTCTCCAACAACATTGTGCCTGTTAGTGAGAGCAAGAGTCCTGTGTTAAACATAGCAGGTTCTGCCTATTTCTGAACTTCGACCAAAGTTTCACTCTTACTGCTTTAATAATTGGAGTACAACCGTTTCTTATGTTTACATACCCGTTTACATAATTATTTATGTGCGACATGTCAAAATGTTAATTATGATATAAATGTTCATCGCTATACACGTGTTATTGTCTGTCTTCATTTACTGCTCATTGGCGTGGAAACACTCGTCACTATAAGAGTTATGAAGTGTAGCTGTTAAGAGTGAAAATTGCTACGTGGGGTAACAGTTGCAGAAACAGATGGGCGAGGTGCGGTTTTTTTTTTTTTCAGGTTCTTTTAAGTTATAAAAACGACACGGGTAATATTCAGTATCAAATGTCAAATGAAAAATAAGCATATGCACCTTTAGTGTATATATAACAGAGAACCAGGAAAAAAACGCTATTTGTCTCACTGCCTATTTGGTCCCTCATTTAAAAAGGCGGGTGTAAACACCAGAAGACATACAATTATAGATTATTCTTATGTCTTTATGAAACTATTTTTGTCTTACAAAATATTGCCTTATTTGACTGCCTGGCGCTTCAGTACGGAGCGGGTCTATGATATTTAGACTTGATCTTCTACCCTTGTAAGAACTTTGTTTTTCCACACCGTAAAATGACGGCAAACGAGAATAAATCTTTATTTTTCTTTTTGGGGTGCACGGCGTAATTCTTGGAGAGGCAGTGGAACGAGTACCGTGTGGTGAAATGAGCGCAACGCAGAGCGAAACGCTGCCCTCAGCTTCCGACCAGAGACATAAATGGTGCAATGGTGCAATGGGAGGATGCAGTTACCATGACCATTGGGGACGGAGGCACAGTGACTGTGTATTTTTCAGATGCAGAAATAGACTTGTCCTGATGTTGAGTCATCCACTTTTCATGATTTATTTTGGAAGGTCAAGTGGTGCATCCAACTCGTCGTGCATGAACGGATGTGTCAAAACGAAAGTCCTGTTAGTGCCCTCGCGTTATGACAGCCTCATCTCATTATGCGTGCTATCGGAGACTTCTCCTTTTTCCAAGTATTGATTTTACTACTGGTGAAGTGAAACCTGGTGTAGTTCAAGCTTGACACAGCAAGTTCCACTGTTTAAAAAGACGTCATAAGTAAGAAACTGCTTTGTAATTTTAAATATAGTGGGCGACTAGAAGAAAAATAGACGGGGTTCCCTCAGTTTTTCCTGTGACTGCAGCGCGAATTGGCTGCGCATTTATGCGGAATTAAAAGTAAAATGCGCTCCTAATACTAATTTCATTATTTTAACCATGTTAAGCGGTTCCAAACCGCGGTGGAAATAATCGAAATCTTATGTACTGGCTGCCTTACGCTGTATAAAAAAAACTATTTTTAGTAGGCCTAGAATGTTTCAGATGACTATTGTGTAAAAACATCCGTTGTTTAGATATATCTTTTGCATTCCCGGTATGCCAAACGTAATGCTTGACTTCAGTAGCCTATTACTCCGATGAGTCTTTTTTATACCTAAATAATGAACGTCAACCTTTAAAAAATTCAGATAAATGAATCTGGTAGATATAGGAGAAAACAGTAGAATGTAGTGGGATATACTTTAGTTTTTAATTTTCCAATCTCGATTTCTTTATATATATATATATATATATATATATATAGCTATGTTGCCTCTAAGGGTAAATTGTAGAAAATGTCTAATTTTACCTAGAATATTTTACCTGTGCAGCTGTTTATTCACATCTTCCAGCTCCAGTTACTTGCAGGCCCTTGAACCAGTGTCTAAAATCGGTCACCCTGTTTCAAGAAGACCAGCTCACCAAATGCTTCATTCCTGCTGGAGGGTCTGGTGTGGCGGTAAGCCGTACCACTGAATATCGACTGGTTATTTTGAAGTATAGGCCTACTTTATATTGGACATTAAAAAAGCTTACATAGCGTAGCAGCTGGAGGACTAGGGCTGTTCGGTGTTTATTATTGGTCAGTCCCCCCACCCTTTTCAGCCAATCTCTGGCGATTTTAGAGATAATGTGGGGTACCTGCGGAGTGGGCAAAAGGAGTAGTGGAGGGCTCTGCACAACCCTATATATTATATATATATATTGATTTCAGTTGAATTGGGTTCCTGGTTGAGTTTGGCGTGGGCTCTGGCCGTGCAGGGTACATTGAAGATCTCATTTTTTGTGACACCCCTGTTGTGTGTTCGTTACAATATTTTTTCCCTTGTAATAAGGAAACAAATGATCATGCCCGATGAGGTGGCCCTAATAGGCTTGTTTAAATCTTCCAGTCTTGTGGTCCTTTGGTGAACTCCCCATGTTTACTTATACATAGTAAACTTCTGAGTTCATTGAGTTTCTTCAGGAAATTCCCCGATTTTTGCGGCACAGCACTGGTATGTTAAAGGCGATCATTTTAATTAGATGGAATGTCTATTATTCAATTTGGTTTTCGAGATATGAGTATTTTCAAAAGTGATCCTGCTGTATCTCTATTGAAGGTTCGTGATATTTTAAAGTGACAGTAAAAAAAACCACACGAGCAGGACCTACCGCACTACAGTGATCGACGATTACTGAGTAATGATTAAAATTTGCATTCGTTTATCAGTCGGAGTCATTATAGGTATAAATACACTGCATTTTGTGTTGATATGCCATCTCTGATGTCATATCTAAAAAACATAATAAAAGAGTTCTGGTAAGTTATCTACGGTCTTCAGCTGCCAAATGCTATCATGCTCATGAGTAAATGCCTGGGTAACTTCATTTGCAATTGCTTGGAAAAATGTATTATTATTATTATTATTATTATTATTATTAATATTATTAATATTATTATTAATAATAATTATAGGAGATTAGCAAAAATTTTGCAGCATTTTACGACATGGTGAAATAGACTTTACATACAAAACACAGTAGTTAGCTGATACAAAACATTTGTTTGTCAAATATTTATTGAATGTGTATTTTCATATTAGTTACGAAATATCCATAGCAGGTATTCAATTTGAATTTAATTGAGTAATTGTGCAATTTCAATCTAGTTTAATCTATCAGACAAAAACTGAAATATGTTGGTGCCCGGTCCTGTAACATGGACGATAATTCTGACAAAATGGATTCTATATGGATATTTTCTGTGGTTAAGGCTTTTCCATAGATAGCTGCAAAATATTTGCTCTAATGAAATATAGAACATTTAAAAGCAGTTTGGTTACATCCAACCACCCTTCTAGCCAACTGTCTAGTACATGGTGGTTGGGAGGGGAAGTGGGGGGGGGGCTGGATGGGATGCCTGTTAGTTCTACAGACCCATAACATAATGCATTCTGACTGAGATAGCAAGTCAGTCAATCAAAAATCTATTCATCTTGCAGAGTTGTGGAGTCCAGACCCTATCCCGGAAGCTACAAATGTAAGGGAATAACCCCAAATTGAGCACCAACCAACATAGTTATGCCATAGCGGATCTCCTGTGCGTGGTCACAATGTGCCTATTCCGGGAAGTACAACAGCCCAGGGATTTTAGGTCACCAATGCACTGAAACTGCATATTCTTAGATTGTATGATAAAAGAGAAGCTTCTTGAAAAAAAACTGACTTTGGTAGAACATGCAAACTTTAAATACATAGAACAGGGTATGGGATCTGAGCTACCATTCCTACAACAGCGAAACATAATTAGTCAATATTTCCACTATTTGAGCGGCTCAGGATAACTGGTTGGAAGATGGATGGATGCTGAAATGAATGCATTTTACTACATTTTAAATATCCTTACATTCACCCCATCTGGTTATGAACAATTTTGCTTGGGCAGATTCTGTTTCCAAGTTGTTTTTGTATACCTGGAACTTGCATAAAAATGCTTTTAAGACTATTTCTCCGAAAGAAATTAAACAATGAATGTTTCAATCACAGGTGTTACTCCATTTTAGTGCTTTTTCTGGATGTACACTTCTTTTGTTTTTCTGACCCTAAGAATACAGAACATAATTGAAGTGAACATTTGGGGAGGTGTCCCATGCAGTAACATGCCACCTCCGGGCATTAAACATTTAGGCAATTCATCATGTTACCTCGTAAGACCAAACAGGCCTGCCTACATTATGAAGCAAGGCTATGAGAATCTAATGGGACCAGTTATACATTTTAAATGTGGGAGAAAAATGCTGACAAGAATAATGAAAATTGATAAGCTGAGAAATATAAAGGTTAATGCGAAGAATAGTAGAAAAACCTTTCAGTGGTTTTGAACAAACCAGACTCTTTACCGAAAGACGCCCACTATCAGAAATCAAACCCAAACCTTTTTTTTTTTGTTGTGAGGTCTATAAAGAGGAGGGTGGTGATCAGTAATGTGTGGTCTACAAGAGCAGCATGGACACAAGCCTGATACGTTTATCACCTTGTGGTTACCTGTTTAGCAGAGGTCCCACCACAGAGTATTTCAAGGAATCAGGAAAGGGGGTTTCCAGTTGTTATTTATAGATATTTTTAAGCTTGTTTCAAGTTTTTGTAAATACTGTCATACTGAAATTCCCTGTAAGACTGACAACCCTGCTGGTCAATTAGTTCATGACTGATGGTTGCATTTCAGGAAACAATCTGGATTTTTTCCAGCTGCATTAAACGGCAGCTATTATCCCGGTAGACAGAGCCGCAAAAGTGACGTGAAACTGTGAAAAGTTACGACTGCTGATGCACCACTCTGCACATTGTACAGCTTCCTGTCAGATTAACCCCATAAAACTGTACTTGCCGCTGGTGTTATGTAACACACTAACCGAAGAACGAATTCCCAAACGCAGTCCACAGGAAACATTTCTGTGAATTCGCAAAACTTAATGAAAGTTCTTGGTTTGATCCAATGAGTGATGTGTAAGCGCAACTTTAGGTCATTGATGTTTTCATTTCAAAAACAAAAAAAAAAAAATGTCTAAGTGAGTTTGGAATCTTGCTCCTCCATTTTGAGACATTGATTCATGTCCAGGACAATAGAACTGTCACATCAGGCATCAGTAATGACTGTATGACTGCCGTTCAGCATCCTCGCCTCCTCAAATCTCTTCTGAGCCTTCGCACTTTCATACCCTTCTGGAGGATGCTGGAAGATCAGTCCAACAACAATAATGAATCCCAGGCCTGTATCACAGAGCAGGATTTCTTGCATTTAACATAGTCTGGGCTAAATATAAGTGAATGAAATTAAAGTCCATTTAAACTGGGGTACCTTAAATCCAACATGTTATCCAGCTAAGCAAGAAATCCGGCTTTGCGATACAGGCCCAAGATGACAGCAGCAACAAAGCAGACAACTGAAAGTGTCTGCATTTCATTGGTGCATTTGCTTGTCCAATATGTGCCAAAATGCATCCAAATTCTGTCTTGGCTATGAGGTGGTCTAAGCAGCACTCTTTAGCCAGTGAAAAATGTTTGGGATATTCAGTGACTGAGATGGTACATTAACCTTCACTGCTCACAGCACTTCATGCTCCATCTAATCTCCACCACTGCCCCGATGCTCAAACAGAAGCCAGACCACAATGGCAGACTCTGAGACTCCTAAATAGGCATGCGTCCCCCACTCAATAAAATTATGAAAGTTTATTAAATATTATACTACAGCATCAACACATGAAGATCAGCCTCCAAGTCTCACACCTGTATCAAATTAATTTTAACCACTGACGACACATCGTTAGTCACCCAACACCATTAGACAGCGTAACAATTAACAGCTGAAAGCATTATGAATGAATCTTCACAGCCCAACTACAAGATATCACACTAGTAAAATATGAACACGTCCATGTGTACGTGAAGACTAATTCTTCACAATACTTCTTAAAGATTACGGGGGATGCCTCTTCTGTGATCGCAGCACTACACAGGCCCAAGCACCTGGCAATTAGCAGTCTGTTCTAATGAGAGGTTTGCTGTCCTCTGGCAAAAGGGAGTTTTGTGTGTGCATCTGTATAGGGAGGGGAGGGGGGCTCAAGTGAAATGAAAGAGAAGGGAGAGTTTTATTCTTCCAACGACACCATTCTTCAGTTCCAGGTGTGCGCCGCATAGGCGAGCTGTGGGAAGGGGCGTCGGGAGTCACGGTTGGGGGGGAAAGGTCGTTTTTCCATCACCTTGTTTTTTTACTTCATAAACCGGCCAGAGTTATAGCTATAGGCTTCCATGTTCAAATCAAGCAACGCTGCCGTTAAACGTACAAAGAGCGACGACATAAAGACACAAAGACGGACAGAGACCTGCAGAGAAGCGGCAGGGAATTTAGTCTTTTTCTAATCATTGGATCTAATCATGTAATTTCTAATCGTTCGGCTGTATTATTTGCGGCACAGCAGACCGAACGGAGGCCCTGATAGTCCACACATGTCGGGGTCTTACGTGAGGATCGACCGAGCCCCACGGCTCCGAGTTCTAAACGACTTACCTGCAAAGCCTCGTCTCTCATCATCCTGGTCACAGAGGGTTATACACAGGACAAAAAAAAATTTAAATTAAATTTCCAGCAGATAACAAGTGAGGAGACATAAAAGGGATGGGGGCTCGATCTTTCATGTGACAGATTTACTGGTAAGCCTGGGATGAGGCCTCTGTAAGTGGGGGTCTTTACTTAATTAAGTTGTAGAGAGTACCGCCTTGGCTTTGATGTCCACTCTCCCAGACTGGGGCAGATGCTGCTTCTGCGGCTGCCTTGTCTCCATGGCCGCTTCGCCTCCGTTTCCTCATGTCGTGAGGCTGCGGGTCTCCTGAACCCACAGAAACTCTCTCAAGGTGGAGGCCACCAGTTACGGGACAGGGGCTGAATTTCAGTATCTGAAGCTCATATGTGAATTAAATAAATTTCTTTTTTTTTTTTTTAATTTAAAAAAAAAAATTAAAAAAAACACAAAAGGCAAAACTACAAAACATTTTCATTTTATTTTAATGTCAATGCAAAAGACTGTCAAGCACCAGTAAAGAACAGCCACTGCAGAAAGATATCTGAAGACACTGATAAAATGTACATTTATGGTTGTTACAAATATGCACAGAACAAAAGGGCCAGAGCGCAGGACTGGTGGTTGTCCATTTGCCCTTTTGTGGCATTAATGCAGTATTAAATTCAGGTGACAGCCTCCACTGGTGTCACTGTCACACAGGTCATGTGACTTCTGGAACAGAACATTCCAAGGGAGAAATAGGGAACAGATGATTCCAAACCATCTTGGGTGGGGGGGGGGGGAGGCTTGGGAAAACAACTGCAAACCATGTTTTCTATTTGTTCCCCTTCAATAGGGCTTGTCAACTATGGGCCTTTTCCCAGCAGGAAGTGCGAGATTAAATCTGTTTGTCAACAAGCACTGGAGCAAAGTCATCTGGTGAACGTGATGGGAGCAGCCAGAAGCAGACCTGCGGAAGGAGCCAGGACTCGCCCCGCTCCTGTCGCGTTTTACAGACGTGGTGGCGGGAAGTCAGTCACACACTCCTAGAAATAAGTAACGATTCTCAGCTGTGGCGTGAAGCTGTGTGACATCTGCCTGTGTTGGTCTCCTGCGGTCCCTTATCCACAAACACAAACACCACGAGCTAATGCCCACGAAACCTCCGAAGCGTCCGGGGGCGGCTTGGCTACGATCTCGAAGGGTCTAAACTTGCATCAATGGTCTGACTCCTAGGACGCCGTTTGTGGCCAGGATATTGCTTACATTAAACTTGCAGAAATTTTTTGATGGACGCAAATGAGAGTGAACGCGTTGTGACAATCTTTCGAAATTTACGATCGTTTCACCTGAAACGCAGACAGAATGACTGAGAAATCTGGGTCGTGAAACGCAGGACCGATGATCACTATTCATAATGTTTTCATTTACTCACGGCAGAACAACTGCAACACTAATTAACCAGATTTTTGACTATTTGAGTGATTATCTTCTGTAAAAGATTAGGGGTGTAGCCAGGCCATAAAGTGGGATCAATAGAGAAAGAGAGAGATGTGGGGGGGAGACGACACTCCAAAGAATGACGAAAAGTTTGTCAGAGCCCCAGTGTGGCCGATGCTTTTTTTCCATCTGCCCTTGTTCATCACCGCAAAATGTCCTCATCGTCTCGGCGACAGCCCGACCAGCCTCCATGGGAGAGCGGGCCTCCCCTCCGTCACAATAAAGAGGAAATATACTGCCGACGTCTGCTTGCATATAAAACTGACACTTTCTTTTCTTTTTGAAAAGTCTGCTCATCGGATCGTGGCACGAGAAGCTCTGTAACCGTCCAGCCTGCTTTTTCTGCCATCAAAAACCTGAATCCAAAGTAATTGTGGGGTTTGACATGAGAGTTGCTAAGCCAGACAGAGCCAGATGAATTCCATTGTCGCTTTTCACACCTACACAATGCTTCCCCCCCCCAACTTTCACAACCTGCCCATAAATAATGTCAAAACTGTGGACCATTAAAATAATTATACCCCCCCACACATGCATTACACAGAGCCAAAGAAAGAGGAAGGAGTAGTTTAGCGGTCTAATTAACCAAGCTCAGAATGCCTTCCGATAATTAGCTGAGAAAAGATCTAAGATGATCGGTAGTAAATTATGTACAAAAAAGGGAAAAAAACATCCCTTATGCGGATTTTCAGTGACATTAAAAGGGCGAAAAAAGTGAAAGAAAAAACAAAAACAAAAAAAAAACAAACCTTTGCACAACTGTCTAACTCTGGAAACTAAGGTTTGAAGGAGCCACACCAGCAAGGCTCTTTACTCTGCAAAAAGAAAATCCCTGTGCATGTATCTAACTGTCAGCCCCAGAGGATTCCAAAGTCATTCATGTGGGGGGGGGACAGGGACGTGGGG
>JAODKF010000147.1:6468198-6481374 GCA_026779585.1 Mormyrus proboscirostris | reverse complement strand
CTGTGAGACCTCCTCCATCTGACCGAAATGGAAATGTCAGTAGGCGTCTTCGGGATGCACGTGACTGGCTTACGTTGGCTTCACCCAATTATATTTCGTCCGGTCCGTCTCGGGGGGCGGGGACGGGGGGGTGGGTGGTTCCCAAGAAAGCTGGAAAAAGGAGAGGATGAGGAAGCCTGTGGGAACCACGGCAGGAGGCGGCAGCTAGACAGGAGCCCACCCCCCTTATCTCTGTCAGCTTACGGGATCCCATACTTCCTGTTTGGCCTTGAGGGTTGTTCTTGTCAGGTTACTCCGGAACAATTCCATGGGTGGGTGGAGGGGGGCAGAAAAGAGGAGAGTAGTGACAAAGAAAAGCAGAGAAATGGTCTTATTAAGAAGTAAACACAAAAGAGGGAGCCGCGGGATCAGGACGGATAGGGAGAGACAGGGGAAGCTGGAAGATCTCCTTCTGGTTCCAGAAACATACTTGGCCATACTGGTTACATTTAGCCCGTTTCTAGCTTCCAGTTTCAGACACCAATGAAACAAAAATGTCTCTCGTGTCAAACTGGGCTCTCAGTCGCACGGCGCTGGGATGATGCTGATGTGGAGGAAGTTGTCTGGGTGACTCAGGTGTTCACTAAGCCACTGGATAGGCGTCTCCAGCATCGGCTCAATCCCGTGTATCACGACCTGGTACTTTTTCTTCTCATCTGTGAGGGAAGATGACAAAATGGGTTCGAAACACAAGTCCAGGGACAAACCACAGGAAACATGCTGGGAATCTTTGCTAATGAAGGATTCCTGTAATGCTTCCCCTTGGTCACAGATCAGCGTTTGCACTGACTCTCTTTCCTAGGGTTAGAACCCATATAGAGAAGGTGCGAACAATCGGAATGTGCTTCCACTTTGAGATTTCTTAATTACTTTAAAACATTTTAATTCTCTGCATTCCTGAAAGTAGCCCCTTCTTGGGCTCCACCATCCGCACCGTCACGATTGTATCTGACTCGCGTCAGCAGTCACGTGACTCAGTGTGGTGTGTCGCTCACCACATGGGCTTTGTGGCACCGCCTGAGGATGTGTGTCACGACGGCCGTCGATGTGTGTGTGTTGTGCCGTGACATCAGTTCCCGTTGATACCAGGTGAGTGCTGATACGGGAAGCTGCGCTGAGTCATCCCGCACCGTAAGACAGACAGATAACTGCAGCTTTCACAAAACCACATCCACCCCCCTGTGCCCCCCCCCTGCCCCCACCACACGTATGAGCACTGCCCTCATTCTCACTTTCAGACCCTTAGAGACCTACACCCACCCTCAGACTAAGCAAACATGTCAAGACATAGTCCCTTATGCATAGCTCAGTGTCACATGGCTAACCCTATATACAAAAGTCGTTTAAATAAATCAGTACTTCTAGACTCACCCACACACTAGTCCTTATTCTATACTACACCCCCATGGGTTAGTGAGTACTCTATACTGCACTTTCCACCCACATTAGTGCTATACTAGACTCACCCACACATCAGTCTACATTTATATTACACTAAAATGAGTTTTCTATACTATACCTCCCTCCCAATTACAAGGTTGCAGGTTCAAACCCAGCCTCAGCATATCTGCGGGTCCATGAGCAAGGCCCTCAACCCCCAGCTCTCTGGTGGCTGCCCTTCGTGGACAGCTTGCTCTACAAAAAGCAAGTTGAGGGAGGCATAAAAAAGAATTTCCCCACGGGGAGATAATATATATATAAGTATTATACATTATACTACATCCCCACAAGCTAGTGAGTATACTATAGTACACCTTCCACCCACATTAGTGATCGCTATACTACTCACCCACAAACCAGTCTACATTTATATTACACTAAACCCCTACATGACTTTTCTATACTATACCTCCCTCACACAATTAATGTATTCTATACTAGACTACACTCACCCACATACTAGTCAGCATTTATACTACGCTACACCTCCAGATAAGTATTATATAGTATACTACATCCCCACAAGCTGGTGAGTATTCTTTACTACAATTTTCTCATATATTCTATGCATTCTATACCAGACTACACTCACCAACACACAATCTACCACAATATTCTCGTGAGTACTCTATACTTTACCTCTCATTGTTTAGTATTTCATTCTATTTCATACTAAACAATACACACTAGTCTATATTTCATATTATGCTACAACCCCACGTGAGTATTCTACAGCATGCCTACAGTACATATTCTACATATCACTAGTGTGATTCTGCATTCTGCACTACACTATACTGGAGACACCATGAGTTTCAGCACTAGACTACTCAACCAAAGCACCAATTTGTACCCTATTATCCATCATAATAAACAAAATCAAGTAGCACAGTGTGCACATATATAATGTATTCTCTTATTCACACAAAGTTTATTTCCACAAAACATAACAAAATTTCCAACTTCATAACTGTATGCTAGTTTTCATATAGTTGTTAGCATAGCAAATTCACACACCAAACAGTGGAAGATTATGTTGTCTCATCTGATTTAAATGTAAATAAACTCAAATCTGTGTTTGTATTTACATTAACGGATTGTTTAAACATATTTTTATTCACTCAGGAAACATTCAAACTTACATTTTGAAAAACGCCTTTTATTAAAAGACGTTAGATGTTTAACCAGATGTTTTTTTAACACAAATAATAATAATAATTATTATTATTATACATTACTTTACATTCTTTAAACTATTTAAAACAAATTCTAAAAAGGGCAGCCAAGGATATTGAAGAAAACCAGTATTCCCTCAGCTATCTACGGAGTGCAGATATATACATTTACATTTCTCAAACCAACAGCACTATATGCAAGACGACCCACAAAGCACAGTATTAGACTATGCCCCATCGCAGCCTGACCGGCCACTGAAATAAATACTCCTTTACAGTTCCGGAACCACCCTAAACTCAAGTCTTTTGGGGTAATTAACATAGTCAAGAACATATTACAGCTAAAATGACATGGAATCAACACAAACGTTTCCAGGGTGACAGCCTTCAAAAAGCTGGCACCAATGGCACGGTATGGGCAGACCGCAGAGATGATATGGGCATCTGCTGGGAGACACCACCAGCAGCCCTTTCGTACATTAAATAAAACACCAAAGTGGTGAGGAGTAGTGTTACGGACCGCTCCATCTGCTAGCCGAACCCATGTGGAAGAAGCTTATGAAAATAATATCAGTACGGATAGATACACAGACACAGCTGCTGGCTTTGAATGCTCCCCTGGATGGATGCAACTCTGCAGAGCGAGCAAGAGGATGAGAGATATGTACGGGGGGAGAAAGATAAAGTAGGAGCTAGAGAGGACCACAGAGGTTGCTGCTGGACCAGACTCAACTATTCCAATCAGGACTTGGCAGTCAAACGTGCTGACATTCCAGCAGGATGATGACAGGGTCTCTCAGTATGTTTTTATACTTTACAGTTCAAACATACTTTAACCCGAGCATCCCTATTACTGCAGCCCTATGGACCGTACCCGGCAGCTGGGCTCTTCCAAAGACCCCTGGCTGGCCCTGACTGGGTAGTAGGCCCAAGAGTCCGTAGAACAGGGTTCTTCAAATCTGGACCTCGATTCCAAATCCAGGCCTTGTTTTCAGTTCTCCCAGGTAGTTAGTTTAATAATTACTGATTGTGATTGGTCAGAGGCTTCACACCTGGCTCACAGGTAAAGGAAGGCTGGAAAACCAGCAGTGCTCGGACCTCGAGGACAGTGATTTGAATAACCCTGCTGTAGAGTCATGTTTCAGTAAAGCATGTAATTGACGGCAGTGCATACCAAAAGCAGAACAAGCTCTTCATCGGAACTACTTAGGTCCTAGCAGCCCTGACTACTGCACTTTCTATACCGTAGCAGTTGCAACAGAAGCAACTCACATCCATCCATCCAATCGCATATACTGGTCACGGTCACAAAGAATCCAAAGCCTATGCCAGTCAGCTCGAGGCACAACATTGGGGTGTTATCCAGGGAGGATGCCAAACACATATGGACGTGCCATATACTCCAGTTCCTCTAGCGACATGTCACAGACAGAGAGGCAGGGCATGATTCAGAGCCGTAACCACCGTCCCAGCAGGATGCCAATGTCCATTCCAAATCCGAGTATTACAACTGGACACTATTTTAATTCAATAATGTAACACCTGGGAAAAACACTGATATATACAGTTCCTTGCCTGACGGTCCATATATTTGCTCTACCGGGAGCTGAAAGGGAGCAAAAATGTGGACCGTCTGTGGGTCGCTGAGGACCGGATTCCGAAACACTGCTATAAGAAAAAAAAATTGGCGCGGCAATATGGTTGTCGTCTGTTAACCTGCAGTGAAGCAAAGTGTGAAGGCAGAAACGGAGATGGTTCCCTGGCCAATGCCCTTGCCTTTCAGGCCCTGGGAAGCTCTCTGAAGGCGGAGCCTAGGCGTCTCCAAAAACAGCCAAAGCTGGGACAAGCAGTGGCCACTGGGAACGCCCGTTTGTCACGCCACTGCATTCCCAGAGGGGTGAAAACGAATCCAAAGAGACAAGACCAGGATTGGGGAGGACAAAGAGGCAATGATAGCATGATAACGAGGATGGGTAGGAGAGATGGAGAGGGTGGAGGTGAGGGAGCAGAAGCAAGGAAGGGTATCCTCTAGGGAAGAGGATATCTTAATCTTGATGCTACTGCATGGGCACATATACACAGGAAGAAGCAGTGAACGGGTTTTGCCCTCTGTCACTCTAAGGACCGGGTGAAGAAGGCCCCTCTCTCACCTGATTCATACCAGAAGCCTTCTGGCATTTTACAGGGTGGGAAAACACGGAGATGTTCTCCACAGATCCACCTTGACACAATATCGGAAAAATAACGCCTACTGTACGTGTGATTCATGTTTTGTTTTTATTTTTAAAAAAAAAAAAAAAAAAAAACAGGCGACTTATAGGAAATCCTTGTGCAATCATCGGGCATGCTTGTCCATGCAGGAACTGCAGAGCGAACCTGGAAAATGCTCCGGGACAACATGTCTATTTGTCCGATGTCTGATCTGGTACATGTTTCCCCACATAGAGCCTAGACTGAGACTCACACAGAAGATGACAAATAGCAGACAACCAGGAAAACGAATGAATGAGAATAATGAAAGCAGACTATGATTTCAGACATTCCATTTTAGGAGAATACCATGTGGTTTATCGCAGCGTAAAAATAAAACTGATTCAAAATCAGAAGATAGATACATCTGCCATACTACTGCAGGCCGGAATGTCAAGATGACACCAAAACAGGACACTCTGATTTAGACATTACAAAACAGGCAAAACAGGTTAAACACATTCACACATACACAGACATTTGTATTCACATCTTTGTAGGGACCGTCCATTCATTTCAATGGGAAATACCCAGACCCCAACACTGACAACCCTAACCCCTACATAGCCCTAACCTTAGCCATAAGACTTTTGACATTTTGATGTGATTGCAGTCACAGATTTTTATAAAACTGAGATTCCCCCTTGTGGGCAAAAAAAAAAAAAAAAATGCTTCCCCCAAAAGTTCAAAACAACAGGTTTTTAATCACATTCCTGGGACATATGGTCCACACAATGAAATATATGTATAACACACACACACATACGGTGACCAATACAAAAAAATCACTACACATACCATACATACATTTCTCCTGTTTCACCCTGAGGACACCCCAAGAACCTCCTTCCTCAGCACCTGCTGTGCTGGGCCACATCCCCACCCTCGCTCTCGCTATGATGTGCTGGGGAATTTGCTCACCATGGCAACAGGGGTCAGCTTCCTCCAACAATAATAATTTTCAGAAAAATCTGGCTATCCGATGATCATGGTGTTTACTGTATCAGCCTCTCTGTAGTGGGAGGTCACACAGAAGGAAATTAAGTAAACCACTCACACGTAAAGGAATTAACAGGCCAGGGTCTGTCAGACCAACATCAGACTGAGCCAGAAGAAAGGGCAGTCAAAGAAGGTGATGCTTAAATGAAATTCATGTTGGTGTAAAACTGACATAATACCTGTCAAAGTGGGTCAGCTTAGCCAATTCAAAACCTATTCTAAAGTCACCCCAGTATTTTCAGTAATCATCCAATATATGGTTTCCCATGGATTTTTTTGACTGACGTACTGTATTTAGGCAATCAGTACCTTGTTGGGTCATTTTACTAATAAGAGTTGGTGGTGAAATTTAGCAATACATGGAATGGCTGAGGTGCCCCAGAGGAGAGGTTTGGTAACTGAAGCAGTGTTCATCGAGCCATCCAACAAGTTATCAGTAACTTTTGGATAACAAAAGAAATTCCTGTTGGTTTTTACTGCGCTACTGTTAATTTGCATATGTTAAAATGTTAAATTGTGCTTTTTTCTGAGGAAATATACACATAATTCCCAGATAAACAGCTTTAACCATTTTCATTGACCCGTCTGAGACTTGTGCACAGCACTGTATCTATAGACGCACTATTATTGCAGAGTTGTTCTTGAGGACTGGTGCTGTGTGGAGCCCCAGGAACTCACAGACCCCCTAGTCCTGCTTCATCCCAGTCCCACAAAACACGCACAGCTGGACGGCTTGAAACAGACTGGCTTGAGTCATACTGGGCCAAACGGCTGTACCGTGGGAGGTCGGGGCGATCGGCCAAAGTGAAGCCAAGTAATCAGCCCCATCGCACAAACTGACGAACTAGAGAGGGGCCACGTCTGGCACCCCATTCTGGATGACTAACGATGAACTGGACGATGGCATCTCCTCTGGGTCAAATCAGTCACACCTTTACCAATCATTGCAACCTGCCTGGCTGTCAGGGGTGGGGCTTGCCAAACTCCGCAACAAAGTGTGAAATCAACATGCCACAAAAAGCAGGGTAGTCCTATGCGAAGTAAGAATTATTAATTATGGTGCTGCTACAGGAGCAGATGAATTCTAATGCACAAACAGACAAGTCATAAAGCATGACAACCACCCATGGACCACAGAGGCCATAACCATCTACACACACGTACAGGTAATTTCTACATTTGTGATTCAACTACATACAGCTCTAGGGAAAAAAAAATAAGAGGCCATTCTATATTTTTTTTGTAATATCTGCATTTTTAAAATCCTGGTTTAATCCTGGTTCTGCAGAAGAATCAGTGCAGAAGGTTTCACTGCAAAGCTGGCTGCTTCCAGGTTTAAAGTTTCCAAGACAGCAGTACACAAGAATGAGGTGAAGCATGAGACACTGGGAACAACCAGAAACCAGCCAGATAAAGGGCAGAAGCAATTTTCTAATGATAGAGATGACTGTCAACTTATCTGACAGTTTCTCTTGAATCGTAGGATGACATCAAGTGACCTTCAAAAGGATTGGGAAACAAATATAGGTGTGAAGTGCACTGATAAGACGGTGCATATCAGTAGCTGGACTGAAGTCCCACAAAGCAAGGAAGCAGCCTTTCATTAATGAGAAACAGATAAAATAATTTATTCATAGACGCACATCCATAAATTGAGAAATGAGCGAAGCAAAAAAGTGTGTCGTGGTCTCAGAGCTGTATTTCACCAAGAAAAAAAACACTGAATACAAGAGGAGAATGGAGCAGTAGGCAGGTGTGAGGCAGGTATGAGGCAGGTATGAGGCAGGTGTGAGGCAGGTATGAGGCAGGTATGAGGCAGGTGTGAGGCAGGTATGAGGCAGGTGTGAGGCAGGTATGAGGCAGGTGTGAGGCAGGTATGAGGCAGGTGTGAGGCAGGTGTGAGGCAGGTATGAGGCAGGTATGAGGCAGGTATGAGGCAGGTGTGAGGCAGGTATGAGGCAGGTATGAGGCAGGTATGAGGCAGGTGTGAGGCAGGTATGAGGCAGGTATGAGGCATGCCCCCCCCCCCAACTCTCAAGCCAAGGTCAAATCAATCAAATCATAAAACAAACCTTCCTACTGAGGGGACCACCACACCCAGCGAGAGAGAGAATGTCAAACTCACTACAAACCTCCAACCATATATAATAAACACATATCGATCACGGGGTTAGACACATGTATATGCTGTTTGCCTTGTTATAACGACACAACAGACTGCTTAGGGAGTCGGATAGAAGCTGATTGTGTATGGTGACTATAGCCATTTGGGTGCTCCTTACTGGACCCTGAGGATGATCTTTGCTAGGACTCTGCTATCATTAAGTATGCATCTCAGATGCTTGGGAATAAATAACTGCAGAAACAGTCACGGCCACGACACTGCTCTAATGCGCAACAAGGGGGCGGTGTGGAGCTGTGACCTGCCACTCACCTGTGTGTGTGTGTGTGTGTGTGTGTGTGTGTGTGTGTGTGGCTATCTCTCTCTCTCAATGAGAGCAGGATGGGTGGGTGAAAAGAGAATTTCCCCATGGAGATTAATGAACTATTTATCAATTCACCCTTCACTAGAACCCTCTGTAATCAGTCTACTACATCCTTGATGATGAAATAACAATGCAGAATCGCCATTGGTCAGCAGGACTAATTATACAGTTACTGGCATCCTTTGCACCGCACCACTAGTATCTGTAAATAGTGTAAATGACGTATGCATCCCATTACCGTGTAATCGTAAGTGTTGCGTGAATTGTTGGCTTCTCTGTCTGTGCTGCTTTCAGTGTTAAACCAATATTGGCTTTTAGTAAAAAAAAAAAAAAAAAAAAAAGTTATTTTAATAGGTGTCATCTCCCTTATTAAAATGGCACACACACTCATGCCAAAATGCTTATCTGCAATCTGTATGTGGATCTGCTGCACAGAAAACATTCCGCGCCCTCTAGGGCTGCAGTATGGCAAACAAGGTGGCTTTATCGGCCTAAGTATGCAACAAATCTTTGTCCGTTTGAAGTGTGCGGCCACCTTAAGCGCTTTTTTTTCTTTCTCCAAATCTATCATCAGTGAGCTATCTGTGCAAGTCAGGGGCTCCTGGGTAAATCCCTGTGATCCTAGGGAACTGGCTCACGGAGTTTGGTCCAATACCTCCAGGACGTCCCACCCCTGCCATATCCCCACTCCATTTTCAGTAATTAAGACCCCAGTAAGGGGACCGTTACTTTTCCTAAAAGCCCTCGTGTACAAAACATCCCCAACATCACAAATACATCTATCACAAGGTTGCCTGTTAAAAAAAATACTCTGCTAAAGAGCAATTTTGTAGCTGTTTTACTTCTCTTCAAATGGTGGCTGCCAAGATCTTTAAAAAAATAATTAGAAAAACTAAAGTAGTACTACAATATGCACTCCAGTAGATGTAACATCTACTCTCAAACTCAGGAGAATAAATGGTGAGCAGCAAGAGATTCTCACTAGTTAGAAGAACTTAGTCACAACTATAAACACCGGCAACAATATTACTGGCTAACAGCCAGCTGAGCAATAACACCATCAATAACCATGACAGCAAAGCAACGGTAACAACAAACGGTGCCCAACACCCACTACACACCCAAGGAGACATGCCAACATCAGGCCACCGTTCCTGCCTGCAGAGGGTAATACCAGCAATATCTTTAAGCAGTAATCAGTGCAGCTATTCTTAGAAATTCTGTGTATCCGTTTGCACGCTACGCGGTACCACAGTTTTATATTTATTGCATTTTACAGCGTGTATCGTGGCTGCCAAGCTGAAGAAGAGTTTCCATTTTCTACGTGCAATAAAGTGGAGCTTTATCTTTATCTTAAAGCACTGCAGTAGCAGAGTAACAACCGACCAGATATAAGCCTATACTGGGGATGGTAACAAACCTTATGCTGGGCATTGGAGAGAGACCAGAGAAATCAAAGTAAATAGCTCAAAAAAATAATGAAATATTACAAAAAATGAATGAAGGATGAACACTTTTTAAAACACAGAAACCAAAAGCTGGGTCAAAGGATTTCAGATGCCCAGGAACTCAGTCCTGCATGGGAATATCGCATACAAGAGCAGCAATTAAATGCAAACAGGGCAAAAAATAGCCACGTTTCTTCATTTGGCAAATGCTTTCATCCCAGAGACTTAGATAAGAGTGTTCAAGGGCTGCATTAGCATGAAAGGGGCCATAAATGTACAAACAGGCTCATCAAGTTCAAGTTTCCTTCACATGCTAGAGATGTAACAAGCTCTACAAAACAGGATACCTCTCACTTACAAAAACCCTGACAAATCAAAGTCCCACAAGCATAATGAAGCCAAAAGTGGCAAATTCTTATGTTTAACAGTTGAGAAAGGTACTTAACCTAGAGGTACTTTCCTCGACATTTCCCTGTAAACAGCATTTACACGTCAAGCGCTTGCGTAATGAACATAAGGGGCCAACAAGAGAGACAATAAATGGACGGGATGATGACAGAAAGCCGAACGAAGAAGAATAGCCCTAAATATAACAGCACAGGTTTTCTGTGATTCGAAAGGTAACGAGTGGTCATGGGTTTGCGACCAGGGTAACCCTTTCATAAAAACTAATGCGCAACGACGCCTCGGGGCCTTCCAAAGGCTCTGCTTCACGGTAACCAGCGATACTAAGGGGTGTGACAATGAGTGGGCGGGTCTCATGAAGGACTGAGACTTGTTACGTGGGCAGGCCCATAAGCTAGGTCAACGTGGGGGGGGGGGGGGGACCAGTTTAACATTTGGGCTGTTCCAAGGTTTACTTAGGGGCGGGGGGTTTTCTGTAGTCTCCATTTATTAGAAACAGTCCCACAGAGTGCCTTTTATAACCGGATATAGAAATTCTAAAAACACCAAAAATATAAATGGGGAATCCTAATCAGACCAATTAAAAAGAAGACACCACAAATGTAAGACGATTTCTTAAAAATCTGCCACTCACGCTACGGGTTCTCTGACAAACACCCTTGAGATGCCTCTCAGAGACAACGACCAGCTTTTTCGCTCACACACGCAGTTCAAACGTGGGACAAACAACATGCATAGACCTTTCTTGTGGCCGGCCACTAATTAGAATAACATGCCGCCAGCGGGAAGAATGCCGTAACGGAATTGCCTTTGTGTTTATTCCGCTACCTCTTGGTATCAACAGCTCATCCGCTCTGGAATACCCTGACCCCCAACCGGACCATGTGGTCATCCAGTGCCTGAAGGCCGCATGCTAGAGTGACGAAAAATTCAATTATTAACAATGAACACTTACTATGATTCTTTTTAGATTATCAGTGTCAACATCCAGAAATTCCAAGACATCCCAGACGTATCAGACTTCCCGTAGGGTACATGGCTCTTTGTTGAGTGCACCAAGCACGTTACTCAACAGCAGCAGGGAAATATGGCAGTTTCTATACCCGTGAAGAGGGCATTCATTCAGAGTACCAAGCTCATAACCTTCCGGTGTCAGGTAGGGTTCCCTGACCACGAGCTAAAGGTTGAAGACGGATCACGATCCGGGTGCTTTGTGATTAATGCAGAAGGGCCGGAAAAGGAAGAATAAAGGAAGGGGGGGGGAAAAGCAACTCAGTGCTAGATCACAAAGCAGCAATCACGATGCAGGTAGCCACAGCAAAACTCCTGATATAAGATATATCAACACTTAGCACACCTGTCCAAACAGCGGGGATCCATAATTGCTAAGACCAAAGCGTTTTCCGTGCTGCCAAAACAAACTATGGTAGGAAGAGAAGGAGGGGGAAAAAATCCAAACAATGCAGTAGCTTTCCAATCTGTAGAGATTTCATAAACATGGCAAGAGGAGAAACGCCAACAGCGTAAGAGACACAAAGGGGCGACTTTCACCTTTATCCTGCTGGCCCGACCCATCTGCTAACGGGACAGCGCTGCCTGCAGGTTCACTGTCTGCTTATCTGCTCCGTGTAAGAGGGGGGATTTCCAGATGAGCCTGTTTTGGCTTCACCCCCCACCTCCCTTTCACTGCCACCCTCCTCCCACCCTCCTTAATCCCACACTCGGTTGCACGTCTAACAGCAAATCTGAAAAACTCCCCCACACACAAAAAAAAAAAGAAAAAACAAAACAAACCCCAGAGAGTGATCTTTCTCCTTAGCAGCCTTCACTGGGAAAGACTGAGAGTGAATATAAACTTCAGTATGTTTTCATCACTGGACCCTACACCTCTGCTGCAAGCAGGGAGATTCACCACCCCTCCCAGGGAGCGCCAGCATCGACACGAGATTCTTGCAGTTAGACAGACGTCATCAGGCTTTTTTGATCCCCCCCCCCCCCCCTTTTCCGGAAAACTCTGATGATTGTGCTGTGTGTTGTGTCTGTGTCTGTGTACGAGAGGGTGTTTTCTGGTCTGCAGAAACGGTCTGGTAGTTGACATGGTAAATATGGCAGGGATGCAGCTTCTCGGGGGAGCTGACGTTTGTACGTACTGTCCTTGGGTATGGCAGCAGGGAGCATCTCCTTTAACAAGTCGCCCAGCGTATAGACGTGGCCGTCGGGAGAGACGGGTCGAAACAGCTTTTGAATAAACGGCCGGTCACTCGTTGGCTGTGGAAAGACAGATAAGGGTGGGGGGGGCATAAACAGTAAGAAAAGCAGACAACACACTTTGCCAGATCAAATGCCCCCATTACACTCAAACGCATAGCCGATATGCCCACCAAAGCCCAAGACGCGCACTCCAAAAAAATAAATAAATAAATAATAAAATAATCCCATTAAAAAAAACGTGTTTTTTCTCACTGTGCGCGTCTCTGAAACAGGATGTCTGTTTATCAAATACATAACAGACTATCCCAATGACTTCAGTCTATAAACAAGTACATTAACCGTTTCATATTCTACACATCCGCTTCGACAGAGTCATCGAGGGCCACTGTAACCAAACACGATGACAGAAAAACATCTACGCTGATTCACTCCACACAAATGTGGCATCTATCATGGCCAGGAAGCCCCCCCCCCCCCCCCCCCAAAGTGGCTCGTCTCTCTTCGGCGTCAACAGCCCATTAAGGTGGCCATAAAGGCCCAGGGGTGAACCTGGGGCCTCCTCACATTGTCATGGATAAGAAGTTAATGGGCACAAAGCGGCCTCTCATTGGCTCCTCTGACTGATCCCATCCCGTCGGCGGATCGTAAGCGCCATCAGCGCCATCAGCGCCCCCAGCCATCCCAAAATGCGGCCGCCTCTCCACCCCCCCCCCCCCCCCATGA
>JAODKF010000147.1:6429507-6444310 GCA_026779585.1 Mormyrus proboscirostris | reverse complement strand
ATGGTTGTATCTCTGTAGTGCTTGTGGATGGCTGTATCTCTGTAGTATGTGTGGATGGCTGTATCTCTGTAGTATGTGTGGATGAATGTATCGGTGACTTTCCGCTTAGCAAGGAAGTTGTAAGTGTCAGTCTTTTTGAAAACTGTTAAGTTTAAACTTTACGTTTACACACAAAGAAAAATACCCCTGCACAATGAAACATCAACACATGCTGATCTGAAGGAAGACGTTATAGTTTTATAAGGGATAGGATTTATACTCCTGATAGCAGACCACAGTTTCACATTAGGCAGTCTCTGGCTCTGCAGATTAGGAAGGTTGCCAATTTAAATCCTGTGGTCAGCAGAATGGATACATCATCACTGAACTCTTGAGCAAGACTCTTAACCTCAAAAGCTGCACCAGGAGGCCTGGATATATGGCTTAGCTTGCACTCTGATTCCAAGCTTTGTTCTCACTTGAATGTGTGTGTGTGTGTGGAAAGTATTATTATTTCTGTGTCCTCCAACAAATGGTAAATAAAGTTTCTTTTATATTTTATAATGATGAGGAAACTGGTCCAAGTGCACAGAGCATCTTCAATGGCACAATCCGCAATGGTGATCGAAATCCTGAAAGCAGGCCGAAAAGAAATGGACAAAACTAAATCCAAAATCAAAAGCAGTAAATGGGAACAGGCAGTCGATCAAAAAGGAGAAGGCTAACCATGGCAACAAGCAAACTTTTACCTTGTTTCCACCAACACAGAGCCGGTGCCAGTACCAGTGCTGGGCTGGTTCACACTTGGTGCCTTTTGAGAACCTGCCCACATTTCCACTAGTTTCAAAAAAAGAACGGAATGGAAATGTTACATGTAGTGAGAGTAATGTAAAGGTTTATATTAATTCTGTTTTTCTGGAATTATTTTGATCTGTTTCAGATCTTAAGTCTTTATAAGCTGCTGAACCAAAAACATCAAGTGTCATGGTTTTCAAAGTATGACCCATTGCACTCTGTCTCTATTTATATGCTATACAACCCAGAAATGTGTGGTGACTTAATAAGAGGGGGTGATATTCAGGTGAAACAGGGTGCCAGAGGGCTGAACTTGGCAGAGCGGAAGTGATGCGCTGAAAGTCAGATCTATATTCCAGTAACATAACAGATGTCAACAGCTGCTCTGAAACCCCTTGGCCTGATCACAATCTGCTTTCTTCTTTCAGCCGATGATATAAAAAGTAGTAATTTGCATTTTATTCCCATTACTTCCTACATCACAATTTTAAAAAATTCATACCAGCTTTTGGGGGCAGTGTGTGCCTCTTTACCTGTGATCGGAAGGTTCCTGGTTCAAGCCCAGCCGCAGCATGTCTGCGAGTCCTTGAGCAAGGCCCTTAACTCCCAGCTCCCGGGGCGCTGCAGGTGGCTGCCCTTCACAACCAGCTTACTCTTGCTTACAAAGAGCAAGTTGGGGGAGGCATAAACAGAATTTCCCCACAGGGTTCAATAAAGTAGCTAGAATTATTTGTCAAACATTTTCCTCACTTTGCAAAGCAATCTCATAGATGACTAAAAGACAAATGACTCAGGTTCACTTTAATTCATAAAGATTATAAGTACAATCAGCAAAATTCATAATTAAGACTGAGAAAGAAATTCTGCATGAAGAAGAAACACTGATAAACAACAGCACCTGAACAGATTTACGTGAGAGTCTATTGGGAATTTAATTTTTAGATTCAATTTAATAAAGTTACTTATGGGACATTAAACCTTGTCTTTTTCATAGACATGAGAGTGGATTTATCTTGGCTTTTCCGGATGTGGTCAAAACACCAGTTCTGTACAAGCTGCTTTTTCATCTTTCTAAAGTTGCAACTTCACGTCAGCCCATAAATGGCTAGAGGAGGCGGAGTTAGAGTTTCCAGCGTCAAGCAGGATCAAAGGCACCTTTACGGAAAGTGGATAGTTCATAGAAAAAAAAAAGCCCAACTGAAAAACTCCCCACAAATGAAAAAACATTTGTCGGCTAAGAGCAAGTGATTACTCACCGAGGAAATGGAGAAAGTCAATCTACTCATGTACACTGATGTGGCATCTCTGTGCCTTCAGCCAGTTTGCTATTATGTCAGCTTGCTTGTTTTCCTCTACAGTCTATTGATTATTTATAGTTAATTATCCCTAAGTTGTATAGATGGGGAAAATAGCTAAACTATCAAAATGACGTAACACTTTAGATAAAGGGCTCTTCACAAACAACACTTAAACACTGAATCATTAACATTCGATAAATAAAAATTTCATAACAGCTATATAATCAATGATTCAGTCATTTTTGAATCATCCATCAATGGGGTATAACTGAATACCTATTGTGGAGATGTTACCAGACCAGAATATTGATTTAGAATCAAAAATAATACAAGACTCACCATCTTAAATGCAAAAGCAGATGTTGAAAAGGAATGAGCAAACCCTTCTCATGAATACTTTGTTTAGTGTGTTGCATACAGTCCTTATCTCACTGTTGTTTACTTTTTAGTGCTGGTATCTACACTTGGCTTGATGGAGCTGCAGGTTGATTCAGATAAGCGTTGGATTTTCCAGAGGAGCACACCCGTAAAAATCTTTCCTGACGTATTTAATCGCGGACAGCTTAAGCTGCGTAGTTTTGTGCAGTATAGACAGCAGCATTCATTTTATATTGTTTATTCACAGTAAATTGAATTATATTGATATCAATATTATTGATAAGCCTTCCTTTTAAGAAAGGGGGGGGGCAGTTCTCATTCCAGTATAGCAGCCAAAGCTTTAACTAATGTGTTTTTTTCCCTCAAATCAATGTCTTTTATCTTAGGTGAAACAATAAAAATGGCAAACAAGGGCAATTCTCTTATCTCAGCCCCCTGTAGGGGTGTGTTAGCATTTTTTGCAGGTACTAGTTTAAAATCACTGGATGATTCCCGTTAGCTCAGAGTATTTTTCTTTATTTCTATGGATGAGTTGGAGCAGTAGCTTGTTTTGTAAAAGGATCACTTTTACTGGTGAATATGTTTCCTGCAATGTACCTGTTTATTTAGCTGACAGTTCTGTCCAAAACGACACACAAACATCTGTAAGGGGGCAGCTTCCATGGGCTGCTTGGTCTGTGACCAGTGAATGCAAGATACTTTATGGGAAACAAAGCTATGCAAAACACCATGGAAGCCAATTCAGAAAAGCTATTCAAATAAATACTGTAGCACCAAGACAGTCCAGGTGGAACTAAGTCTAGGTAGAAAATACAGCAGAGTATTACGTAGCACCAAGGGAAACCACAGTCAGTGAAGAAAGAGAGCTGGTCGGTGGTAGGACATAATTAGTTCCTGGAAGAGACTGATCTTAAGAGATTTCTTTATAGAATTTTATTTCTTCTGGAAACAACTTGTACGTCCCATTCCGTTATCTTGGCACCAGCTACAGCAGGGGTGGGGAACCTGTTCCATGGAGGGCTGGTGTGGGTGCAGGTGCTTGAGATGGCATCTCAATCAGCCAATAATAAAGTGGTTCTCAACTCCAGTCCTGGGGCCCCACCATTATTGGCCGATTGAGAGGTCATCTCTAAAAACCTGCACCCACACCGACCCTCCATGGATCAGGTTCCCCACCCCTGAGCTACAGCATCATGCACAGCGCTTCTTACCATTAATGCATCGATGCACCTCGATCAACACATAAACAGCACTATCATTAGCTGTGATGATCTGCCTGTTTACTTGCACACTAGTTGGTAAAATTCCCCAATTTACTGTCACGCAGGTTTCACAACATCCGTTTTGTAAAACCTACAAATACATTGTAATAATAGATATAGCCATTTTTATGACTTAATTTATATGTCAGCACTGAAAAAATATTAGTAAAGTGAACATTTTAATATTATGTACATTAACAATATATGTAATATTATTACATATTATGGATGGAGACAATATTGTAGTACACAGGGCATGTTTTATTTCTTGAATGACTGGCTACAGTGGCAGTGTGAGAATGTTTGAAACTCTTAAAAGTAGTTTCTGGAGGAAAACTATTTTTAAAACTATACAATGCTCTGTGACGTTGTCTTCCACTGATGCACCGCAAAGCAGAGGTGGGGGCAGTTTGGGGCTACATGCACAGAAACATCTTAGTGCAAAAAGGTTACAATACACCTCTAGCTAAGAGATAGTCAGTAGTATGAAATTCAGAAGCTGTAATTTAAATAGTTTGCTGAATGCCGCTGCTGTTGGCTGCTTTTGATCTGTATCGTACAGCTGTTTACCTGATTCGGTATTTTTTCATAACAAGCCATAAACATAACTAGTGGTAAAGAAATTTTTGAACTCCAAATACCATCCATCCATCCATTGTCTACCACTTATCTGGGGTAGGGTCAGAGCAGTCTAAGCAGGGATGCCCAGACTCCCTTCTCTCCAGCAACCTCCTCCACCACCTCCATTTGATCACCAAGGTATTCCCAGGCCAGTCAAGCGATATCTCTCCAGTGTGTCCTGGGTCTGGCTTTTACGTTACACTTTCTAGGCTTTTACGTTACACTTTGCGATTCTCCGTGGGCTTCGCCAACTGTAGTATAGTGTTATTTCGCATTCTTGGACACACTTGGAGTGGAGGCACTGCCGGTATTATTATTATTATTATGCTTGAGCCTCCCATAAATGCATAAACACACACACAAGCACACAAAACAAACAAACAATTAATAAAATAACATTTTAATTTTTTAGGACCACTCACATTGTTGTGGTCTGAAAAAAATTTAAAAAATGATTGGACTTGTGAAACCATTGCCTAGAATTTACATTTACCTTAAAAACGGAAAACTTTTAATGCAATATAATATTTTACCAAAAACATATAGTCAGCTGAATGAGACATTTCACTGAAAAGCATTGTCACATGCAGTTTATATATGTCTGGCCCAGAATGCACCATTACGTAATTCTGATCATTTAAATTAGGAGTTCCCACCCTTTTGAAGTTTGCAGACCCATCTATGTCGTACCAGAATTTCCCGGACAGGAGGCCTGAGGGGCTGTTTGTTTGTTTGAAAATTAACCCAACAAAATCCTCAGCGTGCTGCATCCCAGCCAACGCAATTTAAATCATGTAAATGAAGAATAAAAAAAAAAAATTGTTCTCCAGTTTAATCAGTTTCAAGGGTACGTGATCGGTTTCACTGAACACTGCGTGAGATTAACCTTTAACGCCTCCTTGGTACTTATCTAGGACACGCTGGCTAGATGGAGTCGCACAGAGCTGCAAGCCAGCGAGACAGTGACTGTATAATGAAACACACACACAAGTACCTTTTGTGGTGATTTTTTTTTTTTTTTACAGTTAAGGCTTTGCTCATTATAATATATGGAAACAGCAGAATTTCTGTGTAAGTGTGTCTTTAATTTGTTAATATTTTTGGGAATGAGTGACGTGGCATTGGCTTACTTTGCTATTTGTAAAGTGCAGATTCTTCATATTCTTCCCCTGTGTCTTTTAGCTGACACTGTTCCATTTGCCTTTCTTACAGTAAGTAGGCCACTGTTGGTGCAAAAAAAAAGGAAATGGTTTGCTGCAATGACAGGTGTGCAGAACAGTTAAATATGATTTAAAGTTTAAAAGGTTAATAAAACTCATATAAAGGGGATGTTAGCTGTAGCCCAAGTTTTCATTTAGGAAAGAAGGAGTACTTTCCGCCACCTGAAATGTACATTTCTATGGTTGGAAACCTCTCATTTTGGCCAAACAGGGCCTACGCCAGCCCAGGTTCGCTAACTGGGTCAATGACTTGGAATGTTACTGGTAAATTACCCTTTAAAAAAGCATACAAGCAAAGCCATTAAACTGGCTTCATGTATATAGTCAACGATGGATTTAGTTATTCATTATAATCTGATGATTTAATAGGTACTCTAGATATTGATGACACCGTATTCAGGTTGTTTCAACACCAGAAACGCCCCTGTGGTGTTTTGTTCTTTGCAATACCGTTTGGTACGTTTTCCAGTTCTGATCAAAGTTTTGTCTCCTCTCTCTAGTGTTTCCCCTAGATTATGATGGGACTATCATGAAGAGTACAGAAAAAGAACCACCCCTCCCAGCACAGTGGAATGCTGGAATACATTAGCAGTTTTCACACCACAATTAAGGAACCTGGGCTCAAACTGGAACTTTTGTAGCTCCCGGACACATTTGTGTGTCACTCACACGCAGCACATCAGGAACTGGGACCTTTATGCTAAATAAGGATGGGAGACACAAAAAGTTCTTAGGGTCAACTTTACACACGAAACTACGCCGTCACACCGTAACTACAGAGGATAAATAAGCCATTTTGTTAGAAATTTGTCATTGGAGGGAATCAACCCGCAACATGTTCATGATTCTGATTAACTCTGGCCAGCAGATCAATCTTTCATTTTCCACAGGATAAAAACAATGTAAAGTTATCCCACTCATAAGTGCTGGCAAGTTTCACCACCAATATTAGGCAGACGTATTGGCTAGTGATCAAAGTTTCCGATGCAGATATATGGAGACACAAGCAAAAAAAAATAAATTAGTGTATGCTATAAATGTAACAAGTTCGAGTACAAAAAAATCATTCTATCTGCTCAATTTTTGCTCCACTACGTCCCTTTTTCTGCACTTTCACATAACTTCCAAGTTAGCGCTGGTGCTAATTGTAAACTAATCAGTGGCTCTCGTTCAAACGAATAGTACCTAGTCTGGAGTAGGCACTAAAAAATGGGTTCTAGAACTTCCTCCTACAATCGCGCCAAATTCCTACGGTGTGAACACAACAAAAGGCCCTGGTTCCGGAAAAAGGATCTGATCTCAACAGTATGAAAGCATGAGTTTCTCCCCATAATCAGTGACACCAGACTTGGATAGTGACTTGAACAACCCTATTAGGGTCCGAAGAGAAAATTACCCATCTTTTGAGAACCTTTAACCTTCCTATAAGGAATATTGACATCACTAAAACAGGTTACCTCAGGTATTTTCTATTTTCTATTTATTCTACTGAGAAAAAACACTTCCATTAACTTGTTATCTTCCAAACCAGAGTCTGTTAGGCGGCTGGTAGGTTGACTGACAGGACTATACATATGGCATACGGAACAACATTCTGACAGCACGTACTTGCCTTTAGTGATGCAAACCCCTCACATTTGCAGAGGGCACGTCAATATCCAGATAAACTCAATCAATCAACCTCACTGTCAAGTCAGACGCAATTTGTCTAAACACTATGTATTATCAATGCTTTCGAAACCTATTTGTCTTTTAGTAGCAGCTGGTATAAATAAAATCATAGAATGGATGTTTAGCTTCATCTGTAGCTGGGAAAGAGGCTCAGAAGACACTGGCACAGGTAAAAATAACATTTGAGGGCAAGTTCTATTAATAATATTAGTAATTCTGGAATAGAAATACTTAATAAGAATAGTGGTGAAATTTGTCAAAGTTACATTGACAAGACATTCAAGTATGACCAGGTATGATGTGTTTGTACAGGTATGGTGATATGTGCAAATATGAAATGTAAATAACTGAGTGTGTTAAATAAATAATTTATTTCAGTGTTGTGTGTACCACGTGTGTTGTTAAGTGTTCATGGCATTAAGTGTTCATGACATGGACTGCCTGGGGGAAGAAACTGTTCTTGTGTCTGGTCGTTTTGGTGCTAAGTGCTCTGCCAGTCTCTGGCCTGTTTAACTCATTTTCCAAGGGTCATGGAGCAGCCCCAAGAAGCCGCATTTACATCCTGTTCATGATAACCATTCCCCCAAGGGACTCCTACGTGTTCTGTCTAGAGTTACCAGCAATTCCTGGCAGTTGTCTCACTCCTTCCCAGCCGGGGCGGGTATTCTCTTTAATTTTCCCCTCCATCTGGATTCACCTGAGATACCCGAAGATTTCCATTTCCAGAGAGTTCTGCCTTTCCCTTCTGATTGAAAGCTCATCACCTGACCTACATCTGATCTTCGTCCAACAATTCTGCCTGCCATCTCTCCAGCTATCGTTTGGAATACAATTAGTGTGTCTGTCTAATTCTGACCTGGTTTGTTGACTACAAATTTGTCTTTAGTCATAAAACCTGCATTCAGCAACAATCCGATCCAGTGTCCTCTGTCTTGGATCACTACACCAATGTTTAATTTCCCCACTATTTCTTAAAGCATGCAATGATCGACAGGACAAAGTAATCCCATCCACTGTTCCCCAATCTCCAACTTTCTCAATATTTCATTCTTTTCATCGTCCAAAAGTATATTCCCATTGCTAATAATAATATTCAGAGTCATAATCCTTTATAATCATCATTATTAATAAAATAATAAGCCGAAACAATCTCCCCATCATCCTCGACATGGCATCTGAATGCATAAGAATTCAAGTCAGTGGGTATATCTAGAATTCTGGAGAGTTAGTCAACCTGTAGTCTAATGCTTGAGTAAGAGTAGAGAACCTGGTACCCATATTTGCTCCAGTCAGATCTATGTAGAAATCCTGCAGAAGCTACATTCTCAACAAACAGACCAGTCTAAAGGGGGATCCAGATGGGCAGGGACATGCCCAAGACTTCTTAAATGAATTTAAAAAAGCCAAGAAATCTTTAAGCACCCATACAATCAAAGAAACGTCATGGTCTTATCAGGGGCTAAAAAGGTGCCGAAAGATGTCAGGCTAGAAGGCTGAACGTATAAATCTTTGTTATCTTGCTTTGTGTGTAGCCTAACCCTACTTCTCTGCTGGTTAGTCATGGTCAGATACCAGCACCAGGCTACTAGTCTGATACCGTTGCTTACGATAATATCATCATATCGCTCAGGCCTAGTGCTAGCACGACATTGCAACTGGTACTGCAGTGACCTTCAATCAGTTACCTACAATCAACCTATTTTGTGAATAAAAAGTAAATATCTACTTATCCACTTGTCACTCAGTTTTCATTATTGTCACGCTCTGTAGCTTACAGTACTGTATTGAAACATGTATTGAGTGACTTTAAAGGGATAGGTTGCTTTTTGTAAGATCAATCAAGATTTGAATGTCATAGCACTTTGTACTTGTACGTTCTAAAGTAATTTTAGAAGCAGATCCTTTTTACTTTTATTTGAGTAATATTTCACTGATGACTTTTTTACTTGAGTAACATTATGGTGTGACTGTACTTTTAAGTATGCAACTGAATACTTTCCATCACTGAGCACCGCTGCCAAGATACTGAATCATGACTGAATCGCCTCCACAAAAAGTGGCAGCTTCCAATCTATTAATCATGCAGAGGAGAAGAAAAGGAAAATACCCCTAAAGGTGAACATTCCACCAGTTTCATCATGTTTTTCAGCTTCACTGAATAGGATAAGTCATTACAAAATGAATAAATGACATGGCTTTATGGAGTTTCCTAACAATTACTGAATCAGTTCACTCAAGAGATCAGTTTCATTCTTAGTATTTGAATCCTTATAGTTTTTTTACAAAGTCACAAATATCTTTCCTTAACTTGCCCTATATTTTCTTTGTACAAATTGTATATGGAATAGTTCCGTTAGTGCTCAGGAATGTCATTGATGTCCATTATTACTGCTGCATACTTGCATTTCTGTCAGTATAAAGTTTAACTCTAAATATTAGATGCTGGACATACAGGTATGGAAATTAGACACAGTAGCGCAATCACTGATTTCTGAGACTGATGTGTGATTATTATATTGCTGTATTCTAGACCTCCTACTATCCAAAGAAGCAAAGAATAAAATCATACACCTGATCCTATGTGGCTCAGTGGGCTAAGCCTGTGTGCCTGTAATCACAAGGTTGCAGGTTCAAACCAGCCTCAGCATATCTGTGGGTCCTTAAACAAGGCCCTTAACCCCCAGCTTCCAGGGTGCCCCAACAGAGGGCTGCCCTTTGCAAAGAGCAAGTTGAGGAAGGTGTAAAAAAACAACTTCCCCATGGGGATCAATAAAGTTGTTATTACTGCTATTAAAGCTCAGGAGGCCGGTGATAGGGCCCTTGCCTATTGTTTGGTTATCTGTTCCCAGCCAGCCATACAGAGAGCAGCCAGACTATTAACTTTTGTTTCCCTTGAATAGTGAGCAGTGCTGCTCAGTGGTTATTAGCTTTTATTTGAAACTATATTTTATAGTGCACGATTAACATAAAGTATTTATTTAATTCTGTCATCCAAATGTGCTCTTGCAGTAGAAGAGTGCCAGATACTTGCTAAGGAGGACTCTTGCAGCTGCTAAGAAACAGTATGGGCATAAGTTGGGGGCTGAATCTACGTGGACCGCATGGGATAATGGATTACAAAACCTCACCAGCTATTCGGCTACAATGCCTGGTTTGAGTGTCGCAGCTTGGATGTGAGGGACATACCTCATACCGCGTACCAACGTCTTCAACCTGTCCTTGACTTTGTGCACCTTGCCAGGCACAGCCTCAAGAAGACTTCAGCTGTGCCTGTACAAAAGAGAGCAAGTGTTTCTTGCCTTAACAACAAGCATCTGGTTGTTTTAGCCTCCATAGTCATATAATGTCTGGAAAAACTGGTTGTGTTGCACCTTACCCACAGCATTCCCCTAACCCTGCACCCATTCCAGTTTACACTCCCGCATAACAGGCCTGTGGATGATGCCGTCTCTTTTAACTTGCACGCTGCACTGAGACTTCTAGATAACATCTACATCAAGGTGCTGTTTATTGACTACAACTCAGCTTTTAACGGCATTGTGCCATCCAGTCTAGTGTTAAAGTTACGAAACCTCGTGCTGGGCAGCTATAGAATATTAGGTAGGGCTTTTCAAATCTGTCTTTTGATTCCAAACCCAGGCCTTGTTTTCAGTTCTCGCAGCCAGCTGGTTTAATAATTACTGATTCTGACCAGAGGCTTAACACCTGGTTCCCAGGTAAAGGAAGGCTGGAAAATCAGCAGCGCTCAGACCTTGAGGACCACGATTTGAATAGCCCTGATATACAGGGTCGATACAATCAGGAGTACAGAAGAGGGAGATTAAAATTCAAAAAGACACTGAGTATCCATTCAACTTTGGTGATGATTAAGATGATTAAGGGCAGATGAATACATATAAAATTAAATGAGGGAAAGCTGCTTCTGCATGTGGAATAGCTAAAGCTAACATTTTGGCAGCACAATGACCCAAAATGCTAGAACAAAGCTAACTAATTGTCCTTTGATATTTATGGGGGATCCGTTACAGGCCTGCTCCTCCCCAGGGATACCAAAATCCGCAGATGATCCAGTCCCTTTTATAAAACGGTGTATTTGTGCATAACGTATGCAGATCCTCCCGGATACCTTACATCTAGATTACTCATAATATACAACACAATGTAAATGCTACGTATATATTTTTCATACTGTACTTTTAGGAAACAATGACAAAAAATATTCTGTACATGTCCAATACAGATGTAACCACTGTAGCACATATAGATAATATAATTATAATACAAATTTATTCACACTCTCTCTATTCTCACTTCACTCGCATGGATTTAGTGTAGTGCTCAATGTGAAAAATTTTGCTTTTTGAAACTAGAATTTATTTTTTCAAACATCATTGATCCACAGTTGTATTATGCAAATTTCCACATTATGTAAATTTGCGTATACATTGCACAAATTTACATAATGTGGAAATTTGCATAATACAACTGTGGATCAACGTGCATGAAATGTACGGACCACCAGAAAGTCAGGGGAAACATCTAGAACAACTTAAATTGACAGACTGGTGAAGGATATTGAGCCTATTGCAAATCTTTGTTTGCAGCATATCAGTACACACCCTGTTTTTCTGCGAATAATAGGTGAACTCGAAATGAACTCCTTACTCGACATTGGCTGTCTTATCTTCTTTTAGCTCCTGGAAAAGTATCCCTTCAGCAGATAGAAAGACTCTAGAATGCATTTGTTACAGACAGGTCACCATGGTGGACTGACTTAGCGCGAGGTCTTCATAATCACTCTACAGACAAATAATATATAGCACAATATCCATTACACCCTGGTTGCTTGAACTACCAATTGATCCACAGACAGCCAGTTAGACTAGCTATTTGCAAATTAACTGCAGTTGGCATAATCAGTAACCAAAGTACTAGTGTGATCTAGGTAATAGATCACCCATGGGTTATTTTTATGCTGAAGGAAAGCAAACTAGATATATTAATCTGGTCCTTAAGTAGATATCACTACACTGTAACACTGGATCCAGTGGTCAGACTGAAAAAGTGGTCAGTGTGTAACCTTGTGGAACCAGTGGTCAGACTGAAGAAGTGGTCAGTGTGCAACACTTTGGATCCAGTGGTCAGACTGAAAAATTGGTCAGTGTGTAACCTTGTGGAGCCAGTGATCAGACTGAAGAAGTGGTCAGTGTTCAACACTGTGGATCCAGTGGTCAGACTGAAGAAGTGGTCAGTGTGTAACCTTGTGGAGCCAGTGGTCAAGGCAGGAGAGTGGAAAAATCTGCCACATTAATCAGTTATACAGTTAGCAGTTTTGAGTATTATTTGAGATATTATAAGATATTTTGAGTTGCACAATTTGCACAATAATTGGGTTTCTCTTGCGTTCTGTGTGAGGTTAAGTTTTAGAGGAACATTCCCATAATGTGGATTCATAGCGGTATTGGTAGCACCCTGGGATTCAGAGCATTTTATACACGAGATGTTTCTATCCACCAGGACCGATGAAAACAGACAGAGCACTGTCTATAAAGTATATCGTCTACGTGTTGGTGTGCATGCTTTTGCAAGAAGGAACACAACCGAGAATTAGGCAACTGATTAGAGAGACCACAAACAAGTTGATTGTTAACAGATTTAAAAAAAAACATTATTGTTTGCTTATTAAACCTGAACTTGGAAAGGCTGGGCTTTTGGAATTGTTGAAAAGGACTGAGTATTCAAATGAAAGCAGTTTTTGCTTTGTCACATGTAATTTGTCCACGTTTGATACTTACAGCACCTCCTTGAGATGAATTCTTAAAAATGATTAAGAATGATGAGAAATTTCATCTAATGTGGGTTGAATTTGTCAAGTTGCTGGCGAGACACTTAAAGCTAACTGTAACTAGAAAAAATATTGATTCTGCAGCTCATTTATCTTTTGTTGGAGCTGCAATTGACTTTTCTTCTCATATTGTGTAACCGCAAGACACTAAAGATCACCCGCTCACGCGTGAAGGAGCCTCAGCAGGAAGCCTGTCATACGAGAGAGACGTGGGCTTTAATCAGAACTTTATCTGCTTGCTGGCTATCCTGCTCTGACACTGTCCCATTTGGTCTGCTTCCAGAACATGCGACCCCACCCCCCACCACCACCTCTGCTACCACTGCAGCCCGCAGATTGAGTTAATGTACCACCAGAAGGTTCTGTAACCCTGCTGTGAAAGGCTAACATTGGCTGGATTTTGGGGGAGGGGGGTCACCCAGGAGGGTTGGCCTAGGGAGTTGCCTCTGTGTCGTTCTGGGGATTTATAAGCTGCCCCCTGGGCTGGAAGTTCAGAATTGCATGGTCCTCCAGCACTGACCATTTAGCAGCAGGCTGAGCAGCTATGGGCGTCGCATACAGCATTCGAGAGTAAGTGCTCACCTGGGACTGCTACGAAAAAACTGTGGAGATATAAAACTTTTACTCTTGCAATGGGACACAATGGAAGTTCTGCGCATATATGTTTCATAGATTGCTTCCAGCAGACTTTAAGACATGATCTGACCGTCATCATTTGCAAAAAAATATTTGCCATTGTATTCTGGGGTATGAGTTGGCCATAGCTGGCTAGAAAACACCACTCAAGAACATGTACAGGTAAATTTCTAGAGGAATGTGTGGTTTTTCGGAATTGAATTATCCAGGGATGCCATTTTTGTGGAAATGTGCTTGCGTCTGAATTACAAGGCAATTCACATGTGCCTTATACTGACAGACTTACTTTACGGGAAATAATGTTTTGTTTATTCTTTTAAGTTCCACTATAATGTATCTGAGCTCAGAAAATTTGTCGCTATTGTGATGCAGAAGCCCACTTGGAAAGATTAGATAAGCGTCTCACTGCAGTCAACGTGAGATACTCACGATGAGGGAAATGTACTGGTCTGTGCTTACCGCTACCCTGACTCCCCGTTTAGAGTCGACCACCTGTACACTTTCTTTGTCCCGTGGTCACTGAACATGAATGGAAAAGAGGCCAGGCGAAGAAAGCTAATCTCAGTGGAGGAAGATCCATTGAACCTGATGGACAGCCTCTTCAGCGAGCCCATCAACAAGAGCTGGGAGGTAAGTTCAAATATCAGTGTTGGTACCGGAATGCTCCAAATGTTTGCTTCCTCTTGTTTCCTAAATGAATTACCTTTAGATCAGATTTTCAGAAGTCAGACCTCCTCTTCTTATACACATTTTAAGTTGAATTATTGATTATTTACCTGTTCGTCCTCCTAACCAGTTTCTTTAATAATGCCAGTTAACCTTGGACCCCCAGAGGATTTTTTTGTCCCTACTTGGGTGTTTTGGTTCCTCTCCTCTGTTGTCATTTGTATTTCTTTCTTTTGTTTGTCTTCCTTTTCCCCTGTTTTTGTATTTTTTTGTCTTAATTGTGCTGTATATCTTAATAATGTACGACATCATCGTATCACAACACATCCATGTAAATCACCTTGGTGCAATTATGTTGTGGCAGGGCTGGGTGCTGCAAATAGATGAGTTGCGGAGAGCCCTCCGAGACTCAAGGGGGCACTGCAGTCCCAA